>OX578284.1:62787441-63987441 GCA_951217055.1 Gerris lacustris
AAATTTACTAATAATGAAATAAAAAAATATTTATATTAATGCATAAAATAATTGTACATTATGATTATTAGGCACATCTTTAGATTGTTACTCCCCTTATAAAAAAAACAGAGGAGAGTAACAATTTAAAGAAGGTTAACAGAATGTTCTTCTTTAGACTGTTACTCCCCTTATGAAAATAGAAGTGGGATAATTACTTTGTCCCATAGTACATTGGACTAAATATCCCTTTGTCTTTTTAGTTATTATATATTAAAACAACATAGGGGAGTAACAATCGAAATAAGTACCGATTATTAATTCTTATGATAGTTATAAAAATGTATAATACTAATCGTGCACGATATAGCACGATTATTAATCCTTTTAATCGATGTGAAAAAATGTATGTAATTAATTGTTCAACACGATTATTAACACTTAATAGTACATTACGCGTCTAGTGCGGAAAGTAGCATTTTGCATGCGAGTGTGGAGTTTGCACCCGAGCGACAGCGAGGGTAGTAAAACCACACGAGCAATGCAAAATGCCGTTTTAGCACGAGTTGCGTACCGTACTTTATCTACGATTGTTAGATTTAAATAATAAATACAGAAAAAAATAAACTTGCTGTATGTAAGTTCGTATCACTCTCTTGATAAAGATGGCATTAATTCTTGAGTTGTATTTTTTGCCGAATTAATTATTTCTGGAGTATTATTCTCCACATTATTGTCAGTCACTTGATTCACTCATTGTTTTTCACTAAAAACTCGATAAAAACAGATACTTTAATAAAAGAACAGCAAATTAGTTTTGTTAAATGTAAACAAACTCGCTAATCGTGCGTAAAGCTGAAGAATTCCTCTTCTTTACCGCCCTAGGGTGGTAAAGAAGAGGAATTCTTCAGAAGTATGAGACGCGCATGCGCAATGAATACAAGTACGTAAAGAATCACTTTCTACGCATCTAAACAGAGATACAATGTTTATATTTCGTATCAATCGTAGATAAAATATTTTGTTGAATTAAGTTGTTGTTTTATTACAAAACTAATAATAAGATTTGTTGAAAACAACTTTTTAAATATTTAATTGTCGCTATTTTCGATGGATGATAAGGTGTAAATAAAAAGAATTACTCCATTTTTTCCAGACGTTTCGACCCTTTCTAAGGTCATCATCAGTCTTCTATAGTCATACAATCATTTAATCAGATAATTAGTACACATTCTTAATCACATCATGGTGTGTAATATATTTTATCTACAATTGATACGAAATATAAACATTGTATCTCTGTTTAGATGCGTAGAAAATGATTATTTACGTTCTTGTATTCATTGCGTATGCGCTTCTCATAGTTCTGAAGAATTCCTCTTCTTTACCACCCTAGGGCGGTAAAGAAGAGGAATTCTTCAGCTTTACGCACGATTAGCGAGTTTGTTTACATTTAAAAAAAAATAATTTGCTGTTCTTTTAATAAAGTAACTGTTTATATCGAGTTTTTAGTGAAAAACAATGAGTGAATCAAGTGACTTTGACGAAAATGTGGAGAATAATAGTCCTCCAGAAATAATTATTTCTGCAAAAAATACAATACTCAAGAATTAATGCCATCTTTATCAAGAGAGAGATACAAATTTACATACAGCAAGTTTATTTTTTTCTGTATTTATTATTTAAATCTAACAATCGTAGATAAAGTACGGTACGCAACTCATGCGAAAACGGAATTTTGCATTGGTCGTGTGGTTTTACTACCCTCGCTATCGCTCGGGTGCAAACTCCACACTCGCATGCAAAATGCTACTTTCCGCACTCGACGCGTAATGTACTATTGTAAAACTTATATTTAACTAATACATATTTTTATTTTACATACTTACATTTAGTGTAGAGTTTTCTTCATTCCTTTATCTACGTCTTCACCCTTTATCATTCCATTTTCTTCATTCCTTTACACCTACACCTATATCTACGAATAAATGCATTTATCTCCAGTAGGGAGAAAAAGTTATAATTTTGAATTAGTTTAGAGGGACTAAAGTAAGTCTTTTCATCCCTGAACTCAAAAAGTAGGGAGAAAAAGTAAAAGTAGGGCGAAAAAGTAAAGATTTCAACTTAATTATTTTATAAATAGTAGAAAATGAATGGCTAATGTAAAAAAGCAGTGACACTGCTTTTTCGACCATATTCATCTTTATTTATAACCTGCATCTAAATAACCTTCTATTTGAGTTTAATTCCAATTCTTATTTGTTTTTAATATTGAATCTCTTATATCTGCTATTAAAAGTACTAATAATTATTGATATTTATTATTTAATTGCTATTAAGTTATTTTTGTAAAACTTATATTTAACTATAATTTAACTAATACATATTTTTATTCTACATACTTACATTTAGTATAGAGTTTGGATTGGAAGATATTTAATTATTTTTAAAGCCAAATTTTACACCTAATCATCCATCGAAAATAGCGACAGTACAAAACTAATTTGGATTGAGTGCTTTTAATAATATGTAATATAAATATAAACCAAATTAATCGTTTGAACCATTTTTCCACTTCCTCACAATTTTATTTCATTTTGATTGGTTTAAAACAGGCATGGGCAACCTTTTCTCGTCTGGAGCCGGATTGTCACGGTTCCTCCGAGTCGCAGGCCGGATCAAAATATCTATTCAAAAATCCTGGGGGGGGGGGGGGGAGGTCTTTGCGGCAGATATTGAATAAGCATGAATGGTGAATATCATAATTGGGTATAAGATAATTAATGTCATGTGAGTTTTAAAATGACCTGGTTTTTAAAGGAAACTCGAAATACGAATAAGTATTTTTAAAAAAGTGGAAAATTCTCCTGTGAGATCCTTTGTGTTAACGTTCATTGCCATTGTTTTCAATGATTTTATGATTGGGATTTATTAAAATAAAACAAAGTTGCAATTTCGAGTAGTAATTATATGAATAAAAAAAATTGAATAAAAAAAAGTGAGTCACATTATAGAAATACTACATAAATTTAAAGAAAAACACAAGTGATACATTGATACATTATCGTGTTATTATTATTATTATAGATGTATCTAATTTTTCTTAACCAAAAATGGTTTTCTATTGAAATGTTTTATGTATTTAATTCCCATTTGAAAAATTGTTGTGGATTTTTCTCGATCCACCCAAGCATTTTGGTAGGTACCGTACCTACTACAAGTATTGTAGGTGACGTTTTGTTTTTGCATTCGAACTTGAATTTCTCCATGAAATCGATATGGAATCGCAATGTTGATTATACCGTTCGAAAGGGTATTGAATGATGAAGTTTTTGTGAGATTTGACAGCCTCCAAGAGTTTTTTTTTAGGAAAATAGTGAGTGAGCATTTCAAGTATTCCAGAAGTTTAAATTTTTCTAATTTTTGAACGTTTGAACTGTTATTTTGGTGTTTAGTTATTGGTTTCCAAAAATGAAAGTGCTCTAGTTTTATAGGGAATTTAACTCTAATTTCGAAAATGTGTTCAAAAGTAAAAAAGGATCCAGTTGGAGTGGACTAAATTGTATTAGCAAAAAACGTGTTCTTCAAAAAATTCTAGAGATGTTTTTTGTCTAGTTTTATTCTAAAACTCACTAGGCATTAAAAAAAAGAAACTACGATAAAAGTCAGCCTTTTGGTACGATAGAGTCCACGGGCCGGATCAAAACATGCCAAGGGCCGGATCTGGCTCGCGGGCCGGGGGTTGCCCACATGTGATTTAAAACCAAATTTTATTAAAGAATAAGCAAAGACGATATTTGTGGAGTGATACTATGTCACTTGTGGTTGACACATTATCTGGAATCTTGTCAAGACATAATATCTCTATCTCTATAGCTTGACAATACCATTGAAAGACCTGTGTGTAAGAGATATGAGTGGTTTTCTCAAGATGTACTCTACCCTGGTTTATCTCTATGACTTCAACTCTAAAGCACTTTCAACTTTTTTATGAAGCATCCTTATCTTTAACTTTCTTCTTCAATTCATTTTCTTAACACTTAAGTTTATCTGACTTTAAAGCTATTTTTAGCAAAACCAAATAAAAATAAGTTATAGGCTGTGACGTTACGTTAAAAATTTTGTTGTTTTCAAAAATAACTATTCGATTTTCAGTGATAGAATCTAAAACGAATATTTTGATAAACTTAGTGAATTTCTATCTCCTACAATTAATTTGCGATTAATTTGTATCATTAGTCTACTTCCTTCCGTTGACAAAAATTAAATGTTTATGCACTTAACAAGACGAAGATATGTTGGTACTAATTTATATTGTTACTCCCTTATGTGTTTTTAGAATAAAAATTACATTAACTAAATAACTATTAAGACAAAGGGATGTTTAGTCCAATGTACTTTGGTACAAAGGAATATCACACTTCTGTTTTTATAAGGGGAGTAATAGTCTAAAGAAGAACATTCTGTACACCTTCTTTAGATTGTTACTCCCTTCTGTTTTTTTCAGAATTTAAATGTCTTTGACTGAATAACTATTAAGACAAAGGGATGTTTAGTCCAATGTACTTTGGGAAACAGGAATTAAACTTCTGCTTTTATAAGGGCAGTAACTATCTAAAGAAGAAACATTCCATACACCTTCTTTAGATTGTTACTCCCCTCTGATTTTTTTATTAGGAGAGTAGCAATCTAAAGAAGTGCCCAGTTTTTTTTTACTACATTATCTCAGTCTAGAATAAATTAACTGCTTTTTTTACCTAAATTAAATTAAATAAAATTTTTTTCAATACACCTGACTAAATTTAAAAAATAAAATATTTCAGCCTTCATTAAAAATACAACTAAAAGACTTATAAGGATGTATATATGAAAATATTTCTTTTATTCCACTTGGCAATAAAAAGAAATCAAAATCTTTCTCATCGTCTAACCTAAAGGCTTGTGAGCACATTGAGATGCATACATCGCAGGGCATATACGGGAGCACACAAATTGAGTCGCCAAATACTCAAGTGTCGGACAAGCCACTTTCGGCGCCGGACTGCCCTGCCTCGCATAGCGTCTAAAATCGCACAGTCTCGTATATTTTATATATTTCTGCGGTTATAAAAAAAAATAACCCGGCCTCAAAGCCAAAAGTAGAAAATAAATATAATTCATAAATATGTATTTTTGCTTGTACAAATTAATCGTGTAAAAAAAATTGTAATGAGAAAACAACAAAATAAAACCAGTTTCCATGTTAGGAATTTTGATCATAAAATCTAAAAATGGGTTTCAGTAATTGAAAATGGTATTTTGTTTCTTTGAATTTATGTTCATCAAAGAAAAATAATCCCAGATATAACGATGTAACTCTTAAATACATTTTTATAAATAGAGTTATGTAACATTGATATTTTATATTTTTACTATTTTACATTACCCGGAGAGGGAGTATTTTTTCATTTTAAAGTTCAGCATCAGTACCTTCATTGTAGCGTCTGTAACTAATTAGTTATTTATGCACCTAGGGAATAATGTAAGATATTATTTCCCGCGTGACTGAGTTGATTCCTGAGGCAAAGCCGAAGGAATCAAGGCAACTAAATCCCGAGGCGAAGCCGAGGGTATTAGGTATCTCAATTCCCGAGGCGAAGCCGAGGGATTAATGCTAATTAGCTCCCGAGGCGTAGCCGAGGGAGATAATTATAACAAGGGAATTAATGCATTATTCTCGAGGTACATACAAAATTATATCTCCAGAAAAAGCGCTATATAAGAATTATTCAACAAAGAAAACATTTGTATTTCTTTATTAAACGAATTTAATACAGAAATTAAATAATATAAACTATTTAAATAATTTAAAGCAATTAGTAATCACTTTTAAAGTAATAAAAAAAAATAAAGTTCAACGAAAGCTAAGCAAAAGTAAACAAAACATCGTAGAATGACTCGCAATACAGCTGGGAGTTTAAAAGCAGTGTTGCCAACCTGATTTCAACCAATTCACTACATTTGCTATTCATTCTCTACTATTTACAAAATAATTAGGTTGGCGAACGTGGATTATAATCCCGTTTTTACATTATTTCCCTGTTTCACATTATTTCCCCGTTTTTAAGAACAGGGATGAAAAGACCAACATTATTACCCATAAACTAGCCCTGAAAAGTTACATTTCGTCCCTAATGGAGATAATAGTTATTTATGCACCTAGGGAATAAAGTAAGCCATTATTCCCTGAGCGAAAAAGTTAGTTCTTGAGGCGAAGCCGAAGGAACTATGGTCCCTAAATCCCGAGGCGCAGCCGAGGGAGATAATTATCGCGAGGGGAATAATGGCACTTTACTCACGAGGTACATACAATATGTTATCTCAAGTAGGAAGAAAATACACATTTTCGTCCATTGCACAGTTTTTATTTATTATTTTAATAAATAACAATAGTTGTTAGCACTTTTAATAGCAGATATAAGAGATTCAATATTAAAAACAAATAAGAATTAGAATTAAACTAAAATAGAAGGTTATTTAGATGCATGTTATAAACAATGAATCAATTATAAACATGGTCGAAAAACTCAGTGCCGCCAACCTGATTTCAACAACTTCATTACATTAGCCATTCATTTTTTTATATATATTTTTGTTTGTAGTTTTAGTCCCGTTCAACAGCTTATTAGGTCATTTCAGGACGGGGGTTATCTTATATTTTTACTATTTATAAAATAATTAAGTTGCAATCTTTACTTTTTTGCCCTACTTTACTTTTTCTCCCTACTTTTACTTTTTCTCCCTACTTTTTGAGTTCAGGGATGAAAAGACCTCTTTTAGTCCCTCTAATCTAATTCAAAATCATAACTTTTTCTCCCTACTGGAGATAAATGTTAATTATAAACCAAACCTTTGACCGTTTGTTAAATAAGATTTATTTTAAATCTAAACTTGGTTGCCACAGCTTATAGTATTAATATTTGGTACTATTTTGCAGTGATTATAGTCGAGGAGATAGCGTGCAAAAAAGTGTCTGACTAACATCAAGCTAGAATTTTGTGTATAAGTAAATCTTTTGGTACCTTTTAAGAAAATTTGGTCGGCTAAATTTGTCTGCAGGACATAGCTTGGCAATAGGCATTTGAAAAAAACAAACCGGTGGAGAGCAGCCATGTCTCGCCCATTGTGGTGGGCAATGTGATTTTCATTATCATTAGATAGTATACTAAAATTCAAGTTGATGGTAGATGGTCACTTGATGGGTGGCCACTTTGATTTAGAATAATATTTTAATAACGTGACCGCTCTCGACCAGTTTCGTTTTTTTAAATGCCTATTTCCAAGCTATGTCCCATGTAGATGAACTTAGCCGACCACACATTCTTTTAAAGGCACTAAAAGATTATTTAAACACAAAATTCTAGCTTGATGGTAGTCAGACACTTTTTTGTACGATATCTTCTGGACTATTAGTGAACCACATTTATAAATGCATCGAAACCTGTAGTTTAGAATTACATTTGTATTAAAAATTATAAATGTTGTATGTCAAACTTCAAACAGTAAAGACTTTTTTTAAAAAAAAACCTTTTTTAGGACGAAAATGTGTACATCAATAAAAACCTCAAAATTTAAATTCATGCGCCATCACAATGCTTTCTCAATATAGTATATATGATATTATGTTAGAGTATATTCTTTTTTTATCCGGCGCTACAGCCTGGCGTCGGCTTTGGCTTCTAAAACAACCTTCCTCCATTCATCTCTGTCAAAGGCTTTCGCTCTCCATATACGAATTTCCATTTTGTTCAGATCTGTTTCTATTCAATATGTATATGATTCATATTATATATATATATATATATATATATATATATATATATATATATATATATATATATATATATATATATATATATGAAAAAGTATATAAGTATTTACTAGAGGAGGCCCGATTTATTTACTTGGACAAATTTATAAATAAAATAAAAACTGAAAATATAAGATTCGTGTTTTTATAAGAGTACGAATATTTAATTTTTGATTATAATTCCCTGCTAACATTTCCTTCATTTTACAATTTTTGTTCTTCAATGTATATTTAGGGAGAGTATTCTTTAAAGGTTCCACATGGGCAGCCGTATAATTTTTATTAAACCTATTAACTGATATTTAAGAGGTAATGGCTGATTATTGGCTTTTATCTATTTTTAGGAATATTCTTATAACTCGTGAAAGTTTTATAATTCCTTCGACACAAAAGAAATTTTTAAGAATTAGTATTTACCCTGTTATCTCTGAAAAATATCAGATAACTTCCCATATACAACGTTATTGTTATCTCTACTTTGCTCGAATTATACTGCATACCTTAATATAATATATTATTTTACTACGTTTTTATTAACTTGCTTTCTTGTTTGTTTGTTTGTCCGGTACAAATCAGGCAATCGATTTCTAACTAACTTCCCGAATAGCTAGACATTTGAATCTTTTAGCATAGCTCAGAACACGACGACAATGCATTATTTTAATACTTTTAGCCATCTTTCAGCAGAATTTAATTGGTTTTCAGCAAATTTTGCTGTACGGAAAGTTAGTTCGGAAAAAATCCGCAAGTTATTTTATTTGTTTTGCCATGTCCCATATTTACGCAATCTTCATTTTGACGGGTCTCAAATTTGTGATAGATAAACATTGAATGACAGCAAAACAGGAAATATCGATTATATTATTTATCGATTGTATTATTTATATTATTTCAAATATATCGATGACACGGTTTAAATTTGGTGTTGGGGAGATCCGTTGTACAAAGATTTGTCTTTTTATATGTTTAAGATCAGCTCTCTAGATGGTTGTCATTTATGTGAAGTAAATACATTCGGAACTTTTTTTTTTTTTTTTTTTTCACCAACATTATATATTATATAACAATAACTATTATATTATCAACATTACATACGATTCAACAGAAAATTTAAAAATGTAGTATATAAAAAGTTCTTTTTATCTTGAAGTTATTTACTTATTACCTTTAAAGAAAAAGAATTGGTTTCAACAAAAACAATCCGAAACCGATATATTAACTGAATTATCCGTTTTTGGTTTTCAGATAGTGTAAGACAATTTGAGTGGTTTTTAGTCCGTATCACGCACAACTTCCACAATTTTTAAGCTAGAGAGTTGAAACTTGGTACAAGATTTATTCCTTACATTGTGCTACCCGGAAAATATAAAATTTGTGACACCATTAACCATTTTATTGTCAGCAACAAGTGATTAAAAAAATATTTTCTGATTACCCTGAAATTTGTACCAATTTTCACTTCTTTATAGGACAAATATTTCCCCTGAATTTCGTTTTGATATATACCGCCCTTCATTTTAAAAATATCGACTTTTGAACTTATAAACTTTAACGCTCAATAATTTTGAAACTATATCGCCGATTAAACTGAAATTCACACCAATTCAACCTTTTTATAAGATCATTTCCCTTCATTTCAAATTCATATCTGCCGCCATTTTGAAATTATTTGGTGAGGAAAAGTTCCGAGGTGGCTCCACAATTTAATCGAAATATTAATAATATCCTAACTAAAAAAAAAAAATAATATTTTAAATTTTTTAAATTATATTTTAAAATAGAAAGAAGAGATAATAAAATAATCAATTTAATTATAATTCAGATAATTAAAATTAAACATGGCTTGGTTTTTATTATCGTTCAATAGTTTATCTTTCCTCTTTTATTCCTCTTTATTAATAAACGTCGTTTAATATTCGCAAGTTTTCCCCCTCTCTCTGCGGGATAAAAAAGTGTCATTATTAGTGTAGCCCCTCCCCCCACCACCTTGTTCTCATTTTATGAAAAGGTAATGCTCATTAAACTACCTATTATCATTTTATGAGGTTTCATTACGGTTATTATCAACTTATCTTGTAAAGAGGGAACAAGTTCATTAAAATTCATTACATCATTTTGTTGTTTTTTTTTCGGGAAGGGAAAAAGAAGAGGAAGGTTGAGGTAGTGGAAGGAAAAAACTTTTCCTCTTTTCTTTTCTTTCCTTCTCATTTACTTAAGAGAAAAGAAAAATTGAAAATAAAAGAAAAAAAAAAAAAATAGGTGTATATAAAAACTTATTTTAGGAGACCCTACCTGGAGATTTTTTTAGAGTTATTTAGGAGACCCTGCCTGCGTCTAAATTAGTATCCGCCCTTTCCTTGTTCCTGGTATCCTAATGTATATACATACATAGATACATACACACACACACACCCACATATATATATATATATACAGGGTGATCCAAAAGTTCAGCAACGGCTAAATATCTCCGGTTATAATTGAGATATTAAGTTCCCGTTTGGGGGTATCTTAATCATTTGTAAAAAACTACTTTTTTGGTGGGTAATCATTTTTTCCGCCATATTGGTTGCCGCCTTATTGGATTCAACTTTGAAATTTTAAATTGGAACACCCACAAAGTGATACATTTTTGGAAAGCCCTTAAAAAAAGAAAACATTTACCGCAAACCCGAGCTTTCTATCAACTTCCGTTTCAAAATGGCGGACACTCAAAGTTAAAAAATTCACTCTTTTTTTCTTTTTCTCAATAGTTTAGTTAGAAATAAAAAAATCGTTCCGAGACAACTCAGACTAACTTTCTCATATAATCTCTGTCCCAGATCCCAGAAAACCTAGTTCGTTATCAAGTCATAGTTTCCGAGATATTGATGAAAATAAATCTCATTTGGTTGAAAATTGAAAACAAAAAATAAACAACCACCTGTTGAACACATTTTAAATAATATAAATTAACTAAGCATCACGTAGGTTTATCATTGAAGCGAGCTTAATGCAATAAATATTAAATTTTATATTCATGTTTCCTGGGATCTGGGGCCGAGATTATATGAGAAAAATTGTCTGAGTTGTCTCAGACCGATTTTTTTATATCTAACTAATCTATTGAAAATAAATAAAAAAATCATTTTTTAAACTTTGAGTGTCCGCCATTTTGGAACGGGAGTAGATAGAAAGCTCGGGATTGCGGTAAATGTTTTCTTTTTTTAAGGGCTTTCCAAAAATGTATCACTTTGTGGGTGTTCCAATTTAAAATTTTAAAGTTGAATCCAATATGGCGGCTACCAATATGGAGGAAATAATGATTACCCACCAAAAAAGTAGTTTTTTACAAATGATTAAGATACCCGCAAACGGGAACTTAATATCTCAATTATAACCGAAGATATTAAGCCGTTGCCGAACTTTTGGATCACCCTGTATATATATATATATATATATATATATATATATATATATATATATATATATATATATATATATATATATATATATATATATATATATATATATATATATATAATATGTATATCCAGCGTTCAAAGCAAATAAATGGTTTAGTCAATTTAAGTTGTGTTGTGTTTAACCTGTTAAAAGGTATTACCTTTTGAAATATTTTTCAAGTTTGTTAATACTTTATCGTGTTCATATGACAGATGTTCACTATCTTATTCCACTACAGGATTTCTTGTACAGGCAATATTTCTCACTTAATATAACTCTTAAAAGAAAACTAACTAGCTTCTTTTAAGGACTTGAAGTGACGCAGATACTTTTTTTTTGGTTCCGACTTCTCCAGCGCCCTTTAGCTCTTGAACCCAAAAAAGGTGTTTTTGATTGTGTACCTTGTTATCTCGAGAAAATTTTTTAACGTAAAGACGAAACCGAATAAAAAGTATCCTATATGTAGACACTTTAAAGATGAACCTCCAAAGTTGAATAATTTCCAAATATGTTTAGGGGTTCATTCATTTTTTGATGAGTGGATGAGGGGAGGGATGGAAATTATGAAGACTTATACAAATTATGAGAAAACTTAATTTAATTTCAATTTCATTATCTGACCTTCTCATATGAAGGTAAAATTCTCATTTCCAATATAAGTAAATTATATTACAATATTGTAATATTTTCTAATTTTCTTTATTAAATTTCTTTTTACTTTTTTTAATAGTAATTACCAAATTTTGTCATTGGTTTGAATTTGTTTAGTTGATCCCTTATTATATCTGAGAGTGCTTGCTTAATTGTTATCTTATGATTGATGATTGATCCTGTAGTTTTGGGTATTATTTCCTTTTCTATCTATCTCAAAATGGGCTCAATTGTTGTTATAGGATTGAGTCTATAGTTTTTACTGTTAATCCCTATGATAAATTACTATATTATCTTAGTGTGTGTTCAATAATTGTTGTTTTATAATTGATTTCACTGTTTTCTTTGTTAATCCCTATTCTAACTACTATATCTTAGTGTGTGCTGTATTGTTGTTTTAAACTAAAGTCTACTATTTTCGTTGTTAATCCCAATTCTAACTACTATATCTTAGTATGTGCTGTATTGTTGTTTTAAACTAAAGTCTACTATGTTCGTTGTTAATCCCTATTCTAACTACTATATCTTAGTGTGTGCTGTATTGTTGTTTTAAACTAAAGTCTACTATTTTCATTGTTAATCCCTATTCTAACTACTATATCTTAGTGTGTGCTGTATTGTTGTTTTAAACTAAAGTCTACTATTTTCGTTGTTAATCCCAATTCTAACTACTATATCTTAGTATGTGCTGTATTGTTGTTTTAAACTAAAGTCTACTATGTTCGTTGTTAATCCCTATTCTAACTACTATATCTTAGTGTGTGCTGTATTGTTGTTTTAAACTAAAGTCTACTATTTTCATTGTTAATCCCTATTCTAACTACTATATCTTAGTGTGTGCTCTATTGTTTTTTTTAGACGTAAGTCTGCAATTTTCACTGTTAATCCCTATTCTAACAACTATATCTTTGTGTGTGCTCAATTGTTGTTTTAGATTCAAGCCTGTTTTCGCTGTTAATCCCTATTCTAATTACTCTATCTTAGTGTGTGCTCTATTGTTTTTTTTAGACGTAAGTCTGCAATTTTCACTGTTAATCCCTATTCTAACAACTATATCTTAGTGTGTGCTCAATTGTTGTTTTAGATTCAAGCCTGTTTTCACTGTTAATCCCTATTCTAACTACTATATCTTAGTGTGTGCTGTATTGTTGTTTTAGACTTAAGTCTACTGTTTTCGCTGTTAATCCCTATTCTAATTACTCTATCTTAGTGTGTGCTCTATTGTTTTTTTTAGACGTAAGTCTGCAATTTTCACTGTTAATCCCTATTCTAACAACTATATCTTAGTGTGTGCTCAATTGTTGTTTTAGATTCAAGCCTGTTTTCACTGTTAATCCCTATTCTAACTACTATATCTTAGTGTGTGTTCAATTGTTGTTTTAGACTTAAGTCTACTGTTTTCGCTGTTACTCTCTATTCTGACTTATAATTCTTACTTGCTCAATAGAGTTGCTGTGGTGTGATTGAGGCTATAGTTTTGTTGTTAATTCCCTTTCTAACCTGGTTTTTGCAGTAATTATTTTTATTTTTGTTCATTATGCACACAATATTGAACGATTCATTTTTTTTTTAATTTCATTAAATCATTAGTTATCTGGGTGAATTCTCCCTAAAGTTTGCTTTAGGGTTTTTTCTTTAGTTTTAGTTAAAAAATAAAGAAGGGTTATACATTGTATTTATATAGAAATAGAAGATTGAAATTCAAAGGTATTTCATGGTGGTTTTGCTATAAATTATTGATAGTTGTGATGCTTAAAAATATTATTTATAATATACATAATTGTAAATATTTGTTCTCTTTTGAAAATTCTTTAATTGTTTTATTTTTAATTTTTGGAACGAAGTTCCTTATGGCACGTTCTGGAGCCCGGGAGTGAATCCGAAAAAAACGACCAAAATCACCGTCACAAAATCCTTCACGAAATCTACAGATGACGATAACTTGAGTAAAAGCTCACCGAGTTAGATGAAATTTGGTACACATATTAATTTTACCAATACCCAGGCTGAGTTCGTCGGAAAACGTTATCCGCCCAAGCGTTCACGCGCAACGCTCGCGTAAACGTAAGCTTCAAAAGACGGGAAAAAGGGTTATTAAGGAAGCCTGTTACTTGACTTGTTTTGATTATTTGTGTTATATATGTCAAAAATGTCACTTTGTTTTGTAAATAAATAAAATATAATCATGGAAAATTTCACCCTGATACAAGCAGAAGCTTTAGAGTAGGGAAGAGATATATTTTATAATATTTTAAATTAATTAGCCGGGTAGGTAGAAAACAGTCCAATTTCAATCCAAACTCCTTTAACAAACATACTCTTTCACTATAAACTCATCATGATTAACTTTTTTCTTATATTTAATATATATTTATAGTAAGAGGCTTGCTATAATTATACAAATAATGATTTTCTTTTAATTTTTCCTTAACTCTGCTAGGTACAAACAGTTCGTTACTTTTAATTTTGTCTCTTTTCTAACTCCGTCATGTATAAGTAGTTAGCAATGTATACGTACTTAGCAGTCTTAAAAAGCACGTACTTAGGCAGTCTTGTGGTTTTAAAATTTATATTTAATGCAAAAATGTAAGGAACTTCGTTCCTACCGGGTGTCCCGCGACATGACACGTATTTTTTTTAATTGATCGTTTCCATACCTGTTTTTTTATTAATTCTCTGTAGTTTTAATGCAATCCGTGGTTTCTGCAGAAATAATTTTTATAATGAATATATATATAAAAGTGGCATAAGATTGCATTGTTGTTTATTAAAAGAGTCTTCAATCAATACACGAATATGTCACACACTTTACTTCTTGTCAAAAGGGAAAGTCAGTTTAGGTCATACCTCACGCCCATATCAGAGAATTTTTCTGCTTACAGACTTTATTTACCAGCTGCCTCTTTTATTGCGAGGAGGTTTGTGTTATTATTTATTGAAAGTATCACCAGTAGACCTTTTTCCATTGGGGGTCTCATTCAAAACCAACCTTTCCTGCCTATTTGAGTTTTGTCGTTTCTAGACGACACCTGATGAAACTTTCACGCTGTTTTATTGACTTTATCGGCCCAGGCTTTAGTTAAGGCTGCGGTTTCCAGCCAACCCTACCTGGGCCTCAGGTTTTTAATGCTTAAAACATCCCTCCCCCCTTGGAGAGTTTGAATAACGCAAATCTCAACTTCAACCAAAGCTGTAATCCAAAGTACCGCTTGAAAAACTTTCATCCCAGTTCCTTACTCTTATTTACATGGTGCGTATTCAGGTTTTTTTTTTTCCATCATACATTTTTTATAATATGGATATGAAGGGTTTAAAAGTTCTGTAGAAATGTAATCCATATTCTAACTACATTTCTTTTAATGATAGGGTATGTTAGCGAGAGTGTAAAAATAAAAAAATACGTCTGGTGTCGTGGGACACCCGGTAGGAACGAAGTTCCTTACGCTTTTCATTAAATATAAATTATAAAATCGCTGTAATAACTACGTGTACATGGTGGAGTTAGAAAAGAGACAAACTTATAAGTAACTAACTATTTGTACTAGCGGAGTTAAGGCAAAATTAAATGAAAATCTTTTTATTATCTTTGAACCGAGCGTCTTTCAATAAATAATGTATTGTATATTGAGAAAAAAGTTAATGATAAATTGAATGAATGAATGAATGAATTTTATATTTGTATATAAGCTTACACTTACAGCTTTTTACAAAGAGTTACAAAATGCATTATAATATAATAAAATAAAAGGCACATAATATCGAAAAAGTGTGATTATATTATTTTATTATATTATAATGCATTTTGTAACTCTTTGTAAAAAGCTGTAAGTGTAAGCTTATATACAAATATAAAATTCATTCATTCATTCAAAAAAGTTAATGATAAATTCATAGTTAAAGCAGATGGTTGTAGAACGAAAAAGAACTGTCCTCCCAGGCCCCGTCGGCATATTACTCCAATTAAATATTAAAATAAAAAATATAAATCATTAAGTCACAAAAACTTCTGCTTGTATCAGGTAGAAATGTTACATGCTTGTTTCAATTGTACTGTAGGTGATGTATACAAAGTTTCATTTAATTCTTTACGTTAGAACGTAAGATATCGGTAAAATCGTTGTTTTCATTATTTTAATCGGTTTGGTCCGCTTTAATAAATTTAGCGATCTTTATCACTTCATAGTAGTGTCGGTGTTCGTTTTACTAAAAAAAAAATATTTATAAAAGTTGTTTGTCTCATTAAATAGATAAAGTTAGAATTTTTTCCCGTCCTAAAATTCCAATTTTAAATTTGAAGCTCACGTTTACGCGAGCGTTGCGTGTGACGGTGATTTTGTGACGGTTATTTTGTGACGGTGATTTTGATGTTTTTTTGGGATTCACTCCCGGGCTCCAGAACATGCCATAAGGAACTTCCAGGGACATAAGGAACTTGTTCCAAAAACACAGTGAGAAAGTTTATGCTAACGTTTCACTAAATCTATTAGCATCATCAGAGCAAAAAGCAAAGTATAAAATATAAGCTCTCTTCTTTAAATTGTTACTCCCCTGTGTTGTTTTAAAATAAAAATGACTTTGACTAAATAACTATCAAGAAAAAGGGATGTTTAGGTCAATGTAGTTTGGGACAAAGGAATATCCCACTTCTATTTTGATAAGGGGAGTAACAGTCTAAAGAAGAACATTCCGTACACATTCTTTAGACTAGGCATCTCTATCTTAGCAGCGAGCGTAATGAAATAAATATTGGATAGTTAATCATGATGAGTGGATATTTAAAGAATATTCTAGTTGTAGAGAGCCTAGCACAGTGGCGTAGCTAGGGCATTGGGGGCCCCTCGCCAAGCAAAATTGATGGGCAAACTCATGCGTTTAGAACTGGGAGCCCCCTTCGTCGTTGATTTGGAGGCCCCCTAATGGTGGTCTCCCCCCGCGATGCGGGCCCGTGCGGGCCCATAGTTACGTCACTGGCCTAGCAGTGGGGGAGAAAGGTTATTCTTCTATCCCTTAACTCTTCTACACGTCCCGGCCATTCCACTTCAATTATTAAAAAATGTATCACTTCGCTACACAAAAACTACTGAATGTATCAAGTTGGAATTTTACATGCCTGTTTCAATTGTGCATTAGACAATGAATATGAAGTTTTATTAAAATCTTTACGTTCTTGCGTTCTAAGTAAGATATCGGTAAAAAGTTGTTTCCTCTATTCTAAACGTTTGGGTCCGCTTCAAATTGTTTTAGCGATCTTTATTAATTTATAGCGGTTTGGCTGTTGGTTTTACTAAATAATGTTTGTCTCGTCGAATAGATAAAGTCAGAATTTTTTCCCGTCCTAAAATTCCAATTTTAATTTTGAAGCGCACGTTTACGCGAGCGTTGCGCGCGAACGCTTGGGCAGATAACGTTTTCCAAAGAACTCGCCCTGAGCATTGGTAAAATGAACATGTGTACCAAATTTCATCAAAATCGGTCGACTTTTACTCAAGTTATCATCGTACGTTTCAGACACAGAGACACGGAGCATATTTCGTTGAATGTAAGAAGCTCGTTACGCTCGCTTCAATTATTACTCCCCTCGATTTTTTTTTATAAGGGGAGTAACAATCTAAAGAAGTGCCATTTTATTTTATACTTTGTTTCTTGCTCTGGTGATGCTAATAAATTTAGCGAAACGTTAGCCCAAACTTTCTCACTGCAGTTTATTTGTGACATCTCGCTAACATTCCCTTTCATTGTACTTGAACTGACTCGAATCACCTCCATTTTACATTTCCTTTGTAAGTTAATATTAATTTGATTCTTAGTCTTCTGAATATAACATGTTGTAAAATAAAGATACAGTAGAGTCTCGCTAATCCAGACCCCGCTAGTCCGGACATCCGGTTTATCCAGACGAACCTCAATAATTTTCTAATAATGTACAATCAATAAACTTTGAATTTATATCAATAAGATGTTAAAATTTTTATCCTAAATCAATTTGTAGGTTTAAAAATTGAATCCTTTGGTCCACTTTTAACATTGGATTTTATTAGTTTTACAGTATTTTACATACATTTTAAAACTGATTCCATTTAATCCGGACTTTTGGTGATCCGGACAGTGCCTGGTCCCATCAAAGCCGGATTAGTGAGACTCTACTTACATTTTTGCCGTCACAACTTAAATTTATCTATTTCTATCTCAATTAATCATATTTTATTATAATTTTTAATATTAATTATATAAAGGACTTTTTTACATTAAAGTATTTTTATAAAAATCATTTATATTGATTAACAATTTTGAATAACTTGTATATTATGGCTTTAAAAAGTCGAACAGAAGTAAGCATGGTTTATATAGCACCATTATAAGCATGTGGGGAACACACTCTATATATATATCATGTTACTTATCCGATTAAAGTTTGTGTAAGGCTTCTGTGTACTTCCATGTACTTGTAAAGTGATGCCATATAGGATAGATAACCAGCAAGAATTCGCCACTTTACCTTTTATTATGAAAGCAAATATTTAGTTCGACTACATTAATATTTCTTTTATATATTTCTCTCAAAGCTTATGTTAAATTAATTTGGGTTATTACATTATGACATTTAGAAGTATACTATATGTAGGATAAATATTAAGATTAAATTTAGGATTTGGAAGAAGGATAGATTACGTGAATTATATAGGTATAAGGTGTAAAATTTGGGAAGGTTTTGGTCAAGGAGAAGATAAATTATATTTAGGATTTTATTTATATATATATTGGGAGTATTGGTGATAAAGGTGATAAGGTGTATATCGGTTTTAGGATTCATGAAGATGATAAGTATGAAGTAGACGCGTTACATTTAGCATACTTTGGAATGCTGGTGAAAATGTAGATGACATGTAGGGTTTAGAATTTGGGAGGATGTTTGTGACAAAGTAAAGAAGCTACATCAGACTTTAGGAGGATGTTTGTGACAAAGTAGAGAAGCTACATTTAGACTTTGGGAGGATGTTTGTGATAGAGTAGAGAAATTACATTTAGAATTTGGGAGTATTTTTTTGACAAAGTAAAGAAGCTACATTCAGATTTTAGGAGGATGTTTGTGACAAAGTAGAGAAGCTACATTTAGACTTTGGGAGGATGTTTGTGATAGAGTAGAGAAATTACATTTAGAATTTGGGAGTATTTTTTTGACAAAGTAAAGAAGCTACATTTAGACTTTGGGAGGATGTTTGTGACAAAGTAAAGAAGCTACATTCAGATTTTAGGAGGATGTTTGTGACAAAGTAGAGAAGCTACATTTAGACTTTGGGAGGATGTTTGTGATAGAGTAGAGAAATTACATTTAGAATTTGGGAGTATTTTTTTGACAAAGTAAAGAAGCTACATTCAGACTTTAGGAGGATGTTTGTGACAAAGTAGAGAAGCTACATTTAGACTTTGGGAGGATGTTTGTGATAGAGTAGAGAAATTACATTTAGAATTTGGGAGTATTGTTTTGACAAAGTAAAGAAGCTACATTTAGACTTTGGGAGGATGTTTGTGACAAAGTAAAGAAGCTACATTCAGATTTTAGGAGGATGTTTGTGACAAAGTAGAGAAGCTACATTTAGACTTTGGGAGGATGTTTGTGATAGAGTAGAGAAATTACATTTAGAATTTGGGAGTATTTTTTTGACAAAGTAAAGAAGCTACATTTAGACTTTGGGAGGATGTTTGTGACAAAGTAGAGAAGCTACATTTAGACTTTGGGAGGATGTTTGTGATAGAGTAGAGAAATTACATTTAGAATTTGGGAGTATTTTTTTGACAAAGTAAAGAAGCTACATTTAGACTTTGGGAGGATGTTTGTGACAAAGTAAAGAAGCTACATTCAGATTTTAGGAGGATGTTTGTGACAAAGTAGAGAAGCTACATTTAGACTTTGGGAGGATGTTTGTGATAGAGTAGAGAAATTACATTTAGAATTTGGGAGTATTTTTTTGACAAAGTAAAGAAGCTACATTCAGACTTTAGGAGGATGTTTGTGACAAAGTAGAGAAGCTACATTTAGACTTTGGGAGGATGTTTGTGATAGAGTAGAGAAATTACATTTAGAATTTGGGAGTATTGTTTTGACAAAGTAAAGAAGCTACATTTAGACTTTGGGAGGATGTTTGTGACAAAGTAAAGAAGCTACATTCAGATTTTAGGAGGATGTTTGTGACAAAGTAGAGAAGCTACATTTAGAATTTGGGAGGATGTTTGTGACAAAGTAGAGAAGCTACATTTAGAATTTGGGGGGATGTTTGTGACAAAGTAGAGAAGCTACATTTAGAATTTGGGAGGATGTTTGTGACAAAGTAGAGAAGCTACATTTAGACTTTGGGAAGATGTTTGTGACAAAGTAGAGAAGCTACATTCAGACTTTGGGAGGATGTTTGTGACAAAGTAGAGAAGCTACATTTAGACTTCGGGAAGATGTTTGTGACAAAGTAGAGAAGCTACATTCAAACTTTGGGAGGATGTTTGGACAAAGTAGAGAAGCTACTTTTAGACTTTGGGAGGATGTTTGTGACAGCAGAGAAGCTACATTCAGAATTTGTTGCTTAACATCCCGTTTTTGAAAACTAGACATTGTAACAAACAATTATAATGTGTTTAGTGATATTTATGTTATTACTTTATATATTGTTTAACTTTACAGCACAATTCTATAAACACAATCGCCTTACACCACTTAATAAATGTGTGTATATAATACTTTATGAGAAAATTTACCTTGTAGTTATTATATTTGTAAGCTGTAAATAATTTGGTGTGCATTGGTGTGTGTGCATTCATAAAACACAACAGGTCGTGAGTGTTGGAATCTGACGGCGTTGCGTTTCTTCTTTAATAAGAATTAAAGCAATCGACTGCTTTCTTAAATGATATCTCATGGGATTGCCCAGTCAGGTTCAGGTTGTGGACAATGTCACTGATCACTGATCACTGATCAAGCCTCAGTGTTATTGTTTAATTCATAATATCATCACAACTGTGTTCTTGGACGTTCTCATGAGATTGACCTATCAAATTGGGAATTGTAAATAATTACTTTTGTAAAAATTGCAACTTTACCTGCCTTGTATATTAATGCTTAACCTCATCAATAAAATGTGTTCTTAAATATTTTCATGGGATTAACCGGTCGAGCTTAAGTTGCTAACAATGACAATGGTAAAGCTATTCTGTTTATTTTAAGCAATAAACTTAGCAACGATCTGAGTTCTTAAGCCTCGTCCAGGCTGCCAAACCGAACAGAGGGGACGAGCAAAGCATTAGTAGTATCTGCGCATGCCCAGGCTAAAGTACGCATGCGTATCTGAGACTGGACATGCGCATCTGAGACTGGGCATGCGCAGAGACCAATACTCTGTTCGTTTCCTCTGTTCGGTTCTTTAATCTATCTAGGGTGTATAGATTAAGATCAAGGTTGCAAATAATGACACTTGTAATGGTTTGCTTACTTTTACCCGTGTTATTGTTTAATACTTAACCTCAAGAACCAGCTGCGTTCTTAAATACTAATGTTGGCTTCGCCGGTTAAGCTCAAACTGCAAACAATGAAACTGGGTAAAGCCAATACATTGTTTTCAAAATACCAATCAACCTTCATATAATTGTCACCTGTTTTATTTCCCTTCACTCATCTAAATGTGTGTCTTTACTCCTCAAAATAAATGAATATTGTTTATGTGCACTAAAGTATTCATGTGATAATTACCTTTTCGGTTTATATTACTCTTGATTATTTCATTATTTTTCTGTTTGTTTGTTTGCACTCAAAGAGGAATAGAATGGTGGAAAGAGAAGTAAGATACTTTGTTTTACAATCAACTTTATTTTAAAATTAAAAACTTTAACGTGTCAAAAAAGCATGCTTTTACGTATTTGTTTATTCTTTGTTCACGTCTTTTTTTATTTTTAAACTCCTTGTTGCCTGGATCACACACATGTTAGGCAACTTTTCAATTTTTCATGTTGTGTTTAATGAACGCACTATTGGTTACTATTGAGGTTACGCTTCTTTTTCTTTAAACTTTTTCAATCTAAAAAATGCATGCTATTTACTTATTTCTTTGCTATACTTTATTTTTCGATTTTACTTTTTCATATTTTCGACATTGAGAACACACACAAAAACGCACAATACAAATAAACCGGTTTTTCTGGTTGTGTTTTATGAATGCACTATTGGGTTACCATTGGTTTCTGCTTATTTTTTTTACATGTAACTAGACAAAAGCATTAAAATCGTATGATATTTTCCACTTCAAGCATCCCTTAAACCCTCGTCCAGATTGCTGAACCGAACAGAGGAAACAAGCCCAGCATTGGTCTCTGCGCATGCCCAGTATGAGACGCGCAGGCGCACTTTAGGCTGAGCATGCGCAGTCTGAGATGCGGAGGCGCACTTTAGGCTGAGCAATCGCAGTCTAAGATGCGCAGGCGCACTTTAGACTGGGCATGCGCAGAGACCAATGCTCGGCTTGTTTCCACTGTTCGGTTCGGCAGTCTGGACGAAGCTGAACCAGTACAAAGTATTACAATATAACAGCAAGCTACATTTTCAAAATACAAGTCAGTTTTTCTCGAAATCATATTAGTTTTTTTTGGAAAACAGAATGCATGGTAATCATATTATTGACTCATTACAACTGATTTACACAATTTTTATGTTTTTATCTTCCTACCTTCTCGCTAAATTCACATACACTTTCTTATCACGTTGAAAAGACGCCGATTTGATTTTTATCTTTATCAATTAATCAATCTTGACTCAGCATATTTTTATTATTGGATTACGACAAGCATGATTGTTTAACTATATTAGTAGATTATACTCTTTTGAATTCCAGATGCCTGCGTAGAATTTTAGCCAAAATAAATGTTTTTCTTGCCTTGTGTTGAACTTATCAACTAGCTTATTTTCTATTTCCATCACGAAAACTTTAAGCCTTTAAAATGGTGATGTATATTTGAAAAGCAAGAAAGGAAAGCGACTTTCTTTTACCATTCGATATTTTTTCTTACGAGGTACGGAAGCTGAAGAATAAAAGGATCGTTCTGAAGAATAAAACTCGAATCCATTGCCATTCATAACTTGAATCCAATAAGAATAAAACAGAAATCCATTGCAGACATCAAGGAACATTTTTGGTTCCGTGTCTATCTCTCGGTCTGTCGCTCAAATTTCCGACCTTACCGAACATAACGGAAACTATGTGATTGTTCTGAAGAAAAAAATGTTTAATGTCCCGAATTCCAAAAATTCCAAGACCGAAATCCGTTTCAAATATAGGGAACTTTTTAGTTTTGTGTATGTCTGTCGGTCAATCTCTCAATTTTTGCGAACCAACACAGCTTCAAAACAACTCTTCCAATTTTATTGTAATTTGGATCATAGTCTGGTAGTTTATAATTAGCCCATTGTTAGTTCCATATAAGTTTAAACCTTCTGCGCCTATTTCTTTGTCTTCCAAACGCGCACAATCATACATTTATTTAAACTTATTTCTTCAGAAGCACTCTTCTCATTTTATAAAATTTGGATGGTTTGTCGAAAGTAGCCTGCAGAAAGTTCCAGCAACCGTCTGCGCTTTTTAAATTTTGCTTCATTTTATACATTTTCCGAGCTGACCGAAGGAAAAGGAAGCTATGGGATCGTTCTGAAGAACAAAAATATTTTAGTGTCTTACTTCGAAAATTCCACAACAGAAATCCGTTTATGAGATCATGGAACATTTTTGGTTCGTGTCGGTCTATTTGTCGCTCCATGTTTTCGAACAAACTAATCTTAAAAACTACTCGTCTGATTTTAATGAAATTTGGATGGTAGGTCATAATTAGCCCATTGTTGGTCCCATATAAGTTTCAACCTTCTGCACTCATTTGTTTTATCTTCCACATGCGCACAAACGTACATTTATTTAAACCTATATCTTCAAAAGTTCTTATCTGATTTTAATGAGATTTGGATGGTTTGTCGAAAGTAGCCCCATAATAATTTTGACCCTTCTGCGTTCTTTACATTTTACTAAATTGATACTTCAATTTATGTGAAAAATCAAAACACTTTTGACTGATTTTATAATCGGGGTAATATGAAATAAATTATACAATAATAGGTTGTAGTTGTAAACGCAAAAAGAACTTTCAAAGTATACAAAACCTTCTTCTGTAAGATGAAGGTTTGAGAATGAATTTTATTTGTGGGTTGTGGGTTGTGATATGACATTGTGTTGTTTTCTCTGAGTCCTTGTCGTTACCCCTGTGTTAGTGAGAGCGTGACTTAAACCTATGAAGTTGGTTTCGTGACTGTGGACACACTAAACTGATTAAGAAAACGTTGAAAGATTAAGACGCTTTGTGGACAACTAGAAGGGTGACACAGGAAGCCGTACAAGGTATTTAGCTAAGGAAACATCAGCTGTGTCTTTAAACCATGTTGTAGTGGCTATACTGTGGGCCTCTTTACTGCCGTTCTATAAGTACATAAGCAGCGGAACTAACAATATAACTGTCCAAATTTTCTCACTTACTTTGTCTTAACTGTTGGAAAAAGAACAACAAATTTTGTTTTTTTGATTTCTCCTTTTCAAACCTTTAAAGCCCGTTTACACGCTCAAGCTATTTGCACAAACCTGGCTTGTACAAGCCAGGTTTGTGCAAGTAAATCGTTGCGTGTAAACACAGGCATGAAGTTTGTGCAAGCCAAACTGTATGTCTATTTCATTCAAGCCATTTGCACAAACTGGCTTGCGCAAAACAGTTTGTGCAAATGGCTTGAGCGTGTAAACCGTGCTTTACAAATCTTTGCTTAGTTTTGACATTAGCTGTCAAGAGTAAAATATAACAATATTGCAACCTTGAAAGAGCGTTAAAAAATAGTTTGCCAATTAGTGTGGCACATAGCTTCCTCGCGTCCTATACCCTATTTCGTCTACTTTAATTGATTTTATGCGTTTACAGCATATTTTTTTGTTAAATTTATTTAATTTTCCCCGCTTTTTAAATCTATCAAATGTTTTTAATTTTTTACATAAATTTAAGTATCAGTTTAGCAAAATTTAAAGAGTGCATGCAGATTGTTAAAATTAATCTGGAGTTATCTGCAGACTAATTTCGACAAACCATCCAAATTTCATAAAAAATCAGATGGTCAGATGGGGGCTTAAAGTTAAAGATATAGGTGTAAATAAATATATATTTGTGCGCATGCTAAAGAAGAAAAAAAAAACAAATGATCGCAGAAGGTTAAAACTTATATGAGACCAAAAATGGGCTAATTATAACCTACCATTCAAATTTCAATTCAATTCCAAGATACGTAGTTTTTCAAAAATTGAACGACACACCGACAGACAGTCACGGAACAAAAAATTTCCCCTGCCAAGATGTCTGAAACGGACTTCTGTCTTGGAACTTTCGAAATCGGTGACATAACTTTTTTTTGTCCTTCAGAAAGATGACATAGCTTCCGGTACCTTCGCTAAGCTCGGAAGCAATACCTTAAATTATTTTAAAGATTATAGAGATCAATGTATAATGATTTGTTCTTATCTATAATTGAAGATAGCGTATAGTGTTTTTCTTTGGCTATTTTTAGTATATTTATAAATTTTATAATTATTATTTTTAGTTTAGTTCTCATTAATCTGCTCTATCATGTGTTTTTCCTTTTGTACTGGTAAATTTCATAATTTAATGTTTAAAAACCTATGTTTTAAGACAAAAAAGTTTCATTTAGATTTTTGTTTTTTTCCATTGAATGGTGTTTAGCTTCATTTGACAACAGTTTCTCTTCGTTTGATCACAGGCATTTTATTTAGGTTTATTATTTTTTTTTCTTTGGAATGTAAATTTAGTTTTTTTTTACTTATTATTATTGCTTGAACATTTTATTTGTAAAATAATATGATGTTATTTGTAATTTAATATATGAATTACTAAAAATCAGCGGATAATAATTTTATATTTATATATATGTGTGAGAGTATACATATTTATATAAATATTATCGCTAATTTGTTGAAACCAGACAAAAAAGATATGAACTTTTTAATCCCTTGGATGGGAGGAATTGGCTAAGGGAGACAACTCCTACTACTTTCTATTGCATCATGATTTCATGATTGATGACATTACAGCTAATGACGTAATAAATCTATTGCATGGATTCTCAATGGGGATCAAGTTATTCATACTGTCAATCATTTACAACTTACTACAGCATGGTTATAATATGAAGTTTAAAGGCCTTTCCACACATCCATATGCTATGAGGCCAAATATCCATTTGGCGTCGGTCCAAAAGGAGGTTATTCACGAAGGGGCCAGTTCCACGTCGAGCCAAGCCAGTTTGCAGTGTTGTATTATCGTGAAGTGTTGTTTTCGAAAATCCATTACGTATATGAGCGAGGAGAAATTAATTTATTTAGTGGCTGGTAAATTTTTAATACCAAATGGCATAGTAAATGACTTTGAACTAGAAAACAATTTACATATTTATATTTTATTTAATAATTAAATGAAGTTTTTTATGAGTATAAGTATTTCCAGATTTATTAAACCTACATAAACGGTACTATTTTCCTGGATTCCTTGCACACTGAATCATACTCCATTTTAAATGATTTCAGTTTAGTAACGCAACGAGATTATTGTAAATTCACTTACTTCACTGTGGAAAATAAAAACAGGTATTTATTGAAGCTTTTAATGTCACATTTACGTTGGAAACTTATTAAATATGTCTATACTAAATAATGGCTTGAAACATTACTTAACCTATAAAATAAAATTGACCTAAAATATGTGTTCGACATTTATTCAGAATATTTACAAACAAATAAATGATCGTAAGCAATTCTAATTTATTACATTTTTATTAACGATGTAAAGAACAGGTTTATTTTCTTATTATTGGTTGAATTTTTATATTATCAGTATTATGTACTAATGCTTTTAACTTTCAAAATAAAAAAAAATCTCTTTTACTTTTAAACATTGTATACTCAGTACAAGTGAATTAATGTACATATGTATTTATAAATTTTGAACATTTTAAAGAATTTATGTACGTTACTGGTTTTAATACATTGTATATAATGTTGATTTTATATATATATATATATATATATATATATATATATATATATATATATATATATATATATCATTAAGTATATAAATAGTTCATTGAACTTCTTCTGTACTTGTTCCAGACCCAGAAAGTATAGACTTAATAATACAAGAAAGGAGTGAACTTTATCATAATATTTAAACCGTTATATGTCGAAGATTTTTTATTATAATTTCGTTTCTCTTTTTCAAAATATGCAAAGCACGAATTTAAAAATGTTTTTATTTATAATTTTTTAAGGTTTATTTTTTTGTTATATAAGTTTTTTGATGTTTTGTTTAACAAATGACCAACCTCTCTAAAAAAAAATTCCTTAGCTTTAGTGTCGCTTCAGGTTTTTTTAAAAGAACCTGTCACCAGTCCTTTCTCTTCTTGTTAGTATTGCCTTTAAAAACTGTCCTCTATGGAATTCGTGGAATGTTTTTCCATTATTTTTCTTCTTCTTTTTCTTCTACCTTCAATATTTCTAGGTTTATGAATTCCTCACTGGCTTCATCCAATCCTACTCACCTCTTCTGTCCATTGTGCAAAACATATACACAGTAGAGTTTGAAAACAAAAGCTTTTTTTTAGCTTGACGTTGTTAACACATAAGGTGTTAACGTTTCAGATTTGATTGAACTCAATGTTTTTCATCTCTCAAAACATATTCTTAAATACGTATGACCCACCTCCGTATACTACTAAACAATTATTAATAATTTTCCCTCAAATCACCTATACCGTATGTTACAAAAAAAAATTCTGTTTTTAAAAAATAGACTGCCAATTGGTGTGGCACATTGCTTCCTCGCATCCTATCACGTACTTTATTGATTTTATGCTTTTACAAGCCATTATTGTCTAATTGGTCTAATTGTTTCCCCCGTTTTTTTTTAATCTGTCAAAATTGTTTTGATTTTATACACGAATTAAAGTATCGATTTAGCAAAAGTTAAAGAGCGCAGATAGTTAAAAATTAATCTGGGGCAATCTGAGGGTTACTTACGACACACTATAAAAGTTCCATTCAACTCAGATAAGTACTTTTGAAGCTATAGGTGTAAATAAATGTATGTTTGTGCGCATGTGGAAGAGAAAATGCGCAGAAGGTTGAAACTTATATGGGACCAACGATGGGCTAATTATGGCCTACCACCCAAATTTCATTAAAATTGGACTTGTAGTTTTTAAGATATGTTGGTTCGCAAAAATTGAACGACAGACCGACAGATAGACACGGAACCAAAAATTTTCCCTGATGTCTGAAACGGATTTCTGTCTTGGAATTTTTGAAATCGGAGACCTAAATTGTTTTCGTTCTTCAGAACGATCACATAGCTTCCGTTACCTTCGGTAAGCTCGGAAGCAAAAGTTACACCCAACTAAATTATAAGAATAAATCCTTCGAAATAACATTAAAACCATATCACTTATTTTCTAGAGGAAATATTTGTTTCCGAGGTATTGGTACTCAAAGATACTGAAGAATGACGATAAACAATTGTTTTATCTGCCTGAGATGCCTTACAAGCTTATATAGCGGAAGCTATGTGATCGTTTTGTGGAACAACAAAATGTTGTGTCTCCAATTTCAAAAATTCCTAGACTGAAATCTGTTTCAGACATCAGGGAACATTTTTGGTTCCGTGTCTGCCAGTCGGGCTGTCGCTCAATTTTTGCGAACCAACATATCTTAAAAACAACTCGTCCGATTTTAATGAAATTTGTATGGTAGGTCATAATTAGCTCATTGTTGGTCCCATATAAGTTTCAACCTTCTTTGCTCAGTTGTTTCTTTTCCACATGCGCACAAACATACATTTATTTACACCTATATCTTCAAAAGTACTTATCTGATTTTGATGAAATTTAGATGGTGTCGATAGTAGCCCGCAGCAAATAGCCTCATCTTCATTTTAACCGTATGCGCTCTTTATCTTTTGCTAAATTTATATTTTAATTTATGAAAAAAATCCTGTCATGAAATGGATCATGTAAATCACAATGTCTACCATAATGGGTTGGACTTGGCTGCTCTTCACCGGTTTGTTTTTGACATTTTCATTTTTAGGCTGTGCTACATAACTCGAAAAGCGTTACTAAAAAACGTTACCCGGTGTATCAAGGAGTTAGAAAGGTATAGGAGGTGTGTCCAGCTGTTGGGTCTCCCTCCACCTCCACCGCACGTCATAGGGCCGAAGAAAGTCGAAAATATTTATACGTGTGACAGGGAGTTAGGAAAGTACAGGAGGTTGCCCTCAACTCTCAGCCTCCTCGGCCTACCTAGTATGAAGGCGTAACAATTCGTAGAAGGGCCGGCGCCTTTGAATTCAGTCGTTTGTAATCAAGCCGCGGCAGTGCCGGTGTGGAGATGAGAATAAATATTATCTTCCAACTACTTTTATCAATTACTTGAATAAATTACCGATTATATTTCATTTTATGTCGGTAGTTTACGCAGAGCGAAAACATGAAAATGTCTCACTCTCTCGCGGACTCGTATGCAAGAAGTATTTTGAAATGCCTATTGCCAAGCTATATCCCGCAGACGAACTTAGCCGATCACATATTCTAAAAAGGCACTTAAAGATTTACTTATATACAAAATTCTTGCTTGATGTTAGTCCGATATTTTTTTGCACGCTATCTCCTGGACTATATGGAGCGATAAATTATTGAAGTCATCTGTAATAAGAGGCTATAGATGAATCAAGACGCTCGACGACCCGCTTACTGTGAACCTACCTTTAAACAGTGTAACAATCACTACGCTAAATATATCTTTTTTGTTTAATTGTTTAAGCCCTGTGTTTAACAAGTTTTGCTTTCAAATTACAGCTTTAAGTTGAAATTTAAAAAGTTTATAGAAACAATAAATAGTTGGGTTTTTTGATTACAAGTTGACCAAACTCGACGCTGGAGCTTGAAAAGCTTAAAACTAAGTCAGTTTAGTAAGGGCAGTTTATTGTTAGCAAAGTCTTGATTATAGAATGCTTTGTTTTCCGGTCCAGTGTGTCCCCCCTCGGGAGTCTTGGTCCGGAAAAAACTTGTTATTTTCGCCTCTCTCTCCCGGACTTGTTTCGAAAACCCGAAAACTTTGTATTCCAGTTGACAAGATTTTTAAACTGAATTCAAAAAATAATTATTTAAAGTGACTCATTTTCAAATCCAACCCCCCCCCCCCTCCCCCCCCCCCCACTAAAATAATTAGTTTTACATTTTTTTTTTTTTTTTTTTTTTTACTTCATTTCTATTCTAGATTTTATTTTACTAATGTTCATATTTTAATTTTATATTATAGAATTTATATTTAAATTTATTAATTTAGATTTTATTAAACTTTATTTAATTTCTATTTTGATGTTAAATAAACTGGTCAAGTGTGTGCTAGTCAGCACACAGCGAGGGTCCGTAGGCAACCCTGTATAGTTTAAGTATTACCCTATTGATGGTGTTTTTTAAAATGCTAAAAAGCTTACTTTGAACTATCCTATGGGTCTGATATTCTCAAAACACATAAACAAACTTCTGATAAAGTATTTTTTTGCCACTGAACCGGACTACAACCATATAAATACATCGAAAAGACCATAGTTATAAAAAAACGTATTTTGTCTATAAAAAATAAAATAATATTTTTTTCGAAATTTCCAAAAAGTGGTATCTTTACCACTTTTTTGTCACTTTTGGTCAAAGAATGTTCAGGATTTTTTTCAGATTTTTTGCACTTCACATAAGCGAGATAGAAGAGGGGGACACGTTACACACCCACTTTAAACTTGCCTACACTCGCCCTATCAAAGTTGTAACCAAAGAATTATATATTTTTGTAATCAGCTCGACATACCCTTTCATATAATACCCCTCACGGTGTCGAAAAAAAAAAAAAAAATTAACCCTTAAGTTTTTTAACCCTAATTTTTTTGAAAAATATTGATAAAATATTTTTTTATCATAAGATTTTTTTTTTAAAAGATTTTTTGCTTGAGAGCTTACCGAAGGTTATAAAGAAGCTATGTGATCGTTCTCAAGAACGAAAATATTAAAAATATTAAATATGTCTCCGATTTTAAAAATTCCAAGACAGAAATCCAATTCAGACTCCGTAAGATTTTTCAGTTCCGTGTCTGTCTGTCGATCAATTTTTGTGAACCGACATATCTTAAAAGCATCATGTCCGATTTTAATGAAATTTGTATGGTAGGTCATATTTAGCCCATTGGTGGTCTCATATAAATTCAACATTCTGAGTTCATTTGTTTCTCTTTAACATGCGCATAAACATACATTTATTTACACCTATATCTTCAAAAGTGCTCATTTGATTTTTATGAAATTTGAATTTATAGCCGAAAGTAGACCGCAGATAGTGCAAAATTAATTTCAACCGCCTGTGCTCTTTAACTTTTGCTTAATTGATACTTTAATTCATGTAGAAAATCAAAATAATTTTGACATATTAAAAAAACTAAAAAAAAAAAGTGGAAATAATTAAATAAATTTGACATTAATGGGTTGTAAAAGTATAAAATCAATAATGATGCGAGGAAGCTATGTGCCACACTAATTGGCAGTCTGTATTTCGGATAAATAGAATTTCTCCAAAATCGATTCATTCGAATAAACTTATTGATTGGATGAAATCGCTGTTACGACAGGAAGTTTGATTTCCTTATTGGTTCGAAGCTTCGGAATTAGACGGATTTTTAGCCGATTTGTATTTTGTTTGCAAGGCTTAAGAAGTGTGGGAGACTTGAAGTCTTTGTTGCGTTTATAACATGTCGTCTGAACAAGACAATCATGTCATGGGAGGCTAGTTAAACTTATTATCATGGATGGTAAAGCTGGAATACTCTACTATCCTTTTTTTTAAGTAAGTGCGGAAAAAGAAAAAAAAAACTCGTCTAATAGTATTATTAGGACAATACAATAAGGTCTGTTGAGAATTAGTTTGAGCGTTGTTACCGGTCAGGCACCGATGGTCACAAGGAGAGGGCTTCTAACGGTAAGGTGGTGGGTCTCCCGTACATTGCACCCTGCAGAACACTTCCAAGCCAATATACGTACGGTACCGTGTACGCCGGCTCAGACGAGGAAATCCTTACCCCCTTTCTGTTTGGAGGCCATACCGCCAGAGAGGCTGTTGCACTTTCTTTCCACGTCAGACCATTCTAAATGGGTACCGTACGGATAACAACCCATCTGTTGCTACCGCCGTTTAAAATAACTCAAATTTTTCTCGCCTGTCTGCAAAAAAATCCTTATTACTTGAATAATCGTGATATTATCGACGAAGAAAACAAACAGAAATATGATTATTACATTGATTGTTCAACCAGCATCTTTTAACACGTTGCCATAACTCATCATCATCATAAACTTTATCTTCCTCAGACTCTGATGATGGTCATTACTGGTTGAAAAGTCTGTTATGTAAAATAACAGAGAACAGAGCTATTACTGGCCAGACAGTGATTTGATTTCTATAATTCACTTTATTTCCCAGCACATCTGATGATATAATTTACAATCGATTTCTTAAACGTGTGAATATATATAACTAATGGAAGGTATTTTGTTCATAAATATTTTTTCTCAGACTTCTTCTTTATTAACTTCTTGCAAACTATTTGTTGCTTTTATCCGATTTTTTATTTTATAATTATAATTTTTAAGTTTTAGGTAGTGTTCATACTACGGAAAGATTAAAATTTTACTTTAAATCAAATTATAATTATCATTAACTACGGGAGACATACAGAGAAAAATAGACCCCAGCACCGGGACTTGAACCACAGGTTTCCTATATATCCGTTACTGGCGCTCTTATCAACCAAGAGTGCCTGTAACGGATGTATAGGAGGCCCGTGACTCTGTATGTCTCCCGTAGTTAATAATAATTATAATTTAATTAGTAAAATTATTTTATATATTTTAAAATATTTTTATATTATATACTATCTTTCCGCTTCCGAGCTTACTGAAGGTAACGGAAGCTATGTGATCGTTCTGAAGAATGAACATACTTTATGTCCCCTTCACTTCAAAAATATCAAGACAGAAATCTGTTTCAGACATCAGGGAACATTTTTGCTTATGTGTAGGTCTATCTGTCGCTCCATTTTTTTGAACCAACTAGTCTTAACAACTACTTGTCCGATTTTAATGAAATTTGTACAGTAGGGCATAATTAGCTCATTGTTGTTTCCATATAAGTTAAAACCTTCTGCACCTGTTTGTTTCTCTTCCACACGCGCACAAACATACATTTATTTACACCAATATCTTCAAAAGTATTTATCTGATTTTAATAAGATTTGGATGGTTTGTCGATATTAGCCCCATATTAATTTCGACCTTTTCTGCGCTCTTTAAATTCTCTTTAAATTCAGGTCATAATTAAGGGAGAAAAAGTAAAAGTAGGGTGAAAATGTAAAGTAGGGCAAAAAAGTAAAGATTGCAACTTAATTATTTTATAAATATGTAGTAGAAAATGAATGGCTAATGTTATGAAGTTGTTGAAATCAGGTTGGCGGCACTGCGCTTTTTTGACCATGTTTATCATTGTTTATAACCTGCATCTAAATAACCTTCTATTTGAGTTTAATTCCAATTCTTATTTGTTTTTAATATTGAATCTCTTATATCTGCTATTAAAAGTGCTAATAATTATTGTTATTTATTAAAATAATAAATAAAAACTGTGAAATGGACGAAAATGTGTATTTTCTTCCTACTGGAGATAAAATATTGTATGTACCTCGTGAGTAAAGTGCCATTATTCCCCTCGCGATGATTATCTCCCTCGGCTTCGCCTCGGGATTTAGGGACCATGGTTCCTTCGGCTTCGCCTCAAGAACCAACTTTTTCTCTCAGGGAATAATGGCTTACTTTACTCCCTAGGTGCATAAATAACTATTTTTAGCACATATGCATACTAAATTGTTATGGATTCTAAAAACAAATGATCTTTCTCCCAGACAACATTGCTAAACTTTGAATATTGTTTTACTTGTATCGGAGATTTATGCAAATATGTTAGTGCAGTCCCAAGCATTAGAATTCATTTAAATTTATCTTAATTTTTGTCATGCAATTGTTTTAGAAGTTTTACTAAATAGAAATAAGAGAATATAGAGCGACAAAACAAAACATATGGACGTAGACATTCTGTGAATATATTATTTCATATTATTTACATGCTAACTACTTAACTCTGAATATAATAAATACTCGAGTATAAAAATAGACAGCCCGGCCGACAGTCATTTGTGGCGTCAATATGTCAACGAACGTTTGCTTTAGCCTTGCTGGTAATGTTGCAGCTCTTACACAATGAGCAACCAGCGTCATCATTTTATTAATTTATTGAAAAGATATCGTGTATCTATACTGTACACTTATTATGATATTATAAATGTAAATTATTAGCAAGTAATTTACTTGATAAAATTGAGCCTTCCTTATTTATTTTTCTTCGTATCGATTTATTTATTTTTTTAAGTATGTATTGATATAATGAATAAAGAAACGCTTACGAAAGTGATAATAATTTGTTTTAAATGTTAGTAGAATGTCTCCACTTTCATTCTAAAATATTAGAAGAAATGTTCCTTGTTATCAATTTTTAACAAATGGAACAAGTGGTAGTATTCCCTAGGTTTAATCTTTAACTTATTAATTTCATAAACAGCAATTGTTTCACGTTTTAATTTTAAATGAACTCTTTGTGGGTATAAACAAGCACGCGATATGTTCATTAGACAACTCGGCTTATACGACTGTGCGTATTTCTATCGGCCTACACTGCTGCCCTCACCTGAATTCATTATGAGAGCTAGCATTCCTTGACTTGTTTTCGGAGTCTGAACCTGATTTGGAACCAGCGCTATGACCTTACCCTTAGTGTTTAAAACTGAATAATACATATAACAAACAAAATACTTGTGGTGTCGCGGGACACCCGGCAGGAACGAAGTTCCTTACATTTTTCATTAAAATATATGTTATAAAATCACACTGCTAAGTACGTATACATTGCTAATTACTTATACATGGCGGAGTTAGAAAAGAGACAAAATTAAAAGTAACCAACTGTTTGTACCTAGCAGAGTTAAGGCAAAATTAAAAGAAAATCATTATTTGTATCATTAAAGCAAGCGTCTTACTATTAATATATATTGAATATAAGAAAAACGTTGATCATGATGAGTTTATAGTGAAAGAGTATGTTTGTTAATGGAGTTTTTTGGATTGAAATAGGACTGTTTTCTGCCTACCCGGCCAATTAATTTAAAATATATCTCTTCCCTACCATACAGCTTCTGCTTGTGTCAGGGTGAAATTTTACATGATTATATTTTATTTATTTACAAAACAAAGTGACATTTTTGACATATATAACAAAAATAATCAAAACAAGTCAAGTAACAGGCTTCATTAATAACACTTTTTCCCGTCTTTTGAAGCTTACGTTTACGCGAGCGTTGCGCGTGAACGCTTGGGCGGATAACGTTTTCCGACGAACTCAGCCTGGGCATTGGTAAAATGAACATGTGTACCAAAACTCGGTGATCTTTCACTCAAGTTATCGTCATCTGTAGAGTTCGTGACGGATTTGTCATGACGGTGATTTTGTGACGGTGATTTTGGTCGTTTTTATCGGATTCACTCCCGGGCTCCAGAACGTGCCATAAGGAACTTCGTTCCAAAATCAAATACAAATATAAAAATCGTATGATTTTATACGAATTTCATTATGATTTTTACTTTTCCTCACCTTCTCGGAAGGTATATAGGAAAAGTATTGTTTTCACCCAAAAAATCCGAAACCGAGATGTCAAGAGAATTATCCGTTTTGGGTGTTTTTAAGACGATTTGAGTGGTTTTTAGCTGGGTGTCAGTCTGTCTGTCTGTCTGTGTCTGTCCGTCTGTGCCACGCATAACTCCCACACTTTTTAAGCTAGAGGGTTGAAATTTGGTACGAAAATCAGTCGATAAGTACGAAAAAATCGATAAGTGGTCCGATACTAGATTTTTTTTAAACTAGTTATTTTATAAACACCTTGTATATTGTTAAAGAGAAAAAGTAATAAATCTGCTTTACTGAATTTAACTTGTCACTAATGTTGGTTGATTATGGATGTCTAAGTTTTGTATTAAGCATTTCATCTTGACAATGAACTCATAAATCGTTTTTTACTTTTTCTTAATCTTTGAAAATTATGTATCTTAAATTGACTTCATATCTTGTTAATTAATTGTTCAAAATTATAAATTTTAATAGATGATAAATACCTACTAATTAGAGTTGTCTAAATAAAGCTGTGAGTATTAATCATGTCATTATAGTTTGTTCATTTACACAGTAGATTTAATCATTCATACAGTTTGATACGACTGTTTAATCTTGATTTTTACTACGTTTTTATTAGCTTGCTTTCTTGTTTGTTTGTTAGTTTGTCCAGTACAAATCTTGCAATCGATTTTTATCTAACTTCCCGAGTAGCTAGACATTTGAAACTTTTAGAATAGCTCAGAACACGATGACAATGCATTATTTTAATACTTTTATCCATCTTTCAGTAGAATTTAATTCGTTTTCAGCAAATTTTGCTGTTTAGAAAGTTAGTTCGGAAAAAATCCGCAAGTTATTTTATTTGTTTTGACATATCCCATATTTACGATCTTTATTTTTGCGGTTTTCAAATTTATGATTTATGACAGAAAATATTAAAAACGTAGTATATAAAAAGTTATTTTTATCTTGTAGTTATTACTCTCTTATTTAACTTTGTTTGTCAGGGACAAATCTTGTAATATAAATTTGACCCTCTTCCGACTACCTAGAAAGCTGAAACTTGCAGATTATGTATTTACTATGACAATTCTATAATCAGTCATTTGTTATTTAATTAATTAATTTAGTAGAAATTTCAATTGAATTAATAAGAAAATCCATTAAAGAGTGTTGTCATAAAAGCTTTTTGAATTTACTTGTTTCTTTAACATTTATTTTTTATAAATTTACTTGTTTCTCTTTTTTACTTTCTCATATAAAGAGAAAGTATTGTGATGACGCGAAAATTGGATTTTGAAGGATTTTCACGTTTTGAGGTCCCTTGAGTCCAAAAAGTGTTTTTAAAAAAATGTCTGTCTCTATCGTCTGTAGTCTGTGCAGACGCCTAAACTACTGGCCGATTTTGACGAAATTTGGCATACATGTTCAGAAACCTCATACCCCGAGGCAAAATCGAGAAATGAATTTTTGCTCCTAATTCAGGGGCGCTACCCCCCAGAAACTCTGAAAAAGATATTTCTCGAAAACGGTTTCGACAATTTTGATTAAATAATTCTAAAATGTAAATACAGATCTAATAATATAAGACGTTTTCCCGGGAATATCTAGCTTGAGAAAAATAGCTTTAAAAGCGGACGGAGAGAGACCGGGTTCGATTCCACGCCAAGGAGAAGTTATTTTTATGATAAATGTTGATGATATGCTCGATAATAATTAAATGTACCTAGGAAAACGCGGAAACTAATGAACGGAAAACACTGGGATTTGATATGAGAAAGCTCGTCTGACTTGTCTTGGACCGATTTTTTTTACGACGCTCTTAACAGCAGAGATTATTAATAAATGTACATGTACATTATTCTTCTTGTTTTGGTACAATGTTTATCATTCAGTTTTCTGTTACACCTTTCTTGTGTATTTATTACAATAGCCTTTTAATTTACATAGAAAAATTAAATGTGCATTTTTTCGAACTACACTTTGCTTTAATTATATAACCATTGTTAAATTTTATTATTTTCTTTCTCTCATAAGGAGTTATAAATTAACGATGATGATTGCCTAAAGTAATATATGCCTGACATATTTTTTCAGCGGATGTGAGCGATTTATTACGTGCGTGTGAAATTATCAACTTTTCCCAACCATTTATCAATTTATTGATAAATGTAAATTTATTAAGTTGAATTAATAACATTTCTTATTTTTATAATTTGCTACTCCTTTTGTTATATTGTGCAGAGATGTTTTAAATATATCTTTTAAAATTCAGTTGCCATTCTCCCTAGTTGCAATGTCACAAAGTTGCAAATATCTCTTATCATGAGAGTCAGTTGCTACTCTCTCTGGTCACAATGTCACATAGTTGCAAATATCTCTCATCATGAAAGTCAGATGCTCTACTGTATTGTTGATTTGTTATCAAGTTGCAAATATCTCTTATCATGTGCAACTCCCTTGAGAATGACCTCTGTAATTGTTCCAAAAGGTCGTTATTCACAAAATAACCGAAGCGGATGCCTACGCTACAGAATTAGTTGCATAGTGTTTTCCAGATTGATTGATTTGTCAACTTTTTATGAGACCATATCTGTTAGGATAATTACTAAATCAAACGGTAAAAAAAGAAAGATTGTTTTGTCAACTTTGCATGAAACTATGTATATCTCTAAAGATATTTATTTCATTTTAGAAAGTAGTCAGTAATGATGAATATTTTCATTTGTCTAATCCTCTAGAAAGAGCCCTCATAAAATAAGAGTTGCAAAATAATTCATTGGAGTTGTTATTGTGATGATAATATCTAAAAAAAAGTGTTAATTAAATAATAATAATTTATTTCCACCATACATTAATACGTGTTTCAAACAATTAATTTTTTTTCTTTCTTTTTTTTGGTAGTACATCAAATAATTATTGGTGAGGGCCCTAAGTAAGTGTTAGACACCTAGAGAGAGGGCCCCGTCTCTAATACTATGTTACATTTTTCTTTTTATTTAAATTTAGAATTTATTTCTTAAAAAAAAAAAAAAATCTTTCTTCTTTAAATCTACAACTAACATTTTTATCAAATATAAAGATATTAATATTGGTAGTGTGATTCTTTTTATATTTTACTTTGTGTTCTATTATAGTTATTTTAATTTTATTTTTTATTTCTTTATTTTAATTTATTACTTATCAAATTTATTTATATTTGGTATACCTATTTCTATAATTTGTTTTAATGATTTTATATCTAATTTTATAGCAAATTTTTATTGTAAAAATGAATTAAAATGGATTTTTCAAACAGTAATGTTATTGGCAGTACCTTGAAATCAGAAAAAGTTAACTTTGAAGACAATAGTTTAAGCTTTTTTAGTAAAATTTTTATAATAGTTTTTTGTATTACATTAGCAGGTTCTATACTGGTTGGGGAAGCCATTCCCCAAGCCAAAATACAATAATTTAGTACGGATTCTACGAGGGCATGATAGAGTAATTTTAATATGGATTTAGTGGCAAACTCTCTAATTCAAATAAAACTGTAAATTGTTTTCCGTATCCGTTTTACCACCCAGTTGACACGTTCTTTCCATTTTAAATTGTTGTCTATTATTACCCCTAAGTATTTAATGGAGTTGGTTTTACTTATTGTTTCGTTACAAGTACAGTTGGTATTGTATTATCGTGCACATTGCTAATTGTTTTGTTAACTCCCCAAAATACCACATCTACAGGTGAAAATTAACTTAAACATGGAACTATAAGGGCTATTGTTAGAATTATATAAGATACTTTCTTTTCCAAAAATCACGTCGTTTGTATGAACTAAATTGACTCGATGTTAAGAAGCCTATGTACCAGATTAGCTATTACCCTGTTCATATCTTTAAAGATGTTGATATAAAGCAAGGTATCTCGTTAGTTAGTTATAGCCGTGGATTTGCTCCTGGTTGCTCTGTTAATAGCTGTTTGTACAGGGGTAATTAGAATTAGCTGAAGGGTATATACCTAGTTGGACTAAACTTAGCTAATCTCGTCCTGCTTGTTTAATGATGGGTCCGTCTTGTTTCTTGTTTGCCTATTATCGTGGTGGAAGACCCTTGTAGTTAGTTCTAGTCTTGTTTGGTCAAGAGCTCTGCCAGCACTTTAGAAACATGAAATCCTTTAGAACTTTGTTTCACGTTATCTGATCATGTTTGAACATGGTATCATTATGCTAAACTTGTCTCTTTTATTCCTTCGGTATAATAGCTCAAGAGTTATAGATTCGGACGGTAAGGGGAAAATCTAATACTCAATTTTATCTATTTTTTTTTCTTCTTCAAAGCTCTATGTATTTGTTACCGCTTTTATTTACTTTTTAATTAATTTTTAACCATCTTCCCGACCATCTATAAGACTATTTAGATGTCCATCAAGAAGACTATCCAAAGTCTATCTAGAAGTCTATCGAAAAGTCAGTTTAGAAGACTATCTATAAGTCTATCTAGAAGACTATCTAGAAGACTATCTAGAAGTCAATCTAAAAGACTATCTAGAAGTCTATCTAGAAGTCAATCTAGAAGACTATCTAGAAGTCAATCTAAAAGACTATCTATAAGTCTATCTAGAAGACTATCTAGAAGTCTATCTAGAATCTTGAAGACTGTCTAGAAGTCTATCTAGAAGACTATCTAGAAGTCAATCTAAAAGACTATCTAGAATCTAGAAGACTGTCTAGAAGTCTATTTAGAAGACTATCTAGAACTAGAAGTCAATCTAAAAGACTATCTAGAAGTCAATCTAAAAGACTATCTAGAAGTCTATCTAAAAGACTATCTAGAAGTCTATCTAAAAGACTATCTAGAAGTCTATCTAAAAGACTATCTAGAAGTCTATCTAAAAGACTATCTAGAGAGACTGTCTAGATTGACTTTTAGATAGACTTCGAGGCAGTCTTCTAGAGAGACTTCTAGACAGTCTTCTAGATTCTAGATAGACTTCTAGATAGTCTTTTAGATAGACTTCTAGATAGTCTTTTAGAAAGACTTCTAGATAGTCTATCTAAAAGACTATCTAGAAGTCTATCTAGAATCTAGAAGACTGTCTAGAAGTCTCTCTAGAAGACTGCCTCGAAGTCTATCTAAAAGTCAATCTAGACTTATAGATAGCTAGACATATAGATTGCTGCCTAGGCATCAACATCTTTCCTCATTTTACCTTCAGGATTCTAGGCCATTAGTTCTCAAAGTGGGGGGGCGCGCCCCCCAAGGGAGGCGTAAAGACAAGTCAAGGGGGGCGTGGGCCTTAAGAACAAGCTTTAGAAATAAAAAATGATTCTGCAGCCTGTACGATTTTGATAATATGGACAAATCATGGTTTTGGGTTAAGTATTACAAAGTGTACCCCATATATCACAGCAAGCAATGCGATTTTATTTACCTTTTTTAAGCACATATATGTGCGAAAAAGCGTTTTCAGCACTTGTTGCAATAAAAACAAAGTATCACGGTAAACTTGATGTTGCTAATAGTCCAGGCAAATTAGTAAATAAAACAGCAAATGGAGGAAATAATTTATAAAGTTTTGAAACTTTGTGAAAACACTTTTAAGGGGTGTAGTAGTAAGAAACAGTAAAGTTCCCCCCTCCTGAGGGCCCGCGTCCCCCCTCCCCCCTCCTTATAGTCCAAAATTTACTTATTTTTCACTTTTTACCCAAAACGGTTTATTTTTTGAAGAGAAGTGTTATTACTAAAATTATTCCTCACATAATTCTGCACAAAAAAGGTTCTATGCATGTTTGAAGTGAGACATACCGTTTTCGAGATATTGTAGTTGGAAAGAGATAAAACGTATTTTTGCGAACCAAGATATCTGGAAAACAACACTTCCGGATTTTAATGATATTGGGATGGTAGGTTATACTTAGCCCATTGTTGATTCCATATAAGTTTTAACCTTCTGCGCCCATTATTTTATCCTCCACATGCGCACAAACATACATTTATTTAGACCTATACCTTCAAAAGTACTCAACTGATTATTATGAAATTTGGATGGTTTGTCGAAAGTAGTCCGCAGACAGCCTCAAATTAATTTCAACCGTCTGCACTCTTTAATTTTTCTAAATTGGTTCCCTTTCTGTCTGTCTATTGATCAATGTTTTGTCTGTCTGTTATGAATTAAAGTATCAATTTATCAAAATGTAAAGAGCGCAGACGGTTGAAATTAATTTGGGGATATCTGCGTTCTACTTTCGACAAACCATCCAAATTTCATAGTAATCAGTTGAGTACTTTTGAAGATATAGGTCTAAATAAATGTGTGTTTGTGAGCATGTGGATGATGAAATAATGGGCGCAGAAGGTTGAAACTTATATGGGATCAACAATGGGCTAAGTATAACCTACCATCCCAATTTCATTAAAATCGGAAGTGTTGTTTTTTTTAGATATCATGGTTAGCAAAAATACGTTTTATCTCTTTCCAACTACAATATCTCGAAAACGGTATGTCTCACTTCAAACATGCATAGAACCTTTTTTGTGCAGAATTATGTGAGGAATAATTTTAGTAATAACACTTCTCTTCAAAAAATAAACCGTTTTGGGTAAAAAGTGAAAAATAAGTAATTTTTGGACTTTAAGGAGGGGGGAGGGGGGGACGCGCCCCCTCAGGAGGGGGGACCTTTACTGTTTCTTACTACTACACCCCTTAAAAGTGTTTTCACAAAGTTTCAAAACTTTATAAATTATTTCCCTTATTATTCCTTATTTGCCTGGACTATAATGATTTATGTTGTGCACTTTTTAATACTCATCCAAGAATAGGAAATCTTGAAAAATAATTCAAGCTCATCTATCTCACTGATTTATTTGGTCTCTTACTTGCTCAGTTTAAATTGCAACTTGTAATGTTATAAAAAATTGTAATAAAAATAAATATGTATGGTTATTCAATGTAATATTTGTTTATTTTTTTTACCATATAAAATTTGTAGGGGGGGGGGGGGGATGGAGTTTATTCTTGACAGTAGGGGGCATGTTAAAAAAAACTTTGGGAACCCCTGGTCTAGGCAGTAAAATCACATTTCTCTGCTCGAAATCAGTTCAATAATGCCTTATTTTGCTGCCGCAAGTAGATTAACGTTTTTTCGTATAGTTATTTTCTTTGCTTTTTTAAATACAATTCAAGTGTAATGTTATCTGTTATCAGTTATCAATCATCTGGCACTGCTACATATTTTAGTGATAATTACATGTTTAGAAAATGTAATTTCCCCTTTTACTTTTACAAGTCTAGGTTGTAGGCCCCCCCCTTTTTTTATAAAAATCCTGGGTGCGCCACTGTTGGTTTTTTATACATACAAATCCTTTAGTATGATTAGAAATGAGTTGTATTTTTTTAGTCTTTTAAACATAAAAACCCATTTCTATGTGAATGTGAAAGGAATTTGAAGGGTTTTTTTGTTACATTAAAGTAAAGTTTCTTTATCTAATTCTGGGAAGGTGGCCGAGGATTTAGATTTTTTTAGTTTTATTTTGTTCCAAAGGTCTAGTGACTAGTGTCTAGCGTGAGTCATAACTTCCTGTCTCTCTACCTTTTTACTCTGTATTGTCCAGTTTTATCCCTTTTAAATAAACATACACTCTTCTCTCAGTTCCTAACATATATATTTTTACCCAGAAGAACAAAGCTAATTAGTTTATTTACTCTTTCAAACGGATGTGGCAGTTTAATAGTTTCTTTCCGCATACCTTTTTTTTTTTTTTTTTTTTTTTTTTTTTCATTTCTTTTTTTTTAAAAAAATAACCGTATTTACATAAACTGTTTTTTATTTTTAGTACATATTTAGAACTAATTACTTCTCATCCAAAGAAAAATAAACAATGTTAGATAAATGAACATGCATCTTTTTAATATGTAAACTTAAATTTTAAAAAACCTACTTCAGTTTTAAACCTTTTTTGGATTCATCATTGACAATAATAGTAAATAAAAAATATTAAAAATGTTTCAATTTTCATTAAAATCATATTTCATTAAGTAGTTTTTAAGATATGTTGGTTCGCAAAAATTGATTGACAGGCACGCCGACACGAAACCAAAAATGTTCCCTGTATGTCTGAAACGGATTTCTGAATTCCTGTCTTGGAATTTTTGAAATCGGAGACCTAAAATATTTTCATTCTTCAGATTCGGTAAGCTCGGAAGCAAAATATTATGCAACGAAATTTCTATATCACGATTTTTTCTGAAACTATCAATTTCGTTGTATGGAGATCTGACTGTAATTAAATCAATTATAAAATGATAAAACAAATCACCTTCGATTTATTATTATTACGTTTCTAAATATAAAAATGAAAATATGATAACTATCCCAAAATTTGAAGCATTAATAATTTAAAAGAAAAATATACCAGAAAATCAATGTTCTTAAGTTAAAGCATAACTAATATTTGGCGTATAGTGAACTTGTTAGCTGTTCGTTATGACAGAATAATTGCGGTTGAGTTATTATGTTATCCCTAGTGGCGCCGGACCTCATTATAATCCACTGAGGTATTTCTTAAGAATCCAGGCTACCTGGCTTCACTTGAAATTTGGAAGTAGGAGCCCCTTCACTCCAGGGAATTTCATACCCTAAAGAGGGTAGAAGAGACGCCCCCTTCTCTCTACACCTTGCCAGGGGCTTAGTCTGTTAAGCTCTCAAGTCCCTGGTTGTAGTGGAGGTAGAGAGATGCTTTATTGCATTAATTCTTTCCCTCAAACAGGCAATTTCACTACATCTCTCATCAAATCTTAAAAACTATTTTTCCTTGATTATTATTTATTAATGTTAAATATTACCTTACAATCAGATGAGAGCAGTTGATAAAATAATTTATCTCCAATAGGGAGAAAAAGTTATGATTTAGAATTAGTTTAGAGGAACTAAAGTAAGTCTTTTCATCCCTGAACTCAAAAAGTAGGGAGAAAAAGTAAAAGTAGGGCGAAAAAGTAAAGTAGGGCAAAAAAGTAACGATTGCAACTTAATTATGTTATAAATAGTAAAAAAAATGAATGGCTAATGTAATGAAGTTGTTGAAATCAGGTTGGCGACACTGCTTTTTCGATCATGTTTATCTTTGTTTATAACCTGCATCTAAATAACCTTCTAATTGAGTTTAATTCCAATTCTTATTTGTTTTTAATATTGAATCTCTTATATCTGCTATTAAAAGTGCTAAAATTATTGTTATTTATTAAAATAATAAATATAAACTGTGCAATGGATGAAAATGTTAATTTCTTCCTACTGGAGATAAAATATTGTATGTACCTCGTGAGTTAAGTGCCATTATCCTCGCGATAATTATCTCCCTCGGCTTCGCCTCGGGATTTAGGGACCATGGTTCCTTCGGCTTTGCCTCAAGAACCAACTTTTTCTCTCAGGGAATAATGGCTTACTTTACTCCCTATAGGTGCATAAATAACTATTGTTATCATTCTTATTATTTCTTTTATTGGAAGATGGACAACTTATATCTTACATATCCAGTAAAATTGCTAGTGTATTTAGAAGTATTATTTTCAAATTTTTAATAATATAAATTCAAAACGTACATTTAGTACACGTATCCGTCTAGTTAATTCTAAATGAGTAATAGCGTCGCTTTAAAAATAAGCCGAATGAACTAAGTTACCATTGGTAAATTAATTTTAATTAATGCCTGATTAAAATTAATAATTTTAATCAGTAATCCCCCCCCCCCCAAACACCTTTATTTATGGTTAAATGTTAACGACACATCATCAATTTGAGTTATTGTTTATTTTTTTAAATGTAATTTTTGATATGATGTTATTGCTTGTATCTATTAAAATATGGGCTAATTATTAATTGATTTGAATTTTGTTTCAGGTGAGTTTCATAATCTTGTATTAATTGTTCTCTGGTTTCGTGAGTTTACTTTTATATTATTATTTATGTTTATTAAATTAATTGTTTTTGCTAATTTCTGTTGATTAATCACAAAAAGTATATTCATTTTTAAGTTTTTGGAAGTATTCATACTACGGAAAGTTTTAAAATTTAATTTAAATCAAATTATAATTATTATTACCAACGGGAGACAGACAGAGAAAAATAGACTCCAGCGCCGGGATCCGGACGAATTCAGACAGAAGGTCGTCCGGATTAGCGAGTTTTTTTTTTAAAAAAATGTTATATATATGTAGATATTGCATTTGTACTAACAAATATATGGATAAATTAAATGTACAGCATAAACTTGTTGTGTAATTACATATATATGTAGGATGAACATACTTAACACATATGTACATTCATATATTCATATTAATTTCCAACATTTTGCTAGACTGAACAAAGTTTAATGATTAATCTATGAAATTAATCAAATGTTGTTGTAATTGAGGCCATGTTTTCTTTTATTTATTTATTATTATTTACTTTTTTAAATTAGGAGTCTAAGGTCAGTTATATGAAATTAATTAACTTCAAGATTTTAAGGGCACCAAAATATTTGATGAAAAAAAGGGCAGATTTCCTTTAGTAAGGAAGATGACCCGAAGGTTAAAGGGGGATGTATTTTTTCCTCCCTTAGCTCCTAAGGGATCGAAAGGACCCTCAAATCCCTTGTTACCAACCATCCCAACTTCTCTTATTCCGAACTAACCGATATTTGACCCTTGTTCATTATATAAAATTGACAATCTCATGAAGCTAGATTGTCAATTTAGTTTATTTCTTGTTGAGGGCTTTATTAACAAAGTTAATCCTTATAAACCAAAATAACAATCTTTACAACTTTATCCATTCCGTGTAGTTTCAAAATAACATGAATGAGTTGAATGATTTTGCCAGTTTTACTGTCTTGAAATATAACAATAAAACTATGGTTGTTTATGTTGAAAACGCGACGTATATGTTTTATGTATTCGGTATTTCGCAGAAGGTTGAAACTTTATATGGGACCAACAATGAGCTAATTATGACCTACCATACAAATATCATGGAAATCGGACTGGTAGTTTTTGAGATATGTTGGTTCGCAAAAATTGAGCGACAAGACCGACAGACAGACACGGAAACAAAAATGTTCCCTGATGTCTGAAACGGATTTCTGTCTTGGAATTTTTGAAATCGGAGACATAAAATATTTTTCGTTCTTCAGAACGATCACATAGCTTCCGTTACCTTCTATAAGCTCGGAAGCAATTAATATGATTTCTGGAGGACAGTGGCGTAACTATGGGTCCGCACGGGCCCGCTTTGTGGGCGGGCGCCCGGTGCCAGGGGGCCCCCAAACCAATGTCGAAGGGGCCCCCTTAGAGGATAATAAAATCTTAAGTGTCGATTTAAAGACTGGAGCGACTCAAGCCGTACGGCTCTAGCTGCGTGGCTCGTAAACTTCGACTACGAGCCCCTTGTATAACTTCAATTCGGATTTTCAGTAGCTTCGGTATCGGTAACGTCATGCAGAAAACATCGATGTTACTATCCTTTTTTTTGAAGAAGAGGAAGAAGAAGAACTACTAACCGTGCTTCTACAGCAGTTAAACCGAAGTAATCCTCATGAAATATTCCAGTTGAGAGACACGGATGGATTTCAAAACATACTTACCCAGAGACTTTTATTGAAGGATGATTCTGTGCTTAGAAAATAAATTCCTGTTAAATATTGATCAGTTCAATTACGTTTTATAACTCATTGAAAGTGAAATAATAAGACAGCCTTGTGGTAAAGTGAAGCAGCCTGTCAGTCTACTGAAAACGTGGCACTGACATTCAGTAAAGCCATTTGTGGTACAAAGCATTTTTTTTTCTTTCTTAAATTTTTCATAGAAATATAAAATATATATAGAAAAAACTCGGCCCGAGAAAACATGAAGATATTGCTATCTCTACAGGTGGATACGAAACAAAAAAACACTCTTTCAAAGCTACCTTTACCTCTAACCGCACCTGGCTTAACTCTAACCTGAAACAAAAATGAACTCTTTACAAACTACCTCCTCTTCTAACCTGAAACAAAAATGAACTCTTTACAAACTACCTCCTCTTCTAACCTGAAACAAAAATGAACTCTTTACAAGCTACCTCCACTTCTAACCTGAAACAAAAATCAACTCTTTACAAGCTACCTCCACTTCTAACCTGAAACAAAAATGAACTCTTTACAAGCTACCTTCGCCTCTAACCACCTGGCTTAGCTCTAACGTGAAACAATTAAGCACTCTTTATAAGCTACCTTCACCTCTAAACTTAAACAAAAAGCACTCTTTACAAGCTACCTTCACCTCTAAACTTAAACAAAAAGCACTCTTTACAAGCTACCTTCACCTCTAAACTTAAACAAAAAGCACTCTTTACAAGCTACCTTCACCTCTAAACTTAAACAAAAAGCACTCTTTACAAGCTACCTTCACTTCTAAACTTAAACAAAAAGCACTCTTTATAAGCTACCTTCACCTCTAAACTTAAACAAAAAGCACTCTTTATAAGCTACCTTCACCACTAAACTTAAACAAAAAGCACTCTTTACAAGCTACCTTCACTTCTAAACTTAAACAAAAAGCACTCTTTATAAGCTACCTTCACCTCTAAACTTAAACAAAAAGCACTCTTTACAAGCTACCTTCACCTCTAAACTTAAACAAAAAGCACTCTTTACAAGCTACCTTCACCTCTAAACTTAAACAAAAAGCACTCTTTACAAGCTACCTTTACCTCTAAACTTAAACAAAAAGCACTCTTTACAAGCTACCTCCACCTCTAAACTTAAACAAAAAGCACTCTTTACAAGCTACCTTCACCTCTAAACTTAAACAAAAAGCACTCTTTACAAGCTACCTTCACCTCTAAACTTAAACAAAAAGCACTCTTTACAAGCTACCTTCACTTCTAAACTTAAACAAAAAGCACTCTTTATAAGCTACCTTCACCTCTAAACTTAAACAAAAAGCACTCTTTACAAGCTACCTTCACCTCTAAACTTAAACAAAAAGCACTCTTTACAAGCTACCTTCACCTCTAAACTTAAACAAAAAGAACTTTTTACAAGCTACTTTCACCTTTAACCACCTGGAATGTTTTTTCTCTAACCTGAAACATAAAAGCACTCTTTACAATACACCTCCACCTCCACCTCTAACATGAAACAAGAAAGCACTCATTACAAGTTAATTCTCGATTTGTTATCCTTGCCATAATACAATTTAATTCATAAGAAAAAAGTATGATATTTACTCAACTGTTGTAAATTAAAAAAAAAGAGAAAGAAAAGGATGTTTTAATTTTATTTGTCAAAAGAGCAATTTTTAATTTGTTATCTCAGTGGAAGCAATTAAAGTGAAGACAGTGTGTGGTTAGTAGAAGATTGCCCGAGAAACATTTCAAAGGCTTCTCTCGTGTTGCTCTTAGTTCTTATAACATTAAGATTAAACATCTAGAAATATAAGTTGAAAGGTTTCTAGACTGTATTGACGACGTACTTGAAATATATCAAATAAAACAACACGTGATGTAAAAGTTAACAGGACAGGTTCTTAATTTATTTTAGGAAGGAAGAACGTGATGGTTTTGTTTGTAAGTATTCTTATTGTCTTGTTCTGCCCAATGGAATAGTTTAAATTCTGGCACTCCTATGGTATCTGAAGGTCACTCGTGAATATAAGTACCCATCTTTCCTATGCATGGGAGGGGGATATTATTACTTATTATCTGTAGAATTATAACGTTAAAAGTCAAAAGAACTCATATGAGTAGATATTAACATTCTTTTTATCTACGATTGATACGAAATATAAACATTATATCTCTGTTTAGATGCGTAGAATGTGATTATTTACGTACTTGTATTCATTGCGCATGCGTGTCTCATAGTTCTGAACAATTCCTCTTCTTTACCGCGCTAGCGTGGTAAAGAAGAGGAATTCTTCAGCTTTACGCACGATTAGCGAGTTTGTTTACATTTAACAAAATTAATTTGCTTTTCTTTTATTAAAGTAACAGTTTTTAGTGAAAACAATAAGTGAATCAAGTGGCTTTGACGAAAATGTAGAGAATAATACTCCTCCAGAAATAATTAATTCGGCAAAAAATACAACTCAAGATTAATGCCATCTTTATCAAGAGAAGAGATACGAACTTACGTACTGCAAGTTTATTTTTTTCTGTATTTATTATTTAAATCTAACAATCCTAGTTAAAGTAAGGTACGCAACTCGTGCGAAAACGGTATTTTGCATTGCTCGTGTGGTTTTATTACCCTCGCTGCAAATTCCACACTCGCATGCAAAATGCTACTTTCCGCACTCGACGCGTAATGTACTATTACTTTTCCTCACCTTCTCAGAAGGTATATAGGAAAAGTATTGTTTTCACCCAAAATTATTTTTCGGGATTATAATAACGTGCTCTGCAATAATGCTGTCAATTTTTGAGTTTAATTAATAGTTACACCTATTTGATCACTGATGAAGCTCAGGCTCCCTGAGCGAAAGCTCTGATAGTAAAAACGTAAACTACACCCACCGGACTTTTATTCAAACTAATCTCCTTCTCTCTTATAAATATATATATATTACAAGTCCACATAATACCCCTTCTATAACAATAACTAAACTATATTTTTCTTTTAATGGTAAATCTGTATACTTGCCGTTTTTATATAAAAAGGAAAGACTCGGGTCTACGAGGTATTATGTTACATTTTACATTAAATAAATATTGCAAAAGAAATAAGAATGATATTGCAACTTTCAAGGTTTCCGGTTTATTTGCTAATTATAACAAGATACCATAAAGTAGATAAGACACATTCATAAGATGTTTCCTTATTGGCTAATGCCCAGATAATTGCATCATTGTACCATCTTAACCATATATTTGTATTCTAGAATCTGGACTTTTAATGATTTGCAATATTCCATGGAAAACATTTCTTGGACTTTAATATCTAACCAACGTCGATATCATTATTTGATCGTCAATTCTATTAAATTATCTTTATATTATCATAATATAATAATACGAGCAGTTAAGTCTGTGGCAGCGTGCTTAGTTTTATATTTAGAAGAAAAAGTAAAATTAAATATTTTAATTTAGATATATTTTTAGATAAGTACATAATTATATCTATTTGAAGACCAACAAATCAAAACAAACATTTATTTTCATTGGAATTATTATAACAAAAATAAATGTTTGTTGTTCTTCAAATAGATATAATAACTTATCTTAACAGATATCTAAATTAATTTACCTACTTAATTTTACTTTTTTTCTAATTATAAAATTAAGCCCTTTACCACGTGCTCAACAGCTCATACTATTGTATTAACAAATCATTTCGAGGTGACTCGTCGCCGTCGAGACACTATACTCGATTATATAAATGTTGTTTAAATATATATAATTATGTATAAAATAAAATAATGTTTTTGGTAAATTATTTATATTTGTGATGCAATATGTGAGCTGTAATAATTGGTTTTTTCCAACCTCCGGTTCCGAATCAGTTTCGGATTAGTCCGTGATTGTCGTAATGTGCATGCGCGATCATTGCTTAGTTGGGAATTGATTTTTAGGGTTTTGTAGATTCTTCTCAAAACCCTTATGCCGAGGGTGATGTGTCCGTCTGTCCGTCGCTCTTTGGTTCATATGGTCCGAACCGTTTAAGCTAAAGAGCTGAAATTTGAAACACTGGTGTAACTTTTTGACCCAACCACAGGAAAAGTATACGGAAGTTCAAAATTAAATATGCGCATGCGCAATTCGCAAAAATGTTGTAAACTCAAAAATTTATATTTTTTTTAATTTTCGAGTGGGGTATCAAATGAAAGCTGCTGAAGAGTAGGACGCAAATATATATAAGCTTTTGTAAATGTTTCATTCCTTATTGGGTAAAAAAATCAAAATATACCCCAAAAAAATCCCCCCCCCCAACCACTATACTTCGGCTGGTCCTAAAATTTCGAAATAATTCATGCTAATGCCTTATTGTGGGACGATGAAAATTCCGAGAGATCGTCTCAAATTTTAAAAAATTGCCAATTTTGGGCGCGAAAATTTGAAGTGCGCCAAAAATTTTATTTTTTAAAATTTTGAGATGGTATCATATGAAAGCTGATGAAGAGTAGGATTCAAATATATATTTGCTTTTTTAAATTTTTCATTCTTTATTAATTTTATAAGTCAAAATAGACCCACAAAAATGTCCCCCCTCCCCAACCACTATATAAAGGGTGGTCCTAAAATTTCGAAATAATTCATGGTTATACCTTATGGTGAAGCGATGGAAATGGTTTGAAAAATGAATTTTTCTAGTCGTTATTACCGATGAAAAACATTGTGACCCCCCGGGGTATCGAACCCGGACCCTTGAGATCGAAGAATAAAATCATAATTTCATAACGGGCATGCTTAATCTTCTACAAAACCCTAAAAAGTACTTGGACGCAAAGTACTTCCCTGTGATTTTTGATTTCGTCTTGTTGGAACGCTCCTGAACTCGAACCAAACTGTTTGATGTGGTAGGTTTTAGCACTGTTATCAGAACAACTTGATGAGTTGATCATTCATGTGATTTTGCGTTCCTGTGCTATCAAAAATACCTGAACTTATTAATATTAAAGATATGGATGAGTCAATAGTTGATGAAGATAAGTACCAGTCGCTTAAATCAGGTCCTGATTTAGGCTAAGGCGGCCGCCTAGGGGCTCGCACAACATGGGGGGGCCACACCATAAAAAAAAATCATATTCTAATGCTGATTAAGCTCGAAAGTTGGAAGTAAAACTTACATACTCATTGAGGATATGATGAAAACACATGCACACATTTTAGAAATGTTTATTTAATACATGAATTCACGATTTCATTTCGATTTACGCAATTCACAATTTTCGGGCTTACTGTGGTGAGCCAGTTTTAGTAGACTCACGACACACTCGTATTTTTATTGATATAATCCTAAATGCTCTTTTGTTTTAAAAAAAACACAAATATTAATCTTAGTCCAGTTAACGAAATAAATATTGCGGAAATTAATTGGATTCTTTCGATATTTGTTTGAAAATGGAATGAGTATCAAAAGTCCATCTTGGAAAATAGTTCCAATTTTTATTTTTTTCAGAAATATCTAGAAAATGTCATTATATGCACAAAAATTCATCATCGTATTCGTTCAAAAACATTTTAAAAAGAAGAGTTGAATCGCAAGAAAGGAGAATAATAGGCGAGCGAAATCAAAACAAAAACAATGAAGCGGAAGGTTACGTTTCTGTTCACCCAAACTCAAACTACTAGTCCCTGCCGCCGATCACTGACTGCTCTGACTGGTTCCAAACTAATCCGTGATTCAATCAGAGCCTGGCCTGGAACAGCCAACTAACAGTCAGTCAGTCAGAGTTTGAGTTAGGGCTTCGTTGGAACGCCCTGTTTCTAATGCGCATGCGTCGGACAGTTTCAAACTAGTTTGAAGTGTGGTTGGAACAAACCTAATATAAATTTATTATTGTTTCAATATGTTGAATACATGCCAAGGTTGTAAGACTTAAAATTACTTATATGAATAATGTCTTAGTATTGACACCAAGGTCTACTTTGATTGGCACCACGGATCTTTGTGTTTGTGTAAATTCTAAAGTCATTAATAGTCAAGTTAAGTTTCTTGTTATGCCATTTATTTGAAAGTTATTCTTGGATTCCCCAGATTTATAAAACTAATTCTTATGATTTCTTGGAGTTTCTATTCCGAACTCTAATTTTAAATTTCTCAGTTATTTGTTTTTAGTTTTAAGGGGTTTTTGATTTAAATTTAGTTCTGGGTTTAGTTATATAATTCGGGCTCTTTACTGTCTAAACATAGAAAAGGGGCAAAGTTTATGGGATTTTCAATTAATTTAAAATATTCCGAGTGAAACACTCCTTGCTAAACCTACATTTTCAGTCTGGTTTTAAAGTTATCCAAATATTACAAAGCTTTTATGAGTTATAATTTAATTAAATATTATTGTTTATTTTTATTCGAAGAATTAACTTATTCATTTGTGAAAGGAATATTTTGTTTTTCTCCTTTTTATTTAACATAAACATTTTCCACTTATTTATATTAATAAATTTCCAAAAATATATATCTATATATACATATATACATATATATAAAAGTCAAGAATGTTTTTTATTCAAATCTACAGTTATAAGGGCCTCATACACTATCAGACATTTTACACAAAGTGTTTGCGCAAACATGTTTGCGTAAACCTGCTGTCGGCCGAATTTAGGTCAAACATAACGTTTGCGCAAACATCACAGCCCCAATCACGGACCAAATGTTTGCGCAAACATTTGGTCCGTGTATGGGGGCCTTTAGTCCGATCTCGATGAAAATTTGCACACTTGACCTTCCAAGGAAGGGAAAAATCACAGTCTACATGAATATTCGAAATATGAATTTTGGTACACAGGGGTACGGGGTACAAATGTCAAAGTAATGAAAACCCTTCATAATGCATACTGTTGAAATGCTCTTTAAGAGTGCAGTAATTGTTGTTATGTACAGTTCTGTCATATTTTCATTTAGGGGGAGGGTAAATTTGGGATATTTGCAAATTATCTTATCAAAGAGAAGGGGTATAGAAATAAGTTGGAGGGATTGAATCTATATATTCTCGCATAGTAATAGTACATTACGCGTCGAGTGCGGAAAGTAGCATTTTGCATGCGAGTGTGGAGTTTGCACCCGAGCGACAGCGAGGGTAGTAAAACCACACGAGCAATGCAAAATGCCGTTTTCGCACGAGTTGCGTACCGAACTTTATCTGCGATTGTTAGATTTAAATAATAAATACAGAAAAAAATAAACTTGCTGTATATAAATTCGTATCTCTCTCTTGATAAAGATGGCATTAATTCTTGAGCTGTATTTTTTGCCGAATTAATTATTTCTGGAGGAGTATTATTCTCTACATTTTCGTCAAAGCCACTTGATTCATTCATTGTTTTTCACTAAAAACTCGATATAAACAGTTACTTTAATAAAAGAATAGCAAATTAGTTTTGTTAAATGTAAACAAACTCGCTAATCGTGCGTAAAGCTGAAGAATTCCTCTTCTTTACCGCGCTAGCGTGGTAAAGAAGAGGAATTCTTCAGAACCACGTGACGCGCATGCGCAATGAATTCAAGTAAGTAAATAATCACTTTCTACGCATCTAAACAGAGATATAATGTTTATATTTCGTATCAATCGTAGATAAAATATTTATTTATATTGTTACTAACAAATTACTAAAAGTATTAAAGATATCTTATATTGCTTAAAAGAAAAGAAGTAACTAGGATAAATCAAGAAAAGTAGCTTTTCTAATCTAGAATGAATTCAATAATAAAAATAATATGGATGTTCAATGTTTACATGACGCTGCAGTATAGTCAGTGACTACTATTTGTTTAATTAAAGATCTACAAATCATTGAACTTATTTAACAGAATTAACAAATATAAATAAATTATTTATAATTAAAACGTTTATTTATTAAATATTACTTATTAAATTATAATATATGATGTTATAAGATAGAGATAATAGTAAAACAAGTAAAAATTTTACAGCCTAGGCAGCAAAATAAATTTTACTGCCTAGGCTGTAACATTTTTCCTGACTTTTACCGCCTAGGCAGTAAAATTACATTTCTCTGCCCGAAATCGGTTCAATAATGCCTCATTTTGCTGCCGTAAGTAGATAAAATCATTAAAGAATACGAAATAGGACGCAAGTAAGCTATGTGCCACACTACTTGGGCAGACTAAATTTATTCGTGACATTAAAATATTTTGAGTAACCGCAAAAATCTATCATTAAACTTAAGGAAATATAATATTATATAATTTTAATTTTAAATGCTAATCTTAACTTCGAAAAAGCCACATGTAGGATACAAAAAATTATTTATAAATAACGTTAATGAATAATAAATCAGATTTATATGGATATTATAAATAAAAATATAATGGAAGACCCTTTTCTTTAGTTTTTTTTTTTTCGAAGATTTTTATGGCAGATTATTTTTTTGATGGTTGATCGCCTTGTTATTTTATATTGCGGATGCCTCGATGAAGCTCTGAGGTCAACGCCTTAACACCGGCCCCGGCCCCGCCTAAACCACACGCCGCCCGCCGGCTTTGTTCACTTGATTATGTTAATCAATAAAAAAGAATAAGAAAATCTTATAGGGTTTTTCTATGGATTTTTCTCATAGTTATTTTTATTAACTGAATATTAGAAAAAATAAAATTCGATACCTCAAGTTATTTTTATCGTCTTCTAATAATATAGTTTTATCTGTTTTTATTAGTTTGTTTATGAAATTGATAATAGATTGTTATTATCTCAATTATTTATTGTTTGATCCTTTTTATTATTATTATTTATTTGGGTAATAATGTCAGTAATTTATTTATACATACCTAATTATTAAAAAAAAGGTAATAAAATACGATAATGCATAAATTATGTTAAAGATGATGTCAATTTATTATTTTATGACTTCAACTTGGGCTCAAACCAAACATTCTTTGTAATAAATCTAGCACCAAAAAACCATAAATCTATTTAACCAAACTAACTTGAAGTGAATACATATAAAACGAAAAGTTTTATATTACATTCAATTCGAATTTACTTGGGTGGTATTTGATTGTCTTGCAACACAACATTGGCGGGAGTGGCAGTTCAACAACGATGGAACATATCCATACAGATATTAATTGTCATGGAGAGCAATCATTTTTAAAATAACAAATACGTATTAGGTTTGTTCCAACCCCGTTATTTGTAGCGTCCTTTGCATTTACATCATCCCGTGGATTTGTGGATCGTACAAAAATTGTTTTGGACAGTTGTGACCATCCTACGTACTGTATAAAAACAAACAAAACAGGAAACCTAACAGATTGGAAACCTTCCTGTTGTTATTCGTGAGATTTGACAGATCTGCGCATGTCATACAAACTAGATATGGGTATTGTCTTAGCACCCGACTGTACTGACTTCGGCAATACTCGGAAGTTCCGACTTTAAACGAAGCTAAGCTTTCAGTTTCTCCCGTGTTCATGACTTCTTGGTCGACCTTTATTTAGGAACATGAAATACGGCACACAGGTGCATCTCGTGTGCCGTGAAAATAAAAGCATAGTGACATATGCTTTTTGGAGTTTTCACACTTAATATTTTCAAGATGGCGGCCAATATAGCGGGTGACTAAAAAATTTTTTTAGTCACCATGACATGTTATACATCAATTTAAACGTCTTGAAGTGTAGAAAAAGTATATGCAACTATTTAAATTTTACACTTAATAATAATTTTAACTTAATCGTACTGAAACCAGCGATTATCGCTTTACGTACTTACGTGAAGCTCGCCTTAACTTGTTTATGTTCTACTATGTTTAAATCAGCCGATAAAGAGCTTAATTTAATACAAACACATCTGAACCAAAATTTAACATCCCTTAACACTAATAAGTAATAAGGCCGTATGGAAATAAGGCAATTACTTACCTCTCTTTACTAACTATATTTGCTTATACCCTAAACGTAAACGATTTCAAACCTTTTTTAAAATTTCTCATTATGAATGTGAAATGCTTAAATAACACTTCAAAAACATTTGTCAAACTTATGAATTGTAGGTCTTTTGTTGATTTTTAAGATCGATTAGAGTGTGACGACTCCAAAAAATCTGAGTTATTTTTTTAATGTTAAAAAATAACTCTCCCAGTTATTTGCAATAAACATTTTTATTTAACTCAACTCACCAATCGTCAAATACTGTTATTTTTTTTATAGGAAAATAGCGTTATTATTACTGTAAATAATAGCTAATAATTTTAGATAAACTTAGAGGGGGGGGGGGGGGGGGACAAAATTTGCAGCATATAGGAAGGGTCATTGGCCTGAACACCTGACGAGGCCTGTTAGTGAGTGTCACTTGCCACTCTATTATATTATGTTTATCTGATAACCTTGTTATTTTAACCCGGTGTAACAACATTCCTTTACCGTTTCTACAACAGCTCTTTCCAATGTAATTAATGAGCAACGTGTTACTATAATTATACCTTAGTTAAGATAATTGCTTTGTGTTGCTTTGTCTCCCGCAAAATGTTTTTGTTATATAAAAAAAATAGTCCTATATTGTCTTTAAGTTATTAATTAATACCTTATCCAATGAAAAAAACAAAAAAGCTGAGATTTAGCCATATTAAGCTATATGAATAGCGTACGCTGTTTTTTCGTTTATAAATTTTTATTAAGAATGGAAGTAACTACAGTTACATTTTTCAAATGTAAATAATAATGTAAGTCATGTACTTCTCTCTCAAAATTGAACCAGATAATATTTCTAAGTGTATTAATTTTACATTATATTCATTCATATATTTTTCCATATGTTCATTCATATATTTTACTATATGTTCATTCATTCACTTTACCATGTATTCATTCAATCATACATACATTTTACCATAATATATTTAATCATTCATTCATAAATTTTATCATCTATTCATAAATTCTATCATAATATATTCATTGTTCATACATTTTATCATTTATCCAGTTTTCAGACATTCTGTCTTAATATTCATTTATTAATTTATAAAATCTATAATATATTTATACATATTTTTAAATAGTATGAATAAATTCATTTATATTTTTAAATCGTATGAATATATTCATTCATACATTTTACCATGTATTCACTCTTTCATTCATACATTTTACCATGTATTCACTCTTTCATTCATACATTTTACTCATATTTATTCATACATTTTACCATATTATATTCATTCCATTCACTTAACCATGTATTCATTCATTTATCCATTCATTTTACCATGTATTAAATCATTCATTCATACATTTTATCATCTATTCATACATTCTATCATATATTCATTGTTCATACATTTTATCATTTATCCAATTTTCAGACATTCTGTCTTAAATATTCATTCATTCATTTATAAAATCTATAATATATTCATCCATAGGTTCATTCATTCATTCATACATTTTACCATGAATTCATTCTTTCATGCGTACATTTTACCATATATTCAATCGTTCATTCATACATTTTACCATATATTCATACATTCTATCATGTATCCATTTTTCATACATACTATCATAATATTCATTCATTAATTTATACTACATATCTATAATATATTCATTTATATTTTAAATGTATTCATAGTTAGTTATGAATAAGTTCATACATACATTCACAATGTTCGGTTAAATTGTAAAATATTTTTTAATAGAAATAAAAAAAAGAAAGAAAAACTTTTATTCTCACCACAACTTTTTATTCTTCTAATATTTTTATTTTTTGTTCTTCACGCGCGTCATAATGATTTCATTCAAAACGAGGGAAAAACTTTGTCGAAAAACTTTTTTGTGTCCAAAACAAAAGTGAAGAAAAGAATTGTTTAAAAGTGTAAGTTTAGGTTTTTACAGAAAACTTCCTCCTTTAAAGTTTTGTTCTTTTAAACAACGTTACTTGGTATTTTTACGTACTTTTTTGCACTCTATGCCCTCTATTTTTTTTTTTTTTTTTTTTTTTTTTTTAACTTGAGGTTTTTTTTGCTGTGCTTTTTTTTTTTTTTTTTTATAAAAAAGACCCTTTTTTTTCTTCTTTTTCTTTTTTGAAAAGAAAAATGAGGAATAATGTTGAGGAAGATTTTTTTTTTGGTATCGTATTATCTGTTACTTACCGCGTTGCTTCTTTTTTCCCCATATTACTTTTACTTCGCATGATATGAAGTTAACATCGAAGTTTTTTAAAATGTTCAAACTTTTTTTCGGTTTCCTTATTTTGTTTCTTCTTCTTTTTGTTTCAAGTAAGGATGGCGAAGAACAAAAAATTCCTTGTTTTTTTACATAAATAACATATATTGTAAAATATGTTTTATAAGTATGGTTCAATGGTTCGTTTTTTGCCATTTTATTTTTTCAGAAAAATTAAATAAAGAAAAAATATTTATAAAAATAGGTTGCAAATAATGTGCGGCATGTAGCTTCCTTGTCTCCTATTATTGTGTGAATGATCACACGGGAATTATAAATGAATTTAGATGGTAGGTCATAATTAGCCCATTGTTGGTCCCATATAAGTTTCAACCTTCTGTGCTCATTTGTTTCTCTTCAAAATGCACACACACATACATTTATTTACACCTATATCTTCAAAAGTACTTATCTGACTTATATGAAACTTTTATAGTTTATCAAAAGTAACCCGCAGATAGCCCCAGATTAATTTGAACCGTCTGTGCTCTTTAACGTTTGCTTAATTCTTTAATTCTTTTGATACTTTAATTAATTTATGAAATCAAAATAATTTTGACATTAAAAAAACAAAAGATGAAACAATAAAACAAATTAGACAATAATGGCTTGTAAAAGTATAAAATCAATTAAGTACGTGCTTATAATATATTAATTGGAAGTTAATGATTTATTTTGCTTCCGAGCTTACCGAAGGTTGTGGAAGCTATGTGATGTCCTGAAGAACGAATATATTTGATATCTCCGATTTAAAACTATCCATGACAGATATCCGTTTCAGACATCAGGGAACATTTTTGGTTCTGTGTCTGTCTGTCGGTCTTTCGCTCCGTCCTTCGGTTTGTCGTTCATTTTTTGCGAACCAACCTATATTAAAAACTACACGTTTGATTTTAATGAAATGTGTATGGTAGGTCATAATTAGCTCATTGTTGGTCCCATATAAGTTTCAACCTTCTGCGCTTATTTGTTTCTCTTCCACATGCGCACAAACATACATCTATTTACATCCATAGCTTCAAAAGTACTTATCTGATTTGTATGAAACTTTTACAGTTTATCAAAAGTAACCCGCAGATATCCCAAGATTAATTTGGACCCTCTGCGCTCTTTAACGTTTGCTAAATTGATGCTTTAATTCGTGTAAAAAATCAAAACAATTTTGACAGATTAAAAAAAACGGGGGAAACAATTAAACCAATTAAATAATAATGGCTTGTAAAATCATAAAATCAATAAAGTACGTGGATAGGATGCGAGGAAGCTATGTGCCACACCAATTGGCAGTCTATTTTGTTAATTATTAATTTTAATTCTGTCGCAATTACTTGTACTTTTATTTATAGAGGATAATTATACACATGGGTCTCCCCTCCCCCTCTATAATTGCTGGAATGTTATTTTAAAAAAACCAGAGAATTAAGAGGTTTATTTACTTGATTTGTGTTAACAAAGTTGTGTGTTTGGAGTAGTAACTATCTATTCTATCTGCCTCAGACAATAACATTTGTAATGCCTCGAATTCCAAGTCCACACTGACTATTATAGCTCCACTGCGTGTAATTACCGTAGATAATTACTTAGCGTATTATCTACTCCTGTAATCTGACTATATTACGCTTTGGTATTTTACAGCTGGCTAGCCCAATAGAGATAATTATTATGTCATTCTGTCATGTTCGTCCTTGTAAACAATGAAATATTAAAAGTTTTTTTTTTTTAAAAAAAGTTTATTACTTTTTGTTATCACTTCTCTTAAGTTCTTATCTTTAAGTTTATTATTTGTCAATCATTTCACTTTTTTTTGGACAATTAAGAGTAGAGATATGGATGGCTATTTTAAATTTATTTTACACACAATATTATTTCTGTTACTTTCTGATTAATTTAATTTTTAAAAGTATTTTTTATTCAAATATTTTTTAATTGAAAATTAAATATATGATAATGGTTTGTCAGTTAGATTACGGCTAGGCACTGAGAGACTGTGATAATAGTTTATTTCATTTTAAATAACTTATTGGCCTTGTTCTTATGAAAGAAACCTTGTTCATAAACTCCTGCCTACATTTACCTACCAACTTTAGATTCTATCTTGTATGTTATACTCAAGGATGTTAAATAAAGGGGATGTAGGGTTGTGGAAAAAAGTGACCCCATGAAGATATGTATACTAGAAGCTCCAATGCGACAAATTACCTTTCTCTTGGTTATAGGTTACCAAGAATTTGTTTATAGTTTCAGGTTATAACCTAACAAAGAAGGTAATTTGTCCCAGTTCAAAGGTTGTGGAGCATGCGCAGTATGCTTTTTCTCTCCAATTTCTCTTACCTCCATGGGGTCACTTTTTTGCCTTAAACCCCTTCTTAACATTCCATCCCCTTTATTTAACATCCTTGATTATACTAGATTCAGTCTGCATCACTCATTACAGAGGTTTGATCCCGCGCATTGCGTTAACTAGACTGCACACAATATAACTGTACTCGTAAATATCCATTGGAGGCGCTATTCATGCAGCTGTTCCAGGTTTTCGTCACTTACATCTTCCATCTTTAGCGTGCTTATAACCGGTCGATGACTTAAACTACTCTTTGACCCTGTCTCTATTACATATTTACATACTTTAACCTTTTATAACTTCATTATTACTTATTATACGTATCTTTATTTACTACTTTAGCCCCCTTATTATCTAATAAAATAACGATTTTAATTTTCATTTATTGTTTTATTTTAAACTATTGAAGTTAACTTTAATATTTTATTTCATTATTTATATTTACTTTTTTTTAAATTTATATACAAATCAGGCAATGATGTTCGGAATTTTTTCATTACTTCCTTATTCTCCTAGTTTTGTGTGAATGACCTCCTGATGAAGCATTATGATTATTTGGTGTGCAGGTTTTTGCTCCACTAATTGTTGCACACTTTTCGTGGTCCTTTGGGCCGGATCTTTTTGCCTTATTTTTTTTTTTCGGAATCTCGTAAACAATTTTAGAGGTTGACGTTAGGTTGAAGTTTTATTTGTTGGTTTCACAGCTCTATTGGACTTGTGTTCTTGTATTTACAAGTTTATATATTATTTTAAAACGGAAGGAGAGTCTAAAATTGGGCAGAGAGAAGGTTTGATATAATATTCGATAATAATTAAACTAGGTGTGCAATGCAGTTGTCTGCTTGCAATATTGAGCTGAGCGTGCATTTTAATCTTAAACAATAAACATTTGTATTTATAAACAGCTGAAATCGGATCAAAAATAGTAAAATCTCTATTTTTAATTAAAAAGCATTTTTTCCTGTTTTTCTATTTTACCCCCTCTTACATACAACAAAAGTGAACATAACAACAATAACTGTACTCGTAAAGAGCTTTTCAACGACAAGCATCATGAAGGGCATATACTATTTTCACTTTTGTACCCCGCATTCCTACCCCTGTGTACGAATTTGGACCATTTCAGATTTATACCTTCCTGTGGTTGGTCACTATGACCGTGCCGAATTTCTTGCGAGTCGGATCAGCCGTTCAGGAGGAAACTTTTGTACCCCGTATCCCTGTGTACCAATTTGGACCATTTTAGATTAATACCTTCCTGTGGTTGGTCACTATGACCGTGCCGAATTTCGTGCGAGTCGGATCAGCCGTTCAGGAGGAAACTTTTGTACCCCGTACCCCGTACCGCTGTGTACCAATTTAGACCATTTTAGATTTATACCTTCCTGTGGTTAGTCACTATGACCGTGCCAAATTTTGTGCAGATTGGTTCAGCCGTTCAGGAGGAGTATGCGTCAGAAAAAATGCAAAGTGTAGTATAAGAGCTTCGCTTTGCTCGGCTCAATAAACCACGAAACATCGAAAGAACTAACTAATGGAAAAAAACTGGACTAAATAATAATGTTCTCGTATGTAAGAAAGTTAATTATGAGTTTTATCGAAAAGATTTTCTATATTATATTTTTCCTACACAAAATTTAAAATTGCATTATGGTATTTTGTGTCATCATCTAAATATTATCAGTTGTTTTACATATATTATTAAATAGATGTATTATTTTATCGCGATCTATTTTGTACGTTGTTGGGTTAATATAAATTAATTACTAATTACTACATCATAATCAAATCATGCTTAATTCCATCTAAATCTGTTATGCACTAAATCTGTCAAACACATTAATAGGTTTAATGTGTTTGACAAGGATTAAGGTGTTTTGAGAACGCTGCTTTATGAATTTGGCCGAAAATACGAGAGTAATAATTTCAAGATAAAAAGAACTTTTTATATACTACGTTTTTAAATTTTCTATTGAATCATATGTAATGTTGATAATATAATTGTCATTGTTATAATATAATGTTAGTGAAAAAAAATACATAGTTCCGAATATGTCACACATCAATTAATTTATTTCTTTGTTTACTTTTCGCTGTCATTCAATGTTTACCTCTTAATAAAAAATCACAAATTTGAAACACGTCAAAATGAAGATTGCGTAAATATAGGACATGGCAAAATAAATAAAATAACTTGCGGATTTTTTCCGAACTAACTTTCCATACAGCAAAATTTGCTGAAAACCAATTAAATTCTGCTGAAAGATGTACAAAAGTATTAAAATAATGCATTGTCATCGTGTTCTGAGCAATACTAAAATTTTCAAATGTCTAGCTATTCGGGAAGTTAGTTAGAAATTGATTGCCAGATTTGTACCGGACAAACAAACAAGAAAGCAAGCTAATAAAAACGTAGTAAATAATTCGTAGTAATATGAATACTTAGTTACTCTTTTTGTTTACGAAATAACATTTGTGTTAAAGGATTTTCTTGCTACGTGAAATTTTTATTGTTAAACAAATTTTTAATGAAAGTTATAATAAAGAATTTCCTAGATTGAAGAATTTTCTTGCTACGTCTCTTGTTTTTCCCCGGTTACAAAGTCCGGCGTTAACCTTCCACAACTTAAGAAATCATCAGAAAACACCTGAAGATAACCTTTAAATAACATATAAATTTATGTAATTTAATTTAGAATTTTAATCAAATCTTGTTTGAAATAATTATATTTTTATCTAAATTTTTTGTATTAATTTATTTTTATTGTTACTACACTTTTAAAGTGCATAATTTTATCAGAGCCGGAACAGGAAATAAAACAAAGAAAAATTGTATAACAATGAAATAGTGAATAAGAACGATCAAATGATCCAAATCACAACAAAGGAAATAATTCGAGTTAAATAACAATCGAGTTATATTTTTAACTTTTATTTGATAAAAATATTCATAATAAAAGAAAAAGATTTTATAAACGATAGACCAGTGTTGTAAGAAAATGATTTATCTTTAAAAACATAAAACTTTAATAGTAATAATAATTCATTACTATTATTTTTAAAAGAAAACTTTTAAGTGGATTCCTCATTAAATTCAATACAACGATGACACAATTTTCCATGGCTTTTCCCCCATAAATTTTAACCTCTATCTTGTTTCAAGGTACTTAAAAGACTATAAATGTTTTTACTTACTTTTTTATGTTTAAAACCAATGCTGAAGTGTAAAGAGAATAATATCTGAAAAGATTTTGTCTTTGTATATTGTGTATTTTAATAATAATAATAATTTATTAATTCAATTTTTTGGTAGTATTCATACTACGGAACGTTTAAATTTAAATTAAAATTATAATTACTATTAAAAAGTCTCTGTCTCCCCTTGTAAATAGTAATTACAATTTTATTTAAATTAAAATTCATATTTTACGATTTTGGTAGTATTCATACTATGGAGCGCTATACTGGAAATATAGAGGTCCGTGGTTCTAATCCCGGCGCTGGAGTCTATTTTTCTCTGTCTGTTTCCCGTAGTTAATAATAATTATAATTTGATTTAAATTAAATTTAAATTTAAACATTCCTTAGTATGAATACTACAAAAACTTAAAAATATAATTGTACTAGGTACAGGTACTAATTGGGTACTTTATAATTACAAGCGTTATTTCTCAGTTTAGTTCTATTGTCGTTAATGTTGACTTCTAGACTTGTAGAAAAAATTTGAAAGCTTAATTCGGGACTAGGTATCGTTATTGACAGAGGAAATTATTCTTCAGTGTAGCTTAATTGGCTAGAGCATCTGTACTGGAAATATAGAGAGATCCGTGGTTCGAATCCCGGCGTTGAAGTCTATTTTTCTTTGTCTGTCTCCCCTTGTAAATAGTAATTATAATAATTTGATTTATTTATTTATTTATTTATTATAATATAGAGCACCCAAACAGCGTACAATTATAATTAAATTATAATGTATTACTTATGGTGGTTCAAAAAGCGCGCTGGATTTAAAATCTCTCGTTTTTGTCGTTTATTGCTTAGCAACTGTTTAGTAAAATGTTAAAATCTGCAAATATTTCGATTTCATTCTTTGCGTCATCATGGAACGCTTTTCAACTGAGCAACATGTTGGCGATTCAAAAAGCACCGGTTTTAACAAAAGAGGAACTTCTTTCTTTATTTTCTCATATAAAGAGAAAGTATTGTGATGGCGCAAAAATTCGATTTTGAGATTTTGATTGATTTACACGTTTTGAGGTCCCCTGAGTCCAAAAAAGTGGTTTTTAAAAAATGCCTGTCTGTCTGTCGTCTGTCGTCTGTGCAGACGCCTGGAGCCTAAACTACTGGGCCGATTTTGACGAAATTTGGCATGCATGTTCAGAAAAATCATACCCCGAGGTGAAATCGAGAAATGAATTTTAGCTCTAAATTTGGGGGCGCTACCCCCCAAAAACTCTGAAAAAACATGAAAAAAAATTATTTCTCGAAAACGGTTTCGACGATTTTGATTAATAAAATCTAAAATGTAGTCCATTTGAATATGAATCCAACGATAGAAGCCGTTTTCCCGGGAAAAATCTAGTTCCTGAGAAAATAGCTTAAAACGCGGACGGAGAGAGCCCGGGTTCGATTCCCCTCGCAGGGGAAGTTATTTTTAAGATAAATATTCATGAAATGTTCAATAACAATTAAATGTACTTACAAAACTAATAAATGGGATACACTCGGCTAAGTATTTATGAACTTTTATGTGAGAAAGTTTGTCTGAGTTGTCTCGGACCGATTTTTTTTTAAAGAAATCCCGCCAAGTACTTGCCAGCAAGCTTCTAAAAGGATTTCTTCGGTCATAAAAATTCATATATTGTGCATTATTTATTTTATTTTTTTTATTTTATTTTAAAATGATTAAAAATATTTTATCTCCAGTAGGGACGACTGAAGTTATTTTATAGAACTTTTCAGGGCTAGTTTATAGGTAATAATGTTGGTCTTTTCATCCCTGTTCTTAAAAACAGGGAAATAATGTAAAAACGGGATTATAATCCACGTTCGCCAACCTAATTATTTTGTAAATAGTAGAGAATGAATAGCAAATGTAGTGAATTGGTTGAAATCAGGTTGGCAACACTGCTTTTAAACTCCCAGCTGTATTGCGAGTCATTCTACGATGTTTTGTTTACTTTTGCTTAGCTTTCGTTGAACTTTATTTTTTTTTATTACTTTAAAAGTGATTATTAATTGTTTTAAATCATTTGAATAATTTATATTATATCATTTCTGCATTAAATTCGTTTAATAAAGAAATACAAATGTTTTCTTTGTTGATTAAATCTTATATATTGTGCTTTTTCTGGAGATAAAATGTTGTATGTACCTCGAGAATAATGCATTAATTCCCTTGTTATAATTGTCTCCCTCGGCTACGCCTCGGGAGCTAATTGGCATTAAACCCTCGGCTTCGCCTCGGGAATTAAGATACCTAATACCCTCGGCTTCACCTCGGGATTTAGTTGCCTAGATTACTTCGGCTTTGCCTCAGGAATCAACCCAGTCACGCGGGAAATAATATCTTACATTATTCCCTAGGTGCATAAACAACTGTTATTAATTTTTAAAATGATGTATAAAAAGTTTGTACTTTTGAGAAGCAAGAGGTGCATATTATATTATCCTTTAGCACACATGTGGGCAACCCCCGGCCCGTGGCATGTTTCGATCCGGCCCGCGGACATGCAAAAATGTAGTCCATTCCAACTGGTTATTCTTTCACTTTTGACCATATTTTCGAAATTAGAGTTAAATTCCCTATTGGTTTCCTTTTTGGAAACCAATAACTAAACATCGAAATAACAGTTCAAACGTTCAAAAATTAGAAAAATTAAAATTTCTGGAACACTTAGAATGCTCACTCACTATTTCCTAGAAAAACTCTTGGAGGCTGTCAAATCTCACAAAAACTTCATCATTCAATACCCTTTCGAACGGTATTATCAACATTGCGATTCCATATCGATTTCATGGAGAAATTCAAGTTCGGATGAAAAACAAAAACGTCACCTACAATACTTTAAGTAGGTATGACACCTACCAAAATGCTGGGGTGGAACGAGAAAAAGCCACAACAATTTTTTCAAATGGGAATTTAATTCATAAAACATTTTAATAGAAAACCCTTTTGGTTAAGAAAGATTAGATATATCTGCAATAATATTATGTATGTAATTTATATAGTATTTCTATAATGTGTATCACTTTTTTTTATTAATTTTTTTTTTAATTCATATACTTACTACTCGAAATTCCAACTTTGTTTTATTTTAATAAATCCCAATCATAAAATCATTGAAAACCATGGCAATGAACGTTAACACAAAGGATCTCAGGAGAATTTATTACTATTTTGAAAAATACTAATTCGTACTTCCAAGTTTCCTTTCAAAACCAGGTCATTTTAAAACTCCCATGACATTAAATATCTTATACCCAATTATGATATTCACCATTCATGCTTATTCAATATCTGGCGCAAAGATCACAGTATTTTTTTACATACGGTATTCTACAGACTACCCCCCCCCCCCCCCCCCCCCCAAGGATATTTTTGAATAGATATTTTGATCCGGCCCGCGACTCGGAGGTACCGTGACAATCCGGCTCCAAACGAGAAAAGGTTGCCCATGCCTGCTAGCATCTTAGTTATGCACTTATTCGGTTCTTTTAGAGGTAATGGCCGACACTATGGAAACGCCATATATATTTTGGGATCAACATTTAAAAATATAAAATGATACCCCACCTGAAAATCACAAAAAATAAAATTTTTGATTCTCCATAATTATGGCCACCTAAAATTTAACTTATTTATATTAACTCCCGGAAATATCATAATATGCCCCCACAGAGATGTGGGGCATGTATATTTATGTCTTATTTGTGAGACCTGTCCTTATGGAGGCATTTTTTGCGTTTTATTTTAATAATTTGGGGGGTAAAATGGACGCCATTTTGGAAACGCGATATATATTTGTGATCTACATTTTAATACCTTTAAATGAGACCCCCTCTTAAAAATTACAAAAAAATATAAAATATTGTGATCAGTTCGCAATTGCTCTCTGATCGAAGATATTTTACTACGTTTTTATTAGCTTGCTTTCTTGTTTGTTTGTCCAGTACAAATCTTGCAATCGATTTCTAACTAACTTCCCGAATAGCTAGATATTTGAAACTTTTAGCATAGCTCAGAACACGATGCCAATGCATTATTTTAATACTTTTAGCCATATTTCAGCAGAATTTAATTCGTTTTCAGCAAATTTTAATGTATGGAAAGTTAGTTCGGAAAAAATCCGCAAGTATTTTATTTGTTTTGCCATGTCCCATATTTATTATCTTCATTTTGACGGGTTTCAAATTTGTGATTTTTATAAATAGAGATAAACATTGAATGACAGCAAACCAGGAAATATATCGATTATATTATTAATATTATTTCAAATATATCGATGGCACGGTTTAGATTTGGTGTTGGGGAGATCCGTTGTACAAAGATTTGTCCTTTTATAGGTTTAAGATTAGCTCTCTAGATGGTTGTCATTTATGTAAAGTAAATGAATTCGGAACTATTCTTTTTTTCACTAGCAATTATAACAATGACAATTATATTATCAACATTACATATGATTCAACAGAAAATTTAAAAACGTAGTATATAATAAGTTCTTTTTATCTTATAATTATTGAGTTTTAAGTTCACAATATTTTTCCAGTTTTTTTTTAGAAAGTCGAGTGAAGTTGTTTATATTTTTATACATATTTTATTGAAATAAATTTATATTTGAAAGTCTGGTTGTGTGTAACAAAATGTTTTAAATTCATAACAATCTTTTTTTATCATCCTGTTTATTAATAGTTTATCCGAATGAATAAAATAAAATGAAAATAATTCCGAATGAAAATATACATTTTTAAATATTTTTCAGTTTAATCAAATCTTATTCGAACCACAGCACAATGCTCACATTGTGTAAGACTCCTTTTAGACTTATTTATTATTTTATTTTTCATTCGATCGACATCAATTCCTTTACTCCCTCAAGGGAAGTAGGGCTTTAACAAAAGATCTCACCCGCACACGATTCCGAGGCAAAGTATTTCAATTCTATCTATAGGGCCTGGGCCTTTCCTTCTTCTCTAATTTCTTTCTAAATCGATTTCCGGTTAAAAAACCCTGAGTTTTTTTGGGGGTCTTCAGAGAATTTTATTCCCTCAGGGATTTCCATTTAAAGACCAGTCTACAAATTCAATATCGTTTTGTCTAACATACAAAAAATTTCCAAAAAAGGAAAAGTAAGAAATTACTGTTGTGTATTCCGACCGGATACCGGTTGAATGTTTTCATATTTTGATTTAAGATTGTCATTGTTCAAAAATATACGTCAGTTAGGTTTAAGTTAATTTCTAGATAAAAAGAACTTTTTATATACCTACTTCGTTTTTAAATTTTTTGTTGAATCGTATGTAATGTTAATAATATAATTGTTATTTTTATATAATATTATAATGTTAGTGAAAAAAATAATAGTTACGAATTTATTTACTTCACATAAAAATGACAACCATCTAGAGAGCTGATCTTAAACCTATAAAAGGACAAATCTTTGTACAACGGATCTCCCCAACACCAAATCTAAACCGTGCCATCGATATATTTGAAATAATTTAATCGATAAATAATATAATCGATAAATAATATAATCGATGTATTTACTGTTTTTCTGTCATTCAATGTTTATCTCTTATTTATAAAAATCACAAATTTAAAACCTGTTAAAATGAAGATTGCGTAAATATGGGACATGTCAAAACAAATAAAATAACTTGCGGATTTTTTCCGAACTAACTTTCCATACAGCAAAATTTGCTGAAAACCAACTAAATTCTGCTGAAAGATGGCTAAATAAAAGTATTAAAATAATGCATTGTTATCGTGTTCTGAGCTATGCTAAAAGTTTCAAATGTTTAGCTATTCGGGAAGTTAGTTAGAAATCGATTGCCAGATTTGTACCGGACAAACAAACAAACAAGAAAGCAAGCTAATAAAAACGTAGTAAAATGAAGACTTTGCGTTACTATTGAATTTAACCAATAGCATTATAAAATAATAGGTTATGGGCCCAGCACGCTTCCACTAATGGAAGTCAGTTGAGTTTAAGAAATGAAGACTTGATATAAGACTATATATATTGTAGAAATATATGTATAGATGGATAATAAATTCTCTTCATTGCCTTTTGTATCCGGTTTGAGTCTATTGCAATGAGGAATGTTCTAATGGCTTGACTATTGAACAATACTCGTCGTTTCACCTGAACAGTGATGCAACTGTTATAGATGAAATGCAGGTGTTTTCATATTGCACGATTGTAAGAGTCTCATTGAATATATGTACACAATTACTTTTTATTTATTTATTACGCAGACAACTTATGTAACTTAACAACAACTGTATTTGGTAATGCTAAAATTCCTGCTGAAATTTATTTTATTTTTTTTAAAGTAGATTTTACATTTGTTTGCATTTTACTATTTCTATTTATATTCTGTTATTTTAAAATTCTTTAAATGTACGATTAAAAAATTGATTTTAAATATTTCTACTGATACTACTAGTGATGTGGTGATTAAAGAACTACTGTAGAAAAAAAATTCATAATTTTTTAAAAAAAATTTGCTCTTATGTATATACCATATTTGTTTTTAATATGGCTTCTAGGAAAATGTTATCTGGAAAAACTTACATATTACATATGTAAGCACAAGGTATTTTTTAACTCTTATGTCGGGCATATTTGTTTTTAAAAATGCGCAGTTAAAATATGAAATTTTTACATATTCCTTTCCTACATTCCAAAAGCCTTTATAAGGAGATGTATTCCCTGTCATGCTGACTAAATGCCTTATCTCTAGCCTGTCCATTATATTGGCTATCTTGAAATAATTAAATGTAAAATTTTAATAAATACATTATTATTTTCCTAATCTTAAAACAACTTTAACAAACAGCTTTAACTTGGCATGCAGTAAAAAAAAATATCCTACTTCCAAGATTCATACTTCCATATTGGCCGCCATTTTGAAAATATTAAGTGTGGAATTTCCAAAAACTATACTGTTGTCACAAATGATGAGATGCATGTGTGTGCCAAATTTCATTTAAATAGGTCATTTTTACGTCAGTTATCATTAGATAAACAGACAAACTTTTCAAAGCACAAGTCTCTGAAATGTAGAAATGATAACGACGCTCGTTCAACTAGGATTAGTCTGTTGCTTTTCAACATGGTATTGACACCCCCCCCCCCCCTTCTTATTATTTTTAGTTCGTCCATAATCGGCTCTGAATATGACCTTATAAAAGCCGAAAACTGCTTTGATTGAAATTAGTATTACTTAACATGGAGAGACATTTTCTTTCAATCTGTCAGATAGGTCGTTAAATAGCCCTAAGCTATGATGTGAATTCAATATATTTATATTATATATACAATATATATATATATATATATATATATATTTATATTTATACCTTGCAAAAAATTATAATGGCTCTTTTCTTATGTTGAATGAAGATAAATTGAAAACTGAGTAACTTCCCGTTTTTTGTTCTATATTTAATCATAATAATGTTTTATACAATTTTAATTTTTAAACTTCATTACTCTTGATTCTCTAGTTCCTTTTTGCAATACTGTTCTTTCATCTGTTTTTATCCACCTTTGTTTCATTTCTTCTTTGTATAAATATAAGCATTTTATATAAATTACTATCTTTTTCTAGTGGGGGATCTTTTTTTTTACGTTTAATATTTAAGATCTTTTGCTGCATGTACTTTTCTTTAATATATTTTTTTTTTATCATTTCATTCATTACTGATGATTATTAAAAAATAAAAAAATAAAAACTATTCTTCGAGCAAAAGGAAAAAATATGTATTTGTAAGTAGTAAGTAATATATATTGTACATACACACATTATTTTTACATATAAGTTATTTATTTATTAGTTACCTCAGGTAATGTGGACCCACTTGTCGATATAGTTATAAATTCTAGCGTGCAATCTCTAACAGATATATTCATGTATATATACTAAATACCTATTTGTTCTATACTTCTGTTTCTAATTTGGGTACTTCTTTAGATTGTTACTCCCCTATGTTATTTTAGAATATAAATGGCTGACTAAATAACTATTAAGACAAAGGGATATTTAGTCCAATGTACTTTGGGACAAAGGAATATCACACTTCTGTTTTTATAAGGGGAGTAACAGTCTAAAGAAGAACATCCCGTACACCTTCTTTAGATTGTTACTCCCCTCTGTTTTTTTTAGAAGGGGAGTAACAATCTAAAGAAGTGCCCTATTTTGTTTTAGAATTTCCATTTTGTACAAAGATGAGTGGATTACACCCATGTATTCTCTACACACACACCAGTTAACTCCAGAAATGTGGACTAACTTGTCAATATACTTATAAATTCTATATATATATATATATATATATATATATATATATATATATATATATATATATATATATATATATATACTTATAGAATTTATAAGTATATTGACAAGTTAGTCCACATTTCTGGAGTTAACTGATAAAAATAAAAACTTATATGCAGTTAACTAAGGGATAGGTGATTAGGAAGGGCAATTGAAGAAAATTGTATTTAGAAAGGCTATGAGAGTCCTCTTTACTACAAAAACAAAACTAAGTGATAAGAGAATGATAAAGAAGAGTGAAAGAAATAATAGCATGAAAGTATGGGTGTGGTTATTTAAGACAAAAAGTGACATGGTGAGTGATAAGTTTATAGTTTTAAAGGAAGTTTTACTCGCTACTTTTTTTGTCACTTTTGAGCCTCTAAATATTTTTTTTTTTTTACTTTGCCTGTTCTATGGAAAAAAAAGGGTTTTTTATTTAAGTGATAAGTGGATAACTTAGATAAGAGATAAAAACCTTACAAGATGTTATCAAAAAACCCTTGATAGAAAGATCTGGAAGGAAGTGATTTTTTTTTTTAGAAGTTACAAGTTACAAACCAACAAGTTGAAGAACTTAAGTTTGTTCTGGTAAAAGATTGTTTTGAAAATCACCAGGGTTCTATCCAACTCCCTGAAGGAAGTCTGAGTGAGACGAGACCCCCCTGGAAACCATTATCTGTTGTGCCAAGTTAATGGACAGACTGACAGATAGACAAAGTGATAAGGGGTTTGCTTTGAATGTCACCTGTTGCATTCTTTTTCACTTTAATAATGCAGTCCCAAGTAAAAGAGGCTTTTTGTAAATCTACCGTTTTTCTACAATAATCTTTCCTTTATTTGAACTAAGTTTGGTCATTTTTTTAAAATCAGATTTTTCTATTTAAATTTTTTAAATTTGACATTGTCAATTTCAATAAAATTATATCTATATACATTTATAGTATTATAGCCCTTGTTAGTTTTGTAATGCATTGACTATTTAGTTCATAGTTTTTCTTCCGAGCTTACTGAAGGTAACAGAAGCTATGTGATCGTTCTGAAGAACGAAAATATTTTATGTCTCCGATTTCAAAAATTCCAAGACAGAAATCCGTTTCAGACATCAGGGAACATTTTTGGTTCCGTCTCTGTCAGTCTGTCGCTCAATTTTTGTGTTCCGAAATTTCTTAACAACTTTTCGTCCGATTTTTATGAAATTCGTATGGTAGGTCATAATTAACTCATTGTTGGTCCCATATAAGTTTCAACCATCTGCGCTCATTTATTTTTCTTTACCATGCTCACAAACATACATTTATTTACACCTATAGCTTCAAAAAGTACTTTAGAATCAGATTTGAATGAAACTTTAATAGTTTATCGAAAGGAACCCGCAGGTAGCCCCAAATTAATTTGAACCGTCTACGCTCTTTAATTTTTTCTTTATTGATATTTTTATTCATATAAAAAATCCAAAACAAAAATTGATAGTCTATTTAATTACCCTTTTACTGACTTGATTCTTTTTAACTCTTCTGTTGACTGATTATAATTTGGTTAAAAGTTGGTGATGAGATTAAAATCAAGATTAGGTTATTAGAAGCAAAATTACTTTTATCTACGATTGATACGAAATATAAACATTATATCTTTGTTTAGATGCGTAGAAAGTGATTCTTTACGTACTTGTATTCATTGCGCATGCGCGTCTCATAGTTCTGAATAATTCCTCTTCTTTACCACACTAGTGCGGTAAAGAAGAGGAATTCTTCAGCTTTACGCACGATTAGCAAGTTTGTCTACATTTAACAAAACTAATTTGCTGTTCTTTTATTAAAGTAACTGTTTATATCGAGTTTTTAGTGAAAAACAATGAGTCAATCAAGTGACTTTGACGAAAATGTGGAGAACAATACTCTTCCAGAAATAATTAATTCGGCAAAAAATACAACTAATGAATTAATGCCATCTTTATCAAGAGAGAGATACGAACTTACATACAGCAAGTTTATTTGTTTCTGTATATTTATTATTTAAATCTAACAATCGTAGATAAAGTACTTTCCGCACTCGACGCGTAATGTAATATTTTATTACAGTAATAACCAAATAAGTGTTGATTATATTATTGATAATCTTACTAATGTTAGTTTAGTAAAGATGTCCCTAATTTTTGTGAATTAAATATTTGCTTGGAGAAGAATCCAAATAAAAAAATAAATAAAAATTTGAGAAATCTACTCTGGTTTATAAAACATTTTTAGGGTCCTTAGGCAAAACCAAGGACCCTTATATTTTCCTGCGTGTGTCTGTCCGTCCGTCCTGTCGCCTGCTCCCACGGCTACACCTTTCGTCCGATCACTTTGAAATTTGGCATGCATGTGACTTATATAGCCACATGCAACCCACATATTTTAAAAATATAGCGACTTAAAATAGTACATTACGCGTCGAGTGCGGAAAGTAGCATTTTGCATGCGAGCGTGGAGTTTGCACCCGAGCGACAGCGAGGGTAGTAAAACCACACGAGCAATGCAAAATGCCGTTTTCGCACGAGTTGCGTTCCGTACTTTATCTACGATTGTTGGATTTTAATAATAAATACAGAAAAAAATAAACTTGCCGTATGTAAGTTCGTATCTCTTCTCTTGATAAAGATGACATTAATCTTGAGTTGTATTTTTTGCCGAATTAATTATTTCTGGAGGAGTATTATTCTCTACATTTTCGTCAAAGCCACTTGATTCATTCGTTGTTTTTCACTAAAAACTCGATATAAACAGTTACTTTAATAAAAGAATAGCAAATTAGTTTTGTTAAATGTAAACAAACTCGCCAATCGTGCGTAAAGCTGAAGAATTCCTCTTCTTTACCGCGCTAGCGTGGTAAAGAAGAGGAATTCTTCAGAACTATGAGACGCGCATGCGCAATGAATACAAGTACGTAAATAATCACTTTCTACGCATCTAAACAGAGATATAATGTTTATATTTCGTATCAATCGTAGATAAAAAATATTTTTCAAAACCACTTTTTGGAAAATTCGAAAAAATATTATTTTATTTTTTATTGACAAAATACGTTTTTTTTATAACTATGTTCTTTTCGATGTATTTATATGGTTGTAGTCCGGTTGAGTGGCAAAAAATACTTTATCAGAAGTTTTTATATGTGTTTTGAAAATATCAGACAGGATAGTTCAAAGTAAGCTTTTAAGCAATTTAAAAAAACACCATCAATAGGGTACTACTTAAACTATACAGGGTTGCCTACGGACCCTCACTGTGTGCTGACTGGCACACACTTGACCTGTTTATTGTAATCTCGATTCAAATTATCTCTAAATATTATATAAATCAAACCACACAATATCACGTGGTTAGAGTAAACAGAACAGTATTTATATTAATCAAAACTTGACATTGTTTTGGTAGTTAATACTATCATTATGAGTTATTGCATACTAACTCATCAGCTGTTATTTGCGAATAATGATTTTTCCTTGTATGCCTTTTATAAGTTAACATTTTCTACTCCAATTAAACCATGGTTCTGGAAATCAAAATTACTACATAGGGATCTAATCAAAATAAATACATTGAGAAGTTACCATGCAAGATGCATTCAATACCACTATATGATAGGACTAAGTGTTATACATGCCCAGATAAAGAAGAAAGCATGACTCACTTCCTATTGGAATGTGCTAAGTACAAATCCAAACGTACCAAATTATTCTAAGAACTTAAAATTCACGAAATTCAAAATGAAAAAGAAAAAAATCAAAATCATACTTTTCTCAAAATTAAAAAATATTACACTTACACTAAAATTCGTAAAAGAAATAAATTACTCCCCTGAGCCTAAAATTTTAAAAAATCTGGAGACCACTCACCAACAGAAACCCACAAACGAAATAAAAATAAATCAATAAATAAAAATTACTTAGGGAAAACATAGGAAGAATTTTGGAAGGACTCGGGTCCACCCAACCTAATTGAGGTTTTCTGTGGTTTCCCTCAATTTACTAGGCAAATGCCAGGTTGGTCCACTCTTAAGTCAGTCCACAGACTGCCTATGATACCCGTTTAAATACCTGCAAACAACCCTAACAAAAATACAATCAATAACTTCCGTTTTAAAAGAATAAAAATAAATAAATAAATAAAAATACATACTCCAATATTGTCGATAATATCCTTCCCCAAATTTGATTAAAAAGCTCCAACCCCTTACAAAATATCAAAATCAAAAAAAGGCACAAAATAACATTATGGCTCCGGTAAACACAAATATTTTTTTTGTTACTTATGCCAATAAAGAATTTGTTAAAAAAAAAAAAAAAAAAAAAAAAAAAACATTTTCCTCATTATTAAATTTAGCGCATATTTATTAATCAGTTATTTTATGATCTTTAATAAGAAATTATGTTTACAATTTTCTTTTTTAAAGGGGCGTGAAAACGTGTAATAAAATATTAAAATTGTCCAGAGTATAATATTGTGTCACCAGATGTCCGAGTTTGTTATGTAAAATAAATAGGAGCTGTATAAAAAGCACCTAACGCCGCCTAACTCGTTCGAGGAGGCAGACAATTATAATGGGTCGTGTCCTGTAGAAAAAAAATAAAAAAAACCGCAAATCTCATGTTGATAGAGGTCAGACGCTAACCAGGGGGAATTTCCCAGGTTTTTTACATTCTCGTCATGAAAAATATATTAACCTGAAAAAAAAATTCCATAAAACAAATGACGACAAGAGATATAGAAACTTCTTTTTGATTCAGGAGTTTACGTATCGCAGATGTTTTGTTGAACTTTCTATATGACTTAACAATGTCAAAGGTCAAATCTAAAGTTAGGTGGGCAATGGAATTCCTCTTCAAAATCGTGAATATACCATCATGTGTAACAAGCAGACAATTGAGTGGGAGATTTTTTATTTGTTTTGTGGAGAGCATTTAAAATTCATGTTGTCTTTGTTTTTCAATTTTTGCATAAATTATAATCCTTTTTACTTTTAAAAATTAAAATAGTATTTTTTTTCTCAAGGTCTGTTTTAATTTAAGATAATTTGGACCTTCTGAGTAGAAATTTTAGTAAACATATTTTGTTTGTTTGGTTAGTTTCTTGTTACTCGCATCAACAGTGGAATAAATACAATTCTTGTACCAATCACGCATTTGGAAAATTTTAAAATTAAGTCACAAATTCAATGAAAATTTATTATTATATTAGACTAAGGGGGCTCCACTTCGTTAACCCCTAAAATGCAACCCTTACCTTGAATCTTCTTAATGTCGAGGCAATATGGGTTGAAGCATATAGAACGATGTCAACCCGACGCCTTTTTACTACGTTTTTATTAGCTTGCTTTCTTGTTTGTTCGTTTGTTTGTTTGTCCGGTACAAATCTGGCAATCGATTTCTAACTAACTTCCTGAATAGCTAGACATTTGAAACTTTTAGCATAGCTCAGAACACGATGACAATGCATTATTTTAATACTTTTAGCCATCTTTCAGCAGAGTTTAATTGGTTATCAGCAAATTTTGCTGTATGGAAAGTTAGTTCGGAAAACATCCGCAAGTTATTTTATTTGTTTTGCCTTGTCCCATATTTACAATCTTCATTTTGACGTGTTTTAAATGTGTGAATTTTATAAAAAAAAAAATGATAAACATTGAATGACAGCAAAACAGGAAATATATCGATTATATTATTTATCGATTATATTATTTCAAATATATTGATGGCACGGTTTAGATTTGGTGTTGGGGAGATCCGTTGTACAAAGATTTGTCCTTTTATGGGTTTAAGATTAGCTCTCTAGATGGTTGTCATTTATGTGAAGTAAATAAATTCGGAACTATTTTTTTTTTTTTTTTTTCACTAACATTGTAAATTATATAACAATAACAATTATATTATCAACATTACATACGATTCAACAGACAATTTAAAAACTTAGTATATAAAAAGTTCTTTTTATCTTGAAAATATTGTAATTTATAACGGAGTGATAGCTATCGCGGCTGATATAGTGAGGGAAAACAATGCTCTGAATGGCGTCATAAGCATGCGCAGAAGTCTAGGAAAGAACAATTATCCCCTTCCTTGTCTAAGCATGCACTAACTATAACGCTCTCAAGTTCCACCCTTTTCTCGGGGAGATCTTCTAACCTTCTCTTACTCACAGTTTAGTATATATCGTTCTCACTCGACTTGTTTGTTTACAGAACTATTTTAATTTATGTAATAGATATTTTTTCGATTATTTTTCACACTGATTTTGTCAGGCATAAAAATCTGTTTGTTTGTGGGACATGATGTGTTCGTGCGGTTCTTTAATAAAATTAATCAGATTGAAACTATGGTTTGTAATTTTAGTAAGAATTATTCATTCGAAATTCTTCTAAAATATTGCATGCAAAAAAATGACGATTCTAAATATTAAATTTACAAAAACCATTCAAGCTAAAAAGTAGGTTTTTTGTTTTTTACTAATTGAAAAAAAAAGAATGTCAATATTAGTTTTTATAATTAGTCTCCCCTCACAATTTGGTTGTTCGTGGTTTTTTTCTCTTCCTCAAACAAATTTATAACTTTTAATTTCAGAAATAGAATATTACTTTTTTTCCTGTTTTTTAATAAGATAAAAACGCTATTCCGTAATTAAAAAATACTAGAGGTTGAGATGGTTTCTAATTAAATTTTCATTATTATATTTTAGATATTTCGTTTCTCTTTACGACCAAATATCATTAAAAGGTTGGATTAGTCATTTTTCGCTTCTAGACAGTGATTAGTGTACAACTTACACCCCCCCCCCCCTTTAATCATTCTTCTAAATTTTCAGTGTTGAACGATATTTGGTTTTATTAAGTAATATTTTTATGAGATGGTTTTTTAAGTTTATTAATTTGGCCAATATGTTGTTTTATTTTCAAATTCTATTCTGAGAAATTATAAGGGTTTGATACGAGATATCTATAGTTTGTAATTCCGTAGGGAAATTTTGAGTGTTTGTATCGGGAAAGTCTGTTATGGCGTTAAGGAAAGGGTTAATGTGTTACCGAATAAATAATGAGAAATTCCCTCTCACTAGAGCATTCTAGCGGTATTTCCCTTCCCCATCTCAAATTAATGTTTTCCATGTCGGTTCGCCTCGCTGTTACCAGTGTAAACTAGCTTAGGCGTGTAGTAGCGAGCTTGTTGTTTGGAAAGCGAGCTAGGTTTCTCCCCCTCTTCTAAAAGCTTATATACCTAGTTGAGGTGTATAAGTGTGTAAGTGCATTGTTACACTGTTTTCTCACACTGAGTCAATGTATTGTTGATGTTTATAGCTGTGATTAACTCTGTTACGATATGCTTTAGAAACAAACTTCCTATCCTAATCTTCTTACACCTGTTACCCTGGCTTTAGGGTTAATATTATGTGGACTTTCAGCCTAGATTATCTGACCTAGGCAATGTCCTATGCCTATCACTGAAAGCTCCAACTGCTTTTTTGAATACACTTAACTGATATTAAATTTGAACAGCTTTAGGAAATAATTTAAGTGATATTTTAAGTGGGTTGTCCATAAAATAAGATCTTCAAGGTGCTGGAGTCGTGAGGAACACTTTGACGTAAGATCCGTCAACACTGGATTTCAGTGGCGTATCCAGCGGCTAGTTCTGGAGAGGGCACATTGTAAGTCAGTTTAGATTGGGGGGGGGGGGGGGGGGATTCGTAGCGGTAACAAGAAAAAGGAACTACTTATTCAACAAAGCAGCTGCCCCCCCCCCCTCAAAAAAAATGTACAACTAAAAAACAAAAAAAATCATCACCTCCCCAAGATGACTGCCACGTTTGGTCTAGGTTTGGCAGCCGTTCGAGATGGAGCTTTAACTCGCCGCTACCGCCAGGTGTGAATAACGTTCTGTGATTCCGGGTGTAGTGTGTAGTGTGAGATCCTTTTATAGAGTAATTATAAAACTATCATTTAAGTAGGCAACGTTTCAGCAGTAACCTGCCATTTGCAAGCCTAAATGTTGCTGTTGTGAGGATCGTTGATGATACATAAGTTATATTAGGAAAAAGTTATTTAAGTACAAAAGTTATTTCCACAAGTGTTATATATTTTTGTAATCTACTCTTCAATACCTTTCACTTGATACCCCACTCAAAATTTTGAAAAAATATTTTTTTCCCCGTGACAGCAATTAGCCGCCATCTTGGATTCCCAGTTAATCCGACCAAGTTGCTATTCTTATTTTTTCTTTGGCCCATCAGACCGCACATTTTGCATATTTTTCTATATTTTTAGTAAGAGCGGAAATACGATTTTAAGGGGGGTGGACACGCAAATTTTCGATGTTTTTTGACAAAATGGCGCCGAAAATTGAACACTTTCCCTAAGTGATATATATATTTGTAATCTACTCTTTAATACCTTTCATTTGATACCCCACTTAAAATTAAAAAAAAAAAAAAAAATTCGCATGACGTGAGTTATCCGCCATTTTGGATTTGAACAGCTAATAATTTTGAGTTCGCGATATTTTTCCTGTGTGCGCGTCAAAACGATCTTTAATATTGGAAAGTTTCACTTTTCTATCTCTTTTTATTCAAAAGTTATTGGAACCGTACAGAGTGACAGACAGACAGACAGAAAGACACATGAACGAAACTATAAGGGTTTCTTTTTTTGGTTTTACCAACGAAACCCTAAAAAAGAGTTTATAAATAACATTAATCTAAAAACAACTGGTAACTGAGGATCTCACTCATAATAAAGGGTGCTATCTTAGATTGAATTATATGTTCTGTGATTCGTTTTTTGTGTGCTAAGGACACTACGCTTATAGAAATGTATCGTTACTTATGTGAAGTGAATGGACGCATCAAAAACGTGCGACAATAGTGCAGAGTTTAAGACATCCACGATGAACAGCGTGCCGGATGGCCAGTGAGTTCATTCCTGCATGGAAAGCAATAAAAGCAGATCGCTACTGTCAGACTCTGAAGAACCTTCGCTGTGCAATTCAATTCACATAATAAGCTGATATAATCACCAAATGATTATCAGCTCTTTTCTGCGTTAAAGTCACACCTGGGTGTAACGAATTGCAGGATCGACAAGGAGTTGAAAATAGAGGTTGACACCACATGCAAAAATACATCGATTGCTACGGGACTTATGTAGAAAAATAGTAGAAATTCCAGGCATTCCAACGAAGTATGACTCATGCATTTTCATTGCAAATAAACGTGTTCTTCTTTGTAAAAAAAAACGGAGACCTATTTTACGGGCAACTCTCGTAGATGTTTATTATAATTATTTAAGTGATTCTTAATAGGAGGAGGTTACTCCAAGAATCGCTACGTTTCCATCAGTTTCCAAAACCGTTGTTAGTATTTAAGACCCCAATGGAAACGGCGATTTCAAAACGTTTTGAGTTCAAGGTCATAACAGCAAACTTTTGATTTTATATTGAAACTGTTTTGAAAATATAGCATGGAAACGAGTATTAAATTGAAAATAGAATTGAGACATGCGCAGTGGGTATAATATGCAGAGATATGATGACCTGACTTAACTATAACTTGATCGGGAGTTTATAGTTTTCAAAATATTTGTGAAAACTGTTTTGAAAACTCCTTATGGAAACACTTTCGGTTGAAACCTAAACAGTTTTCAAAACGGTTTTGAAAACTCAAGAAAACATATATGTAATTGATTTACATTAGAGATAATACCATATCTGATTAAGTTACTCATATCCAGTACATTTAATGAATTAAAATGATCAGGGTTTAAAAATTATATTTTAACGGCGAACTTAAATACATAATTTAAAATTTGAAGCAAGCATACAGTTTTGATTATTTATTTTTGTTAATTGTAAAGGTTGGTTCAGAGCTAGCGGATCTCGGCGCGTATCCGACTATATAGATTATAGTTAGCAATATATTCGAAAGCCGTGTAGAGGGATTCGCCGGTTTCCCTCACGCTGTTCAGTTAGGTTATAAACAAAACAAAGCCTGTTCGTTTGTAGCCTGTTTTACTGTTCTAAAGGGATATTATCCGCTGTTGAACTTTTTTTGTGATTTCACTATAAACTTGTTAAACAGTTCAATATAAGCTGTTGTTCATAATTATTCCTTTATTAAACTCTATGCATCAAACATGATTGCCATGCAATTAAATGCATTGATAGTATTAAATGATAATTAATAATATTCTATATATTATTTTTATACAATAATTACATTTAAGGCCCCCGCAGACGACCGACTTTTTGTCGGCCGACAAAAAGTCGGTAGGTGACGGTACGAAGGTACGAATAGAAACAATAGAAACAGGTGGAACCGCGCACACGGCCGACAAAAAGTCGGCCCGACTTTTTGTAGGTAGCGAAAGTCGGTGAGGTTCTATTTTTTGACCGATCCGATTGTCGGTGGAGGGGATGGAACATATGCTACCTTATGCCGCGGCGCACACCACCGACTTACCACCGACTTTCCACCGACTTTTTGTCGGTCGAGAATCAATCTGAGCCCGGCTCCTGTGTTTCTACCGTTCTGTTTTCAAGTATTGAGAATAATAATATTTATTTTCACCAAAAGACAAAATACATATATAAATAAATAAAATACATGGTGAGGGCCTCAGTAGGTGTTTTTTTTTACCTAGGGAGAGGACACTTTCTCTACATATCTAATATGATTAACTAATATAATAACTTTAAACATAAGATATATCAATGTTTTTTTTTTTTTTTTTTTTTTTTCATATACATTCAATCTTATACAATATAAACAAAATGTGTTTATTATTACTATTTACTTATTTATCATTTAGTTTATATAAGAAAAAAAATAAGTGAAAAAGCAATTACGAAGGAACGATAAAAAAAAATGAATATTAAAAGAAATAATTTAATTTATTGTTGTTTGATAGAGTCCAAGAGGTATTTAGAGATATTAGTTTTAAATTAATGGTATGTTTTTATCGATTGAATTGATAACGGAAGTTGATTGAAATAAACAGACAAGCAAAGTTATTAACGATGGAGATTGAGACGGAACTTATATGTAAAGTGGAGAAGAGACCTTCGCACTGTAATACGTTCGAGTCTCAGTATCGCGACAAAAATGTGAAGTAAAGCTGAGAGAGGAAGTTTGTCGTGAGGTTATTCCAAACTGGGGACTTAAAGACTTAAAAACTGACATCCTATAACAGTTGAAAAACGAATGTGGATGGTCCCTGAGATCGAGATGTAGGGTGTAGGGTATGAAATTTACCTTTTAGCAATCTTTGACTGACGATTGGATGAATAACATATTTTTCCGTCTCTTCTCTTAAGAATTTAAATGGCTAAGGACCGAACTCTTTGAATATATTCAATATCCATGTCTACAAGCTTTTAAAAGATGAGAAAAGACTAAAGAGATTCTCTAGGGCTGCGCGGTAGTAGGTGGAAAATCGGAACCACGTGTGCGTTGAGTCGGTGGGGACCGATTAAAAGTCGGTCAGAACGTATAATGGCACTACCTACAAAAAGTCGGTCGTCTGCGGGGGCCTTTAAAATTAAAAGAATGGTTTTAAAAATAATAATAATGACAATAGAAAATTAGAAGAGGACTTGAAGTGAAGGTTTCATACAGGTTTTAAAGCGGCTCCGCAAAAATACTTGGTTTGGAACTAATTTTTTGTGTATCCGCTGTAAGAAGGAAGAAGGTCATAGATGATCTGAACGCACCGAGATCCGCTAGCTGTGAACCCACCTTAAAGAAAACAACTTAAGGTTACCATTTCTAACTCTACTATATTACATGAAATCAGTTATCTATGTCAGATCATATAATTTATGGGACCATTTTTAGAAGTAATAAATTATATTGTTTAAGAAGTATTTTGACCCGCATTACAGTAATGTATTGCAGTTAAAACTTTGTCATAATTCATTATAATATATCCCCGTTTTTTTTCTGATAAAAAATAAACACAAGTTTTCTTCTCACGCAACTCCCATGTTATATATTTGAATTACTGAAGACGATAAAAGTATGAAGACAACACTAAATAATATCCTATATCTTACAACTAGCTTTATTTTCCTGACATTTACACCAGTTAGGATTTACTTTTTTACAATTTTTTAAAAACCATTTTATAAAATTAAATATAAATGTAATTTAACTGAACCTAAATAAAAGTTAAAGAAATTATATTTTTAGTAATAAATAATTTATATTGAAGAAAATACGCATCATGCATATTTGGCATATGTCGCATATTGTCTGTCTGTATTCTCACGATAACTTAAGTAAAAGTTGACTGATTTTGTTGAAATTTGGTATACATGTTCCTTTTACTAATGCTCAGGCTAAGTTCGTTGGACAGTGTTATCTGTCAAAGAGTTCGCGTGCAGCGCTCGCTTAAACGTAAGCTTCAAATGTAAAATTGGAATTTCAGAACGGGAAAAGATTTTATCTACGATTGTTGCAAAATATAAACATTCTATCTCTGCTTAGATGCGTAGAAGGTGATTCTTTACGTACTTGTATTCATTGCGCATGCGCGTCTAATGATTCTGAAGAATTCCTCTTTTTTACCGCCCTAGGTTGGTAAAAAAGAAGAATTCTTCACCTTTACGCACGATCAGCGATTTAAAAAAACTAATTTGCTGATTGTTTAAATAAAAGTAACAGTTTATATCGAGTTTTTAGTGAAAAATTGTGAGTGATTTAAGTGATTATGACGAATATAAGGAGAATAATACGAGTCCCGAAATAATTAATTCGGCACAAAATACAACTAATACAACTAATTAATGTCATCTTTATCAAACGAGAAATATGAACTTCCATACAGGAAGTTTTTTTTCTGTATTTATTATTTAAATCTAACAATTGTAGATAAAGTACGGTACGCAACTCGTGCAAAAACTGCATTTTGCTTTGCTCGTGTGGTTTTAATACCCTCGCTATCGCTTGGGTGCAAACTCCACACTTGCATGCGAATTGCTACTTTCCGCACTCGACGAGTAATGTACTATTATCATCACCTATTCGATGAGACGAACATTTTTTTCAAAATAATTTGTTTTTAGTAAAACTAACAGCGACACCGCTATGAAGTGATAAAGATCTTAGATTGTTAAAACTATTAAAGCGGACCTACAAGTTTAAAATAGAAAAAACAAAGTTTTTACCCATATCTTACGTTTTAACGTAACAATTTTAATAAAACTTCATATACATCGTCTAAAGTACAATTGAACCCGGCATGTAAAATTCCAACTTGTCATCAGAAGTTGAATAAAAATCAGAAGTTTTTGAGTAGTGAAGTTATACATTTTATAATAGTTGAAATGGAGATGGTCGGAACATGTAAGTTAAGGAATACGTAGAAAGGCACTCTTCTCCCACACTACACGGTTCTCAATATAATCATACTTTTTAACTATCAACTCATTTGAACAACTATTTTCTTAATATTCAAAATGTATTGCATTACGCTCGCTTCAATGATAGAGCCTCGCGATGCCTATAATTTATTGATCTTACTGCTCGAATTTATTTAGGTTTAAACTAACATTCGTATTTTTTTTTTTTTTTCATAGTTACCTTTGTTTTGTACACATAATCATTATTTTGTTTGAACAGTAATTTTTTTTTGACACTTCTTTAGATTGTTACTCCCCTTATAAAAACAGAAGTGTGATATTCCTTTGTCCCAAAGTATATTGGACTAAACATCCCTTTGTCATAATTCATAATAGTTATTTAGCCAAAGTCATCTATATTCCAAAACTACATAGGGGAGTAACAATCTGAAGAAGTACTTTTTTCTATTGTTAGTTAAACTCATGTTCAATTTAATATTAATTATTAAAGGGCTAGAGAGAAAGATTGTAAATAAAAAAAAGTTAATTTTATTTTAACTCTATGATCGATGATAATGTCAAAATAGAGAGAGAGAAAAAAAATTCTTGAAAAAATATAATTTCCATGAGATTGCCTCGCAGACCCTACAGAACTGCCCTTGAGTTCGAATGTAATTCTATTTTTTTTTTTTTTTTTTTTTTTTTTTTAGAAGGAGAATTGATAACAATTTCTCATTTATCGGTGATGTTTAGACACTTAGTGTTGCAAGTTAGATTAAAAATTTCTTTTTCTTTCTTTTTTTTTTACATCAAGACATAAATCATTTATCTCAGCTTGAAAATAAAATTTCAAGTCGAATCATCAGTTAAAACTAATGAGACGTTTTTATCAATTAACCATTTCAATGTTGCTGTCATTCATAGACTAAGTGTCTATATATGATTGCATTGTGTTGTTGATATTATTTATGGTTTTTTTTTTGTTATTATGGGTTATCTCAAGTCTTAAAATAAAACGCATATTATCTACACCTCGATTAAAATTGAAACAAAATTAGGTTTTTTTGTATTCACATAAAATATTTAGATTATCTGATTTTTTTTTTATATGTGATATTTCTGATTTAATGTATCTCTTGAAAAATAGCTAACTTAGTCCAGTCACGAGAGGGTTAAAAAAGGGTGTCCACCGTGCGTTTGGTGCAGGAAATGATTTTATATTTTTGTGTCCTCAGGCATGATTAGGAGATATCAAATCCAAATTTGCGATCTCTAAATCAGGGCGGATAACTTTTGGTGGGCTAAAAACCACAATTTTTTTGCACATTTTTCCTGTAGCCCTACTATCAATAAATTTTACATACATGGAAGTTAATCTTAGTGTTTTAACGTACGATGATTTGTATTATTATTAATATTTCATTTAGTATGAAGGTTTTTTTTTTTTTTTTTCTTCTTAATTTTATTTTACTCCGGTTTTTTGGCCCATTGGCACATCGGGTTGAATATATAGTGGTAAGTTAATGCCTTCCTTTTAGAAAAAGGTCTGAAAAGGACAGAAGGGCTAAGTCAGCTGTTGACCCTTTTGCCCTTATGCCGTCTTTAAACTGCCCACACAAACAAGCTTCCCGAAAACGTCCCAAGGAAAGAAAAAATGTGGTATCTTAAAAAAAAAGAGGATTAAGGAAGAGCATATAAGAAGGATCGAGAAATGGGATCTGATCCAAGAAAGAAAAGTGGTGGGACATTTTCGGTGTCACTCACCTCCAAATTCTTTTTACTTCTGCTTTAGCTTTGTTCTCTCTTTTTCATCTTCCAATATTTCCGATCCTTTTTCACCAAATGAATATCTTCTTTCGAAAAAAAAATTCCCCAGTTGGACTGAGATGGATTTTCCTCTCCTTTTTGCGTGGTTTTTCCGGACCCTAAAGACCTTTTTGCTGTTTTCTTATTTCCGACCTTCTTTTCTATTTCTTGTTTCTTTACCTTCGTATACAACAATTTTTTTCTCCCTCTCTTTCACTTGTGAAAGAATTTAGAACTTCGAAAAAACCTTCTCTCTTTCACTGATATAGAAAAGAGTATAAACCAGAAGCAATTGTATCTTCGCCACTTTCTTACGTTCATTATTATCGTATTTTCTTTTTTTTTGCAGTATTTTTATAGAATGTTTTTATTGAATTCTCATATCGACTGTTATATAGATTTGTTCTTTGTTACCCTTTCTTCTTTTTTCCCTTTTACATTTTTTGAAAAAGAGAGTTTTATTTATTGAGGTTTCTTTTTTTTAATATTTACTTCTTTATATAGGTACGAGGTATTTATGTTTCCATTGTAAAGAAGATAAGACTAAGATCTTGTAATAAAATATTAATGTTTTTGGTTTTGGTTTAATATGAAAGGTATCTTTAATTTAAAAATAAAATAAAAATACATTTATTACCGTATTGCATCGAATATAAGACGCATCCAATTTCAAAGGGAAAATTTTGCGTTCTCTTTTTACTTTCTCATATAAAGAGAAAGTATTGTGATGGCGCGAAAATTCGATTTTGAGATTTTGATTTACACGTTTTGAGGTCCCCTGAGTCCAAAAAAGTGGTTTTTAAAAAATGTCTGTCTGCGTCGTCTGTCTTTGCAGACGTCTGGAGCCTAAACTACTAGGCCGATTTTGATGAAATGTTCAATAATATTTAAATGTACATTTTAAAACTAATAAATGGAAACACTGGGCTAAGTAATTATAAACTCGTATATGATAAAGTTTGTCTGAGTTGTCTCGGACCGATTTTTTTATAGGTAAGACAAGACGCTTTGGTTGCAGAGAAATAGCAATGTTAGATAGAGGACCTGACAATGATATCTCGGTTAAATTCAGAGAATTGGAAGTAAGAAAACGTGATATCAGCATAGATTATAAGATGCATCCCGATTTTCGTGATGCACAAACGGGAAAAAAAGTGCTTCTTAAATTTGAAGCGATATTATAATTCATATTTCACGTAAATTATTGAGCTGAGCTTTGCTCAGCTCTTATACTACACTTTGCATTGGACACATACTCCTCCTGAACGACTGAACCGATCCGCACAAAATTCGGCACGGTCATATAGTCATCAACCACAGGAAGGTATAAATCTGAAATGGTCCAAATTTGTACTCAGGGGTACGGGGTACCAAAAGTTAAAATAGTATATGCCCTTCATGATGCATGTCGTTGGAAAGCTCTTTAAGAGTGCATTTATTGTTGTTATGTTCACTTTTGTCATATTTTCATTTAAGAGGGGGGTAAAATAGAAAAACAGGGAAAAAAATGCTTTTTAATTAAAAATGAGAACTATTACTATTTTTGATACGATTTCAGCTGTTTATATATTAAAAAATATTTATTGTTAACTATCAGCTGTTTAATATACAATGCGTACTGTATTATTTTGCTAATAAAAACATTGAATGATATTGTTTTAATTATTTAATTAGTTATTGAGCAAAATAAAGTAATCTATTAAATGCAGATTTTTAAAAATAGCGATGCGGAGTTACATCTCCCGTCAACAACAGTAGGCCAAGTTTTTGATAACAATGTTATCATGGCGTGATGCAAACAAATTAATGTAATATGAATTTTAACAGATGAGTTAAAAATCATGTGAAGATTGTTCGTTAAGATGGCGATAATGTTAACATTCCTTATAGATGCTTTTAGTTCCTGTTTTGTGAGGAGTAAGAAGTTTAGAAACAAGTGCGGATCATAACGTTCAGTTGTTAAAACACCGCATGCATAAAAGAGTCGGTAATAAATCAATGTTTGTTATTGCGAGCTTGAATGACGACCTTAGTTATTAAATGCAGATGGAAGGAAGGGTACGGTGACCTTCTGGGATGCACATCTCCTTTCCCTCATGCTGGAGATCTCGATCTCTGTTGTACCTCCCGCTCGTACCCGTACCCGTACCAGGTGAAACAAGGTCTGAAAATGTCCTTGGGTGCTTGGAGTCAAGGTCAACCAGATTCCACATGAGTGTTACAACAGTGGAGTGGTGGTACGGTCGACACCGTGTACCCGTACTACCTTTCTAAACTTCATCCTGTACCTCGGTACCTCCGCTTGTACCCATTTCCCCACCACTACCGTCGGGCCTCTTTCACGGTGTGACATCAATGACCTTTCGCAAAGAGGGGTCTAGCAAGGGAAAGCGGGACCCATCAGAGAACCTCCCACTTCGCTCCCGAAGGATATGCTGTTTTGCAGCCTTCCTTACTTATATCGATCCTTGCAACTTGTAAGCCACTCCTTTTCAACAAGAATTTTGATGCTTGACTTCTGCAATATTTGTATACTTCTTTAGATTGTTACCCCCTATATTTTCTTTTAGAATACAAAGATTTTGACTAATTAACTATCAAGACAATGGGATGTTTAGTCCACTGTACTTTGGGACAAAGGAATATTACACTACTGTTTTATATGGAGTGTAACAGTCTAAAGAAGAACATTCCGTACACCTTCTTTAGATTGTTACTCCCTCCTGTTTTCATTATAAGGGGAGTAACAATCTACAGAAGTGCCTATATACATTGATTAAAATCATGAACGTACAATCTATATTTATTTAATATTATCATTATTCCTGTTGGACGCGTGGAACATGCTTCACATAACCTGGATGGAAATATCCCATAATCAAATCATCCAACAATATCGATGTCAATTAATAATGTATTTTATTTAATTTGTTAGTTCATTTTAAGCTTTTTGCTTCCGAGCTTACAGAAGGTGACGGAAGCTATGTGATCGTTCTGAAGAACAAAAATATCTCCGATTTAAAAAATGCCAAGACATAAATCCGTTTCAGATAACGGGGAACATTTTTGGTTTCGTGTCTGACTGTAGGTCTGTTCAATTTTTGCGAGCCAACATATCTTAAAAACCAATCATTCTATTTTAATGAAATTTGTATGGTAGGTCATAGATATTTTATTGTTGGCCCCATATAAGTTTCAACCTTCTACGCTTATTTGTTTTCTTCCACAAACATCAATTTATTTACACTTATATTTTCAAAAGAAGATACTTATCAGTTTTGTATGAAACTTCATAAGTTTTATAATATTTTTAATTTTACAAAATTACAAACTCTTGTACAATTTACTTGCCAATTTGGGTATCTTATAAAATTACAATATTTATTTATTCAAGAAAACAATATATTATAATATAATTACAAATTCATTAATAATATATACAAAATAATGTTAATATATAAATAATATATTGCAATAATGCATTACATTATCTGTAATGATTCATGACTTGTAACCTATTTACATACATTCTCGCGTCCCCCTACTACGCCTCTCCAACATTATAACCTATGTGGACTGTATGCACTCAATATAATTTTCTTTTATTTTTGTTTTAGGTAAGTGCGAATTCATATTTCTGTTTTAATCCAGTATGTGAGTAAACATTTTATTTTAAATTTACTTTAATTGTCATTGTTTGAGCAAATTTTGTTTGAAAGGAATCAGTAAGCCCAGGGGCTTTAGGTGGACTTAGAGCCTTTGTCCAAACTCTAACTATTCCATGTCTGATTCCTGTGTCCTTATAAGTGGATTGTCAAGTTTTCATTCAAGTTGAAAATCGGGTTATCCCGTAAAATTTTATATCTACAAATGAAACAGAGGAGAAAAATAGGGAATATAGTTTGGAAAACGTATTTCAAATTAAATAGTTAAACCTGTTTCAAACTTGTCTTTTTCTCGTTGAGAGTAATAAATAGATTGCTTGGTCTATATTTACCAACTTTTTCTCCATCATTCAAACTCCGTACTTACGTGATGATTCTATAACTAGTTTATCCGGCAAAAGAAGAGAGAGTTGTCACACGTTTCTAAGCAATTTTTGTATCTATATCTTTCGACAGTATTAACTTTTCCTGAGTGATTTAGATTTTTTTTTTTTTTTTAGAAATTGATGTTTGAAAATATCTTTATCTACGATTGATACGAAATATAAACATTGTATCTCTATTTAGATGCGTAGAAAGTGATTCTTCACGTTCTTGTATTCATTGCGCATGCGCGTCTCATAGTTCTGAAGAATTCCTCTTCTTTACCACCCTAGGACACACGATTAGCGAGTTTGTTTACATTTAACAAAACTAATTTGTTGTTCTTTTATTAAAGTAACTGTTTATATCGAGGTTTTAGTGAAAAACAATGAGTGAATCAAGTGACTTTGACGAAAATGTGGAGAATAATACTCCTCCAGAAATAATTTTCGGCAAAAAATTAAACTCAAGAATTAATGCCATCTTTATCAAGAGAGGAGATACGAACTTACATACAGCAAGTTTATTTTTTTCTGTATTTATTATTTAAATCTAACAATCGTAGATAAAGTACGGTACGCAACTCGTGCGAAAAGTAGCATTTTGCATACCTCGTGTGGTTTTACTACCCTTGCTGTCGCTCGGGTGCAAACTCCACACTCGCATGCAAAATGCTACTTTCCGCACTCGACGCGTAATGTACTATTATGTTACTCTCACTTATGAAACTATAATCTTTCTCAATCTGTCTATCTAATATCGAGTGTTTAAAAGTGTATTTAATTTATTTTGGACATTTTTAAAGGAAAACAACAAATCATTAACTTTTTTAAAGGATATTTTAACAACTATTCAGACATTTTCACATTTTCGCAGAGCCATTCAACATCGATTTGATCATGAGTGGGTTGCATTTCATTTCTCTAGGAATCGAATCCTAATTACGCTGTTGGTGTTCATTTTCCAGGGAGGACGCTTTTAGTTCTCTTAGGGGGGTGACACACTTCGCCACCCAGGTAGCGCCACCTGGGTGGCGCTACCCGGTCGTCTATGAGAATAGACGGAACCTGTTACACAAGGTGCCGCCACCTGCCGGGTGGCACTATACGGTCGACCGTCCGACGGTCTAGCCGCCACCCACCGGTGGCGCCACCCGGTCAACCCATTGTTTTCAATTGAGCCTGTCACATGTCGCCACCCAAGTCACGCTACTCAGCCCCTACTCCTTCAATCAAATAATGGGGAAATCAAATCTGGGGCTAACTGCATCCCTCATATAAGTGGGTGGCGCCAGTCAGGTGGCGGGAGCAAGTGGCATCAACCAGGTGGGCGCCACCCAGGTGGCGCTGCCCGGATGGCGAAGTGTGTCACCCCCCTTAAGATGTGTGGTAATTGATCTCTGGGAACCTGCTACCTGCTGGTTTACAGAAAAATTGATTAAAGAATTTTATAACATGCTTCTCAATTATTGCTTCCGAGCTTACCGAAGGCAACAAAAGCTATGAGATTGTTCTGAAGAAAGAAACATTTTTTATGTCTCCGATTTTAAAAATTTCAAGACTCAAATCCGTTTCAGACATTTGGGGCCATTTTTTCGTTCGTCTCTCGGTCTGTCTGTCGCTTAGTTTTTGCGAACCAACATATTTTAAAAACTACCCGTCCAATTTTATTGAAATTCTCATTGTTGGTCCCATATAAGTATAAACTTTCTGGAATTTCTTGTTGAATGGACATTCTTTAGGTGTAATAAAAACAATTTTATTTACGTTTTCTTACATGAGACGTTTCGACCCTTACAGGGTCATCTTCAGTCATCGATCTTTATTCTAAAATCAACATTAAGATAATTAAATACATTAATTCCAGTTCTCTTGTAACAATTAATTCAATTAAGATCTAGACATATGTTGCAATGAGGCTAATTACCAATTCACAATAATTACATCAAGAAAATTAAAAACATAAAATCAAATATATAATTTTTTTTACTTTCTCATATAAAGAGAAAGTATTGTGATGGCGCGAAAATTCGATTTTGAGATTTTGATGGATTTACACGTTTTGAGGTCCCCTGAGTCCAAAAAAGTGGTTTTTAAAAAATGTCTGTCTGTCTGTCGTCTGTCGTCTGTGCAGACGCCTGGAGCCTAAACTACTGGGCCGATTTTGACGAAATTTGGCATACATGTTCAGAAAAATCATACCCCGAGGTGAAATCGAGAAATAAATTTTAGCTCTAAATTTGGGGGCGCTACCCCCCAAAAACTCTGAAAAAACATTAAAAAAAATTATTTCTCGAAAACGGTTCCGACGATTTTGATTAAAAAATTCTAAAATGTAGTCCATTTGAATACGAATCCAACGATATAAGCCATTTTCCCGGGAAAAATCTAGTTCCTGAGAAATTAGCTTAAAACGCGGACGGAGAGAGCCCGGGTTCGATTCCCCGCCCAGGAGAAGTTATTTTTATGATAAATTTTGATGAAATGTTCAATAATATTTAAATGTACATTTGAAAACTAATAAATGGAAAATACTGGGTTTATAAAGTATTTATAAACTCGTATATGAGAAAGTTTATCTGAGTTGTCTCGGACCGATTTTTTGTAATTACTTACATAATAATGGTGCATACAAAGCTATCTCCATAAGAGATGGTCTTAGACAAGTTAGATAAGGTTAAAATTTAAATTATTTTATAATAATTATTAACATTATTAAAAAGTCAACAGAAAACACGTTACTGTAATATACAAACAAACTAAATAACTAGACTTAATTCTAATTAAATGTCTAGTGATGTAAAAACATAAAAAGTAAGAGTAATAAATTCAACTTAACTTCTCTTATGCAGATAGCTTTGTATACACCATTATTATTATGTAAGTAACTATAAAAAAAATGTATATATTTTATTTTATGTTTTTAATTTTCTGATAAAATTATTGTGAATTAGTAATTAGCCTCATTTCAACATATTATGTCTAGATCTTAATTGAATTAATTGTGACAAGAGAACTGGAATTAATGTATATAATTATCTTAATGTTGATTTTAGAATAAAGATCAATGACTGAAGATGACCCTGTAAGGGTCGAAACGTCTCATGTAAGAAAACGTAAATAAAATTGTTTTTATTACACCTATAGAATGTCCATTTAACAAGAAATTCTAAAATGTTGAAAGGTATAAATCTCAATGTTTATATAAACTTTCTGTTCCAATTTGTTTCTCTTCCACATGTGCACAAACATACATTTATTTAAATCTATATCTTTAAAAGTATTAATCTGATTTTTTATGAAATTTGGATGGCTTGTCGAAAGTTGTCTGCAGATAAATTTCAATCGTCTGCGCTCTTTAACTTTTGCTAAATTTATATTTTAATTCATGTAAAAAATCAAAACAATTTTGACATATTGAAAGAACGGGGGAAACAATTAGATAAATTAGACAATAATGGCTTGTATAAGCATATAATCAATAAAGTACGTGCTCTGATGCGTGGAAGATAATTGGTTCCACACTAATTGGCAGTCTATTTTTAGTAATGAACCATTGTACATATTGTTTGGCCTCTTCGACCCGATGATCTAGTTAATATAACAAACCGCTCTTCAACTGCATTTAGGTTTAAATCTTCCTCCCCCACCCTTTAGTTTGAGGTTCAAATTCACCAGCCATTGTCAATAACAGAGTCCATTGTTGTAAATCCCCAGGTCTGACGTCCGGGTTAGAGTTCGGCAGCTCTAGAAATCCATCCTCTCCATTGTTGTGGCTTTAGAGCTCCTATATAGTTATATATATATAGTTATATAGAAGGGAAGGGGTGAAAAAAGTACGGGGAAAAAGGAAGGGGGGCCCGGAACCCCATAAATCTGTGAGCGGTTTGTCCTCTCAAGAGTAGTTTTCCAGTGGAAGCGGGACGACAAGTGCAGGGGGGCCACCTGGCTCGCCCCCCCTTCATTCTTTCGTATCATTGTCAATAAATATGTGCCGCCCCGTTACAGACCTGCACTCTCCCCTCCAGACGAATCCCACTTTTATTTATGACCACTCGATACTTTCTTTTTATTTTTAGTTAGTTTTATTCAGTCCAATGGATTTGATTTAGTACTCATTTTTTTTTTTGCAAGCGAGTTTTTACGAAGGATCTATTAACCTTTCGTCTTAAAAGTAATTCGGCTTCTATCTGTAGACAAATAAATAAGAAAAATCATTTGGTTTCTTAACCTTATCTTATTTTGTATGTTTTATACTTTTTACTTTCTCATATAAAGAGAAAGTATTGTGATGGCGCGAAAATTCGATTTTGAGATTTTGATGGATTTACACGTTTTGAGGTCCTCTGAGTCCAAAAAAGTGGTTTTTGAAAAAAAATATTTCTAGTCCATTTAAATATGAATGTAACGATATAACCCGTTTTCCCGGGAAAAATCTAGTTCCTGAGAAAATAGCTTACAACGTGGACAGGGAGAGCCCGGGTTCGATTCCCCGCCAAGGAGAAGTTATTTTTATGGTAAATTTTGATGAAATGTTTAGTAATAATTAAATGTAAATACAAAAACAAATAAATGGAAAACACTGGGCTAAGTAATTATGAACTTGTATATGAGAAAGTTTGTCTGAGTTGTCTCGGACCGATTTTTTTATGTATGGAGTGCTGCAGCTGATATAAGAGAAGTTATGGAGTGCGGAAACGCTTGTAAAAATTAGTACATAATTATATAATCTAAAGTTATTCATGTTTCTCATAAAGCAACATAAACAAATCGGTCCGAGACAACTCAGACAAACTTTCTCATGTACCAGTTCTTAATTACTTAGCCCAGTGTTTTCCATTAATTAGTTTTCGTGTTTTCGTAGGTACATTTAATTATTGCTAAACATTTCATCAAAATTTATTATAAAAATAAATTTTCCTTGACGTGGAATCGAACCCGGCCTTTCACCGTCCGTATTTAAAGCTATTATCTCAGGAACTAGATGTGTCCCCGGCAAACGGCTTTTTGGTTCCGTGTCTGTCTGTCGCTCTGCCGCTCAATTTTTGCGAACCAACATATCTTAATAACTACTCATCCGATTTTATTGAAATTTGGATGGTAGGTCATAATTAGGCCATTGTTGGTCCCATATAAGTTTCTACTTTATGCGCCTATTTGTTTCTCTTCCATATGCGCAGAAAATTACATTTATTTACACCACTTTTATTTATATATATATTATTTATTTATTATTTTATTTATTTATATATTATTATATATATATTTTACATTTATTTACACACACTTTATTACTCCACTTTGCCGTACAACCACCAAACAAAGACACGCCACTTACTTAGGACCACATTATTACAACAGACTGCCAGCTTCATTAAAAAATATTAGTAACATAAATATGTTTAAGAAAAAAATAAAGCAACATCTCCTAACTAGGGAATAGAAGATATTTAACTCATTTCAATTATAAAATATAGAATAACAAATATTGATGTAAAAATTAAAGATAATTTTATATGAATAAGAATAAAACCAAAGAACTTATAAAGAATAAAAAAAATAACAAAAACAAGTATAACAAATAAACAAGTAATAAATATACAGTTTTATAAATTTTACAAATAAATAAATAAAATAATAAAGAAATAGCCATATAACAAAACAGCGTATAATAGAATAATATAGAGACGGGGCCCTCCCTCTAGGTGTGAAAACACTTACTGAGGGTCCTCACCTTTGCACTTGTATGAAATGTAAATTTGCTTATTGTTATAAATGGTGGAAATAAAGATTTATTTATTTATTTATATTTACCTATATCTTCAAAAGTACTCATCTGATTATTATGAAATTTGGATAGTTTGTCGAAAGTAGCCTGCAGATAGCCCCGGATTAATTTCAACCATCTACACTCATTTATTGTTGCTAAATAGATACTTTAATTCATGTGATAAATAAAAACAATTTTAACAGGTTTAAAAACCGGGTGGAAAATTAAATATATGTATTTGACAATAATTTCAAGATAAAAAGAACTTTTTATATACTACGTTTTTAAATTTTCTGTTGAATCGTGTGTAATGTTGATAATACAATTGTTATTGTTATATAATATAAATATATAATGTTAGTGAAAAAAAAAAAAAAATAGTTCCGAATTTATTTACTTCACATAAATGACAACCATCTAGAGAGCTGATCTTAAACCTATAAAAGGACAAATCTTTGTACAACGGATCTCCCCAACACCAAATCTAAACCGTGCCATCGATATATTTGAAATAATATAAATAATATAATCGATAAATAATATAATCGATATTTCCTGTTTTGCTGTCATTCAATGTTTATCTATCACAAATTTGAGACCCGTCAAAATGAAGATTGCGTAAATATGGGACATGGCAAAACAAATAAAATAACTTGCCGATTTTTTCCGAACTGACTTTCCGTTCAGCAAAAATTGCTGAAAACCAATTAAATTCTGCTGAAAGATGGCTAAAAGTATTAAAATAATGCGCATTGTCGTCGTGTTTTGAGCTATGCTAAAAGTTTCAAATCTCTAGCTATTCGGGAAGTTAGTTAGAAATCGATTGCCAGATTTGTACCGGACAAACAAACAAACAAACAAGAAAGCAAGCTAATAAAAGCGTAGTAAAAATAGGTTGTAAAGCGTAAAATCGTTAAATTATACAAAATGGGACGGGAGGTACCATACTAATTGGCTATTTTTCTTCACCAATAAGTCTTGAAGTCAACAATTGGTCTAATTTTATAATTCTCTGAATAATTTATGCTGAGGGCTATTAAAAGAAATTGTTGCTTGATTACAGTTATGTATTTGAATAAAATAAATAATAAATAAAACTTTATTGAATAAACATATAAATATAAATAAAATACATAAATAAATATAAATAATTTTCGGGTGACTAATACTCCCAGTTTGAAATTCGTTTTAGAAGTATTCATGTTTTCACATGATTTCTTATGGGCTTTTAAAATCGATTGTTCCCTTCTCTGTGTAGTGAATGGTTATTTTTTTGTTGTCTTGCAATCGATACTGGCCAGAACAAAGAAGAAAATAAGGTTGATGCATTTCTGTCTGGTGCACGTAGGAATGCGATGGATTCAAGACATGTTGAGTTTAGGAATGCATAACGGAACTTAATATTGCGTTGAGGTATTGGACTTTCTTTATATTCCAACCTGTCTCGGTAGTTTTGATATCGGTACGCGGGTACTCAACTTTTAAAAACTCGCGGTACTTGTTTCTTTGGGTGCTTAATTCACCTTGTCCTTCACCTGTTTATAAAACTAACCTTTAAACATAATTCCATCGACCCAAAACTAATATTATTCTTTTGGTTTTAGACATTTATCCTTTTTCAAATACCTTCAATGTCCTACTACTCTACTTTAGTATTTCTTTTTTACTTTCTTATATAAAGAGAAAGTATTGTGATGACGCGAAAATTCGATTTTGATTGATTTACACGTTTTGAGGTCCCCTGAGTCCAAAAAATGTCTTTATGTTGTCTGTGTGTGCAGTAGCCTGGAGCCTAAATTACTATGCCGATTTTTACGAAATTTGGCATACATGTTTAGAAAAGTCATACCCAAAGGCGAAATCGAGAAATTAATTTTAGCTCCAAATTTTGGGGCGCCACCCCCTAAAATCTCTGAAAAAAAAATTCTTGAAAACGGTTTCGATGATTTTGATTAAAAAATTCTAAAATGTAGTCCATTTAAATACGAATATAACGATACAAGCCGTTTTCCCGGGAATAACGTAGTTCCCGAGAAAATAGCTTTAAGCGCGGACGGAGAGAGGCCGGTTTCGATTCCCCTCCGAGGAGAAGTTATTTTTATGATACATTATAATAAAATATTCAATAATAATTAAATGTACTTACGAAAACTAATACAGCGAAAACACTGGGCTGAGTAATTATGAACATCTAATATGAAAATGTTTGTCTGAGTTGTCTCTGACCGATTTTTTTTTACTTTCTCATATAAAGAGAAAGTATTGTGATGGCGCGAAAATTCGTTTTTGAGATTTTGATGAATTTACACGTTTTGAGGTCCCCTGAGTCCAAAAAAGTGGTTTTTAAAAAATGTCTGTCTGTCGTCTGTCTGTGCAGACGCCTGGAGGCTAAACTACTGGGCCGGTTATGACGAAAAAAATTCAGAAAAATCATACCCCAAGGCGAAATCGAGAAATGAATTTTAGCTCCAAATTTAGGGACGCTACCCCCTAAAATCTCTGAAAAAACGTGAAAAAAAAAAAATTCTTGAAAACGGTTCCGACGATTATGATTTAAAAAATTCTAAAATGTAGTCCATTTAAATACGGAACCAACGATATAAGCAGTTTTCCGGGAAAAATCTAGTTCCTGAGAAAATAGCTTAAAACGTGGACGGAGAGATCCCGGGTTCGATTCCCCGCCCTGGAGAAGATATTTTTATGGTAAATTTTGATATAATTTTCAATAATAATTTAACGTAATTACAAAAACTAATAAATGGAAAACATTGGCTAAGTAATTATTTGAACTTGTTTATGAGAAAGTTTGTCTTAGTTGTCTCTAAATGATTTTTTTTAAACCAATCCAACTTTTCTTTTACCAATGTCAATAATAAAATTAAAAAATAGCTTTTATATTAGACTTGTTTAACTTTCTAAAATCTCATGATACTAATTAAGACATTTAATAGACCGTAGTAAGACTTATTGAACTAAAAGATTTTTTTTTTAATTAATTAAGAATACCTTTTAAATGTGCATTACCTACAGACTTAGTTAAGTAAAAAACAAACTTATATATGAACTATTCTGCTCCCCTTTCATTTTGGTTTTTTTTTAAGACTAATTATTTAGACTTGTTTTCTTAAGCTAGTGACACTCGTTTATAGGTAAACCTGAAATATTTCTGTCAATAAATGCTCACTTTTCAGGTTTGTGGCTTTGGAATTCTCTTTAGTAAAATGTATCTCTTTTAAAAGAATTTGGGTTAGTCTTTCAAGTAATCTACACTGGCTTTAACTGGAGTGGTCTTGCATTTCAATAATATTTTGTTAGCTTAAAATTTAAAATATAAAATGCTACTACTATAGCAACTATGAAATAATTATTACTATATAAACATAGATACTACAAATTATATATTTACCTTCTTATATAGGTAGTATAATATATATACAGGGTGTCCCAGCTAATATGGAACAGTGAAATATCTCCGGAACCATGATAGATAGAAAGATGCGGTTTTTTTAGGGTTTGGTAATGGCTATAAACGCACTTCCAGAACAAATGTAGAACATTTTCTGTGCTTAGCAAAAGCGTGTGCATTACATAATTAAAAAAAAGTTAGTAGGAAGCCATATTTTTTTTAGACTAGATTTGGATTCTATGACTATAAAAATAAGAATTTTTTACTCTTGGAAATTTTTCGCTCTGAGCATTAGTTCGCCGTCTGGAGAGCCCAAAACTTGCTAAAATAACCCCCCCCCCCCAAAAAAAACACTGAAAAAACGTGGAGAAATGAAATACTTTTCAAAAACGGTCCCGACAATTTGGATTAAAATTCTAAATTGTAGGCTATTTAAATACCAATCTAACCGTATTCACCGTTTATGCCATAAATTATTGTGGCCAAAATTTTGATGAAAATAAATTAAAAACAAAAATTAAACAATCACCTTTTAAAAACTTCAAAATAGACTGCCAATTACTGTGGCTCATAGCATCATGCTATCTCGTACTTTATTGATTTTATGCTTTTACAAGCCATTATTGTCTAATTTCTTAACCCCCCCCCCCCCGTTTTTTGCTTCCGCACTTACCTAAGGTAACTGAAGCTATATGATCGTTCTGTAAAACGGAAATATTTTATGTTGCAATTTAAAAAGTTCCAAGACAGAAATCCGTTTATAATAATACATCAGGTACCATTTATATCTTCCATTTATTACTCAAATAAATTAGACAATTATAGCTTCTAAAAGCATAAAATCAATTATGTGCCCTACTAATTGGCAGTTTTGTTTTACGAAGCACAAATAAATAAATTAATAAATAAAAATAGTTTGAGGTGTAAAACTAATATTTAACCAGCAGGAGTTATTTTTACTTTATTTTACCCCCCCTCCCCCCCCCCCCAAAAAAAAATCTATATGTAGACTTATAATTTATTATTAACAATGTTAACTTACTATAATTTATTTTAATATTTTATAGTAAGTAGAATTTTGGGCAAATAAGAGGATAGACTTCTTTTTAATTTTGACTATATTTCGCCTCATGCTCGAGGCATATTCATGTCTAAAAATGATAACAATTGAAAAAGTCATATAAAAACTAACATACTAAAATAACCATAACAAGCAATACATCTACAAGATAAAGTTAACACTATTTACCAGTTAGAAATCTAGCAATTCAAGCATTCGTCACATGCAAATTAAACTACATAATTAAGTAAAACTTTAATATATAATAATAAATCATGCATAACTCCATTCTACTAACGTAAAAACTACATATATCAATTCAAACTGTAAATTAATTAACTATATGTGAAAAATGATTTGCTAATAAGCTAAAAGTACATATCACATTAATAATTATCACAGATTAACATGCAAGTAGTAAAATAATAATTTATATAGTAAGGGAACCTTAACAGAAAACCCCAAGGAAGGTAGAGTAAGGCGATTGGTTTATGATTCAGGAATGGCGGGAAAATATTTTAATTTAAATTTTGGAGGATTCCTATGTAATGTTTATGAAGTTCTCTACTATCTTTTTTTGAAATTAACACAATTGGATTCTTTAGATATATGAAGTGCTTCAAGTAAAAGTCTTTTTCTATTGTTTTCTTTATGTTCTAATATTACAACATCATTAAAATTGAAGGAATGGTTTTTGGATGTTGAATGGATGGCTAGCGCTGTGCTATCCGTTTTGTTTTTAACATTTGAAATATGTTGGTTTTTTCGGTTTTCCCATGTTTGCTTCGATTCACCTATGAATTTTCCTGGACAGTTATTGCAAGGAATTTGGTAAACAAAACCCATAGTGTCGTTTTAGCGAATTTTCAAAGAAAATTACGCTATTGCAATGGCTTCAAAATTTTTGTAATGCGAATTTTTGAAAACTTTTTCCATGGAAATCCGTTTTAGACCATTCTGAATCGATTCCTAAAATTTAACACTTTTTTTTATGTATGTATGTATATATGTATATATGTGTCACTCCAGACGATATCTCCCCTTAGAATGCACTTAAAAATTTCAAACAAATTTTAAAATGTCAATAATATCAAAAGAAAGGATGAGTTCGTTGGCCAGAATTTTTGGAGTCCATTTAGGGGTCAAATTTTGACCATATAGGGTCAAAAAACGTGTTTTTTCCATTTTACCCCCCTTTTATGTGAAAATATGATAAAAGTGTAAATAACAACAATTACTGTACTCTTAAAGAGCTTTCCAATGACATTCATCTTGAAGGGTAAATACTATTTTGACTTTTGTACCCCGTACCCCTGTGTACCAATTTTTTTTTTCACCCGAGCAAATTCTAAACCAAAATTTTCCTATATTATCATAAGCCAATAAAACGCAGATTTCTTTGAAAATTCGCTCATTAAGTCATGGTGCATGACTGGACTTTTTTATTTGTTAAATTATTTGCCCAAAATTCTACTTACTATTAATGAACATGAGGAACACAAATACCATGATTAATATTTTATGTTTTTCATACCACTTATTTTTATTTTTCTGTTATTGCTAATATTCTTTCTACTCTCCTTTCCAAACTTATTATAGCGAGTCTTATTTCCACATTTCTTTACAATTACGTTCAAATTATTTACTGAATAGTTGAGAATGTAGGATATGAAACGCCTGTAACAGAACTATAAAATAAAACATGGCATTTTTGAGCAAAGAAAACGTTATGATTAAGTCGTCAAAACATGCTGCTATATCTTAAGCCATAAAAAAAGCAAGTATTGACGCTTCCCTTAGATCTTAGTACGCTTAGCACTTATAAGAGGACTTTATTATACGATAAAAACAATATTTAAAAGAATATCGTGTACTTTTATGTCTTTAGACCTTTGACCCAACTTCGATATTATTGGTCGTTTCCAACTAAATAGCTTTTCATGTGTAGCTTTTGCTTCAGTATTTTTTTGATTATTACCTTTTTTTATGGTGAGGAGTTTCAAACTAGGTTTTTATTTTTACTTTTGAGCTCACCGAAAGGAACGAAATGATATAATTTTAAAATTATCCTAGATAGTAATGCGTGTCTGATATAACGACACATTTTTAGACTCATGTCTACCTGTTAGTTTATCTGATAACAGTAAATGCGAACTACCTTCATGGCCCACAACCTTCTTGTATTAACATCTATACTTTAATATTTAGACATTTGAGTTTAGATAGCTTGTTAAAGTAGCCTACCAGATAGTCCCCTATAAAATTCAACCCACATCGCACATTTAATATTGAATAATAATAAGTGTAACTTCGCTGGTTATCGAAACAGGTTCAACCAACTACATTTTTAATTTCTCAGTGGGTTAACATTATTTTTATGGATTTTTTTTATTGTTAGTGAGCATTTTTTAACTTGAATTTCTTTGACTTATCGGCTTGTAATAAAATATGTAAAATATATTTATCTACGATTGATAGGAAATATAAACATTATATCTCTGTTTAGATGCGTAGAAAGTGATTATTTACGTACTTGTATTCATTGCGCATGCGCGTCTCATGGTTCTGAAGAATTCCTCAGCTTCATGGTTCCTCAGCTCATGGTTCTGAAGAAGAATTCTTCAGCTTTACGCACGATTAGCGAGTTTGTTTACATTTAACAAAACTAATTAGCTATTCTTTTATTAAAGTAACTGTTTATATCGAGTTTTTAGTGAAAAACAATGAATGAATCAAGTGGCTTTGACGAAAATGTGGAGAATAATACTCCTCCAGAAATAATTAATTCGGCAAAAAATACAACTCAAGAATTAATGCCACCTTTATCAAGAGAGAGATACGAACTTACATACAGCAAGTTTATTTTTTTCTGTATTAATTATTTAAATCTAACAATCGTAGATAAAGTACGGTACGCAACTCGTGCGAAAACGGCATTTTGCATTGCTCGTGTGGTTTCACCACCCTCGCTATCGCTCGGGTGCAAACTCCACACTCGCATGCAAAATACTACTTTCTACTTAGTCTCCGTTTTCAAAAATTCCAAGACAGTTCTAATCCGTTGTAGACATCAACATTTGGTCTTGTGTTCTGTATTTTAGTTTTTGCGAACCATCTTATCTTAATAAGTACACGTCCGATTTGAATGAAATCTGGATACTGGATAATAGGTCATATTTAGCGCATTGTTGGTCCCATATAATTTTTAAACTTCTCCACCCTTTTGTTTTTCTCTAAATGCGCACAAACATACATTTATTTACAGCTAAATCTTCAAAAGTGCTCATCTGGTTTTTAAGAAATTCAGATGGTTTCTTGAAAGTAGCTCGAAGATAGCTCCAGATTAATTTGAACCGTCTATGCTCTTTATCGTTTACGAAATTGATACTACTTAATTCGTGTATATAATCAAAATAATTTTGATAGATTTAAAAAAACGGGGGGAAATTAAATAATTTTGACCATAATAGGCTGATAAAAGTATAAAAGCATTAAAGTATACGAAATAGGTCGCGATGAAGCTATGTGCCACACTAATTGGCAGATATTTTTTCTTTTAACTAATTTGTGTAACTTACTTTTGAGTCACTCCCCCCCCCCCCCTTATTGTATTTCTGTTTAATGAAATAGTTTAGTTTGCACACTGAAAGGTTATTATTTATAAATAGAATGAGAAGGGCCTGAGATAGGATTGAGGTGAGCCGTTTATATACAGGGCTGCCAACTTGACATTCCAACTCGCTTTCACTTTACTGTATTACACATTTTATTCTAAAATTATATACGATAGTTTTAAATTTTATTTTTCAATTTATGAAAGGTGGAAATATGCTCAACAAAGTCGGACAGAATATTATTATATACTTCATAATCCCAGAATATCTTATTTTAGTTATTTATGTATGTATATATATATATATATATATATATATATATATATATATATATATATATATATATATATATATATATATATATATATATATATATATATATATATATATATATATATATACATATATCACTTGTTGATGGTCAGATCTAAATTTAAACTCGGCTGTTAGGTACTTACAATAGAAATAATGTTATTGTAAGTTAAACGGAAACACTAATACCCGCATTATATTACGCTAGTTGTATAGTTAGTTTTCTTGTCTTGGTTGAAGGTAGCACTTTGCTTAAGTTTGCACTATGTATCTGTTTATCTTATGGTTTTGTTAATAGTTGCTGAACTTGGCTTGGTTTCCGGTAGGTAATGCTGTAGGCAAAGATTCCTAGAGCTAGTCTGAAGGCGCTCCAATTATCTCTCAACTTGCCCTCACCTTGCCCCGTTCCCCCGTTCCCCCTCCCTTCTCAAGTCTTAGCTAAACTTAACAACTTGGTCTAGAACTTTGAACTCGAAGCTCCCTGAGGGCCACCACGGCCACTTCACCTATTGAATCCCAGACCTACTGGAGAATCTTCCTCAGGTTTCAGCTTCTAAATCTAAACAAGAAGATTGTTAAGTTTACTTAGACGTGACGTTTCTAGGTTTGTTCGGCTTTTAAACACAAACATTGAAGTATTTCGTGATTGTACCAAATTTAATTACAACCTAAATGAACCTAAAACCTAATTATAATTAATTTATACCTTCTTAGGTTTGAAGATTGTACAGCTTGACTATTGTCAGATGTCTGTTTCACACATTAAAATTTGTCTATACATCTTTACAATGAGAGACTTAGAGAAATAAGTGAATAGCATTTGTCCATTGACCGGTTTTTATTATACTCAAAATCCCAGTCGAAGCAAATAACATAATTACCTTTTACTGAGAAAAAGTATTGTAAAATTGTCGTCTCTCAAAATAGTTATTTATGCACCTAGGGAGTAAAGTAAGCCATTATTCCCTGAGCGAAAAAGTTGGTTCTTGAGGCAAAGCCGAAGGAACCATGGTCCCTAAATCCCGAGGCGAAGCCGAGGGATTTAGGGACCATGGTTATGGTAATAACTCTAATTAGCTATACCATTAAGCTATACCATTAGTATACCATGGAGAATAATTATCTAATAATTATCTCCCTCGGCTGCGCCTCGGGAGATAATTATCACGAGGGGAATAATGGCACTTTACTCACGATGTACATACAATATTTTATCTCCAGTAGGAAGAAAATACATATTTTCGTCCATTGCACAGTTTTTATTTATTATTTTAATAAATAACAATAATTATTAGCACTTTTAATAGCAGATAATATAAGAGATTCAATATTAAAATCAATTAAAAATTGGAATTAAACTGAAATAGAAGGTTATTTAGATGCAGGTTATAAACAATGAATCAATGATAAATATGGTCAAAAAAGCGCAGTGCCGCCAACCGATTTCAACAACTTCATTACATTTGGCATTCATTTTCTACTATTAATAAAATAATTAAGTTGCAATCTTTACTTTTTCGCCCTACTTTACTTTTTCGCCCTACTTTTACTTTTTATCCCTACTTTTTGAGTTCAGGGATGAAAAGACCTGTTTTAGTCCCTCTAAACTAATTCAAAATCATAACTTTTTTTCCCTACTGGAGATAAAAAATGTTTATTATGGCCAAACCGACTTCTAACGGCAAGCGTGTGTATTTTATTTATTAATTATTTATTGTAATTTTTCGTTCACTTGTTTGTTACTTTATGCGATGGTAACCGCCAGCGTTTGAAAACAACCTTCGCCTTTTGGTGAGTTCAAGAACTACATAATATCTCAGTCTAGAAGATTAATTATCTTTTGGGCTTGAAGATAATTTGACTAATTACAAACTCAGCAAGTTCCGTGTTATTATAGTGATCGAAATAAACTTCATGGAAAAATCCGAAAATCTTGTTTTGTTGATCTTTGTGAACGTGAGAGCTATAAATAACATTGATGTACAGTATGCAAGTATAATATATTTAACGTATTGGTCTACTTTGGCTAACCAAATCTCTATTTTATTTTGCTTCCGAGCTTACCGAAGGTAACGGAAGCTATGTGATCGTTCTGAAGAACGAAAAAATTTTAGGTCTCCGATTTCAAAAATTCCAAGACAGAAATCCGTTTCAGACATCAGGGAACATTTTTGGTTCCGTGTCTGTCTGTCGGTCTGTCGGTCTGTCGGTCTGTCGGTCTGTCGTTCAATTTTTGCGAACCACCATATCTTAAAAACTACACGTACAATTTTAATGAAATTTGGATGGTAGGTCATAATTAGTCCATTGTTGGTCCCATATAAGTTTCAACCTTCTGCGCTTATTTGTTTGTCATCTACATGCTCACAAACATACATTTATTTACAGCCATATCTTTAAGAGTAATCATCTGATTTTGATGAAATTTTTATGGTTTGTCGAAAGTAGCCTGCAGATAACACCTGCTTAATTTCAACCTTCTGCGCACTTTAAATCGTAATAAATTAATATGTCTTATATTATAAAGCCGCATAGCTAACTGACTCACTGACTGATATTAATGTTTACCCACTTCCAGAAGAGCTAGAGACTTGTGGTTTTCGCCATTCGACGCGCAACGTCCATATTGTGGACCAAAATAATTATACAAAGTTCACTTTTCCCCCTCCTTCCACCCTTAAAAAAATAAAAATAGGTGACTTGATTTTTAAGCTGGTTTGGGGGCTTATTGCGGCAAAACGGTAAGTCGTATTAGAAAATGGATAGCACAAGTGGTAACTGATTTTAAAGATTTACAACTTTAGTCCTATGAGTTTTTGTCGTATCATCATCGGTTGTACCCTAGATGGTGATAATTTTGTTATTTTTTGGCTTTCTTTTTTGCCATTTTTGTCTTTTAATGGCCATAGTTTCTATAATAGTTGGCCGATTTTATTTCTGATTGCGGCGATTGAATCTCACACTAATGCTCTTTAAATTGAGTATATTTGATTTCATTAGTTCATCTTACTTGCTGAGAACATGAGAGTAAACTTTTTCCTGTGTGCCGTGTCACGTGACCACTTTTTTTTTGTTTTTAATATTGTGTCGTATATCATTTTAAAGGCCTTGATATTTACATTAAAGCTATTTTATTTGTTGATTTTTTAAAAATGTTGTACGTATACTTTTGTACCGATTTATAATTTTGTTGTAGGTTAAAGGGTTTAAATACTTTTTTGATATTAGGTTTTTTATTTATATGCATTTATTAGTTAAATGAATGCCCTTTTGTATTGTTTGTTTTTTAAAAATTTAACTTTGGTACCTCAGAGTACAGGGGTACAAATGTTAAAATTAATCTTTTATAATATGATGTATATCGTATAATAGCTCTTGCATAGTAGATTAATTTTTTTTATATTCTATTTTGTGTTATTTTTAGTTTTGAGGGGGGTAAAATAAAAAAAACGGTTTACACAGCGGTTTCTACGATTTGGTTGCTGTTTTATATTTGTTTATAAAATTAATTATATGTGCGCTAACTTTTGGTGCTTGTTGGAGGCTTTTTTTCTCCAACAAATGTTTAAATTTTTTCAGCTTATTAAATATTTACTGGAACAGTGCCGCACCGTTCCAACTTTTTGATTATTTTTATCGAGGTATTTTTCTAAATTTGGTCTTTTATTTGCGAGGAAGCTATGTGCCACATTAATTGGCAGAGTATTTTAAATATTCGACCCTTTTTAAAGTACACATTGATGAATAGTTTGCAATTTTAATATATATTTAACGTGATAGGTCTTCTTTGGTTAATCAAAACTTTATTGTTACTTTCCCATACAATGAATAAATTGGTAAGGCGTGAATCTCACGTAAAAAGGGTTTCGTTGGTATTGTGAACACAAAATTAGTAAGGGAGGAGGGGATAAAAGTTTTGATTTTTTTTTTGACAAAATGGTGCGCAAAAATTAAATGTTAACATCAAGTGTTATACATTTTTGAAATCTACTCTTCAATACCTTTCATTTGATACCCCACTCAAAATTAAAAAAAAAATCGGATAACATGAATTATCCGCCATCTTGGATTTTCTGCATATTTTTCTATATTTTTAGTAACAGCGGAAATGGGGGGGGATAAACAAGATTTCGATGTTTTTTGACAAAATGGCGCTGAAAATTAAGCACTATCCCTAAGTGGTACATGTATTTCAATTCTACTCTTCAATACCTTTCATTTGATACCCCACTCAAAATTTAAAAAATAGTATATTATGTTACTAGGCTGTGAAGTGAGTTTTTTGAAGAGGCTGTGAAGTGAGTAAATATTGCCAAGGTAAAGAAAAACACTTCACAGTCGGGTAGCAATGCTATTTTTTCCGAGGTAGCAGACAATGAAAAACCATTGAATATTAATCACTAATCAATATATAATAATAACAAATATTAGTACATACTTAAGACTTAAAAAAAGAAACCTTAAAAAGAGGTTACACTATAAGAAAAGATAAATAAAACGCATTGACATCTAGCGGATTTTAATCGTACTAGAAGCATTTCTACAAAGACTGCAGCGGTACTAACGGAAGTTTTGACAACTACCCGCCGGAAAATAAAAATCTTTTAGTTCCTAGGACGTAAAAGATTTTTTCTTTACAGCTAGGAGTAATGAAAAGATTTTTTAAGTCCACGTAATGAAAAAATGGATTTTAGCTATGTTTATTAGGCTCTAAAGTTACTATTTCACAGCCTACCACGGTAAAAATATTTTTTTTAAGTCGTTATATTTTTAAAATATGTGGGTAGGTACAAGACACATACATGCCAAATTTCAAAGTGATCGGACGGAAGGTGTAGCCGTGAGAGCAGGGGACAGGACGGACGGACAGACATACGCAGGAAAATATAAGGGTCCTTGGTTTTGCCTACGGACCCTAAAAATGTCTGAAAAACGGTTCCGACGATTTTTATGGACAAATTCTAAAATATATTCCATTTAAATACAAATCTAACGATATAAGCCGTTTTCCTGGGGAAAATCTAGTTCCTGAGAAAATAGCTTTAAACGTGGATGGAGATAGGCTGGGTTCGATTCTCCGCCGAGAAGAAGTCATTTTTATGATACATTTTGATCAAATGTTTTCTATAATAATTAAATGTACCTACCTAAAACTCTGGGCTTAGTTATTATGAACTCATATTGTGAGAAAGTTTGTCTGAGTTCTCTCGGACCGATTTTTGTTCCAAATATTCGTTGGGTAGAACAAAAGATATTAAAATAATATGTTTGTTTATTTTAATCTCAATAATAATAAATATCACTGGAATTGGTCTATTTTTACGATTTTACTACGTTTTTATTAGCTTGCATTCTTGTTTGTTTGTTTGTTTGTCCGGTACAAATCTGGCAATCGATTTCTAACTAACTTCCCAAATAGCTAGACATTTGGAACTTTTAGCATAGCTCAGAACACGATGACAATGCATTATTTTAATACTTTTAGCCATCTTTCAGCAGAATTTAATTGGTTTTCAGCAAATTTTGCTGTACGGAAAGTTAGTTCGGAAAAAATCCGCAAGTTATTTTATTTGTTTTGCCATGTCCCATATTTACGCAATCTTCATTTTGACGGGTCTCAAATTTGTGATAAATAAACATTGAATGACAGCAAAACAGGAAATATCGATTATATTATTTATCGATTATGTTATTTCAAATATATCGATGGCATGCTTTAGATTTGGTGTTGGAGAGATCCGTTGTACAAAGATTTATTTTTTTATAGGTTTATGATCAGCTCTCTAGATGGTTGTCATTTATGTGAAGTAAATAAATTCGGAACTTTTTTTTTCACTAACATAATATATTAAATAACAATTATATTATCAACATTACATACGATTCAATAGAAAATTTAAAAACGTAGTATATAAAAAGTTCTTTTTATCTTGAAATTTATTTTTATTTAATTTTATGTCAAAACATCAATTTTTATTACAAGTATTCCTAATGTAAACAGTTTTCAGCATAGTTAAGTTGTTAGAGTTGAATATAAGATTAGAATGTTTTAGTAGTAATTCTAAGAACAATATTTTTTTACAGTAATATTAAGGTAGTATAAGAGAGCAGTTACATTTAGTTGAGGTATCTTAATCTTGACATAATCTAGAAAGAAAAAGCTAGGTCTTGCTTTAGAAATCAAAACGGTAAGCTTGGTCTAGATATTCACCTCTAAAGAGTTGCTGGTCTTAGATTAGTTGCTTTTCCTTTTCATTGAGTTGCCTTCTCATTGAGAAATAGAAGCTTCTTACAAGTCTCCCTGAGGCCCTTCGAGGCCCCGAGGCCCTTACTAGTCTCCACTTCTCCTATTACAGTTATCTTTAAACTTGAACCGAGGGATAATAGCCGCCAAGAAGATAAGAACCTATTCAAGTACTTATCTTCGGACCCTGTGCCTTGTGTACACACCCTTTACTACGGTCCCTTCGTCCTACAGTCCTACTAAACCACTCCCTTCCATTCCTCTTTATCTTTTTCTTTTTCTCTTTTCAGCCTACACTTATTGTTATAAAGGCTTGCCTGGAGGAACGTCTAAAGGTATCACTTGTCATGTGCAGTATTGTCCTTGAATGTCACTCTGTTTTTACTTCCCTGCATCCTCGGGCTCTAATGATTTGCCAACTTCAAGCTTTTTTTTCCTCCTTCATTTTTACGACTCTTTATATTTTACGTTTCTCAAAAAAAAAAAAAAAAAAAAAAAATGAAAGAATTGTTCTAGAAAATATGAAATCTTTTCTTACAAAAAGTATCTTTTTAAGACTTCTTATTTAACTATAAAATAAAATGGTTGTTTAAAAAAATAATTCAAGTTGAGGTCTTTCTTTAATATAATATAATTTATTTATTTAATTTAATCGATTGTAATATTCAGTATAATATTTAATAGGTAATCATTTAAAAAGGGAATATTTAAAAAAATTATTTGCTTCCTTCCCCTTTTAATATTATGTATATTTATTTAATAATAATAATAATATATTTATTTAATTTTATTATTATTATAAAGGATGGCTCTAAAGTCCCGCACCGAAATTATATGACTTCTAAATATATTTCGAGGAATGATTATGCCTTTGGCTTGTGCAGTTACACCGGACTTGTGAGAAACATTGTGCGAGGCTGAACCTGGGTGATCGTTTACTGTTATCTTTTGACATTTGTAGTAATCATATCGGAAACATGACGTAATTATATTGGAAAGAAATTTTAATGCTAACAGTACAAAAAAATGTCTTTTTTAGAGTACCAAACGAAAATTAGGTATGTTTAGCATATAAGTAATTTAAAAAATACTCTGCCAATTAATGTGGCACATAGCTTCCTCGCAAATAAAAGACCAAATTTAGAAAAATACCTCGATAAAAATAATCAAAAAGTTGGAACGGTGCGGCACTGTTCCAGTAAATATTTAATAAGCTGAAAAAATTTAAACATTTGTTGGAGAAAAAAAGCCTCCAACAAGCACCAAAAGTTAGCGCACATATAATTAATTTTATAAACAAATATAAAACAGCAACCAAATCGTAGAAACCGCTGTGTAAACCGTTTTTTTTATTTTACCCCCCTCAAAACTAAAAATAACACAAAATAGAATATAAAAAAAATTAATCTACTATGCAAGAGCTATTATACGATATACATCATATTATAAAAGATTAATTTTAACATTTGTACCCCTGTACTCTGAGGTACCAAAGTTAAATTTTTAAAAAACAAACAATACAAAAGGGCATTCATTTAACTAATAAATGCATATAAATAAAAAACCTAATATCAAAAAAGTATTTAAACCCTTTAACCTACAACAAAATTATAAATCGGTACAAAAGTATACGTACAACATTTTTAAAAAATCAACAAATAAAATAGCTTTAATGTAAATATCAAGGCCTTTAAAATGATATACGACACAATATTAAAAACAAAAAAAAAGTGGTCACGTGACACGGCACACAGGAAAAAGTTTACTCTCATGTTCTCAGCAAGTAAGATGAACTAATGAAATCAAATATACTCAATTTAAAGAGCATTAGTGTGAGATTCAATCGCCGCAATCAGAAATAAAATCGGCCAACTATTATAGAAACTATGGCCATTAAAAGACAAAAATGGCAAAAAAGAAAGCCAAAAAATAACAAAATTATCACCATCTAGGGTACAACCGATGATGATACGACAAAAACTCATAGGACTAAAGTTGTAAATCTTTAAAATCAGTTACCACTTGTGCTATCCATTTTCTAATACGACTTACCGTTTTGCCGCAATAAGCCCCCAAACCAGCTTAAAAATCAAGTCACCTATTTTTATTTTTTTAAGGGTGGAAGGAGGGGGAAAAGTGAACTTTGTATAATTATTTTGGTCCACAATATGGACGTTGCGCGTCGAATGGCGAAAACCACAAGTCTCTAGCTCTTCTGGAAGTGGGTAAACATTAATATCAGTCAGTGAGTCAGTTAGCTATGCGGCTTTATAATATAAGACATATTAATTTATTACGATTTAAAGTGCGCAGAAGGTTGAAATTAAGCAGGTGTTATCTGCAGGCTACTTTCGACAAACCATAAAAATTTCATCAAAATCAGATGATTACTCTTAAAGATATGGCTGTAAATAAATGTATGTTTGTGAGCATGTAGATGACAAACAAATAAGCGCAGAAGGTTGAAACTTATATGGGACCAACAATGGACTAATTATGACCTACCATCCAAATTTCATTAAAATTGTACGTGTAGTTTTTAAGATATGGTGGTTCGCAAAAATTGAACGACAGACCGACAGACCGACAGACCGACAGACCGACAGACCGACAGACCGACAGACAGACACGGAACCAAAAATGTTCCCTGATGTCTGAAACGGATTTCTGTCTTGGAATTTTTGAAATCGGAGACCTAAAATTTTTTCGTTCTTCAGAACGATCACATAGCTTCCGTTACCTTCGGTAAGCTCGGAAGCAATAACTTCCAATGAACCATCCAAATTTTATAAAAATCAAATTATGAATTCTCTTGAAGATATGGGTGTAAATAAATGTATGTTAATGCGAATGTTGAAGAGAAACAAATGGGCGCAGAAGGTTAAACTTATATGGGACCAACAATGAACTATCTATGACCAACCATACAAATTTCATTTGAATTAGACGAGTAGTTTTTAAGATATGTTGGTTCAAAAAAATTGGAACGACAGACAGACAAGGAACCAAAAATGTTCCCTGATGTCTAAAACGGATTTCTGTTTTGGAATTTTTCGGGTTACTTTCGATAAACTATAAAAAGTTTCATACAAATGAGATATATAGGTAAAATAAATGTGTGTTTGTGCGCATCTGGAAGAGAAACAAATGGGCAAGATATAATAATATAAGAGAGAAGCAGAAGGTTGAAACTTATATGGGACCAACAATGGGCTAATTATGATCTACCATCCAAATTTCATTAAAATCAAAATAGTAGTTGAAGCGAGCGTAGCGAGCTTCCTACATTCAACGAAATATGCTCCGTGTCTGTCTGTCTGTCTGTCTGTCTGTCTGTCTGTCTGTCTGTCTGTCTGTCTGTCTGTCTGTCAGTAACGTTTACGCGTGTGACGATAACTTGAGTAAAAGTTGACCGATTTAGTTGAAATTTGGTATACATGATCCTCTTACTAATACTCAGGCTAAGTTCGTTGGACAGCGTGATCCGTCCAAGAGTTCGCGCGCAACGCTCGCGTAAACGAGAGGTTCAAAAATTAAATTGGAATTTCAGGAGGGGAAAAGATTCTATCATCATCTATTCGATGAGACGAACATTTTTTACAAATATCATTTTTTAGTAAAACCAACAGCGACACCGCTATGAATTAATAAAGATCGCTAAAACTATTAAAGCGGACCTAAACGTTTATAATAGAGAAAACAACCTTTTTACCGATATCTTACGTTCTAACGTAACGATTTTAATAAAACTTCATATACACCATCTAATACACAATTTAAACAGGCATGCGAAATTTCAATTTGATACATGCAGTAGTTTTTTTGTAGCAAAGAGATACATATTATAATAATTGAAAATGAGATGTGTGGTTAGAGGAATAGTAAGAATGCGGGGTGGTTCCCTTACTAATAGCCGCTGTACTACTATCATACCCTACATCTATCAACTCATTATGATTCATGATTATCTATTTTTTCAATATTCAATTCATATTTATTACTATACGCTCGCTTCAATGATAGAGTCACGCGATGCCTAGTTAATGCGTTGTAAATGTAAATAAAGTTTCTAAAAATTAAGATGCTAGAAGTTCGCTACCGAGTTTACCGAAAGTAACGGAAGCATTGTGTTCACTTTTGAGAACGAAAAACATTTATCCCTCCGATTTTAAAAATTCCTAGACAGAAATCCGTTTCAGACATCAGGGAACATTTTTGGTCTCGTGTCTGTCTGTCTGTCTGTCTGTCTCTCGGTCTGTGTGTCCGCGAATTATGAAACGTGCGACGATAACTTGAGCAAATGTCGACCGATTTTAATGAAATTTGGTAGACATGTTAATTTTACCAATGCCCAGGACGATTTCGTTGGACAACGTTATCCATCCAAGCGTTCACGAGCAACTCTCGCGTAAACGTGAACTTCAAATTTAAAATTGGAATTTAGGTAGGGAAAAAAATCTAACTTCATCTATTCAATGAGACAAATATTTTTTTTTTTAAATACAACTTTTTAGTAAAACCAACGGCGACACCGTTATGAAGTGTTAAAGATCGCTAAAAACGGTAATAGTTTTTACACAATAAACAAAATATAACTATAATTTTAATGTTAATATGACAATAAAGTACATAATAGGATGCGAGGAAGCTATGTGCCACACTAATTGGCAGTCTATTTTAATTTGCCATTTATCAAGAAATTTGTAAAAGTTGATTTATGTTGTTTTTTCGGAATTATGTTTTTTTCCTGTATTGGTCCTTAAAAAGAGGCTTTTAATTTAAAGATACACACCTATAATTTGATTACTAAGTAATTTAAAATGTAAAATTAATTCATTCTCCTACGTTGCAAACTTCGTTAATATTAAATAAAAAGGAAGAAATGTAATTATTAATGAGTTGGTTTTAATTTGCCTTTATTATCAAACGATGCCTAATTTTTAATTGAACTTTATTATTCCTGATTTTGTTTTGAAAAATATTTTTTTTAATTATGGGATTCATTGTGCACCTTTGTATATATGTGTGTGTGTGTGTAAATTATTGATGTCAAACAAATGTTTTAGTTAATTATTTGATTTAAATTGCTTTCATTTGAGGTAAAAAAAACAATGTTTATGTGATAAGGTTTTTTTTGACCTCATTATTTTTACATTGCATGCAATGAAATAATAATGAATATATGACGGATATTATCATTTTTATAAAGAAAGGCGAGTTGTTTACAGATATTATTGCATTGTCTGTCTAAAATAAATAAAAATCAAAGTTCAAATACGATAGTAGAATAGTTTGACTTGATATCAATAGTAAGATAGAGATAGGGGCGAATTCTTTGCTAAAAATAAAACTTTAATATCCCAACTTTTTTTACATTGTTATCAGTTAAATGTTTAATTGTTACTAACCTTTACAAAGTTATAACAAACCACCTATAACCACCTCAAACCTCCTCTAACCACCTCTAACCGCCTCTAACCACCTTTAACCACCTCAAACCACCTCTAACCACCTCAAATTACCTCTAACCCCCTCAAAACACCTCTAACCACCTTTAACCCCCTTTACCCACCTCTAACCACCACTAACCACCTCTAACCTGATTTTAACATTTTTCTAGCATTTTTTTTTTTTTTTTTTATTGAAGAGAGCATCTTGCTATAAATATGTATTGAATATTGAGAAAATAGTTAGTCATGATGAGTTGATAGTTAAAGAGAATGATTGTAGTAAAGATCTAAGTAGTGAGGAAACACGATTATTATCCCTCACGCCCCTACTCCATTAAAAATATTTTAAAATATATCACTTCACTACACAAAAACTTCGGCTTGTATCAGGTTGAAATTTTAAATGCCTGTTTCAATTGTACTTTAGACGATGTTTATGAAGATATATATTAAAATCGTTACGTTAAAACGTAAGATATCAGTAAAAACGTTGTGTTCTCTATTTTAAACGTTTAGGTCCGCTTTAATAGTTTTAGCGATCTTTAACACTTCATAGCGCTGTCGGTGTTTGTTTTACTAAATAAATTATTTTAAAAAAAAGAAATGTTTGCTCATTGAATAGATGAAGTTAGAATTGTTCCCATCCTAAAATTCTAATTTTACATTTGAAGCTTACGTTTACACGAGCGTTGCGGTTAAACGCTTGGGTGGACAACGTTGTCCAACGAACACGTTCTGGGCATTGGTAAAATGAACATGTGTACCAAATTTCAACTAAATCGGTCTACATTTACTCAAGTTATCGTCTTCGGTCTATTTCGTGTGTCGGTCGATTCGTTACGGGGGTTTTTTTTCGGATTCACTCCCGGGTTCCTGACGCTGTAATGTGTTGTGTCCCATAAGGAACTTCGTTCAATTTTTTTTTTTTTTTTATTGATTGAATTGAATAATAAATATTTGGGAATCTCCAAGTTCTAGCTGGGAGCTACTGTTAGGGAGTATCAGTTGCCTGATATAATTTTTGACTTGTATTGTTTTGAAAATTCTGATAGTAGTTTTTTTCTAAATCCTGATAGTGTATTTGCTATTATTTTAGCGGGTCGTACAGGTTGTTTATACAAGGCCGGTAGTGCGTTTGAATTGGATGTAGTGCAAGGAGAGAACTGTGCAGGTCCCCCGGGTAGCGACGGAATAGTTTGTGCTTGTATGTAGAATACACAAGGTCGCCTCGACATTATCTCCCTGCCCTGTACGCTGACTCTATTGTTACACAAACCTGTATAGCTTTTGGTTTAGATGTTAACAAAAGCACGTGCTTCCCCCCCTTCTCTCCTTCATAAGAACATTTTGAAGCGACAATAGTTTCAGAAGACGACACAATACCTGAATGCTTCGAAACCCTTCGGGCATAGTCGGCTCTCATCGTCACGTCTTCACCAGCCCTTTTTTTTCATTACATTAAAAAAAATATATATATATACATCCTACTAAGTGTATTCCATTAAAAAAAAACTCAAGTTTTTTATAATTATTTTCTTATCATGAAACAAATTTGTGTTTATTGATAGTTGATAACAATTTAAATTGTTGATATTTTTGGAGTTTTTACAACGTTTTTATTAGCTTGCTTTCTTTTTTGTTTGTTTGTTTGTCCGGTACAAATCTGGCAATCGATTTCTAACTAACTTCCCAAATAGCTAGACATTTGGAACTTTTAGCATTGCTCAGAACACGATGACAATGCATTATTTTAATACTTTTAGCCATCTTTCAGCAGAATTTAATTGGTTTTAAGCAAATTTTGCTGTACGGAAAGTTGGTTCGGAAAAAATCCGCAAGTTATTTTATTTGTTTTGACATATCCCATAGTATTTGCAATCTTCATTTTGACGGGTCTCAAATTTGTGATAGATAAACATTGAATGACAGCAAAACAGGAAATATCGATTATATTATTTATCGATTATATTATTCATATTATTTCAAATATATCGATGAGATTTGGAGTAGGGGAGATCCGTTGTACAAAGATTTGTCCTTTTATAGGTTTAAGATCAGCTCTCTAGATGGTTGTCATTTATGAGAAGTAAATAAATTCGGAACTATTTTTTTTTTTTCACTAACATTATAGATTATATTATAACGATAACAATTATATTATCAACATTACATACGAATCAACAGAAAATTTAATAACGTAGTATATAAACAGTTCTTTTTATCTTGAAATTATTAATACTTAATATTGACTTATTATACATTCAAATTTTTGGTATTATTCATAGTATGGAAAGATTAAATTTTACTCTAAATTAAGTTATAATTATCAATAACTACGGGAGACATACAGAGAAAAATAGACCCCCGCACCGGGACTCGAACCACGGGTCCTCTTATTAATCCGTTACAGGTGTGCTCTTACCAACTGAGCTATACTGGAGAATGTTTTTGCTTTGTCGTTACTGAAACAAATTCCCGAATCCAAGCTTTCAATCATTTCTACAAATCTAGTAAGCCAAATATTTACGGCAATAGAACTAGACCGAGAATTAACGCTTATATATATCTATTTTTTTTAAATGGTATAACTAATTTGTATCGAATTCAAGCAATAAAAAGTTATTATATAAATAAATAATTCAAGATAAAAAGAACTTTTTATATACTACGTTTTTAAATTTTCTGTTGAATCGTATGTGTAATGATGATAATATAATTGTCATTGTTATAATATAATGTTAGTGAAAAAAATAGTTCCAAATTTATTTACTCTACATAAATGACAACCATCTAGAGAGCTGATCTTAAACCTATAAAATGACAAATCTTTGTACAACAGATCTCCCCAACACCAAATCTAAACCGATCTATTTGAAATAATATAAATAATATAATCGATAAATAATATAATCAATATATTTCCTGTTTTGCTGTCATTCAATGTTTATCTCTTATTTATAAAAAGCACAAATTTGAAACCCGTCAAAATGAAGATTGTAAATTCTGCTGAAAGATGGCTAAAAGTATTAAAATAATGCATTGTTATCGTGTCCTGAGCTATTCTAAAAGTTTCAAATGTCTAGCTACTCGGGATGTTAGTTAAAAAATAATCTATTTGTACTGGACAATCAAACAAACAAACAAGAAAGCAAGCTAATAAAAAAAAAAAAAAAAAAAAACGTAGTAAACTAAAACAACATATAAGCTTCAAAGTCGTTCCAAAAATAACGTCGATCCATAAAATCTTGGAACGATTGGAACCGTTTCAACACATGAACTAATTATTTTGATAGTTTCGTTCCGTCTGCCCATCCCTACAAGATTATCACCCCCCCCCCCCCCCCACCAAAGTGCAAAATGAGTCAGCCCTGTTTGGAAATTACAGCTCCCTTATAGCACCTTGATTTTAAATATTATTTTCTTTAAATGTTTACTTTCATTTATTTATATACATAAGTATTTAAAAATTTTTTTTTTCTCCCTCCACAATCTGTCTTACAATTTTTTTTTGGTTACAGAATTTAAAAAATAAAAGAAATAAAACAGGGTGATACCAATTTTTTCTCTTTATGAAAATATTAACTTTCTCCTTTTTTTCTGTTCTAATATTATAACCTTTTATACCTCTCACACTGATAAGAGACAAGAGAGTGAAAAGGAGAAAAAAATTACATTTTTTTTTTATTTTTCTTTTTTTTTTTTTGAAGTGTTAATTTTTGCTTCTGCACTTGAAAAAATAAGTGGCAGGAGGTAAAAGTGCTTTTGATGTCGTTTCTGATATCAAAGTTGGGGGCTTCAATTGAAACTTTTACCTATTTTTACCTTTAGCATTAAAGAGCAGACACGAATCAAGTCTTTCCCTTAGTTCTACCCACTCTCAAAATTTACCTTTTTAAAGTATTTACCCCCCTTACACCCACTCTTCTATATTTCCTTTTATTTAGACAACTAAAAAAACAAACTTCAATAAAAGGTTTTTTTTTAGTAAATGTTTCAAACAGAACTCTCTTGAATGTTGGGGTCCCAAAGGAGATTTTAAACGTCTTTTGGACCCAACATTTAACAGGGTTTAAATAATTTTATTTCGATTTTTTTTTAAATTTAATTTTTCTAACACTATCTAGAAGTAGTCAACACCTTTGAATCTTTAATTCTTCTGAGAATTTTACTTTTATGACATTTGTTGTGTCGATGTTAAAAAGAATTCTTCACTTTGTCCAGTGTTCCATTTATTAATTTTAATGCGTTTTGAACATTTGGTTAATATTGACTGTTGTTTGAGGACCAACTGTTATTTAAGTTCTATTTTTTACCATATTTATGTTAATCAATGGCACTTTTAGCACAAAATTTCTTTAAATCTACACAACACGACAGTTTTCGTCAACTTTAAAAATATATACAATTAGGATGTCAACACAAATATCATTGAAGGTTCGGAAATCGGTATAACCTGTTCGATGCAACCTTCCTTGCTTAGTCGAGCGTTCGGAAAGGCATCACCGCTTAAGGCTCTACCGCCCTTTGAGGTTAGAAAAAACAATAAAATTAAAATTTTATTGGTTTAAAAAAAGTACAGAGTACAAAAAGTACCGGCTTTATTCCCAATTTTAATTCTGCACAATTTAGGCCCTATTTCAACTTCCTATGATAAATCGTATAGGCGCTATTTCAATACAACGATAAAACTCGTTGTATTGAAATAGTTGTAGTATTTATTGTAGTAGGGAGTTGAAATTGAGCTCAAATTGTGCAGAATTAAAATTAGGAATGAAGCCTGTACTTAGATTTCTGATATCTTGCTTAGAACCAATAACATTTTCATTTTAATGATTTTTCTAACCTCAAAGGGTGGTAGAGCTTCAGCGACGTGCATGGAACAGAATATACTCCATGCAATGAATATGTATGTATATATATATATATATATATATATATATATATATATATATATATATATATATATATATATATATATATATATATATATATATATATATATATATCTATAGTGGAGTTCTAGTTTGTATTACTTATACAATTAACAGAACAACATATTAAAAAATAATGTAAATTTTGATTTATATAATAAACACTTTTATTATTAATTATAACTATGCTAAACTAACTTATATTTATCAAAATAACTAATTAAAATTATACGGTGGCTAAGTCTTCTATAAATAAATGTATTCTGAAGTATTTATATATTATATACATATGTATATTTATTGTTGCTAGGTTATTTTCCATTTTAAATTTGACTGTAACCCGGCTACACGCCACAACCTGAAAGCAAATATGAAAATGAATTTAAATTTATTCATACAGAAGAAACATTGTACCATTTTGTTTTCTCTATGGAAGAGTGTCAGTAATGAAAAGAATAATTTGTTTATAAAGTTAAATACATAGTTGTATTGTTTCTGATGAATGGGATTGGAAATGAATTAACTGGGACGCAGATCTGGTTCATAGCATCCAAGGACTTAACATGTATTTAATTGTACGTTGTTTTTGTTTGACAAATTATTATTAAGTTTATTTTAAGTAAACTATAGTAAAAGTAAAATATAATAAAAAATAAATAGGAAGGGGTTAGCGAGATGCTGTCAAATAAAAGTTTAAGGTTTATGCTAACGTTTCGCTAAATTTATTAGCATAATCAGAGCAAATAGACAAAGTATAACATAAAAATTATATAGATGTTGACTCTAAGACATGTTATAATAGAATGAATAAAGGTGAAGTTAAAATACAGAGACATAAGAAAAGTGTAAGGTAAGTCAGGTAGGCAGATTAGTGGAAACAACAAGATTTTCTTAAAGAACAAAAAATTTTACCTAGAAATACAATGGTGGAAAAATAAGCTTATATGAAAACTATAGAAAAGACAAAAAAATGTTTAATGAAAAAATATACTGAAAAAAAACACTTATAAATTATAGGACTAGAAATTATTTATTTATTTATTTATTACTAAGACCTTAATAATAATAAAAAAAATTGCAATGAAAAGATGCATAGGTTAATCTAGGGAAATAAAAACTTAATAATTATATTATGTAAATATATATTTGGCATCGATTTTGTACCAATTAACCTTTGCGCTATGTCTCCTTTTAAATTGCGCGTGTGAAAAACTATTTTTTTTTTAGTAAATCAACGATAAAAATCTGAATATAATAGATAATAGTTACTCTTTGTAAAAAATATTCGAGTTTTTGTAGGTGCTTTTATTTATTAATGAAAATTATATCAAAATTTATCGTAAATATAACAATTTGTTATAAAAATAACTTTTCACCGGAGGGAATCGAACCCAGGCCTTTCTCCGTCCGTGTTTAAAGCTATTTTCTCATAGTGCAGGACAAAGCTTGCAAAAAAGTGTCTGACTAACATCAAGCTGGAATTTTGTGTATAAGTAAATGTTTTGGTGACTTTTAAGAATATGTGGTCGGCTAAGTTCGTCTGCGGGACATAGCTTGCCTATAGGCATTTAAAAAAAAAAAAGAACCGATGGAGAGCGGCCATGTCCGGTGGACAATGTGATTTCCATGATCCTGAGTACGAAATTAGTCAGTAGATCAAAATTCAAGTTGATAGTAGTTTGTTACTTAATAGGCGACTTCTTTGATATGGAGTAATATTTGACAAACGATCATCATCTTGATTATTGACCTACTAACTAAGATCGTACTCAGGATCATGAAAATCATATTGTCCACAAAAAAGGGCGGGACATGTCCTCTCTCCACCGGTTTTTTACTTTCTCATATAAAGAGAAAGTATTTTTTTTTTAAATGCCTATTGCCAAGCTATGTCCAGCAGACGAACTTAGCCGACCACATATTCTTAAAAGGCACCAAGACATTTACTTATACACAAAATTCTAGCTTGATGTTAGTCAAACACTTTTTTGCGCACGCTATCTCCTCTTTCCCAGGGAAAACGGCTAATATCGTTAAATTTGTATTTAAATGGACTTCATTTTAGAATTTTTTAAATAAAAATCTTCGGAACCTTATTCAAGAAATAATTTTTTTTTCACATTGTTTCACATTTTTTTGGGGGGTAGCGCCCCCAAATTTAGAGCTAAATTTCATTTATCGATTTCGTCTCGGAGTATGATTTTTCTGAACATGTATGCCAAATTTCGTCAAAATCGGCCCAGTACTTTAGGGCTACACGTGTCTGCACAGACTACAGACAGATATTTTTTACAAACCACTTTTTTGGGACTCAGGGGACCTCAAAACGTGTAAATCCATCAAAACCTTAAAATCGAATTTTCGTGTTATCACAATAATTTCTGTTTATATGAGAAAGTGAAAAGGTTAATTCTTATATTTTTAGTGAGTATAATTTTCCTGAACGTGATAATCCTAAACTTTTATAAGAAAAAACACTTTATTGGATTACCATGTATTATAAGAGAATACGTTCTTCTATCTTTCGTCTCTTTTTAAGACAGCTTTATTTGTATCTCTGTGTTTAGTTTTCTATTTTTCTACCAAATTAATCTCTTAACATTATTGAGTACAACGTTCAAATTTCTCATATTATTATCCTTCTTGTTACACATACACACAACGAACTCAATGCATGTTTAGGCTAAGAAAAAAGAAATAAATATATTTTCTTTCGACTAAAAAGGAATCGAGCTACTAGTGAGATATTTTCTACTTCACTTTCTTAATCTTGAGACGTTTTTCAGACTCTTTATTTCCCAGTAAGGTTTTTTTTTTAAAAAAAAATCTTCAAGTGTTGTTCTCTAAGGAAATTTTCTTTATATATCCCGACATATCTTACTTCGCTACGTGCTTTATTACCGTAGAAAAGCTTCATTCTCTTCTTGTTCAGAGTTGACAAATCCTTCTACTTAATACCTGCTTAAAGCAGGTAGTCCTTGGATTTTTTTTTTTGGGGGGGGGGGGGGGAGTAGGGAGACGTAGAGTAAGGTTATGCATGCAAGGGAAGCATTAGGTTGTCAGGATTTGAAGTTAGATGTACTTCTGTGAGGGGAAAGAGACATAAAAATCACATTTCTCTCCTCTGCCTTTACCGTATTTCTCTTTCCTTTCTTCAGCATTCATATCTTGTCTTAACCAACCCGGTCACGCCTTACTATTTATATTGTGTCTTTTTCTAGCTTATTTATATCTTGAAGTAGCGTAAGACAGAACCTTTCTTTTACGAGTATATAGCTTAAGATTCTAAATCTTTTGTGTGTACGTATATTGTATATTGTATATACACTTGCAGACACAAACACTCATTCTACAATTACACACACTCATATATGATTATTCACACTAGATTTAAAAGCGCACACACACACGTTATAACTCTGTTAGACAAACCCTTCAATCGAATACACTCAAACAATACTAAAGTGGAAATTACTCACACACATATACAAACACAATTTAGTTTGGACGAATGTGCAGTTTTTTGTCTTAGTGTGTTATAATCTAAAGTTGTATATGAGATACACATTAACACTTACACTCGTTATTTTATATATTCAAATGTAATATAACTGTGTTGTATAATATGAGTGTAAATATTTGTGTATAGACACACACAAATACAATTTCAAGGATAAATTCAAGATATCTCTGTATATGGATGTGCTATACTTTAATGTTGAATGTTTATTGTGTGTTTGTGTATGTGTGTGAATTCTTGTTGATAATAGATTTTTGATAGTGTAAGCAAGATGTGTCTTTCTGCTTATATAGTTTTATGTCTCATACTCTTTTATTTCGTCCAGACGAAAAGATAGCTCTAGATAAAATATAGGTCATGGCAATATGTTCGCTTGATGTTATATGTACGTGTCAGTGTTCTTCACTTGTGTACTGTTTACTTTTGAAGAACCTTTTAGGTTCAGTGAATGTCTGATACACTCTACATATAATATCTTTACTTTCTCGTATAAAGAGATAGTATTGTGATGGCACGAAAATTTTATTTTAATGGATTATCACATTTTGAGGTCCCTTGAGTCCAAAAAAAGTTTATAAAAAATATTTGTCTGTCGTCTGTACAGACGCGTGGAGCCTAAACTACTGGGCAGATTTAGACAAAATTTGGCCCACATATTCTGAGAAATCATACCTGAGGCGAATTCTAGAAATTAATTTAGCTCCGAATTTGGGGTCGCTTCCCCGCAAAAACTCTGAATAAATAACAGTTATTTTTTTAACGCTTGGGCGGATAACGTTTTCCGACGAACTCAGTCTGGGCATTGGTAAAATGAACATGTGTACCAAATTTCATCTAACTCGGTGAGCTTTTACCCAAGTTATCGTCATCTGTAGATTTCGTGACGGATTTTGTGTGACGGTGAATAGTGACTGTGATTTTGTGACGGTGATTTTGGTCGTTTTTTTCGGATTAACTCCCCGGCTCCAGAACGTGCCATAAGGAACTTCGTTCCAAAAATACAAAAAAACAAATCTTGAAAATGGTTTGTCAATTTTGATTAAAAAATTGTAAAATAGACTGCATTAAAATACGAATCCAACGATAAAAGCAGTTTTCCCGGGAAAATTTAGTTCCTGAGAAAATTGCTTTAAAATGCAGACGGAGTGAGGCCGGGTTCGATTCCCCGCTGAGGAGAAGTTATTTTTATAATACATTTTGATGAAATATTTAATAATAATTAAATGTACCTACTAAATCAAGAAAATTAATAAATGGTAAACACTGGGCTAAGTAATTATGAACTCGTATATGAGAAAGTTTGTCTGAATTTTCTCGGATTAATCCAACTGAAGCAGACGCTTGGATTAGCGAAGCTGCCATCTTGATGGTGCTGGATTCTGCTGATTAAAGAAATCGTCCTACTTGTTAAATTGTGAAGCAGATTAATCATCTTAATAATAATTTTTATTAATCATGCGTAGGTTTTCACAAAAACAGCAGGAAAACTAAATGTCTTCGGGTCTCCGGTTTTTTCTGTTTAAAAAAACATTTGATAAAGTTTAAAGTATATTTCGTTTCAGGTGAGTACGTTATTTTTTATTAAAGAGTTTCGAGACGTTGTTGAGAGGTCTTATATTAATGAGTTCTGGTTTTGTCTGAATCCCTGTCAGCCAGTGTTACCCTACGCTTTACTAATTAACTCAAATGCTCAACAGTGATACCACCTTGACAAAAGAAAATATACCTCTAGAATGGTTGGATTCCTGCCAGATCCGCTTCATCAGGATCTCATTCTAATAACACCTCCCGTTCCCAATTCTCTTAATCACCCTTGTCTTAAAACTAACCGTAGAACATCTTACCACGCTTTCTAACTATTTAAATACTTATAAATCTTAACTGTAAATTGTTTGTATACAGTTTTCTTAAATTTTGTGTAGCTTATTATTATAAAAAAATAGTCTGCCAATTAGTGTGGCACATAGCTTCCTCACGTCTTATTTCGAATACATTATAGTTATTTATGTAACTAGGCAGCAAAATGGAATTTTACTGACGAGTGATTAGATTAGCCTCCGAGCCGAAGGCGAGGACAGGCTATGATAATTAACTGCCGAGGCGAAGCCGAGGCAGGCAATTTACCTATTTGACTGCCGAGGCGAAGCCGAAGCATGCATTGAATAAACGAGGCAGAAATGTTTCCTTTGCTGCCTTATTGCATACAATATTTTATCTACTCACGCTATGCAGATAAAAAATGGAAGCTTAGGTAAGAGTTAGTTTGAGATAAATTGTCAACAAACTCAAACCAAAACAAGTCGTGCTCCAGTGTTGCCACTTCTTACTCGAGATTAATTATTCAAAGACCTACAATTAAAATACTTTTTCAGTTTATCATTTTTAAACTTTTAAATAATAGTCCACAGGCCACCATAAGAAGTGAGTCGCTGATTGATAAAGTTTTCTTACCTTATGGAATCGCTTATTAATGCCTTGTCCACCGATGAATTGGGTATATGGCAACTGGGCGCTGGGCCATTTCTTTTTTGTTGACATGCCAAACTTGCCCTTCTGCGGGAACATTGAAAAGAGATAGATAAAGTTTTGATTTTCACAGGATCGTTTAATTAAATTATTTAGAAAACAGTGGTAAAGGTGGCCACCGATATGAGTGGGCCGTTTTCTTTTCAACGTCCCCGCAAAGCGATATGTTTGGGGCGGTGGACACCCCAAACGGCCCACTCTTATCGGTGGCCACCTTTACCACTGTTTTTTAAATAATTTAATTTAACGATCCTGTGAAAATCAAAACTTTATCCATCTCTTTTCAATGTTCCCGCAGAAGGGCAAGTTTGGCATGTCAACAAAAAAGAAATGGCCCAGCGCCCAGTTGCCATATACCCAATTCATCGGTGGACACGGCATAAATAAGCGATTCCATAAGGTAAGAAAACTTTATCAATCAGCGACTCACTTCTTATGGTGGCCTGTGGACTATAATAATAATATGAAACTGAATTAAAACTAGTGATGCGGTGCATAAAGAACTCGCATAGATTGAGGTCTTACGAGTACATCACCCTTACTATGTTCTCAATATTGCTACCAGGATAATTTTTCGGTGAAAACCTAACATATTCTTATTCAACCTGAAAACAGGTTTAAAATCATTTTACGAAAAACAGCATAAAGAATAAGCTTACTTTTTAACACCCTCATCTCGGTCACATTTGTTGAAAACTTTGCTACTCATAAAGCCTTTTAAAACAATGTATGGTATATCATTCTGACTACAATCTTCCTCTTTAATCGTCATATTATAGGACCGAGATGATGTGAGCCGAATTAAATTTCGTATAAATTCGCAAGTTCTCAGGAGCTAAAATGTTTTCCATTAATCCGTACATAATCCATATTTAATAAAGTCATTGCAGGCTCACCACGCTCACCAGTTATTACCTATATAATCTTTATTTAATAATATTAATGCAGGCTCGCTACGCTCGCCTGGTTATACCACATTTCTATATAATATTTATTTAATAAAAATATTGCGGGCTCGCTGCGCTCGCCTGTTTATATAGCATTTTTACATTATCTTTATTTAATAAAAATTATTGCAGGCTCGCTGCGCTCGCCTGGTTATACAACATTTGTACGTAATATTTATTTAATAATATAAATGCAGGCTCGCTACGCTCGCCGGTTTTTACAACATTTCACATAATCTTAATTTAATAACGTTAATGCAGGCTCGCCTGCTTATATAGCATGCATTTGTAGTAAATATTTTATTTAATAAAATGATTGCAGGCTCACTACGCTCGCCTGTTATAAAAGTAATATTAATGCAGGCTCGCTACGCTCGCCTGTTATAAAAGTATTTCTGCATAATCCTTATAATTTTATAAGGATAAAAATTTTAATAATATTATTGCAGGCTCGCTACGCTCGCCTGTTATAAAAGCATTTCTGCATAGTCTTTATTTAGTAATATTATTGCAGGCTCGCTGCGCTCGCCTGTTTATACAGTATTTCTACATAATCTTTATTTAATAATATTATTGCAGGCTCGCTGCGCTCGCCTGTTATAAAAGTAATATTAATGCAGGCTCGCTACGCTCGCCTGTTTATACAGCATTTCTACATAATCTTTATTTAATAATATTATTGCAGGCTCGCTGCGCTCGCCTGTTCATACAGCATACATTTTTAGTAAATATTTTATTTAATAAAATGATTGCAGGCTCACTACGCTCTCCTGTTATAAAAGTAATATTAACACAGGCTCGCTACGCTCGCCTGTTTATACAGCATTTCTACATAATCTTTATTTAATAATATTAATGCAGGCTCGCTACGCTCGCCTGTTGTAAAAGCATTACTGCATAATCTTTATTTAATAATATTAATGCAGGCTCGCTACGCTCGCCTGTTATAAAAGCATTTCTGCATAATCTTTATTTAATAATATTATTGCAGGCTCGCGGCGCTCGCCTTTTTATACAGTATTAGTACATAATCTGTAGCCTTTAAAATTCCTTTAAACGATTTATAACATGTTATGCAGATATGTAAAACTTTTTTTTGTTTTCTTTATATTGGCCGCCATTTTAAAAATATTATGTGTGAAATTTGAATAGTTGGATATTCCTTTTCTAGACTTCAAGAGCTTTAAATTGATGTATAACATGTCATACTGACTAAAAACTGTTTGTTTAGTCGTCCGCCATATTGACCGCCATCTTGAAAATATTAAGTGTAAAATTTTATTCGTTACATATTCTTATCCTCCTCTTAAAGGCCTTTAAAACGATGTATAACACATTATGCTAGATATAACTTTTTATTTTAGTCGTCCGCCATATTGGCCGCCATCTTGAAAATATGAACTGAGAAATTTTATTAGTTACATATTCTTTTTCATCTCTTAAAGACCTTTAAAACTATGTATAACACATTATGCTGGCTAAAACTTTTTTTTATAGTCGTCCGCCATATTGGCCGCCATCTTGAAAATATTAAATGTGAAAATTTATTTGTTACATATTCTTTTCCTCCTCTTAAAGATCTTTAAAACGATGTATAACACATTATGCTGACTAAAACTTTCTTTTTTTGTCGTTCGCCATATTGGGCGCCATCTTGAAAATATTGAGTGAGGAATTTCCAAAAACTATACACTTCTAACAAATGCTGAGATGCATATATGTGCCAAATTTCGTTGAAATTTATCAATTTTTACTCCAGTTATCGTTAGACAAACAAACACACAAACAAACACACAAACTTTTCAAATCCCAAGTCTCTGAAATGAAGAACTCACTGCGCTCGTTCAATAACACAGATTAAAATAAATCTAAACACAAACAAAATCAGAGGTTATGACACGCAGTGGTAAACACTGTTACTTTCTCTGCCTAGGCAGGGAAATATTTCCCGGCCTAGGCAGAGAAAGTATTTTCCTGACTGTTTTAACTACTTTCCTGCCTGTTTTTAATAATTTTATAACAAATCAGGGAAATAGTACTTTCCAGCCTAAAAACAGTTAAGTAATGTTTTATTTGGCTGCCGTGAGTAGATAATAGTACATTACGGGTCGAGTGCGGAAAGTAGAATTTTGCATGCGAGTGTGGAGTTTGCACCCGAGCGATATCGATGACGCTACTCGATAACGCTGTATTTAATTTTAACTTTTAATTTTTGACGCCGTATTTAATTTTATACTTTTAATTTTTGACGCCGTATTTAATTTTATACTTTTAACTTTTAACGCTGTATTTCATTTTATACTTTTAACGCTGTATTTAATTTTAACTTTTAATTTTTGACGCCGTATTTAATTTTATACTTTTAACTTTTAACGCTGTATTTCATTTTATACTTTTAACGCTGTATTTAATTTTATATTTTTAACGCTGTTATTATTATTATTATTATTTTATCTAGAATTAAAGTACTAATATATAATATTTAAATGTCATAATATTAATAACCAGATCCAATGTATATTATTAATAATAATCCTTGTAGTTATTTTTGGTTGAAAAGCGTGGAAATATTATACTGAGTTATGAAGGATAGGGAAAAGCCAAAAAGAAGATAAATCACTTGTTTCCAGTAGCCTGCTCCACGTCCTCTGGCCTATCTCACTTTAGAGATATCCATTGTCGGAACTCACACCGCCCGGGCTAGCGTCAAACTCGGGGCAAAGAAGATAAAGCCTTCATAACTGCCCCATACGCAAACACTATCACCCCCGGCTTTCATAAATCAGTTTGAATAAAAAATCTGATGCTCCAATAATATTCTTAATAGCCATCCATTTATTTTGTATTTCGGGTCTTGTTTTACCCCTGTGCCCCGCGTTCACGCAAACTCGAAAAAATTGGTCTAAAAATATAATTTATACTTTATTTTTTTCCGCAATATGGCCCATATTCCCATAATTTAAATTCTCGAAATATGCCGTTACCTCCTTTTTTTCAATATTACAGATTTCGTTATTCATGTTTATAAAAAAGTTTTACATATTATTAAAAGAATAGACTGCCAATTAGTGTGGCACACAGCTTCCTCGCATCCTATCATGTACTTTATTGTTATATTGTTTATTGTGTAAAAACTATTAATAGTTTAAGCGATCTTTAACACTTCATAGTGGTGTCGCTGTTGGTTTTACTAAAAAATTGTATGTGTAAAAAATGTTTTTTCTCATTGAATAGATGAAGTTAGATTTTTTCCCCGACCTAAAATTCCAATTTTAAATTTGAAGTTCACGTTTACGCGAGTGTTGCTCGTGAACGCTTGGATGGATAACGTTGTCCAACGAACTCGTCCTGGGCATTGGTAAAATGAACATGTCTACCAAATTTAATCAAAATCGGTAGACATTTACTCAAGTTATCGTCACACGTTTCATAATTAGCGAACACACAGACCGACAGACAGACACGAGACCAAAAATGTTCCCTGGTGTCTGAAACGAATTTCTGTCTTAGAATTTTTGAAATCGGAGAAGTAAAAGTCTTTCGTTCTCAAAAGTGAACACAATGCTTCCGTTACCTTCGGTAAGCTCGGAAGCAAAATATATATAAAATCAATAAATTATAATGAGTAGGAACATTTATTTTTGACTAAATAATTAATTAATACAAACGGATGTTTACTCCTAGGGGAGTAACATTCTAAAGAAGAACATTCCGGAAACCTTCTTTAGATTGTTACTCCCCTCTGTTTTTTGTTATGAGGGGAGTAACAATCTAAAGAAGTACCCTTTAACATATAAATTTTATTACTTAATAAAGGTATTGAAAAAAAAAAGAAAAAAATTACGGATGACTCATTTATCATGATCAAGCCTTGAGAATGATCCTTGCTTAGGTTCGAAACGTCGGCATTTACAAAATCTCGTAACGCATTATCTCCCGTAAGATCTAGATTTGTTTGGATTCTTTCCGTAGAATTTAACGCTAAAAGAAATAAAATTATTGTTATCTATGAAAAAAAAAAAACATAATTAAATATCAAAAGATCCTTAAAGGTCGTGGGAAGGTATAAATTTGTATAAGTTAAAGAGGGGGAAATAAATGAAAAGACTTAAGCAACTCGTGTTTTATTATTAAAGCAACTTATTTGCTTGAGTTATTGTGTTGATAAGGGGGGAGAAGATATTTTGCAGTCTGCAACAGAGTATTTTTTTATTTTTTTTATTTGACTTTGTTGAAGGATTAAAGGTCACGACATTCTTTGATTGTCGAGAGTTCAATTTCCTAGTTCAGTAAAGCTGCAAGAAAATCCAAGTCAAATCCCTAAAAAGAAATTGCTTTTTACTTTCTTTAAGTCAAAAACAACTGCTAAAGTTGCCCTGCTTTTTTACATTAAATTTTTTATTTTAAAAAAAAATCCTTACTTTCAAAGCATGCGCAGAACAAATAGAACAGACATATCCTTCTTCAACAGAAATATTGATATTTTTGTTGAAGGTTTATTGTTTTATTAATGTTTTCTTTTTCTTTTTCACCGTTTCTTTGCCCTTATACTTTTAACAACGTTTTCCCAGTCTATGCAGTTTTAATGATCATCAAATTATACAGTTGGTTGAACAACAAGTCGATTCTGCAGTTGAAAACGTCTTTATAAAATGGAACTGAAAAAAAAAAAAAAAAAAAAAAAAAAAAATTCTCGACTAACATGCATTATTCTAAGACACTATGAAACTTTAAGTCAATTTTTATTGAAGAAAAATACAGATATAAAATTGACTTAGTCGAAGAAGGTCAAAACATTGAACGCTTCAATTGAGACTCAAGAAGAAAAGTATAGGCATCTGTTTTTTTTCAATTTTTCATCTTTTGAGTTCATTTTCAATTAAAAAATTTAAAACAAGTAAGGCGCTTCACGTAAGTACGTGAAGTGATAATCGCCGGTTTCTGTACGATTAAGTTAAAATTATTAAGTGTAAAATTTTAATAGTTGCATATTATTTTTCTACTCTTCAAGACCTTTAAATTGATGTATAACATGTCATGGCGACTAAGACATTTTCTATAGTCACACCATGGCGGCCATATTGGCCGCCATCTTGAAAATATTTTAGTATAAAATTTTAATTGTTGCATATCTTTTTCTACACTTCAAGACCTTTAAATTAATGTATAACATGTCATGGTAACTAAACATTTTTTATAGTAGCTCGTCATATTGGCCGCCATCTTGGAAATATTAAGTGTGAAAACGCCAAATTGAGATCATTTGCCACAAATGCCGAAATGCACATGTGCCGAATTTCCTGTTCCTAGCTCTAGTAGTTTATGAATTGAAACATGCCAACGGACAGACAGACAGACAGACAGAGCCGTAATATAAGGTTTGTTTTTGTACTTCGTATAGATAGGTACCTAAAATAAGCCAACTTATTGTTCATTTTTAAAATTCTTAAATATCTTATTCAATTTGTTTACTACCTATTTAGAATTTTATAAAAATAGACTGCCAACTGGTGTGGCACATAACTTCCTCACATCCTATCACGTACTTTATTGATTTTATGCTTTTATAAGCCATACTTTTCTACTTTATTTAATTCTTTCCCCCGTTTTTTTTTAATGTCAAAATTGTTTTGATTTTTACATGAATTAAAGTATCAATTAAGCAAAAGTTAAAGAGCTCAGACGGTTGAAATTAATCCGATGCTATCTGCGGTCTACTTTCGACAAACCATCTAAATTTCATAAAAATCAGATAAGTACTTTTAAAGATATAGGTGTAAATAAATGTATATTTTTGTGGGTGTGGGATGTCGAGGAGAAACAAATAGGCGCAGAAGGTTGAAACTTATATGGGACCAACAATGGGCTAATTATGACCTACCACCCAAATTTCATTAAAATCGAACGTAAAATCGGAAAGACAGAAAGACACAGAACCAAAAATTTTCCTGACTTCAGTTTTAGAATTTTTGAAATCGGAGACCTAAATATTTTTCGTTCTTCGTAACGATCACATAGCTTACCTTCGGTAAGCTCGGAAGCAAAACATTGACATACTAATAGTTGTTTTTTACTTTCTCATATAAAGAGAAAGTATTGTGATGACGCGAAGATTTTGAGATTTTGATAGATTTACACGTTTTGAGGTCCCCTGAGTCCAAAAAAGTGGTTTTTAAAAATAGTCTGTCTGTCGTCTGTGCAGACGCTTGGAGCCTAAACTACTGGGCCGATTTTGACGAAATTTGGCTTACATGTTCAGAAAAATCATACCCCGAGGCGAAATCGAGAAATGAAATTTAGCTCCAAATTTGGCGGCGCTACCCCCCAAAAACTCTGAAAAAACGTGAAAAAAAAAATTATTTCTCGAAAATGGTTCAGACGATTTTAATTAAAAAATCTAAAATATAGTCCATTTAAATACGAATGTAACGATATAACCCGTTTTCCCGGGAAAAATCTAGTTCCTGAGAAAATAGCTTAAAACGCGGACAGGGAGAGCCCGGGTTCGATTCCCTCCAAGGAGAAGTTATTTTTATGGTAAATTTTGATGAAATGTTCAGTAATAATTAAATGTACATACAAAAACTAATAAATGGAAAACACTTGGCTAAGTAACTATAAGAACTCGTAGATGAGAAAGTTTGTCTGAGTTGTCTCGCACCGATTTTCTAAGTTTTAAGAAAATGAACGAAAAAGAACCCAAAATACTAAAACTTATATATCATCTTATACAAAACAAAATAAATACTATGTTATAAGTACGTTATCTATATAAAATTACACTGTTGTTTGCATGTTCAGTAAAGAAATAAAAAATAAAATACAGGACCATATCAAATTACTGTAGTACGAGGCGTTAGTAAGAAGTACTTAATTACCCACACTTACAACCGCTAGCCTGTGTTGCAAAGTGAATATTATGTTCTTGCATGACTCTGAGTAACTGCAAATATTTATGCAATTTTATTGTACTCGTTTATATTGTATGTAATAAAAGAAGGCTCTATGCTTGGCAAAGCACACGCTTTATACGTTTACTTACTATCTCTACAAATAATATTTTTGCATTGTTACTATAAATATAACGTTGTACGTCTTGTTCTAAATTACTCTTAAATTAAAAAATATTACATCTTAATTATTAAAAGATTTAATTAGTATATAATGAGAATTAATGAAAAAATTATTTTTACTCAAGATGTTCATAGTGGTATTAAAATCAATTAAACTTAACTTTATTCATTAAGTTATTATATACATATATTTAATTATCCTTCTTTTAACTTTATATTATTTTATCTACGATTGATACGAAATATAGAAATTTTATCTCTGTTTAGATGCGAAGAAAGTGATTCTTTTCGTAGCTGTATTCATTGCACATGATATTATTCGTTCATAATTATTCTTCGTTTTCGCATTAGCGCACAGTGTGGTATTTTCCCAATCTAGCTGGACAAAATTATTTTTTTGTAAAATATTTAATTTTGGTAATCTAATTTTTGTTTTCTAGGTAAATATGAAATAGATATAATAAACTAAAGGATTTTATTATTTTTAAATACATTTTAAGATATTATGTATCTACAGTTTATATTTTTTTTTTATATATTAGATGCTGCTTCTCATGATTTACATTGTAACGTTGCACAGTTTTGGTTTACACAGCCTTTGATTTATTAGATTGATTTGCCGTAGTTACCCTAACTTGGAGAAGATATTTTCTTAATAACAATGATTTTGAAAAAAAAAAAAAAAAAAAAAAAAAATAGCGTTTGGAAAAATGATCCTCAATGATAAAGTTAAGTTATTTAGGTTATTAGGTAAGGTTTGCGCAAATATGCGCAAAAAATGTTACTCAATCTGTAAACCACATGGCTTTATGTTTGAAAAAACGTCAATAATATAGTGGGATATTGTGGGATTCCCAATTTAAAATTTACCCGAATATTTCATTATTTTTCATTGCATGAAAGACAAATTAAATATGTTTACAAAATATTTTTTTTTTTTTTTTTTAAGTGGGTACTTTCCTACTTACCTTTCAGGGGCTCCATTTAATGCCATTCTACACGATTAAAGCCAAAGAAAAGTGTAAAAATATTTTTAAATTGAAAGTGTTTGAACCAAGGCTAGTTACAAACTGATTAATAAATATTCTAAATTATTTTTTTGGACTATGATCTACAAACCCGTAATCTCTTTGAATTAATTTTCTTGTTGATTTTTTTTTACTTTTAGTCTTTCCTTGTATCATTAAACTGCTTTTTGATTTGTTTTTTTAAATTATTTATACTTTTGTCCAGCTAGATTTGGAAAATCCCGCACTGTGTAGCGGCGGAAATAAAGAGGAATTTTTCACCTTTTCGCACGATTAGCGTGTTTGTTTATAACAAAATTAATTTGCTGTTTGTTTAATTAAAGTAACTGTTTATATCGAGTTTTTAGCAAAAAAAAAACAATGAGTGATTTAAGTGATTGAGTGAGTGACTTTACTCCCTAGGTGCATAAATAACTATTATTATTAAATTTTTCTTTCATGATATAAAATAATGATAATATTTTCTAAAATTGAATTTTTGTTGTTTCAGGTAAGCTTTGCTTCTTATAAATCACGATATACTTATACTGTAAGTAAACTACTTTTTATTATAAAATATTAATATTTTAAGTATTTAGAAATTTTATTTAAATAATATTAATATTATTAATGATTAACGATTTTTATATAAACTAATAACCTTATTATAGGTATTAATTTTAATTTATTTGTTTTATTGTTTGATGTAATATTTTCGTTAAATTGTTACTCAGATTTTATTGACAAATAATGTGGCAAATAATTGTATAATACAATTGTAAGTTAGTAAGTTGTTGAATATCAGTTATTACGCAAAACCGACTAAATACAATACTTTAATATAAACAGGTCAAGTGTGTGCTAGTGAGCACACAGCGAGGGTCCGTAGGCCACACTGTATAGTTTAAGTATTACCCTATTGATGGTGTTTTTTAAAATGCTAAAAAGCTTACTTTGAACTATCCTATGGGTCTGATATTCTCAAAACACATAAACAAACTTCTGATAAAGTATTTTTTTCCACTGAACCGGACTACAACCATATAAATACATCGAAAAGACCATAGTTATGAAAAAACGTTTTTGTTAATAAAAAATAAAAATAAATTTTTGTCGAAATTTCCTATCTTTACTTTTGGTCGAAGAATGTTCAGGAATTTTTCAGATTTTTTGCACTTCACATAAGCGAGATAGAGGGGGGGGGGGGCACGTTTCACACCCACTTCAAACTTGCCCACGCTCGCCCTATCAAAGTTATAAAATAAGAATTATATATTTATGTAATCAGCTCGGCGTACCCTTTCATATGATACCTCTCACGGTGTCCAAAAAAAAATTTAAAAAATTTAACCCTTAAGTTTTTTTTTAACCTAATTCTTTTTTTAATTTTTTTTTTTTTAAGTCAGTATATTTTTTATATATGTGGGTAGGTACAAGACACATACATGCCAAATTTCAAAGTTATCGGACGAAAGGTGTAGCCGTGAGAGCAGGCGACAGGACGGACGGACAGACACACGCAGGAAAATATAAGGGTCCTTGGTTTTGCCTACGGACCCTAATAAATACAATTCTTTAATATAAATGAAATTTGATAACTTGCTAAACATTTCACTATCATGCGAAAGTTAAAAGTTTAATCAAACTAAAAGCTGATCGAAAATAATTGAATCTTAAACATTGATTTTCTACTATTTATTAATTCTCTCCTAAAAATATTCAGTTACAAAAATGTAAATTACATATTACACAATAACTCGTATAGTTGACAACGAAGCAATTTCACTCGACAATAAGAGTCTTACTTGATGTTCTTAAAGTTTATTAGTTAGAGGAGTTTTAACTGTATGATTTACGATCTTTTACCATGCAACATTTCGTTTGAATATAGTATATGAGTACATTGTAGATTGTAGTTACCTTAAAGAATTTATCACTTTATGAAAGAAGGTAGCATTAATGTTAGTTTTTATTCTGTTGTGAACTCACTTTTTTAAATAGTCTTTTAACACGTTTTCCATTTTTTTTTTTTTCTTTATTCTTAGTATTGATTTAACAAGGGTAATTCTTTAAATCAAACGTATTTATAAGTTTAATAAAAAAGGTAATAATTAAGGTATTAATATTATGGTTAATTTCTGTTAAACCTTAAATAATAACAAGTTATAACATTAAAGGAAATAAATACTTCTGTAAAAGAAAAGAACAAACATAATAAAAACAGCTGGAGTTTATGTTATAGATATGGTAACGTCGAGTGAGGACATCTAAAAGGAATAAAGGTAGAAAATAATTCAACAATATTGCCACTTCAATTTTATATTGAATTACCCAAATGCGTTTCGACGAATAATATCATTTTCAGAGTTGAGTTTGGAAAATTCACTCATACTAAAGGTTTGTTCCAACAGAGCCACGGACGGTTCTAGAACTGCCGGGAGCATGCGCACTATCGAAAGACCGTTCCTACACGCTTCTCGGACGGTTCTGGAACTTTTAGTCCCGTGTTCCAACAGAAAGACGAACGGTTCTGAGACAGTCCTAGAACCGTGAAAACAGTTCCCGGACTGAAGCAGGAACTCGACGTAAGTTAACATGCAACACAAAAGATGATATTATAATGTCAAATCGCGTTTGTTTATTTTAATATAAAATTGTGGTGACAATATTGTGTTACTTTGTGCCAACATCTCCAGTCATAATTATGAAGTTGAACCACAAAATCACAGTCAAAATAACCAATAATTTGTTAACACAAATGGTCTCTCCGCTCGTAAAGTGGATAGATACGTTTTGTGTCATGCAATAGATTGCAAAATGTATCATAAAAATAACTTTTCCTGGACGGGGAATCGAACCCGGGCTCTTGCCGTTCGTGTTTTAAGCTATTTTCTCTGGAACTTGATTTTTCCCGGGAAAACGCCTTATATCGTAAGATTCTTATTTAAATGTACATACTTTATTTTAAATTTTTTTAAATCAAATTCGTCGAAACCGTTATCAAGATTTTTCCATTTTTTCGGAGGTTTTGGGGGTAGCGCCCCCAAATTAGGACCTAAAATTAATTTTTTAGGGTATGATTTTTTACTCAGGGGACCTCAAAACGTGTAAATCAATTAAAATCGAATTTTCGCGCCATCACAATACTTTCTCTTAATATAAGAAAGTAAAAATAGATACCTATATACAATTTTGATTATGTGTAAGCTATTTTTCGTTAGTTTATTGAAAAACTTGTCCGATAAAGATAAAATAAATAAAGAAGGATTGTTTAAGCTAAAAATATTTTTTGTAATAGTAATAAACCCTTAATTTCGACAAAAGCAAAAAATATTGTGTACGACGAACAAAAAAAAAATACAATTTTGAAATCAGAACTATGTTTATTTTAATGAAAACTATCAATAGTTTTAAGCACAAAGGTAATTTTAAAGCAATTTCTATCTCTAGTTTGTTTTTCTTTTTTAAATCTTGTTTTATAGATGAAGTAATTTATCTATTATTCGGTTTATTTATATACTCACTCTCTTTCGTTTCATTTTTAAAAGCATATTGTAGTTATTCTATTTTTTATTTTGCTTTAATTCCGTTCGTTGAACTGTCATAAATAATTCAAAACTAGTTTTTTTTTATATTTGTTTCCTTTTTGTATACTGTCAATAATTCTAGGAGAGTTGTTCCTATTTTTTTTTTTTTTTTTTTTAAATATAAAATGATTGAATCAAATACAATTGGATGATTAAATATAATTTGATTATTATTTATTCATTTATTGCATCAAACGTATCCTTTTTTTGGGTGTATGTATTTGTTATGAAATTCATCTTATTGAAGTCGATTCAGTATATTATTAGCTCACTCATATTGGTTAAGGATTTTATTACATTACATATCAGTGTGTTTTTCAAAAATTATAAACTTAATTTATGGGTAAAACATTTGTTTATTTGCGTTCATCTAAAGTTGGGTACTTCTTGAGATTGTTAGTTTTTTTACAAAATCAGACGGGAGTAACAATCTAAAGAAGGTGTACAGAATGTTCTTCTTTAGACTGTTACTCCCCTCACCGACAAACCATCCAAATCTCATAAAAATCAGATAAATACTTTTGAAGATAAAGGTGTAAATAAATGTACATTTGTGACCATGCATAAGAGAAACAAATGGGCGCAGTGCAACAACGTAATAGTGGGGAAAGATCCAACAAAAATAAAATTGTTAATCCCTAAACAAACTATAACTTCTTGGAACACTTGAGCTGGTCATGAACATACTCTACACATTATCATGAGTAAATTATCAATTGTTTTAATCCATTGCGCATACAAAATAGTATATTATGTTAGTATATTAAGATTTAATAAAAATAAACCTTAAAAAGAGGTTACACTATAAGAAAAGATAATAAAACGCATTGACATCTAGCGGATTTTTATCGTACTAGAAGCATTTCTACAAAGACTGCAGCTCTACTAACGGAAGTTATGACAACTCTTAGCAGCACAATAAAAACTTTTTTCGTCCTAGGACGTAAACAATTTTTTGTTTACAGCTGGGAGTAATGAATAGTATATTATGTTACTAGGCTGTGAAGTGAGTTTTTTCTTTACCGCGGCAATTACATTTACTGTCTCACTTCGCTCGACAGTAAATATTGCCAAGGTAAAGAAAAAACACTTCACAGTCGCGTAGCATATACTATTTTTTCCGAGGTAGCAGACAATGAAAAAACATTAAATATTAATCACTAATCAATATATAATAATAACAAATATTAGTACATACTTAAGACTTAAAAAAAGAAACCTTAAAAAGAGGTTACAATATAAGAAAAGATAAATAAAAAGCATTGACTTCTAGCGGATTTTAATCGTACTTGAAGCATTTCTACAAAGACTGCAGCGGTACTAACGGAAGTTTTGACAACTACCCGCCGGAAAATAAAAATCTTTTAGTTCCTAGGACGTAAAAGATTTTTTCTTTACAGCTAGGAGTAATGAAAAGATTTTTTAAGTCCACGTAATGAAAAAATGGATTTTAGCTGTGTTTTTTAGGCTCTAAAGTTACTATTTCACAGCCTACCACGGAAAAACACTTTTTTTATGTTTTTTTATGTTTCCGAGCTTACGGAAGCTATGTAATCGTTTTGAACAACCAACTTTTTTTAGGTCTCCGATTTCAAATATTCCAAGAAAGAAATCCGGAAACTTTTTTGGTTCCGTATCTGTTTGTCGCTCAATTTTTGCAAACCAACTCATTTTAAAAACTACTCGACCGATTTTAATGAGATTTAGATGGTAGGTCATAATTAGCCTATATCGCCAAACCTTCTTGCCCTTGATTCTCTTCCACATGCATATACAAACATACATTTGTTTACTCCTATATCTTCAAAAGTACTCATTTGATTTTAATGAAATTTGGATTGTTAGTTTAAATTAGTTCGTAGATAGCCCCAGATTAATTTTAACCGTCTGCTCTCTTTAAATTTTGCTGCATTAGTAATTGAGGTTCGTGGCCTTTCAAGTACAATGGAAGGGTATGATAGTGAGATGCTGTAAAATAGATCACAGTGAGAATGTTTATACTAACGTTTCGCTAAATTTATTAGCATCATCAGATCAAGGAATAAAGTATAAAATAATAATTTTACAAAAAGGTCGAGGTTGACTACGACATGTTTTAAAGGTTGATGCTAATAAATTCAGCGAAACGTTAGCATAAACTTTCTTACTGTGTTTTTTTTGTCAGCATCTCGCTTAAATACCCTCTCATTTTGCTACATTAATACATTTAAGTAAAATATAAATAACAATTTCGTCAGATTTGAAAAATAGAGTGAAATTATATAAATTGGGCCAAAATACGTTAAAAAGGAATAAAATCATTAAACTATACGACAAAGAACGTGTGCGTAAGCTATTTGCCACGCTAATTGGCTGAAAATGTATTATTTTTTCTTAAAAAAATGATAAAAAATTACTGTAGTCTTCTAATAGACTTACTTTTTACTCATAATAGTATATGTTGAAAAAAACAAAACAATATAGATGTTAAAAGAATGACCATTCTAAAAATAAATGTTTACTTGTTTGTGTATACATATACATATGTATGTAAATATATTGAATATAAGGGAGATAACGAGAGCTTGGTAGAGAGTAACTCCAGATATATATAATAATGGATTTGAATAGAAGTTATTTCACTGTTAGAGGAAATGGGCGGCCCCCCTGCGAGGCAAGGGAACAAGGTGGTTTGAAAGGGTTCAACAGGTTGATTTTGAAACTGTGCGCCCAACTTTTAACTTTCACTATGACTGAATGGAAGAGTGGGGAGGGGGGGGGGGTAAACAAGCATTTCCACTCTGCACCCTACCCTCGTGTAGTTAAGGTCCATTAAATCTAAAAACTCTTAAGTCTTGTTCCCCGAAAATTCACTCTAGTTTACTTTCTGCTCTTTGCAAAATTGTTATTTTCAGGTGTTTACTTACCTGCTCGATGATCTTAAGTTTTTAAAATTGCTTTTCCAAGTACAAGGTATTAGTTTTTAATTATAGATCATCATCTTTTGTTGCCTCGTGCCGAACTTTGTTTTACTCGTGCCTTAACTTATCACTATTATTTATATGCGATGATACTCTAAATTGTTCATACTTTTGTGAGCTTTAATTCACCTTTTGCCTCGTGCCTAACATACAGTCCTCTCTCTCTCTTTTGAATTAATAGTTTTGTGTTGGTAACTCTGTTTTACTCATACATTAGCTTAACACTATTATTAATATGCGATGATAACAAATAGTTCATACTTTATTCTGCTTTAATTACTAACAAGGGATTTTCTGCTGACTTTGCGACACGCCAAGTCGTGTCGTCCATTGCATACATACTTGTGTGAGCCCTTTAGTAGGCCTAACCCTTTAGTAGGCCTAAACCTTTAGTAGGCCTAGACCCTCTAGTAGGCCTAGACCCTTTAGCAGGCCTAAACATTTGGAAACTAGGAATTTTCAGCAGATTTAGCGACACCCAACTCGTGTCATCCACATACTTTTGTATGCCCTTTAGTATGTCTAAACCCTTTGGTAGGCCTAACCATTTGGTAGGCCTAATCTTTTAGTAGGCCTAACCATTTGGTAGACCTAACCCTTTAGTAGGCCTAAACCTTTTTTAGGCCGTACCCTAACCCTTTAGTAGGCCGTAGGCCTAACCCTTTAGTAGGCCTTAGGCCTAACCCTTTAGTAGGCCGTAGGCCTAACCCTTTAGTAGGTTTAAACCATTTGGTAGGCCTAACCCTTTTGTAAGCCTAGACCCTTTGTAGGTCTAACCCTTTGGATAGGTCAAATCCTTTGGTAGGCCTAACCCTTTGGTAGGCCTAACAGTTTGGTTGGCCTAACCCTTTGGTAGGCCTAACCCTTTAGTAGTTAATCCATTTGGTAGGCCTAACCCTTTAGTAGGTCTAAACCAATTGGTAGGCCTAACCCTTTAGTAGGTCTAAACCATTTGGTAGGCCTAACCCTTTTGTAAGCCTAGACCCTTCGGTAGGCCTAACCCTTTGGTTGGTCTAATCCTTTGGGAGGCTTAAACCATTTGGTAGGCCTTACCCGCTAGAAGAAGGCATTAGATAAATTAGGATGCGCGGTGACCTGCTAGCCAACCTTTAGCCTTTTTGTTAATAAGAACAACTATTTTGTTGAGTCTATTAGTCTAGTTTTGATTTTTGGCATCTTTTATTAATAATTAATAATTAATTTAAGTTTGACTCGGTTTAAATTAATTGTTTGTTTATACTCTACAACATCTCTATTTATTAACTAAGCTACTCTGTACTCTAACTTGTACTTTTATCAATTATTCTTGATAACTAAATATAAGTTACGTATAACGTATATAATAATCTCAATGCGATTACTATCTTTTACTGAAGTTTGCTTACATGACCGTATTAAGTTGTTGTTTGAAAATATTTGGATTCAGTTCTGACGTCTTTAGAAAACAGCTGATTTTGACAAGTGATAATTATGATGGCTGTGAATGAAGTTTATGTTAGTTCGGTCGAAGAGTTAGGTTACCCAAAGAAGAAACATTAAACTGCGCATGTTAGAAAACAGCTGATTTTGACAAGTGATAATTATGATGGCTGTGAATTAAGTTTATGTTAGTTCGGTCGAAGAGTTAGGTTACCCAAAGAAGAAACATTAAACTGCGCATGTTAGAAAACAGCTGATTTTGACAAGTGATAATTATGATGGCTGTGAATGAAGTTTATGTTAGTTCGGTCGAAGAGTTAGGTTACCCAAAGAAGAAACATTAAACTGCGCATGTTAGAAAACAGCTGATTTTGACAAGTGATTATTATGATGGCTGTGAATGAAGTTTATGTTAGTTCGGTCGAAGAGTTAGGTTACCCAAAGAAGAATCATTAAACTGCGCATGCCTTAATACGGTCATTACTTACAGGCTTACATTACAGTAAGGTGTTTATATGTAATTTCAATACGATAGAGTTCAGTCTTTCGGTGTATCAACCTTGAGATATATTAAAAAAAAGTGTGTTTACATGAAAACTATATCCAGATAGTTTTCATTAAACTATGTAAACGTTGCTAAAATATATATTTTGATATCAACTTGTTTAATTACTTACATTATTATTAACTCGAGGAATTATATTTATTTAAATTTATTATTATACATTTAAGAAACTCTTTCTCTTATTACTACGTTTACTTTATTAATTTCTTTTCTTCGAAGAATTCTTTTCACCCTAAAGCACTGTCAAGTTTTATTATCAGATTAATCGATATAACCCCGGGTAGACCTTGCAACGAAGGAGAAAGGAAGAAAAAACGAGAAATTCCTTTCTTGAAAATTATCTTTTAAAGTAAATATCATTTTTAATTTTTTTGTTACCCTCATCCTATTTTCTTAGTATTTTACTTGTTTTACCCAGAAAATCTTTTAATTTGTTCTTCATTCAAATTTTTTTCTTTTACTCTTCTTGTTTTTTTTTCTTTTTTTTTTTTTTTTTCTTTTGCTTCATTAATTGTCATTACTTTCATTTGTAGAAGATCACGTCTTTGCAATTTTCCTAAGGAAAGTTTTTTTTGGGGGGGGGGGGGGGGAGGTTTTCTTTCCCCTTTCTGGTTCGTCTGAGGCTGGGAAATACCCTCTTCCGTTCTTTATCTGTTTAAATATGCTGTTGGATTTTTTTTTTTTTTATTGGTTAGGAAAAAATCTTTGAGATATCTTAAACTTAAAAATTCCTTCTTTCACCAAAGTTTTCTTATTATCTTTTTTTAAACTGGCCATTATTTAATTACGAGTTTATTTCGGTATCCATTTTTTTTGTCTATCTAAAGATTTGCTCTTTAAAAAATTAAAACGATTCTTTTAAGTTAATTCTTAATTATATAATATAATGAATCGATGTAGAACATTAATTAAAAATAAGGATTAAAATTAGTGATTAACTTTTTCTTTAATAAACTACTTAGTTTACCAACTAGTTTCGTGAAATTTATTTACATCAACGGGGTTTTACTAGGGTAATAAACATGTATACTAAACTTAGAGTATAGACATGTTGAAGTTAGAATTAATTTAAAATGTTTTATAATATATATTTAAAGTTTTTTCCTTTCTTTGTATTGGAAAGTATGTCGTATGTCTGTAAGGATGTTAATTTTTATAAGCTTTTATTTAACTTGCAATGTTTGTATGTATGTATGTATGTTCGGATCACATCTTGCAACTGAATTTTAAAGCAGTTATCCTCAACCGATTGAATTGAAATGTTGCATACACGTTTAGTTTGGATGACAATGTATGGTTAGCTGATGTCATTCTAAATCCAATATGGCGGACAGACCAAGATGGTGGCGGACTTGTTATTTTTTAAGCACGCCCATGATATGGGTATCAAATGAAAGGGTTTGCTAAGAAGAAAGCGAATAAGAGCTTGATTTAAAAAAAAAAAAAACTTTTAAAATCAGTAACTGACAAATACTGTTCCCATAAATAAATATTTGTGAGTTGTTACTTCTCACAAAAGATGCATTTGTAAAATGAAAAGAATAATCACATTATAATCCAGATATAAGGCCTGAAGATGCCCAGGTGTGGGCGAAATGTTGCTAAAATGTATTTTTTTTTAAAGAAAAATAAAAGTTTTTTGTTTTTTAAAAAATCAACATTCCTACAGACATACAATGAAATAAAGTTGTTGAAATAAAGCAGCTCGCTCACGCTTGCTTCAATAAGTATTGAAGCAAGCGTGAGCGAGCTGCTTACATTCAACAAATTCATCTTGTCTGTATGTCTGTCTGTCTGTCAGTAACGTTTACGTCTCCGACGATAACTTGAGTAAAAGTTGACCGATTTAGTTGAAATTTGGTATACATGTTCCTTTTACTAATACTCAGGCTAAGGTCGTTGAACAGCGTGATCCGTCCAAGAGTTCGCGCGCAATGCTCGCGTAAATGTGAGCTTCAAATTTAAAATTGGAATTACAGGACGGGAAAAAATTCTTTGATCACCTATTCAATGAGACTAACATTTTTTTCATATAACATGTCTTAGTAAAATCAACAACGACACCGCTATGAATTAATAAAGATCGCTAAAACTATTAATGCGGGCCAAAACGTTTAAAATAGAGAAAACAACCTTTTTACCGATATCTTACGTTCTAACGTAACGATTTTAATAAAACTTCATATACATCGTCTAAAGTACAATTGAAACAAGTATGTAAATTTTCAACTTGATACAAGCAGTAGTATTTGAGTAATGAAGGGATACATTTATAATAATAATTATTAAAAGCTATTGCGGGTGGTTAAGATTCTTATAGCCTTGTAGTGTATAGGTTTGTTTAGGAAGTAGCTTTGTACCGAGTACCCCCACTCTACCTCACACTACCCTCTTCCACTTATCTTCAACTATGACATTCATCATGAATTAATTTCAATATTCAGTATTTCATTGCAATACGCTCGCTTCAATGATAGAGTCACGCGATGCCTAGTATATATATGAGGTTGTTGTACTTGCAGAACTGTCAATAAGCCTTAATTGAATAAAATTTACTTTAGTAGAAAGAAATAGAGTTTGAAAAGTAAAAATCTATAAATTCCATGTGTTAGAGCTATAATTGCCTTGGTTTTTGGGCTGAATGTGCTTCTAAGTATAACTGTAAGACCAGACACAGTTTCAATTAAAAAAGATTAGAACATCTCCGTTCACGAAAACTTTCTCACTTTTGAATTTCGCTTTCAACTACAACGAAGCTTTAGATCTTGATAAAGTCAGATTAAGTTATCAGTTTGTCTAAAACGTTTCAATTTAATCTACCTTTCCGTAGTTTGGTCTCTTTTTTGAACAATATTCTTTAAGGTACGTTACAGTGTCTGAAGCCCAGGAGTGAATCCGAAAATCAACCGACACAAAACTGACCGTTTTAAAATCCACCGATGACGATAACTTGAGTAAAAATTGACCGATTTAGTTGAAATTTGGTACAAATGTTCATTTTACCAATGGCAAAATGTAAAAATTGGAATTTTAGGACGGAAAAAAAATTGTAACTTCATATAAATCAATGAGACAAACAACTTTTTAAATATTTTTTTTCCTTAGTAGAACTAATACCGACACCTCTATGAAGTGTTGAAGATCGCTAAAACTATTAAAGCGGTCCTAAACGTTTACAATAGAGAAATCAACGTTTTTACCGATATCGTTACGTTCCAACGTAACGATTTTAGTAAAATTTCATGTACGTCGTCTAATCTAAAGTACAATTAAAACTGGTATGTATAATTTCTATCTGATCCATGCAGAAGTTTTTTTTGAAGTGAAGTGACATATTTTATAATATTTTAAATGGAGTAGGCCGGGCTTGAGGGTTATGGAACAGTCCTGTTCCCTCTCTCTACTACTGCATCCACTTTAAATATCAACTCATCATGATTAACTTTTTTCTCAATATTCAATACATATTTATAGCAAAACGCTCTTGTTCATTGAAAAAAAAAAAATATATATTTGCTTTTAATTTTGGTTATTGTTTAGTTACTTAGTAGTAGTATGGAGAGGCTAAACTGAGTGATCACGGTTTCAGATGGGCCTTTTTTAAGCTATCCCTATGCAAATTTTGGCTAGATTATTCTTCCTGCCCTTCGGTAGAGTGTTAAGATCTCCTTACTCTCAAGAATCAAAAGATCCTATATATTTAAATTTTAGTTAGAGATTTTTTTTTTTTAACCTCAATTTTTTTTTTTTAACCTCAATTTTTTTTTTTTTTTTTTTTTTTTAATGAAAAAAAAGGAAAAGGAAAACCCGAAACTAAATTTTCACATTGTATCCGAGCTTACCGGAGGTAACTGAAGCTATGTGGTCGTTCTAAAAAACGAACCTATTATGTTTCCGATTAAAAAACTTCTAAGAGAGAAATCAGTTTCAGACAGCAAAGAACATTTTGGTTCCGTGTCTGTCTGTCTGTCTGTCGCTCAATTTTTTCGAACCAACATATCTTAAAAACTACTCATCTGATTTTAATGAAATTTTGATGGTAGGTCATAATTAGCTCATTGTTGGTCCCATATAAGTTTCAACCTTCTGCATGATGCAGAAGGTTGAAACTTATATGGACAACTTATATCGGACAAATGGATGCAGACTGCATCCATTTGTTTCTCTTCCACATGCGCACAAACATACATTTATTTACACCTATATCTTTAAAAACTACTCATTTGATTTTAATGAAATTTTGATGGTAGGTCATAATTAGCCCATTGATGATCCCATATTAGTTTCAACCTTCTGCATCCATTTGTTTCTCTTCCACATGCGCACAAACATACATTTATTTACACCTACATCTTTAAAAATACTCATCTGATTTTTTAATAATTTGGATGAAAGAAGCCACAGATGGTTCCATAGTAATTTAAACTGTCTGAACTCTTTAAATTTTGATAAATTGATACTTTTATTCATGTAAAAAAAAATCAATTAATTTTGACAAATTTAGAAAAAAGGAGGAAACATATTAAATAAATTGGATAATTATAGGTTGCAAAAGCGTAATTAAATTAAATTATACGTGATATAACGCGAGGAAGCTATGTGCCACACTAATTGGCAGACTATGTAATATGTTACCTTCGTAACCTACCATTATTGCGGATTAATTTTATCTAATTGATTGCATACATTTATTAAATATATGATCAGTTAACTATTCGGATAGCTTACTTTTATTTTTATTCAATTCAATTCAAGAACTGTTTTATTTATAATTTATTAATGGTATAACATTAATAGTACATTACGTGTCTACTGCGGAAAGTAGCATTTTGCATGCGAGTGTGGAGTTTGCACCCGAGCGACAGCGAGGGTAGTAAAACCACACGAGCAAAGCAAAATGCCGTTTTCCCACGAGTTGCTTACCGTACTTTATCTACGATTGTTAGATTTAAATAATAAATACAGAAAAAAAATAAACTTGCTGTATTTAAGTTCGTATTTCTCTCTTGTAAAGATGGCATTAATTCTTGAGTTGTATTTTGTGCCAAATTACTTATTTCTGGAGGAGTATTATTCTCTACATTTTCGTCAAAGCCACTTGATTCATTCATTGTTTTTCACTAAAAACTCGATATAAACAGTTACTTTAATAAAATAATAGCAAATTAGTTTTGTTAAATGTAAACAAACTAGCTAATCGTGCGTAAAGCTGAAGAATTCCTCTTCTTTACCGCGCTAGCGTGGTAAAGAAGAGGAATTCTTCAGAACTATGAGACCCGCATGCGCAATGAATACAAGTACGTATATAATCACTTTCTACGCATCTAAACAAAGATATAATGTTTATATTTCGTATCAATCGTAGATAAAATGTATTACAGTTACACCCTTGGACTTTGGCCATTAGGGGGGAGAAATCAATTAGACTATTCTTATAATTATATATACCTACACATATAATATTTAACAATTTATAAATTACTAGCTGGATACCCGTGCTTCGCTACGGAGTGTTTTTTTTTAAGTTGATGGGTTTATAAACTACCATTAAGAAACATTAAAATTATTTTACTAAGTGAGAATATCTAGAATCTATCCCTCCCACTTATTTCTATACCCTCTCCACTTTGATAAGATATTTTGAAAATTCCTAAATTAGTAATTGATTCCCACTACTGAAAAAACATTCTTAAAAGATAACTTTCCGGGAAAAGCAGCAGTATTTTCCTTCTATATCTCCCCCTGTCTTTTCACATCCCTGGTGTGAAATTGGAATTATTTTTTATTAATATATATGCTTACATCTAAAATAGGAGCTCTTTCTCAAGTATTAACTTCCTAACTTTTTATAAAATCAGTCTGGGCTCAACGCCTTCTTTTCTTACTTTGTCCCTATAGGGATATATATTTAGAAAATCCCTATTGGCAGTTATCAATATAATTTAGAAATTATTATTCTAAGTATACAGCCGATTTTAATTTACCATTTTAAAGAAGTGGTGATTATGTTAGTAAAGGTTTAGGGATGGTAAGGTGTGATTTATAAACTATTGTTTTAATACCTAAATATAAATACTACAGAAATTTCCACTGAGCATAAAATTAAGTTAAGTTAAATGCATTTTTTTTTATAAAAAAAATGAAATTTGAATTTTTAAATCTATTTAGAAGTCCCATTCTCCGCCCCATATAAAGCTAGCAAAACGTTTTGTAGCCTATAACACCCGCCGAATTGAGCTTAACATTGTACCTAATAACCAACAAAATCTGTTTGCAGTTTGGACGTGATTGACGCACAGACAAACAGACACAACATTTTCTAAACTTAAATTCGTTATCAAGACTACTCATTTAGTGTAAATACAAAATTTGAGCCCAATCGGATAAATGTACAGACACCACTCCAATCTTATATATAATTAAGATAACAATATTTATAAATATATTTAACAAAAAGGACACTATAAAAGCTAAGAAAATAGAAAAATATATAAATGATAATATGTTTAAATTATAACAATTTATAAATATTATTATTTATAGTTACAAATGAAAAAACATAAGAGGCAAGAAGAAAAATCTAACAAATTTCACTAAATTTCCCCAAAATTAAATTCTTGCGCAAGTTGGTTTCTATACTTTACAGCCTCCTTCAAAAAACCGGTTAACGGCTGCCCACATAGACCATTTAATTTTCTTGCGAAGTGCTCTCTGGTCAGAGAGGTAGTGTTGAACCTGGCCTTTCTATAATGCCACAATATGGCACAAATCGCCACAAAGGGAAACACGTCCTCGTCTTCATTTAGATTTCACAAGCAACATACGTTATTGAATAGCTCTTCTTTCCTCTATGATGCCTTAAAGTGGGTTCACAGCTAGCGGATACGTGATTGTGGAGGGCTATATAGATAACAATATATCTGCGGGGAGCCGCCGAGGCGGAGTCGCTGTTTCCCTCCCCTCGAGTTTCAGTCGGTCAGGTTATAAACAATGCCAATTATAACATCGTGTTTTCAACTTAAATTTAGTTCTCTTATAAAGCTTACATTATAAGATTATATATTAAGAATTTTATTTATTATATATTAAAAAGAAACAGGTATATAATAAAAATAATGTAGCAACAGATATAATAAGCACAGATAAAACAATACGTGTGGTGTCGCGGGACAGTGGTAGGAACGAAGTTCCTTAAATTTTTCATTAAATATAAAATTACACTGCTAAGTATGTACTCGTTCCAAAAAATATTTTTGACTCAATTAGAAAATATTGTTAGTAGGATACCAAACGAAGTATAGTAGAGGGGGAATCACTTTACATTCTTAATATTCCACGTATAAACTTTATTTTATATAAAAAAAATATATAAAAATAATTAACTACAAACACCACACTTCGGGCATCAATTTTTAAAAATTGTAAAATATATCACGTCACTGTAAAAAAACTGCTGCTTGCATAAGTTTGAAATTGTATATGCCTGTTTCAATTGTACTTTAGACGATGTGTATGAAGTTTTATTAAAATCGTCACGTTAAAACGTAAGATATTGGTAAAAACGTTGTTTTCTTTATTTAAAACGTTTAGGTCCGCTTTAATAAATTTAGCGATCTTTATCACTTCATAGCAGAGTCGGTAAAAAAAAAAATTATTTATAAAAGTTGTTTGTCTCATTAAATAGGTATAGTTAGAATTTTTCCCCGTCCTAAAATTACAATTTTAAATTTGAAGCTTACGTTTACGCGAGCGTTGCGCGTGAACGCTTGGGCAGATGACGTTGTCCAACGAACCTGCCCAGGGCATTGGTAAAATAAACATGTGTACCAAATTTCAACTAAGTCGGTCAACTTTTACACAAGTTATCGTCATCGGTAGATTTCGTGACGATTTTAGCGTGACGGTGATTTTGGTCGTTTTTTTCGGATTCACTCACGGGCTCCAGAACGTGCCATAAGGAACTTCGTTCCAAAAACACAGATAAAGACAAAACATAGATAAAAAACGTAGATAAACACAAATAAAACACAGATATAATAAAAATAATGTAGGAACAGGAGCAGATACAAATATATTATAATAAAATAATTTAAATACATATTATAAAAACACAGAAGGGAAATAAGAAGAGGGTGAAGTGAAGGTTTCATACAGGTTCTAAAGTGGCACCGCAAAAGAGATGGTTTGGAACCAACTTTCTGCGGCGACGCAAAAGCGTTGCCATAGATGAATCCCTTCGGGCCTCCGCAATTACGTATCCGCTAGCTGTGAACCCACCTTTAAAGATAAGATTAGACTTTTATTTAATGTTATCATCAACTTATTATATGATTTACAAGTTGAAGTTGTAATATACTTTATGCGTATCAAATCTATGCTGATTTAAGAAGTTTTTTTTTCTTTATGAAGTATCATCATGTGAGTAGTTTTCTTGCTGATATAATATTTTAAGTTGATAAAATAAAATTTCTTTTTTTTCTTTAATTTATTTTTGAATGAGAGTGATTTCCTTGCTAAGCAGTTTTTATCATTTCATTTCTTTTTCAATATTATCTTAGATTTGAGGAAGAGTTAGGTTATAAAGTAAAAAAAAGGATATTTAAAAAGAAAAATGATATGTTAGCAATCCTATCGAATGAATTGCCGTGCTTTATCAATCCTCTTTCTCTATGAGTAATTTGAACTAGAGAACGTTCATAAGTTTTACTTATTTAAAAAAAAAACAATCCATCTATATACATACATATTGCGCTTCCGAGCTTATGGAAAGTAACGGAAGCTACGTGATCGTTCTGAAGAACGAAAATATTTTATTTCTCCGATGTCAAAAATGCCAAGACAGATATATATTAAAGACATCGCATGGAAGATGTTTGGTTCCGTGTCCGTTTGTCGGTCTGTTTTATTTACTATTACTTATTAAATTTATTTTGGTTCTCTTACCGAACCTTATACGTATATTATATATATGTATACTCGTATATACTTTTTTTTTTTCTCTGTTACTCTCTTTTTCTTTTTTTACAAATTTAAAATTAAAATTCGTCTTCCTCAGAGGTTCTCTATTAAATTTAAAGTACCTCTCAGTTTTTCCCAAAGCTTCTGCTTCCGAGCTTACCGAAGATAACGGAAGCTATGTGATCGTTGTGAAGAACGAAACATTTTTTGGTCTCCGATTTCAAAAATTCCAAGACAAAAATCTGTTTCAGACATCAGGAAACATTTTTGGATCCGTGTCTTGTCCGTGTATTGCTCAATTTATGCGAATCAACACATCTTAAAAAATTCTCGTCCACTTTTAATTAAATTTGGATGGTAGGTCATAATTAGCCCATTATATGGTCCCATATAAGTTGCAACCTTCAGTGCCCATTTGTTTCTCTTCCACATGCCCACAAACATACATTTATTCACAACTATAGCTTCAAAAGTACTTATCATAAAAAATCATAGAAACTTTTATAGTTTATCGAAAGTAACCTGCAGATAGCTCCAGATTAATTTGAACCTTCTGCACTTTAAACTTTTGCTAAATAGATACTTGAATTCACATGCGCACAAACATACATTTATTTATACCTATTTCTTTTAAAGTAATTATCTGATGTTTATGAAATTCAGATGGTTCAGACATTAGGGAGCTTGTTTGGTCTGCAGTCTGTCTGTAGGTCGGTCTGTCGTTCAATATTTTTGCGAATTATCCTAAAAACTACTCGTCTTTAATGAAATTTGCATGTAGATCATTATCAGCCTATTGTAGGATGTAAGGCAGCTATGTGTCACACTTATACTTATAACTATTTTCTCAAACATATTTGTTTTAAAATATTTTAACCCACACACTACTTTTACTTTTCATAAATTTATTTTGGTTCTCTCACCCAACCGTATACGCATATTATATATATATATATATATATATATATATATATATATATATATATATATATATATATATATCTTACTCTATTACTCCTTTTACTGTTTTTTATAAATTTAAAATTAAAATACTTCTTCCACAGAGGTTCTCTATTAAATTGAAAGTACCTCTCAGCTTTTCCCAAAGCTTTTTTTCTTTCTCAAAATTTTAATTTTTTTTTTTTTTTTTTTTTTTTTTTAAAAAAAAACCTTTAATTTTCTCTTAGCTCTTTTACTGCAACCCTTGAGTTCCCCTCTCTTGAGTTGGAAGTTATAAGAGTGGGAGAAGGGGGGAGGGGGTGTAAAACAACTATAAAGTCATCAAGGTAAAAAATATATATCTTTTGCAGTTATTTCTTCTCCCTGTCCGTGAAAACACTTCAAGATCTGTTTCTCCATCTCCCTTTAAGAGAAAAAGCATTTATATATAGTTTTCCTTTTCTTTGTATTCCTCTTTTGTCTTTTTCTCATTTTCTATGTTTGAAGGTAAAATGCTTGCAAGATAGGGGGTGAGTTGAAAGGGTAAAGGGTTGGCTTTTTTTAAGTCCGCCCTCTCATTTTTCGGAATAATGTATTGTTGTCCTCCACCTTTTTACATGTATATTGTTTTTTCCTTAATTCTATTTTTTTCTTTTCTTTAATTAAAAAACTACTAATATATATATATATATATATATATATATATATATATATATATATATATATATATATATATATATATATATATATATATATATATAATATATATATATATATATATATATATATATATATATATATATATATATATATATATATATATATATATATATTTATATATATATATATATATATATATATATAAGCACAGAGAAAACCCAGGGCTCGGTCATAAAAACACTATTCACTCACAACATACTCAAAAACCCGACGTTTCGGTTTATTCTTTAAACCTTCTTCATAGGATCTAAAACAAAAGAAAATACAAAAAGTTTACACAGGATGCAATTAAGATTAAAAGAGTTTACAATTAGAAAAACTAAACTTAAAAACACAAAGCTAGAGAAACTTACAATGAGAAACATATGGAATGAGAACTAATGTAACATACTATTGAATAAAAATGTTTTGAGATTTTTAAAAAAAGACTAGAATATTCAAACAATTTAAGAAAAAATGACTAGAGAATGAGAATAAATAAATAAATATATGTGAAAAATGTTTAACTAGGTAAATATAAAAAATCACAGGGAAGTACTTGCGTCCAAGTACTTTTTAGGGTTTTGTAGTTGATTAAGCATACCCGTTATGTAATTATGATTTTTTTTCTTCGATCCTCAGGGTCCCGGGTTCGATCCCCCGGGAGGTCACAATGTTTTTTATAGGTAATAACGACAAGATAAATTACCATTTTTTAGGACATTTTCATCGCCCAACCATACGGTGTAACCATGACTCATTTCAAAATTTTAAGACCAGCCATTATATAAAATTTGGGGGGGGGATTTTTTTGGAGGTATATTTTGACTTATAAAACCAATAAAGAATTAAAAATTTAAAAAAGCAAATATGTATTTGTATCCTACTCTTCAGCACCTTTCATTTGATACCCAACTCAAAATTTTTAAAAAATAAAATTTTGGGCGCACTCCAAATTTTCGCGCACAAAATTAGTAATTTTTAAAACCTGGGAATGAACTCCCGGAAATATCATCGCCCTACTATAAGGTATTAGTATGAATTATTTCGAAATTTTAGCACCAGCCGATCTATAGTGGTTGGGGGGGGGGAAATTTTTTTGGGGTATATTTTGATTTTTTTCCCCTATAAGGAATGCAAATTTTAAAAAAGCATATATATATTTGTGTCCTACTCTTCAGCAGCTTTCATTTAATACCCAACTCAAAATTTTTAAAAAATAAAATTTTGGGCGCACTTCACTTTTTCGCGCCCAAAATTAACAATTTTAGAAAATTTGGGATGAACTCCCGGAATTTTCATCGCCCCACAATAAGATATTAGCATGAATTATTTCAAAATTTTAGCGCCAGCCGATCTATAGTGGTTGGGGGGGGGGAAATTTTTTTTGGGTATATTTTGATTTATTTAACCAATAAGGAATGCAAAATTTAAAATATCATATATATATTTGTGTCCTACTCTTCAGCAGCTTTCATTTGATACCCTACTCAAAAATTAAAAAAAATATACATTTTTGAGTTTACCACATTTTTTCGAATTGCGCATGCGCAAATTTAATTATGAACTTCTGTATATTTTTCCTGTGGTTGGGTCAAAAAGTTGCACCAGTGTTTCAAATTTCAGTATTTTCGCTTAAACGGTTCGGGCCCTATGAACCAAAGAGCGACGGACGGACGGACACATCACCCTCGGTATAAGGGTTTTGAGAAGTATCTACAAAACCCTAAAAAGATAACAAAGAAAAGGTAACAATCTAAAATTAAACCAGTGCCGCCATCTAGCGGCAACACACTGAAACTACATTCAAATTGAATTCAAAAATTGTCCAAACTACAAAAACTCATAATTTTCGACCCTCCATATTTATGTTTCTTGTACAATCAGTCCAGAATAAACTCCATGCAAATTATCAATATCACTTCGAAAGTTTAATGATAATGGATCCTTTTTAATAAATAGCATTTCCAGGGTACGTCGCTTATGCTCATCCGGTTCCTGAGCTAACACCTTTACCTCCTGGAAGTTAAACTTGTGACTGTGGTTGACTGAATGTAGAGCTAAAGCTGTGGACGTAATTTTGCGTGTCCTAACACTATACTCATGTTGGTACATTCTTTCTTTAAGAAACCTAGAGGTCTCCCCGTAATATATTTTATCACAATCCAGGCAACTGATCGCATACACTACATTAGATAGTAAGTGAACTGGACATTTATCTTTTAATCTAGTATAGAGAGAGCCAACCCTGCAACTACTGTAAAAAGCTAAACCAATCTGAGGTATTTCACGTCGTAAAATCCTCTGAATACCCTGAGATAAGCCATCGATGAACGGGAACTTGAAATAAGCAGCAGGACTCTCCTCTCTCCTCCTAGTACTCAAATTATGGTTATAGTGACGATACCAGCATCTATTCACTAATTGAGTGGGGTAGCCATTGTTACTGAAAAAAGTTTGTAACCTTCTCCTATTTTTTATGAGAAAACAAGGACTACTGATATCAATCACTTTCTTGACCAAGTTTTGAACGCAATTGATTTTTTGTGACATTATGTGTGAGGATTGGAAATTAAGTACTCTCCTCGAACTGGTAGGCTTAATATACCAATCTGTTAACAAGGAGTTATCTGAACCCCTTATCACATTGATATCCAGAAATGCCAAACACCCGTTGTTTTCTAACTCCATAGTAAAATTAAGCCTTGCATGGAAAGAGTTAAAAGTATCCAATACCAGCTGCTCATCTCCTTTGTTAATAATAAGAAACAAATCATCCACATAAAGAGCAAGGAACTTAATACTAGTACTTAACTGACTAGAACAATCCTCTAAAAGCTTACACATGACAATATTCGCCAACACAGGTGAAACCGGAGACCCCATAGGAAGGCCATAACACTGTTGATAAACTACCCCTTCAAAGACAAAGTACCGAGCATCACACACTAACTCAAGTACAGACAGGAACATCTGTTTCGACATCCCTGTGCTCCTACCAAACTTAGACCACTGTTTGCTAACCAATTGGAAAGCAAGATCTAGAGGAATGTTAGTGAACAGCGATTGAACGTCCAAAGATATCATAGTCCTAGTATCATCTAAAATATGTTGAGACAAATTTTCCTTGAACGTAACAGAGTTTTTTACATTGAAACTATTATCAACAACAAGATTATTTAAATGTCCAACCACCAATTGGGACAAAGCGTGGGTGGGACTATTGATATACGACACGATAGGTCGAAGCGGGATGCCTGTCTTGTGTAACTTAGGGAGCCCATACACCTTAGGAGCTAAACCACTATACGATTTTAATTTTGAAGCTACCCTAGTATCCACATAGCCCAACATAATCAACTCATCCACCAATTTATTTACCTTTAGTCTATAAGTTGAGGAAGGATCCCGAGCCAATCTAGAGTAGGTATCACTATCACTTAACAATGTTGTCATCTTCCTAACATATTCATCTTTCATCATTATAACAGTGTTTCCCCCTTTATCACTTTTACCCACTACAAGTTCTGGGTGTTCTTTAAAAAACCTACGTGTCCTATTGAAACACCGCTGAACTTCCTGAACTTGTCGAACGGCACAACTCGGAGCAGCATTCAAACTTCTTACGTGGTTAGTGATAACATTGACACAGCTAGTCCGTACATTATCAGCATTATCCAACTCAACATTACTAAACACCTTTGGACGTTCAATCGCTGTTCACTAACATTCCTCTAGATCTTGCTTTCCAATTGGTTAGCAAACAGTGGTCTAAGTTTGGTAGGAGCACAGGGATGTCGAAACAGATGTTCCTGTCTGTACTTGAGTTAGTGTGTGATGCTCGGTACTTTGTCTTTGAAGGGGTAGTTTATCAACAGTGTTATGGCCTTCCTATGGGGTCTCCGGTTTCACCTGTGTTGGCGAATATTGTCATGTGTAAGCTTTTAGAGGATTGTTCTAGTCAGTTAAGTACTAGTATTAAGTTCCTTGCTCTTTATGTGGATGATTTGTTTCTTATTATTAACAAAGGAGATGAGCAGCTGGTATTGGATACTTTTAACTCTTTCCATGCAAGGCTTAATTTTACTATGGAGTTAGAAAACAACGGGTGTTTGGCATTTCTGGATATCAATGTGATAAGGGGTTCAGATAACTCCTTGTTAACAGATTGGTATATTAAGCCTACCAGTTCGAGGAGAGTACTTAATTTCCAATCCTCACACATAATGTCACAAAAAATCAATTGCGTTCAAAACTTGGTCAAGAAAGTGATTGATATCAGTAGTCCTTGTTTTCTCATAAAAAATAGGAGAAGGTTACAAACTTTTTTCAGTAACAATGGCTACCCCACTCAATTAGTGAATAGATGCTGGTATCGTCACTATAACCATAATTTGAGTACTAGGAGGAGAGAGGAGAGTCCTGCTGCTTATTTCAAGTTCCCGTTCATCGATGGCTTATCTCAGGGTATTCAGAGGATTTTACGACGTGAAATACCTCAGATTGGTTTAGCTTTTTACAGTAGTTGCAGGGTTGGCTCTCTCTATACTAGATTAAAAGATAAATGTCCAGTTCACTTACTATCTAATGTAGTGTATGCGATCAGTTGCCTGGATTGTGATAAAATATATTACGGGGAGACCTCTAGGTTTCTTAAAGAAAGAATGTACCAACATGAGTATAGTGTTAGGACACGCAAAATTACGTCCACAGCTTTAGCTCTACATTCAGTCAACCACAGTCACAAGTTTAACTTCCAGGAGGTAAAGGTGTTAGCTCAGGAACCGGATGAGCATAAGCGACGTACCCTGGAAATGCTATTTATTAAAAAGGATCCATTATCATTAAACTTTCGAAGTGATATTGATAATTTGCATGGAGTTTATTCTGGACTGATTGTACAAGAAACATAAATATGGAGGGTCGAAAATTATGAGTTTTTGTAGTTTGGACAATTTTTGAATTCAATTTGAATGTAGTTTCAGTGTGTTGCCGCTAGATGGCGGCACTGGTTTAATTTTAGATTGTTACCTTTTCTTTGTTATCTTTTTTATATTTACCTAGTTAAACATTTTTCACATATATTTATTTATTTATTCTCATTCTCTAGTCATTTTTTCTTAAATTGTTTGAATATTCTAGTCTTTTTTTAAAAATCTCAAAACATTTTTATTCAATAGTATGTTACATTAGTTCTCATTCCATATGTTTCTCATTGTAAGTTTCTCTAGCTTTGTGTTTTTAAGTTTAGTTTTTCTAATTGTAAACTCTTTTAATCTTAATTGCATCCTGTGTAAACTTTTTGTATTTTCTTTTGTTTTAGATCCTATGAAGAAGGTTTAAAGAATAAACCGAAACGTCGGGTTTTTGAGTATGTTGTGAGTGAATAGTGTTTTTATGACCGAGCCCTGGGTTTTCTCTGTGCTTATATATTATTCGCGGTCGTGTGTTTTTCGTATGTATATATATATATATATATATATATATATATATATATATATATATATATGTGTGTGTGTGTACACTGTACAAACCAGGTGACTCAACTCGGAGAACGGTTAAGTTTTAAGAACTAGACTTTATTCTGTATATCTGACGTTTTGGCAACTTTATTATATTATCATCATCAGAGCATCTGTAAAATACATTATTAGTGAATTTAATAAAAAAACTGCGGCGTTGGTCCAAAGAACATAGAGAGTAAAATGGTAGAAAGAACATGAAAATCCGTGATAGAAAAGTAACGAAAAAATTGTACAAAAAAGCAACTTACATGAGTTTATAGTAGAATAAGTACAAACTTAATAACTAAAAAGAGAGCGTAAGCGTAAGAGAAACAGATTATAAATTAACAAAGAAAAACGTAAAAATTATTCCTGCAGACTCCAAACATGTAAACAAAAGTAAAATGAACTAGAGTTGACTTCTAAGCGCCCTACAGCTGGTTCCTCCTGCTAGCTCATTTTATCTCGAAATTTTGAAGCCCCATTTTACAAAAAACTCTTAATAAATTGGTTGGGCGTGCAGCCTCACGTAAAACGGGTTTCGTGGGTATCGTGAACTTGAAATCAGTATAGGGGGAACACGCCATATTTTGATGTTTGACAAAATGGCGTGGAAAATTAAGACTACCTACAAGGGTTATGTCTATTTGTAATCTACTCTTTCATTTGATACCCCACTCAAAATTTAAAAAAAAAAATTTCCCCCGTGACAGGAATTAGCCTCCATTTTGGATTCCCAGTTAATCAGATCAAATTGCTAATCTTATTTTTTCTTTGGCTCATCAGACCGCACATTTTGCATATTTTTTTTATATTTTTAGTAACAACAGAAATATAGTTTTAGAGGGTGGGACACGCTAAATTTTGATGTTTTTTTGACAAAATAGCGCGGAGAATTGAACACTACCCACGAATATTATATATATTTTTAATCTACTCTTCAATACCTTTCATTTGATACCCCACTCAAAATTAAAAAAAAAAAAATTCCCCCTGATAGGAATTAGCCGCCATTTTGGACTTGAACAGCTGATAGTTTTGAGTTCGCTATATTTTTCCTTTCTGCCCGTCAAAACGATTTTTAATAATGGAAAGTTTCATGTTGTTATCTCTTTTTATTCAAAAGTTATTGGAACCGTACAGAGTGACAGACAGACAGACACATGAATGAAACTGTAAGGGTTTCGTTTTTTGGTTTTCCTAACAAAACTCTAAAAAAAAAGAAAAATGATCGAAAACGATTCTGACGATTTTGATTAAACACTTTCTAAAATATATTCCATTTAACTACGAATCTAACCACATAATTCTTTTGTCGGGGAAGGAATCTAGTTACTGAGAAAAAATCTATAAATACAGACTGTGAGAGGCCGGATTCGATACCGTGTCGGGGAGAAGTTATTTTTATGGATAAAATATTCAATAATAATTAAATGTAGTCACAAAAACTTGAAACAAATAACCAATAGAAATGACTGGACCAAATACTTATGTGTATCAAATACTTATGTGTTCGTCCACTTACTTATGTGTATCAAATACTTATGTGTTCGTCCACTTACTTATGTGTATCCAATACTTATGAGTAAATCCAAGTATTTATTTGAGGAAGTTGTGTGCGTGTTGTATCAGGCTGATATTTTCTTCTGTTCTTTGACTATAGACTAAAGCGGCCTACACACATGGGAACTTGGTTCGGCGAGCCAAGTTCGTAGGGTCCGCTCTCTACACACAGTAGAGAGGGACACGAACGACGGTTCGTCCTAATCGTCAGTTTCCCTCTGAACTGAGCTGAAACAACGTTAAAAACACAGTTTTAAAACAGAGTTAAAAGAAACAGCTTTAGAAAAACAGCGATAAAAAACCAGCGTTAAAAAAAAGAAAACAGTGTTAAAAGAAGAAAAAAGAAACAAATACGTCGAAACTTGGTTCGTTTACCTCTACACACATGGGAGCTTGGTTCGTTTACCTCTACACACATGGGAACTTGGTTCGTTTACCTCTACACACATGGGAACTTGGTGCGTTTACCTCTACACACATGGGAACTTGGTTCGTTTACCTCTACACACATGGGAACTTGGTTCGTTTACCTCTACACACATGGGAACTTGGTTCGTTTACCTCTACACACATGGGAACTTGGTTCGTTTACCTCTACACACATGGGAACTTGGTTCGTTTACCTCTACACACATGGGAGCTTGGTTCGTTTACCTCTACACACATGGGAACTTGGTTCGTTTACCTCTACACACATGGGAACTTGGTTCGTTTACCTCTACACACATGGGAACTTGGTTCGTTTACATCTACACACATGGGAACTTGGTTCGTTTACCTCTACACACATGGGAACTTGGTTCGTTTACCTCTACACACATGGGAACTTGGTTCGTTTACCTCTACACACATGGGAACTTGGTTCGTTTACCTCTACACACATGGGAACTTGGTTCGTTTACCTCTACACACATGGGAACTTGGTGCGTTTACCTCTACACACATGGGAACTTGGTTCGTTTACCTCTACACACATGGGAACTTGGTTCGTTTACCTCTACACACATGGGAACTTGGTTCGTTTACCTCTACACACATGGGAACTTGGTTCGTTTACCTCTACACACATGGGAACTTTGTTCGTACGAACCAAGTTCCGATGTGTGTAGGCCGCTTTTTAAATAGACAATTTCATGTTCTCACTGATCAATGATGGCTTATTTTTAGAGTTTAATTGAATTTTGCTTGTTTCAACTAAATTTTGGTTCAACTGTAGTGTGTATTTTACAACTTTGAATTGTGTATTCGCTTATTTTTACAGAAAAATGTTTTGTTTATTTTGTTAAATTCATATTGTACGTGCCAGGCCGAGATTTAGAGCTACTTCTAACGACCTTTAATCACCTCCAACCACCTCTAACCTTCCTTAAGGAAATTTCTCTGGCACGTACAATATGAATTAGGCTTTTTTTCTCAAAATGTAATACTTTTTTAATATGATCATTATGTTCTAATTTATTTACCTAAATAAATGTTATTTATTTGTTTCAGGTAAGTTTTTTGATTCCTTAATACTCATCTTACTGTAAGTAAATAATTATTATATTTAGAAAGTATGTAGTTAATTTTGTTGAATTTTTAAGTAAACCTGGTTAAACCTAAGTAAATTGGGAGTGTTATTGATGGATCTGCTATTGGTGTTCAAATCCTGTCTCATGACCCTTATGATATTAAAATTAATAATACGATCTTTCGTACAAAAATGGTTTTAACTTTATAATTTAATAAAAGTTTTATTAAAACTTCTTTAGCTTTCTTACTAACCTCCAGGTTTTTGTTTAGAATTTCGATTTTTTTTTTTTTTACAAAAATGATGGTTTAAATTGTCAAAAATAAATTATTCAAAATGATTCAGGTTGAAAAGACTGATATTTAGAAATATTCAAACATGATATAAACCTGGAACAAATCGAACAAGTTAACACTGTCTCAGATGGCTTTCCAGATATAAAAGTTTTTGGCGATAAATCTCGAGTTTTTTTGTGGAAACAAGTCAACTCCTCTTTTTTAGTTCTAAAATGCTTTCTAAGGAAAGAATAACTTTCGAAATAATTTTACGGTGTAAGGGCAAAGAATAAGGGGGGGGGGGGTAAAAGAAAAAACCTCTTTCCGACCTCATACTTTGCCAACTTGGCTTGAGGAATGCCCGAATTCTAGACATTTCGGAAATGCCTTTTTTTTACACTTTTCTTTATTTTCGCTTAAGGCAGAAACAGAGTTATTTCTTAATACTGTAGAACCATCCGATGTCCTTTTAATTACCTGCGTTTCTTTTTTTCGATGTTCTATTAAAGTTTTTGGGGAAATTGAAACAATTAAAAAAATCTTGCTAAAGTATAAATAGTTGCGGTTCAAGGATTAATCCTTGTTGAATACTTTTTTTTAAAATTTAGTTTCTTTTAAGTTCTTAATTACTAGTTTCATCTCACTCTTTTTGAACTTTTGAAATTAATTAAAGGCTTTTTAATGTGCTTTTTTTATTTAAATTATTTATGTCTTTTAGCTGTTCATGTTTGGCTGTTTTCAAGAATGAATAACTCTGGCCTTTTCAACTGATTGTAAGAGAAACCATTGAAAAACATAGAATGCCACTGAATTAAGAAAAGTAAATAAATAATAAATTAACTTAGCATCTAACACCCACGTTAAACATATTTTGGCATCGAATATGGGGCTGCACCAAACGTTCCAACTCCTACCGCACCCACTCCTTACTCTCAAAGATCCTAAGAACCATAGTAGATGCACCCTACTACGTCTTATATCAAACATTATACAACGATTTAAATGTCTCATTTTTTGAGATCTAGCCATTTTCCGGTAAAACTCCTTCCACCAGTCAGTTTCTTTTCATATAAATTCTCTTGTCCAACATCTATGATCTGAAACCATTTCTGATAACCCTCCCAGGCGCCTGAAGTGGCAACAGCCTCGTGACGTAATAACCTAAACTCTAAACATTTAGGGATGGGAGGAACGGTTCTATGAGTGGAACGTGTTACAAAGTTTCGTTCCAGAAAATAACCAGTTCCAGGAACTGTTATGTTAAATAAAATTTATATTATTATTACAATTAGTTATTTATCTTTTATCGAACGGAAATAAAAAACAATTATATGTCTCTATTTTTATCAATATTATATGCATGTATGGATTATATGTCTCCGAAACCGCACCACTACTTGTAGGAAATATTACGCTGATCAAGAAACTTCCTATGAGCAAACATCAGGACCGTAACAGTTTTGTTGTTTTGTTTTTGAGATATTGCGAATGTATTTTTTTTTTTTTTTATATAATATATATTTATATAATTATTCGTAAATTTCTCAAATACTGAAATAATAATTATATATCATTAATGTCCACCAGCGTTATTTCCAGAAACTCTGTTTGAGAATTGGATAAATATTATTCGGGATTTTTAACCAGGAAATACATATATGATCTATGATCTACACTGAGAAAAAAAAGATGCGATTTTTGGGTAGCCGCAGACCAAAAATATTGTTGCGGCCGGGACCACCAGAAGTTCGTTGCGATAACAAGTCGAGTTTAGTAGACCGTTAACAATAGACTTTTAGTAGCTGTAATTGTAATTTGTATTGTAGCGGTAACCAAGAAAGTTTGTAACTGTTATTAAATGGAAGAAAATCTGTATTCGCTGCAACAATGTTTTTAGTTGCCGTCAACAGTCTGTATAGTCACGGCAATTATTTTTATAGTTACTGCGACTACACTTTTTTTGCCAGAACTTAAATAATAGTTGCTGTAACTACAAAATTTGTTAGCGCTGCTGTGTAATTAATGACCCTAACAATATATATTTTACGCTAGCTACATTAATTAGTTTGCTCAACTATAACAATAGTTGCTGTGCCTATTTAACAGTTGCTGTAACTCCAAAATTTGTTGCCGCTACTGTATAACATAATGACTCCAACAATAAATGTAATTCCCCCAATTATGTATATAGTCACACCAAACATAACGTTTGTCATCCTCAACAATAATTATATTCCCCTCTACTACTCTTTTGGCTCCTGCATAGTTGCAGGAACCAAAAGAGTAGTTAAGGGAACTATCCATGGTGGGACCTGTAGTAGTACGCCCTCTCCGATTACAAAATATATTATTGTTTATTCAGTTAAGTATTTTAGGCCAAGCAATTTATTGAGAGCAAAATAATTTAGAATTTATTGGAAGCATTTTAGATTGCTTCCAATAATAATCTTTTTTTAATTTATAACTTTGTTTGCTTTTAATAAATTGCATAACCTGAGACACTCAACAGTATAAACAATCATCTATTTTGCAATCGGAGGGTGCATACTGCTATATAGGTCCCACCATGGATAGCTACCATGACATTTACAGGGAACTATACTACTACTAGTACCCTGAATTCATACTTACTCATTGAATGTGACTCTTTATTTCATTGCTTTACTGACTAAGTATTCAAAGCATAAAGCATGACATCGAACTTACTTAAAAGTTCAAACTTTTGTATTGAAACAAGTCAGTAAAGTAAAGAAAATTTATAAAACGTTGCAATAAAAGACAAATGATGCAAAATAATTAAGGATAGAATAATTTAGCCTGGACACCGTTTTAGTGTATAACATTTTTATTATAAAATATATACAAGAAAAATATACATTATACTTAATTACAATATAAAAGTAATTACTATATTTATTATTTTAAAAGTATTACTTTAAAATTATTAATTAAAATTATTAAAAAAATAGTAATTATTACTTTAAAAGTAATTACTGTATAAAATAACTAAATAAAATTATTACTAAATAATATATAATGACTACATTAAAATTACTGTATATTTATTATATATGCATAAAAGAAAAAAAAAAGAAAAATATAATTACTTATTAATATTTGTTATTTCAGCAAGGTATTTTTTTTTTTTTTTTAAATTTATTTATCTTTAATAGTTTTAGAATATGCGACAAATTAATGATGCTAAATGTTTAAGGATAAAACAATTTAGCCTGGACACAGTTTTATAATACAAATTGTTTAAGCTTATTTATTAAAAATATATAAAAGAAAAGTAAACATTTAACTACTACAAAAAGTAATTACAATATAATTTTAAAAGTATTAATTAAAATTATTATAAAAATAAAAGTATTGAAAAATTAAAATCATTAAGAAATTATTCATTATTACTTTAAATTAATTACTGTATAAAATTACTGAATAAAATTATAACTAAATAATACATGGTGACTGCATTAAAATTACTACATAATTTTTATACTCGTTTATAAAAGAAAAAAAATAACATTATAATTCGATAACATAATAAATAATAATTAAATTAACACAATAATTAATTACATATAATTAAAACTAACATTATTTCAGTACCTAGGTACTTGTAACAAGTAATATGGAGTACCTGTACCTGGTAGTACTGTGTACTAGATAAACTAGAAACAATACCACCCCTAGTTCACGGTACGGAGGTAGGCAAGGAACTGACAACTGACTGACAATAATTCTAGTTGTCTCTGGCCAGCATGGTGTTGTAAAATGAAACTGCGCATGCTCGGAAGTGGTTCATGTAGTTACGGGTATCGTTTTTACTGTTACGGAAACTAAACTTAGGTATGGTGACTAGAACATTAGCTCCTCCGACTATCTTTATAGTTACAACACATAAATGACTGCAAATTTAGTTCCCGTTACTAAAATCACTTACGGTTACTATAAACTTTGTTAAAACACTATCCATAACTAAGTTTTATTTAAATCGTTCGTCCTAACCAATAATATAAAAAGGGTACCTAGTTGCTTAGTTGCAGTTAATACATTTATAGTAAAGCGGATATGACTCTCAAAAATACTGCAAAACAGACTGCCAACTATAGTTTTACATCAAATTTGAGCTACTCAATTTCACTTTCCAAGCTTTTCAGTAACGAATTCGTATGTTAGATGCCATGAATAAATGAAATACTGCAAAACCGAGGCCTCTGACAACCGAGTTCTTTAATAGGGGCCCTGGAAACCTTAAACTATATTTCTGAATAGCGAATAAATGTTATCCTCATGAAAATCAATGTTAAACACTTAATAGCAAAATTAAATCGTTTAACAAAAAAAAAAAAAAAAAAAAAAAAAAAAAAAAAAAAAAAACACAGGTGAATGGAGCGAACTAGAATTTCAGAACTTTATCAGACAGGGTGGTCCTGGTTCTAGGGAAAAATTCCAGCAAACGCCCCTAAAAACCTTAAATAGATCTTAGGCCCTATCGCTCTACGCCCTGCGGTTCTTTGATCCAAACCAAACCCCCAATGTAAGTTCAGCTGAGGGAACAGGCATACTTTTTTTTGGAGGAGTTGGTTGGAAACTTGAAGGCGGGTACAAAATTATGTCAATTTAAATTTCACCCTTTTAAAATTTAAGCTTTCAACAAGAATTTATGATTGTTTTAAGAAACTTTATCTGAATAGCTAGTAAATGTTATCATCATGAAAGTCAATATTAAACAAATAGCTACATTAAATCATTTAAGCTACAAAAAAACTTCAAGGCCGAGTGGAGCGAACTAGAATTTTAGAACTTTATTATACAGGGTGGTCCTAAAGTCTCCCCCCTTTAAATTTTGAACCATTTGACATAAATGAATGAAACCTGGCGTACTTTTCTTGTGAAAAGGGGTAAAACAGAGTGAGTATTTTTTTGTGTGATTTACTTCATTTTGGTGGTATTGTTCACTTCGGGTGTTCCATCTAATATGAGCTATCGCAAAAATGAAAAAAAAAAGTTAATAGTAAGACGTATAGTAGTAATAAATTGCCAAGAGTAAAAATGTCTCATTTTTATCTAGAGAATACAAACCTTAAATTTGTTACAAACATTAAATTCTCTAAATTTGGCAATTTTTCTTATTTTTTTATGGTATCTAGCAGCAATAGTGATCCCAAAAAAAATCTTAAATCCGTAGAAGAATTCACAAAACACATTCTACATTGGAATACTAAGTCCAATCACATGGAATACTTAATCCCTTATACTCTTTAGTTTAAATTAAAATATCTACATTTAATACGAGACATGGAAATACCCTAATCCTATATGTATATTATATGGGTCTTTTAGTATTTTGTTTATCATCTATCGATTATTGATTAGATCAAAATTTTATTATTAAACATACATTTTAATTTTAAAATGTTAATTGTTGTTAAATGTTGAACTGATCGAATTTAATCATAATTTGAATCAAAGCTCGATTCGAACTCCTGATGGTAATCGAATGATTAGATTTAAAATTTAATTAGGAATATTCTATTACAAATTCTTTTTGAGCATCCCTACACTGCACCCCCCCCCCCCCCCCTGTCGGCGCGGGTGAAAAGATAAAGATTAAACGTAACAAATAGGGGTAATACTAATAATAACAAAATATAAAATATTCGTTGTTAACTTAGTTTATGTAAAATCCAAATATATAGTTGCTTCAACTATAACCCTACTTATTGCAGTAACCACAAAAAAAAAGAAAAATAATTGGCGCAAACCAAATGCAGTTGCTTCAATTGCATTTGACTTTGCGGTGACCAAATCTGCATTGACTATATTTAGTTTTTGCATTTGCATCTCACTTTTTTCTCAGTGTATCTATAATGGGAAATTTCATTTGAATAATAAGTTTGTTATATAACATATGGACTCGAGATATTTTTTAAAATCTAAAACAGATGTGTCTGGTCTGTAAAAAGGAAGTTTAGCCGGTACTTGTACAATATGTAATATAACATATTGTATGTATGTACAACTAAAATGCCAACATGTTACCGACTAGTTCCAGATATGATAAAGGGTACGGACAGTTGGACGTTGAACATCATAGAACTCCGGAACTCCAGTGTAGAGAGGAGTTACCCTTCTAATCTAATCATTGTATGAACTGGCCGCCCACTGACCCCCCCACTATCCTATACATACACTGAGACACATAACGCTACCATGTACCCTCTATCAATGCTATGGAAACATAGGCAATACCGACAGTTCTATATGGACCTTACTCCGCTCAACATCTAGTAGTTCGTTTCATTTTTATTATTTTTCAAGTTTTATATTTTTATTATTAAATTTCAATTATTTTTTTTTATTCGATTTTTTTTTCTTCTTCTTTATTTTGAACTTATTGTTTAGTGTAGCGAAAGGAAGTGTTTTATAAAAGTGCGAACATTTAATAAACTTGTGTTACATAGTATCATATAGTGGAATAATTATCAAGTATAACGACATTATCTTTTTATCTAATCTTAACTGGTTTTTACTGCTTTTAATTTATTTTTATAATATCTGATTTTATATCTATTATTTATTTTTTAGTTATTTATAATCATTTTAATTATTAATCAACTATTTACTTTTATCGATTCTTTCTTTTTTCTTAAATACATTTAATATAGTGGATGTAAATAAGATTATATCCATTATATTATGATATTTCTATTGTTCTTTTGACATTTTATTTATATCCCAACTAATCTTTACTTTCTCTTAAGTATTGTGATGACGCGAAAATTCGATTTGGAGATTTTAATGGATTTAAACGTTTTGAGGTCCCCTGACTCCAAAAAATTGTTTATTATTTTTAAAAATGTCTGTCAGTCATCTTTGCAGACGCCTGGAGCCTAAACTACTGGTATTGACGAAATTTGGCATACATGTTCAGAAAATTAATACCTCGAGGCCAAATCGAGAAATGAATTTTAGCTCCGAATTTCGGAGTTAAAATAAAAAAAAGTGAAAAAAATTATTTATCGAAAACGGTTCTGACGATTTTGATTAAAAAATTTTAAAATGTAGCCCATTTAAATACGAATTTAACGATATAAGCAGTTTTGGCTAGTGGTTAGAGGAGGCTCTAAATCTCGGCCTGGCACATAGAATATGAATTTACCTTAAACTATTTTTATTTTGTTGTAAGTACTCTTAGTTATATTGTTTGTTTTTTGTTTTTGTTTTTTGTTTTGATTCTATTTTTGTACCATATTTTTCCTCAACTCAGAGAATAACTTGATAAGATAATGATACTTCTACGTTTGTTGCTGAATTGTTCAATTTGTTATCTATAAAAAGATTATATAGTAGATAATAATATACTTGATTTATGTTTTATGATATTAACTTATATTTATTTATTTTCCTTGTTTTAGTTTTGTTTGTTTGCTTTTTTAAATAAATCATTCTCATATTATTAAAAATTTACTATTATAATAATTAAAAATCTGATATCAACTATATAAATTTTTAAACGGCTATAAGAATAAATTTATTTAACATGTTAGTCCGAAATAAATTTCAAAGGTCTACTCAAAATTACCATTTTTTGAAACAGAAAACCAGTATAATTTACTTGTTAGTGGAGGTGGTTTGAGGGGTGTGGGTTCGTCTGGGGTTGGCAAAAAGGACCCAAAGATGGTCTGTTTGCCAGGCTAGGCCTCCCCGCCCTTACTACTACTACTACTACTACTTGTTAGTGCTGACATAATTTCATTTTTTTTCTTTTTTCGTTTGTAAATTACCAGCATTGACGAATTTTATATAAGTAGTGATGGCTGGTAAGGTGTAGTTAATTAAAGAAAGAACCTTATTTCATTCATAAACAATTTAAATGAGAAATAATAAGTAGTGATGGCTGGTAAGGTGTAGTTAATTAAAGAAAGAACCTTATTTCATTCATATACAGTTAAAATGAGTAATAATAAGTAATGATGGCTGGTAAGGTGTAGTTAATTAAAGAAAGAACCTTATTATTCATAAACAATTTAAATGAGAAATAATAAGTAGTGGTGGCTGGTAAGGTGTAGTTAATTAAAGAAAGAACCTTATTTCATTCATATACAGTTAAAATGAGTAATAATAAGTAATGATGGCTGATAAGGTGTAGTTAATTAAAGAAAGAACCTTATTTCATTCATATACAGTTTAAATGAGTAATAATAAGTAGTGATGGCTGGTAAGGTGTAGTTAATTAAAGAAAGAACCTTATTTCATTCATATACAGTTAAAATGAGTAATAATAAGTAATGATGGCTGGTAAGGTGTAGTTAATTAAAGAAAGAACCTTATTATTCATAAACAATTTAAATGAGAAATAATAAGTAGTGGTGGCTGGTAAGGTGTAGTTAATTAAAGAAAGAACCTTATTTCATTCATATACAGTTAAAATGAGTAATAATAAGTAATGATGGCTGGTAAGGTGTAGTTAATTAAAGAAAGAACCTTATTTCATTCATATACAATTTAAATGAGAAATAATAAGTAGTGGTGGCTGGTAAGGTGTAGTTAATTAAAGAAAGAACCTTATTTCATTCATATACAGTTAAAATGAGTAATAATAAGTAATGATGGCTGGTAAGGTGTAGTTAATTAAAGAAAGAACCTTATTTCATTCATATACAGTTTAAATGAGTAATAATAAGTAGTGATGGCTGGTAAGGTGTAGTTAATTAATGAAAGAACCTTATTTCATTCATATACAGTTTAAATGAGTAATAATAAGTAATGATGGCTGGTAAGGTGTAGTTAATTAAAGAAAGAACCTTATTTCATTCATATACAGTTTAAATGAGAAATAATAAGTAGTGATGGCTGGTATAGTAAAATTAATTAATGAAAGAACCTTATTTCATTCATATACAGTTTAAATGAGTAATAATAAGTAATGATGGCTGGTAAGGTGTAGTTAATTAAAGAAAGAACCTTATTTCATTCATATACAGTTTAAATGAGTAATAATAAGTAATGATGGCTGGTAAGGTGTAGTTAATTAACGAAAGAACCTTATTTCATTCATATACAGTTTAAATGAGAAATAATAAGTAGTGATGGCTGGTATAGTAAAATTAATTAATGAAAGAACCTTATTTCATTCTTATACAGTTTAAATGAGTAATAATAAGTAATGATGGCTGGTAAGGTGCAATAATTAAAGAAAAAACCTTATTTCATTAAGATGAAACGTTTCCACTCATAGTAGAGTCATACTCAGTCATGTATATTTCTAAAATACAATTTTACATAAAATTAGACTCTAACATTTACTCATTTTTCTTGTACACCTTATTTTAATTGTTTGAAATTTACAATTACAGTAAAAAATTGATTTGATAGCTTTAAACATTACTTACGATAAAGTTTCCTAAAGCCATCAAATAAGTTCTTTCTGTAATTGTAAATATCTCAAACAATTAAAATATTATGTTATATGAGAAAAATCAGTAAATGTGTGTTTAATTTTATGTAAAATTGTTTTTTCGAAATATAAATGACTGAGGATGACTCTACTATGAGAGGAAACGTTTCATCTTAAATGAAATAAGGTACTCTCTGTAATTATTACACCTTATTAGCCATCACTACGTCTTATACCTTAAAAAAAATAGGGTTTACACAAAAATTTATTAACAATTTAAATCTTTATAATGTGTAATCATTTAATTTTTGAACGACTTCTTGCCTAACGCGAACTCTTTTTTTTTAAATTATCGTTGAACATGTTAGGTAATGCCATGTAAGGTAATGTCATGTAAGGTAATGTCGTGTAAGGTAATATCATGTTAGGTAATGTCATGTTAGGTAATGCCATGTAAGGTAATGTCGTGTAAGGTATATAATATCATGTTAAGAGTAATGTCATGTTAAGTAATGCCATGTAAGGTAATGTCGTGTAAGGTATATAATATCATGTTAAGAGTAATGTCATGTTAAGTAATGCCATGTAAGGTAATGTCGTGTAAGGTATATAATATCATGTTAAGAGTAATGTCATGTTAAGTAATGCCATGTAAGGTAATGTCGTGTAAGGTATATAATATCATGTTAAGAGTAATGTCATGTTAAGTAATGCCATGTAAGGTAATGTCGTGTAAGGTATATAATATCATGTTAAGAGTAATGTCATGTTAAGTAATGCCGTGTAAGGTAATGTCGTGTAAGGTATATAATATCATGTTAAGAGTAATGTCATGTTAAGTAATGCCATGTAAGGTAATGTCATGTTAGGTAACGTCATGTAAGGTTAATTTATACTTACCTTTATATTATTTTATTTATGTTGAAATTTATGAAGTTATTTTAAAGTAAGCAAAAGCACTTTTACTATATTTTTTTCATACCAATTATCACATCATTATCTATTTATTATCCAGTATATCATCAATCATCATTGGATTAATGGACCAATAATCTGATAATAAGATCTTTAATGTAAAACACGTTTCACCTCTTCGAGAATAGAACAAGATAAGTCACTGTTTAGACAGTAGTTTCAAGTGATTATGGTGTCCTTTCACATATTAGTTTTGGCTACTCTAATTGGTCATTTTTATAATAATAATTATCTTTTTCTATATTTTCCTTTTTTTTGTGTGTCATAGTGAAATTAGCATCCAACAATTTGCATCCGACAATTAGCATTCGTCCTTTTTAAGGATGAATGTCTTATTTATCATAAGGGATGACATAATTAAAAATTAAAATAATTATGTCTTATTACCTACGATAAAAGTTCTTCTCTGAAAGTTTTGTCTCCTTGTATTCGTTTACAAAGAACTCTTCCAAAAAAAGGTATACAAACATAGTGCATTTTTATTTAGTTGTTGAAACAATTCCCTGCAGATAATGTCGATTCCATTACCATTAACAATTTAAACGTTTCTCTAACTTTATATTTTCTACTTAACGTTCTTTTTCTTCTTTTTTTTTTACCGAATTAGCTTAAAGTGAAGCGACAAGGTTCATTTGTATTCAGTGTTTGCTTTTCAATTCCACAAGGTATTGCTGTAGTTCCCTTTCTCTTCTCTCTTTATTTTACTGGAGAAGTTCGGTTTTTTCGTGAATGTTAAGATAATTGGGTGTTGCCAGAACGGATATCATAATTAGCTAAGGCATAAGGCATTATACCCTAAAGCCCATCTTTATTGTTTTTCGTAGAATCTCTTGCACCTATAAAATTTGAATGCTAATTAGTGTTTGATGGACGACAAATTCTCATCTCAGTTTATACTTTATCTTGCCCTTTTCCTCCAATCAATTTTTTAACTTGACAATTGACACATATGTAATTTGTTTTTCTTATATATAAATTAACAAACGATATTTCATCGCAATAACTAACCTTCTAGTCCAGGAGATATGCGTACAAAAAAAGTGTCTGACTTATATCAAGCAAGAATTTTGTGTATAACATAATCTTTTGATGCCTTTTAAGAATATGTGGTCAGCTGAGTTCGTCTGCGGAATTTAGCTTGGCAATAGGCATTTGAAAAAGAAAAATAAATCGGTGAAGAGCGGCTATGTCCCGCCCATTTTGGTGGTCTAAGTGATTTTCATGATGCTGAGTACAAAATTAGTTAGTAGACCAAAAATTAAGTTGACGTTACTTTGTCACTTGATAGGTGACCTCTTTGATTTAGAGTAATACTTGACTAACTAACCTGTATCAAGTAACAAAGTAACTAATTTTGTACTCGCTATTTAATTAAGTATTTACTAAACTTAGACGTTAAGTACGTTAGAATAGGGCTATAGAAATTATTGTTTTGCTTTAAGCAGTTAAAAATAATGTTATACCTAAGCCTTTACCTAACCCAACTGTAACCTAAGCCTTTACATCCCTTGGCTTTGGTTCCTTAATCTTTCTACAGCCCTATTCTACCCCATATATATATATATATATATATATATATATATATATATATATATATATATATATATATATATATATATATATATATATATATATATAAAATATTATTCAAGACTATAAGTGGGTAACCTCCGGTCTGTGAGGGAGAACCACCCTTCCTTTGATGTCCTTTTTTATTCTTAAATATTTAGAAATAGTAAACCCAAAAAAAAATCATTTATACATTACTAATAATTTTTACATTTTCTTTTACCAAAGAAGAAGACTGTTACATAAAGCAATTTTTTATTGTACCTTTAATTTTTCCTTATATAAACTATTTATAAATTAAAATACATTAATAATAATTAAAGGTCAAGATCATCTAATAAAAAGTTAGAAATATAAATAAAAATTTAAAAAAATCTTTAACATTCTTAACAATATTTCAAAAATATTAATAGGTACATTATACTAAAATCTATTTTTCTCTCTATTGATGTATCTTTTTTTTGCATTAAGTCTATTTTTTTTTTTTTTTTTTTTTTTTTTTTTTTTTAAATGAGGGAGGGACTGGGAAAAGTGTTCTAGGTGGGTTTATACTTGTAACACTGGGAGGTTTCGGGGTTGAAAATCCAATAACCAACCTAAGAAAATTCTATCCGCGTATTTTTATCCCTTTTCCGGGGCCCCCTCTGGGAGGAGTCAGGAAAAAAGAGGGTTAGATTCCGAGGTCTTCGAAACGTAGAAATGCTTAATTTATTTCCTTCTTGCTTTTCCCTTCAACTTGTACGTTCCATTCAGGAATTTTATTCTTAAGAATTTATTCTTACTTTTTTTTATTCTTATCCCCCCCCCCCCCCCTTTAAATAAGATAAAAATCTATTCCTCTCCAATCTCTTTCTATTTATTATTTTCATTTTATTTTTTATTATTTCTATTTTATTTTATTTCTTAAAATATATTTTTGTACTTTTTTTCCTTCTATTAATAAGAAATTATTTTAAAAATGGAGCAGTCATTTGTATAATTTGTGCTCTGTTACAGCCAGATATTTTTCAGGAAAAGTTCTCTAATAATTTTAATTGTTTATTTTATTTTGCAAAATATTTTTTAAAATTAAAAATTAAAATGTATAAGGTTTTAAACCATGATCATTATTAATAAAGTAAATTAATAATAATAATAAATAAAAAATGTATTAAACTTTTTTCTAGATTTAACTCTTGAATCGTTCTTATTATTAGAAGTAAACTTTTCTTAAATGTATTATATATATATATCTATAATATGAATTTATTCTTGATAATAATTCTGTGCAACTGACATCATTCTTTGTTAAATAAATTCTGTAAAGTTATTATTATTATTTTATTTATTTATTTATTTTTTTTTCATTTTTTCGTTATTGTGTAGCAAATCGACAAAGAAGGTGAAATTCAATTTTCAAGGAAGTAAATAGAAATTTGTTATTTGTTAAATTGTGAAATTAGTTTTTTTTATTATTGATAAAAGGTAAAAGTTAAATTGAATTTTTTTTTTGAATTGACTATATTTTTGGAATAAAAATCCTGTATGACTTCAGTGTGGTACGTCGTTCAATATTCTTGCGTAAGTTATAATTTTTTTTATTTGTTAATATTTTTAATTTTTGTGTAATCTTAATCATTACTTTTATAATATTATGATATTGTTTGTAACCTTATCAAAGGTTATTATCTATGGTTACCTTAGACAATTACAAACATAGATAAGGTTACCTTATCTATGTTATTATTCTGGAGATCGAACAAAATGTAGATTTCGATTTGCATTACTAAGCCCTCCAATTCCTATCGCATCCAATCTCTCCTATCCAAGATCCTAAGAAAAATAGCTGACGCTCTCTTCTTTGTACACAATTTTATCCTTTATAACGACCTCAAAGTACCCTTTGTCCGAGAATTAGCCATATCCAGATAAAAATCCTTCCACGATTCCCTTCCCGACCATTCTAATCCACTAATCCACAGTCTGTTTTCCCGGTCCATTCCTGACAATCCTACTATAGACGTCTGAAAAGGCAGTGACCTCTTAGATAACTTATATATATTTTATTTCCAGTAGGGAGAAAAAGTTATGATTTTGGATTAGTTTAGAGGGACTAAAACAGGTCTTTTCATCCCTGAACTCAAAAAGTAGGGAGAAAAAGTAAAAGTAGGGCGAAAAAGTAAAAGTAAAGATTGCAACTTAATTATTTTATAAATAGTAGAAAATGTATGGCTAATGTAATGAAGTTGTCGAAATCAAGTTGGCGGCACTGCACTTTTTTGACCATGTTTATCTTTGTTTAGAACATTATAACCTGCATCTAAATAACCTTCTATTTGAGTTTAATTCCAATTCTTATTTGTTTTTAATATTGAATCTCTTATATCTGCTATTAAAAGTTCTAATAATTATTGTTATTTATTAAAATATTAAATAAAAACTGTGCAATGGACGAAAATGTGTATCTTTTTTCTACTGGCAATAAAATATTGTACCTCGTGAATATGTCAAATATGTACCTCGTGAGTAAAGTGCCATTATTCCCCACGCGATAATTATCTCCCTCGGCTGCGCCTCGGGAGCTAATTAGAGTTATTCCCTCGGCTGCGCGTCGGGAATTAAAGATTCAAATTTCCTCGGCTTCGCCTCGGGATTGAGGGACCATGGTTCCTTCGGCTTCGCCTCAAGAACCAACTTTTTCGCTCAGGGAATAATGGCTTACTTTACTTCCTAGGTGCATAAATAACTATTATAAGTAGTAGAGAATAAATGACTAATGTAATGAAGTTGAAATCAGGTTGGCGACACTGCTTTTTCGATCATCTTTATTATTGTTTATAACCTGCATCTAAATAACCTTCTATTTGAGTTTAATTCCAATTATTATTTGTTTTTAATATTGAATCTCTTTAGAGCTGCTATTACAAGTGCTAACAATTATTGTTATTTATTAAAATAATAAATAAAAACTGTGCAATGGATGAGTGTGCATTTTCTCCTTACTGGAGATAAAAATATTGTATGTACCTCGTGAGTAAAGTGCCATTATTCTTCATACATCAGGAACAATTTTTGTACAACATTCATGTAAACCAACATATCTTTAAATATACTGTTCTGATTTTAAAGAAAATATCTGGTTTGTCGAATTTAGTTCACATATTGTACCTTAATAATATCAATCGCCATAAGATTTCGCTCATTAAATTTTTCTAAAATAAAAAGTTAATTTATAAGTCAAAATAAATTTGTCATTTAAAAATAACTCGACAGATAAACAGACAAGATGTATATTTTGTTAAATGTAAGAAGCTTAAATTAAATATGGTCGCATAGGCTGTAATTTACTGTTAAATTTAAATACATTTTTTTTTTTAAAAAAATAAGAAATTTTTTCTTTTTACTACGTTTTTATTAGCTTGCTTTCTTGTTTATTTGTCCTGTACAAATCTGGCAATCGATTTTTAACTAACTTCCCAAATAGCTAGACATTTGAGCTTTTAGCATAGCTCAGAACACGATGACCATGCATTATTTTAATACTTTTAGCCATCTTTCAGCAGAATTTAATTCGTTTTCAGAACATTTTGCTGTATGGAAAGTTAGTTCGGAAAAAATCCTCAAGTTATTTTTATTTGTTTTGACATGTCCCATATTTACAATCTTCATTTTGACGGGTTTCAAATTTGTGATTTTTATAAATAAGAGATAAACATTGAATGACTGCAAAACAGGAAATATATCGATAATATTATTTCAAATATATCGATGGCATGTTTTAGATTTGGTGTTGGGGAGATCCGTTGTACAAAGATTTGTCCTTTTATAGGTTTAAGATCAGCTCTCTAGATTCTAGATGGTTGTCATTTATGTGAAGTAAATAAATTTGGAACTTTTTTTTTTTTCACTAACATTATATATTATATAACAATAACAATTATTATATTATCAACATTACATACGATTCAACAGAAAATTTAAAAACGTAGTATATAAAAAGTTCTTTTTATCTTGAAATTATTTCCTGTTTATTTAATACAATAATTTCCTAATTTTTTTACATAAGAAATTGCATAAATTTTATTGCTCTGAATTCATTATTTTCCAGGAATATTTTATCATTAATAAATGATCTGTATTATCTGTTTAACACATAACATATTTATTTTATTAAGGAAAAGTTTTAATTAAAGAATTTCTTTTGATAATTAAATCAGTGTATAATTTTAAAATCGAGTTATTTCTTATTTTATCTTTTGGTTAAAATTGAGCCAAGAGCAAAGGGAGTGTGCTTTGTAACAAGATTGTACGCTTTCAATAACTCCCGGACCAATTTCCACTGATTGAATTCTTCTTGTGTAATTTCTTGTTAGTTATTCCAGACGGTTCTCAGATTAGTATTCCGGTTGGGTTTTATTTTAGTTTAAGAGTTGGGAAGGTGAAAACTGTAGCCCTGGAAACAGGTTTTTATGTCTCTTAATGGAGGGCCGAGTTTTCTTCTTACCTCCAATATTTTCTTCTTTTGATAATTTCTGCTTTTATTCTTATCAGCCGCTATAATTTTGCGTTTTTTTTTTTTATTCCTCCATTAAACAATTTTATCTAGTTTTAACTATTTTAGGTCCGTAGGCAAAACCAAGGACCCTTATATTTTCATGCGTGAGTCTGTCCGTCCGTCCGGTTGCCTGCTCTCACGGCTACACCTTTCGTCCGATCACTTTGAAATTTGGCATGTATGTGTCTTGTACCTACCCACATATTTTAAAAATATAGCGAGTTAAAAAAAAATATTTCTTCAAAAAAATTAGGGTAAAAAAACTTAAGGGTTAAGATCTTTTGATTTTTTTTCGACACCGTGAGGGGTATTATATGAAAGGGTACGTCGAGCTGATTATAAAAATATATAATTCTTTGGTTATAACTTTGATAGGGCTAGCGTGGGCAAGTTTGAAGTGGGTGTGAAACGTGCCCCCCCCCCTCTATCTCGCTCATGTGAAGTGCAAAAAATATGAAAAAATTCCTGAACATTCTTCGACCAAAAGTAAAGATACCACTTTTTGGAAATTTCGCAAAAAAAAAAAAATATATTTTTTATTGACAAAATACGTTTTCTTTTATAATTATGGTCTTTTCGATGTATTTATATGGTTGTAGTCCGGTTCAGTGGCAAAAAAATAGAATATCAGACCCATAGGATAGTTCAAAATAAGCTTTTTAGAATTTTAAAAAACACCATCAATAGGGTACTACTTAATCTATACAGTGTTGCCTACTGACCCTCGCTGTGTGCTGACTAGCTCACACTTGACTTGTTTATTTTTATATGATCACAGTAGCCAATAAACTAAATTTTGTAACATTTATTAGCCCATTGATGGTCTCATATAAATTTCAAACCTTCTGCGCCCATTGCGCAGAAGGTATGATCCTTTCGCATGCGTACAAATATGCGGTTTTATTAACAACAATATCTTTTGAAGTTTTGGTAAAATTTTAAAGAAATTTGAATAGTTTGTTGAAAGAAGCACACCATACGGTCCCGAAGTAATAAAAAATGTTAATATTGCTTAAAAAATTAGTGAACTCTCTGGGAATCGAAACAGATATAAATAATATAATCTCATGTGATAATTTGTCCAATAAAGAACCAAGAAAGCTATTACACAAATTGGCACATTTATTTATTATTATTATTATTTTTTTTTTTTTTCCTCCGTATAATTTTATTAAGCTACTGATAAACCATAAAATTAATCGAGGTGAATAGTTAAGCGCTTTCGCTAGAAAATGTATAAGACATTTTTCCTAGGCTGTACATAAATATTTCATTATTATATATGAACCATTTAAAATATTAAAATTAACATGGTCATTAACTGATTTATTTTTAAAACTGTTTTCGTATTTCTTTATCGTTTATCGTGTTATTGGAATCTGCTGAAGAGTGCTGAAACCTTGAACAACTGGTTAAGAATTTTATCAAGCAATTTTTGTTATCAGATTGACTCATATATTTTAATTCAAAGAAAATTTAAAATAAATTTAACTGCACTTTTAATCATTTTGAAATGGAATATTGTTGATTTAGCTATATCATGAATAAAAAGTAAATTTTAAACTTTTGCTCTTATATTTGTCTTTAACTGGCTTGGGGGTTAATAAAAAAAAAAAAAAAAAAAAAATGTTTAGTATAATTTGGACATTCCGTTTTTGAAGGTATATTTATGACCTATAGTCCTTTATGATGACAGTAGTAGATTACCCTTTTTATATTCTCATATAAAAATTCTCATATATGGCTCCAAAATTCGATTTTGAGATATTGATGGATTTATACGTTTTGAGGTCCCCGAGTCCAAAAAAGTGGTTTTTAAAAAATGTCTGTCTGTCATCTGTGCAGACCCGTGAAGCATAAACTGTTCGACCGATTTTGACGAAATAAGGCAAACATGCGTTCAGAAAAATTATACCCCGTGGCGAAAACGAAAAAAGTATTTCAGCTCCGAATTTTGAGGTGCTACCCCCAAAAACTTAAAAAAAAAACGTGAAAATAAAATTTCTCGAAAATGGTACCGACGATTTTGATTAAAAAATTCTAAAATGCAGTCCATTTAAATGCGAATCTAACGATATAAGCCGTTTTCCCAGGACAAATCTAGTTCCTGAGAATAGAGCTTTAAACAGGGAAAAAGAGAGGCCGGGATCGATTCCCCGCCGAGAAGTTAGTTATAAATATATTTTTGTATAATGTTCAATAATAATTAAATTTACCTACGAAAACTCGAAAATTAATTAATGGAAAACATTGAACACACACACACACTCTGATACTAAGTGATTATGAACTCGTATATGAGAAAGTTTGTCTGAGTTGTCTCGGACTGATTTTTCTTGTTCCTATATTGTTTTAATTGTAGTAAATACTTAACATTTTCATTTGAAGATTCAGATTTAATTAATATTTTCATTAAAAATATTTAGTAATGACATCTAGAAAGTTCTACATACTTTCCAAAACGATTTGGTTCCGACGATTTTAAGAATACCTATGTAGTTGCGAACTTTGTCATTCTATAAATAGGAGTTTGAAATGAACCCACTTATTACGCAGATGAAGTCCTGATGATGCCCAGGTATGGGTAAAAATTTGCACAGATTATATTGTTTTGTTTTTTTTTTTTAAATAGAATTAGTACATTACGCGTCGAGTGCGGAAAGTAGCATTTTGCTTGCGAGGGTGGAGTTTGCACCCGAGCGATAGCGAGGATCTCTCTCTTGATAAAGATGGCATTAATTCTTGAGTTGTATTGTTTTCCGAATTAATTATTTCTGGAGGAGTATTATTCTCCCCATTTTCGTCAAAGTCACTTGATTCACTCATTGTTTTTCACTTAAAACTCGATATAATAGTACATTACATCGTGCGTAAAGAAGCATTTTGCATGCGAGTGTGGAGTTTGCACCTGAGCGATACCAAGGGTAGTAAAACCACACGAGCAAAGCAAAATGCAGTTTTCGCACGAGTTGCGTTCCGTACTTTAACTACGATTGTTGGATTTTAATCATAAATACAGAAACAAACTGTTACTTTAATTAAAAAAACAGCAAATTAGTTTTGTTAAATGAAAACAACCACGCTAATCGTGCGATAAGGTGAAGAATTCTTATTTAAGAATGAAGAATTATGAAACGCGCATGCGCAATGAATACAACTACGAGAAGAATCGCTTTCAACGCATCTAAACAGAGATAAAATGTTTATATTTCGTATCAATCGTAGATAAAAGTTTGTTTAATTATAATCCCTAGAGCCCAATAAGAAAAAGAATATTACAAAAAAAAAAACTGTTTAAACGCTATTTATTTGAATGTTATTGGATATTCAATACTAAAGGTTTGTAACTAATATTTTAACTGAATCCCATGATAATAATAATTCTTGGAATTTTAAACTTTCCATGGAAATTCAAGGCAAGTTGTATAGGAATGAAAACGAGAGCGGTGCTTTTCCAATGAACTCAATTAATTTAACCTTCGTCAAATATAAATTGAAAAACAATTATTTCTCTCTCTTGATTTTCATTCGCTTCTAACATTCATGTATTAAATATCAAATTTGTACTCTTCTTAGCCCTTTTTTTTGTTGGGGAAACATTTTAATTGTTGTAAGTTAGTTTAGTGTTCTTTTAGATTATTTGTAACTCCTCAAAATTTTGTATATATATTTAAAAAAAAAAAAAAAAAAAAAAAAAAACCTATAATAAAATATTTGTCATATTATATTTTAATTCGTTAAATTTAATTAATTAATTTTTTGAATGTACGTCTTATATTAGGGTGGTCCAGAAGTCTCCCCACCCCCTTTTAAAAGGTTAACTTTTGAAAGGGTTGAGATAAATTAATGAAACTTGGGGGATCCGTTCCATGTAAAGGGAAGTTTGTTTTCATATACAATCACGCACTTGGAGATACCACCCACTTTGCCCCCAGGCCACCAAATTTCAAAATTTCATAATGGAGTGTATATTTTTGATAGCATATTTGGATTCTACGGTGAAAAATAATACAATTTTACTTGAAACTATTTTTTCTATCTCCAATATTTTGCCCCCTACACAGGGTAAAAGTATAAGAATGGTAGATTTCAGTGCTTGGGGCAAAATGGATGGTTGCCCCTGGTATGCGAGTGGATGAATACAAACTTCCCTTTACATGGTACAGATCCCCTACATCCCATTAATTTATCTCAAACCGTTAAAAAGTTAACCTATATAATTGTAAACGATTTAATTAAGTAAAATGACAATAATATAATTAATAGAATATATCAATTCTATAAATATGTCTAGCAATATTTATAAATAAATAAATATGTCTAGCAATATTTATAAATAAATAAATATGTATAGCAATATTTATAAATAAATAAATATGTCTAGCAATATTTATAAATAAATATGTCTAGCAATATTTATAAATAAATATGTCTAGCAATATTTATAAATAAATATGTCTAGCAATATTTATAAATAAATAAATATGTCGCATTATTAATTTACTGCTAGACTTATTAAATAATAAACTAATAATATAAGATCATCGACTGTGTTTTTCTCAATGTGTAGTAGCGATTCATTATGAAATAAGTGTAGTTTAATAACTGAAACAATCTTCACTCGATATGAAAATTTATTACATCAAATGTATGTTTGAGATAATCAAGCTGGAAAAGAGTGGGGGAAAAATGAGATTAACTTCACCTTTTTTTAGTGTAATGAAATAATTAATAGGGACAAAAGGTCTACAATTAATTGGCAATAGAATTAAATAAGGTTCTATTATATTTTATCATGTCTAGTCAGTGAGAAGAAAATGTTGCACACGAAATTGGTTTGTATACCTGTTATTATTGCGTTATCCTAAAAAAAAAAAAAAATGGGTTGAGCGGAGAAGTCTTATGAGTAGTATAACTTTCCTTTGTTGTATAACACAGGTTAGAAGGAAGAAGATGTAGGACCTAGATAATGTATGTATATTGTACAAAACGAAAATAATGGTTTTCGGGTAGATGACGGAGCTAAAAGGGACAAAAAAGGTGAAGATGAAGACACAAAGTGTTACGGTTTTAAGTTTATATTAAACCCGTAGGGCTCATAATGTATTAATTATTAGGGTCTTTGTTTATTTTATTATGTATACTGTATACCAGTCGGCCGAGATAAGGTGACGATCGTTGGTTTAAAGCAGGGAACGGTTCTGTCTTTGTTGTGTAAAGATAAGCGTTCTCTGTTTTGGTCCAACGTTCGTCAAGATAGTGAAACCGAGGGATATGCCACTGGGAGCTTTCGGCAGTTGGTCCCTAGACCTGACCTTGACCACTGGCTGTGAGTGTTTGTGTAAGAGACCCAGACGCAGACGCAGGCGTCGCTGTGATTGAGTCCCCGTTTGCGGTAGAGCTTGTCACGGGACTTCTCAGGAGTTCAGCTAAGTGGTTTTGTACTAAGTTTGTAGGAGGCTACTAATACAAGTCACAGCTGCAGACTGAGTCTGATTGGTCAGCGAGTATCGGGTTGACCCCTCGTCCCTATTGGGGCCAAATCGCCGGATCTGAGTGAAGGGACCCCACCAACGGACGGCTCTCATCGCAGCAGTTCCCCGTTTAGTTTGCTAAGCCATCTTATTGTAAATAATAGTTATTAATAGTATTAGGTTATCTAGTTGTTAGTTAAATATATTACCCCTCTTTGGGATTTAGAACCAGTACTGTACCTTGTCGCCTACCTTTCTATGACAACCCCCACGCCCATAACCGACTGAGCTGGGCCCATGTATTCTCACTGTAACAGTGGCGCCCAACGTGGGGCACAGATATTATGTAAATAGTATTTCTATTTTAAGAAGGTAGGCAGATATGTTAGGTGTGTAAATTGTCTTGTTTTTACGTTATTTAATTTGTTGGCTTTAAACGTGTTCAAGTTTTAATGATTATAAGTATCTTATTTATCGCAATCTATTTATTATTGTACATATTGTTTATATTTTTTTTTTATGTATGTTATATATTTATAGGTATAGGGTGAAATTATGTTTCGGTGAATGAATTTTAGATCGATTCTGTCTAGTAGAGGTTAGTTTTGTTAAGTTATAAATGTGGGAAATCGGTCACTTAGTTGTAGGTAATAATTTGAATTAATTTTTATTTTATAGCTTATTTATTTATTTTTTTTGACCAAGTTGTTTATGGATTATTTTTACGGACAAAGTGGAGACGTCCGAAATTTGAGTACGTTGTATGTATAGAGGGATAAATTATATGTATTATTATTATCTACTGTTAATTTATGTTATTTGTTATTCTAATATTAATTCTCTATTCATTTTCATTATCAGGTATAATTTTTATTACTATTAATTGTGTTATTCTAAATTCGGTTGATTGCAGGCTGAATTATTTGTATTCTATATATTATGTCATTTTCCATGTTTTGTCTCCGTCAGTTGCGATGTTTTTACGTAGAATTACACTCATTCTGTAGATGTATAACCCTATAACATACTTGTATGCTAGGCCGACGTAGAGGCCGTACTGATCGCCAATTATAACAGCTGTTCGACAGGGGACCCGCCCTCTCACTCTGTCCCTCCTACTAGCTGACTCTGTCACTATTCCCCACCCCCGGTCCACTGCAGTCTCCGTACTCACCTGCACTCCGTTCCTCTCTAACACCCACCCGCTCCGTTCATTCCTCTGCTATATTCCTACACTCTCAACTTACTATTTAATTTTATTAATTATTTGCTACTATTTCTTGCTGTATTATTTAGCCATTAAGGCTCTCTTGTCTTTAGAAGTTTACTTCCTTCTTTTTGACGCTGCCATTAATATTTTGCTAGGATATTCGTACTTTCAATTACTGTTACTCGTTACTGATTTAAATTATTATTTATACGTTGTTTTTGTAATTTTTCCTGTGTAAACTTGCAAGTTTTCCTCATCTTCCTTGCACGATTTTAAAAAAAATTAGATGAGGTGGCGCCCTTATATTTTTTTTTGTTCGTTTTGTACGCATGTATTTATATTGTTGTTAAAGTTAGGGTTATTTAATTAGTTTCGCGTTAAATGTTATATTCGCGCTTCCTTGTTATTTATCTGTACTTTGTGGAATTTATTTCTACTATTAAATCATTTAAATTAAAGTATTATTTCTATTTTAAATTTATTTCTTGGAATTTTTACTCGCATGTAGTTATCGACTCTAGATTTTAATTTGTATTTTGTCGGTAATCTGAAGGTGTTTAATTATTATAATTTCGCTTTAGCTATTATAATTGGCCCATTATTGATATTTAGTTGTACTTTATTAATGTGCCTTCAAATTTATTTATTGAGATTATATTTTTTTCATTGATCTTAGATAAGGAAATTTTGTTAATTTTTATTTTTGTTTTATTTATGTATTTCATGGCTCATGTATGTTTAAGTTAGCCAAGTTCACGTTAGGTATTTTGGATAACTAACTTTTAGTATTTAATTATTTCTTTTGTCTGGTTCGTTACCTACTTTCACCATGGATGTGGATCGACTGCTGAAAGATGAACTCGCGTACGAGTTAATGGTGCGAGGAGTCAAAGGACCTCAGACCGTCATGGAAATGCGATCGACTCTTCGGAAATTAATCCGACTCGAAAGCGAAGGAAAATTTATTTTACGGTCCCCAGTCAAGATGAACTGGAAAGAAGAGCTGGAAATTGTCGAAAAAAAACTGGAACAGTTTCAGACCCTATTAGAGAATAGAACTTCGGCAAAGAAACTGGATACGGCTCTTACGCACCTCATGGGCCGGTTAACACGCGTCGAGGTAGAAGACGAAGTCCTTTCGACCAAGAAGTCCACGTTACTTACCAAGATCCTAGAGCTGTGGGACCACATCGGTACTAGTCAGGACAAGCCCGAGGGTACGAAGGATCAAGGTTCGGGTAGAGAAGACATCGCTCCATCTGGCCCTTCACGTAGCGGAGATGTTCCGGTACGGACAGAAGAATCCCTAATCGACCTTGAGCTCTCCGAGGATGAGGATCAGGGCTTCGTAAGGAGGGTCGAAAAGAGATCCAGGGATAACGTGACCAAAGTCTCACGGAACTTGCTAGATGAAGACGAACCAGTCCGGTACTTAAAGACGCAGGCTCCCATAAAAGACTGGGGGATATCTTTTTCCGGGGACTGTTCTGGCCCGAGCCTCCATAGTTTTTTGGAAGACATCGAACACTACCGGAGGGCCCGAAACGCGACTTATACAGACGTATTCAACGGCGCGGTTGACTTCTTCTCTGGACCAGCCTTGCTCTGGTATAAGTCAATCAGGAGGGATGTGCGCTCATGGAGGGAACTTCAAGAACTTCTTAGGGACGAGTTTGAAGATGAGGAATATGGGGAAGAACTCCTGAGAGAGATAATGGCCAGGACTCAAGGATCAGACGAGAGGATCAGCACGTACGTAGCTGTGATGAAGACGTACTTCGCACGTCTTCCTAAGCCGTTGTCTGAAGAGCGGAAGGTTAAGATCCTCAAAAAGAACGTCACACCTTATTTCTTTGACCGGTTGCGGGGTACGACGGCCAATTCGGTAACCGAGTTCCTTAATGAGGCTCGGCAGATCCAACGTGACCGAGACCACATGGATAAGTTTAAACCCCCTCCATTGCCTAAGAAAAATGTATTGGAACCAGACCTAGCATATCGTGGACCCCGGAAGGAGCGATCGAACGATGCGCAAGTGGCTGCCGCGGCCGTAGATTCAGAACAAAAGGACTCACCGTCCACCCCAGGCCCGAGCAGGCCATACTCCACAAATATTTGTTGGAACTGTGAGGAACCAGGCCACTACTTTCAAAGTTGTCCCCGATTGGAACTAAAGTTTTGTACCCGTTGTGGAAGCCGAGAACTACAGGCGGGAAGATGTCGAAAATGTGCGAGCCGTCAGACCCCGTCTTTAAACTCGAGATTGAGTCGGAGGTAGGTCTTACTCCGACTCACCCACATGGTATTACTAAGACCAACTACAGAGAATGGCAGGAATGGTTGACATACATACGAATTCGAAACGCTTCTGATCGCCTTATCAACTCAGTACCCGGGGACAAACGGCCCTACCTAGAGGTTAACGTGCTGGGGCGAGTGATGAACGGTATGCTAGACTCTGGTGCGACCCGAACACTAGTCAACGCGGATGGATGGAAAACCCTAGGAGAACTGGGCCTAAAGAAAATAGCAACCCAGGGTACAACGGTGACGGTGGCCGATGGAGGGCGATGCAAGGTAAATGGAACAGTGGATGTTCCATTCGAGCTGGAAGGAAAGGTCAAAATCCTGCCCGTCCTTATAATTCCGGACTTGGAGAATTCTTTGATCCTAGGCCTAGATTTCTGGACCGAGATGAAGTTGGTGCCGAACCTTGCCCGTGGTACATGGTCTCTGAATGCTGCGAGCATATCCACTGTGAATACCACGGAAGGACTTCACTCTCGTGACATGCTATCAGTCAACCAGAAAACACAGCTGGAAGAGTTGACGGGGAAACACTTCGCGTCTTTCTCTGGGAAGCTTGGGAAAACTACGCTGGTCAGCCATGTCATCGATGTCGGAGAAGAAAAACCCATAAAACAGCGCTACTATCCAGTCTCACCCGCCATCCAGAAAGCTATGAGCGAAGAACTCGATAAAATGTTAGCCGAAGGCGTAGTAGAACGGTCCAACAGCCCATGGTCGTCACCGGTTGTAATGATAAAAAAACCAAACGGTAGCTATCGATTTTGTGTAGATTACAGAAAGCTAAATAATGTGACGAAGAAGGATGCCTACCCGTTACCGTACGTCAGCCAAATATTGGACCGGTTAAGAAACGCAAGGTACATGTCGAGCCTGGATATCAAATCAGCATACTGGCAAGTACCTGTGCACGAGAACTCGCGGGAACACACAGCGTTCACTGTACCGGGACGGGGCCTCTTCCAATTTCGCCGCTTACCTTTCGGCCTTCATAACAGCCCGGCTACCTGGCAGCGACTTATAGACACCGTGCTGGGACCCGAACTCGAACCGTATGTTTACGTTTACCTAGATGATATTATTATCGGGACCAGCACTTTCGAAAGGCACCTTGAGGTATTGGGGAGAGTCTTTGAGAGACTCCAGGAAGCAGGGCTGACGTTGAATCAGGAGAAATGCCAATTCTGTAGATCGGAACTCCAGTACTTGGGATATATTGTTGATGCTCGAGGCCTCCGTGTCGATCCTGAGAAAGTGGCCGCCATCATGGATTTCCCCGCTCCCAAAAATTCAAAACAAGTTCGCCGCTTCATAGGTCTGGCATCATGGTACCGAAGGTTTGTTCCGGATTTTTCCACCCTCGTTTCACCCTTAACGGCGCTACTTAAGAAAAACAAAAAGTGGGATTGGAGTTCCGAGTGTCAGAACTCCTTCCAGAGGCTTAAAGAAGCCCTAGTGAGTGCACCGATCCTTACAGCCCCCGATTTCACTGAGAAATTTTATATTCAAACAGACGCCTCTGAAGTTGGACTCGGGGCCACGCTTTCTCAAATGCTACCCGAAGGAGAAAGAGTCGTCGCATATGCGAGCAGGGCTTTAACAAAACCGGAGAAGAACTATTCAGCGACGGAATTGGAATGCTTAGCTGTGGTTTGGGCAGTGGAAAAGTTTCGCCCTTACATAGAGGGCACAGAGTTCACCGTCGTCACAGACCACCACTCTCTCCTATGGCTGCAGAACCTTAAGGAACCACGAGGGCGCCTGGCCAGATGGGCCCTTAAGATGCAGCAATATGAGATGAAGTTGGTGCACCGAGCCGGGCGGGACAACAAAGTCGCCGACGCTCTGTCTAGGGCACCCCTGGCAGAGGTAACCACCATCGACGTTCCGGAAGCAAACCAGGATAGATGGTACAGAAAGATGCTGCAAGAAGTGACCAAGGAACCCCATCGATACCCGGCATGGAAACTACAGGATGGTAAGCTGTACAAACGCGTGCGTACGAACCGGGAAGGAATTGATCCGTGGAAGACCGTTGTCCCGAAATCACTTCGACCCACAATCCTCAACGAACACCATAACATACCCGTTGCAGGACACATGGGACGGTATAAAACGGCACAACGTATTGCAGAATGTTACTACTGGCCTGGTATGACAACGGATATCCATCGGTACGTGGCACGATGTAAGACCTGCCTTGCTATAAAGCCTGAACAAAAGAAACAGCAGGGCCAAATGGGGGACAGTCGATGCCCAGAGAAACCTTGGCAAGTGATAAGTACGGACCTGATGGGGCCTTTCCCGCCGTCCTCGAAGCAAAACCGCTTTTTGCTCGTGGTCACCGATACTTTCACAAAGTTTGTTCTTTTGTTTCCGTTAAGGACGGCAACTACAAGTACGATCATGCGACCTATCGAAAAAGAGGTATTTCTCTTATTCGGGGTACCCCAAGCCATTATATGTGATAATGGACCCCAATACCGCAGTGCACAGTTCCGGGAAAAGATGAACCAGTACCACGTCGAAATAAAATTCACGCCTCACTATGCACCCCAGTGTAACCCGACCGAGAGGGTGAACCGAGTTATCAAAACGGCAATGAGTGCATATGTGCAGGACAACCACCGGACGTGGGATAAATATCTCCCGGAAACCCGTTTTGCGTTGAACTCCGCCCGACATGAAGCTACCGGACACTCGCCCGCCTATCTTACCTTTGGGAGAGAGTTACCAAGTTCAGGTAAGAGGCACACTTTGACTCTACCAGACGATGACGATGCACCACCCAGCCGCCCTGACGAGATCAATACTCTTAACCGTATCCGGGATGACATTCAGGGAAGGCTCCAAAAGGCTCATAATAAAAGTATCCACCACTACAATCTTCGAAAACGCCCAGGATCATTCAAAGTTGGGGATACGGTATGGCGGAGAACGTTCCCCATCTCCGATGCGGCCAAACATTTTACCGCGAAATTAGCTCCAAAATTCGAAGAGTGTAGGGTGACACGAAAGGTCTCCCCCCCTTGTGTACGAGTTGAAGAATCTAGATGGCCATCCTGTGGGAACCTGGCATATTAAAGATCTCAAGGACGCGGCCACAACTGGGAACCCACGTCACTGACAACTACTGCTACGCTTCTAACCCTCACCCCCTAAACTCTAAAACAATTCCTACCTTCTACCTTTCCTTTCCTCCTTTTTCCCGGGCGGGATTCTCCTGTTACGGTTTTAAGTTTATATTAAACCCGTAGGGCTCATAATGTATTAATTATTAGGGTCTTTGTTTATTTTATTATGTATACTGTATACCAGTCGGCCGAGATAAGGTGACGATCGTTGGTTTAAAGCAGGGAACGGTTCTGTCTTTGTTGTGTAAAGATAAGCGTTCTCTGTTTTGGTCCAACGTTCGTCAAGATAGTGAAACCGAGGGATATGCCACTGGGAGCTTTCGGCAGTTGGTCCCTAGACCTGACCTTGACCACTGGCTGTGAGTGTTTGTGTAAGAGACCCAGACGCAGACGCAGGCGCCGCTGTGATTGAGTCCCCGTTTGCGGTAGAGCTTGTCACGGGACTTCTCAGGAGTTCAGCTAAGTGGTTTTGTACTAAGTTTGTAGGAGGCTACTAATACAAGTCACAGCTGCAGACTGAGTCTGATTGGTCAGCGAGTATCGGGTTGACCCCTCGTCCCTATTGGGGCCAAATCGCCGGATCTGAGTGAAGGGACCCCACCAACGGACGGCTCTCATCGCAGCAGTTCCCCGTTTAGTTTGCTAAGCCATCTTATTGTAAATAATAGTTATTAATAGTATTAGGTTATCTAGTTGTTAGTTAAATATATTACCCCTCTTTGGGATTTAGAACCAGTACTGTACCTTGTCGCCTACCTTTCTATGACAACCCCCACGCCCATAACCGACTGAGCTGGGCCCATGTATTCTCACTGTAACAAAAGGAGGAACTTATGAAGGAATCAGAAGATGGTTAGGTAAGACAAGCTATGGCAGGACAAAGGGTGGAATTTCTCGTTTTGAAGGACGATCCGAAAACTTAAACAGCATCCGTTGTGACAAGAGTTTTCGTCGACAAAGTTGGTAAATAGAGAGGATGGAACAAATTCCAGGAGGTACGTACGTCGTGTTTTCATCAAAGACGTTCCATCGTCAGGTCTATATGAAAAGGGAGAACTGGAGTCCTTTGTAGAGGAAAGTTTTTAGTGGAAAGGGACATCAAAGGATTGTTTCAGTGTTGGAAACGAGAAAAAAAAAATGTTGTCAGACGGTTAGCAAGGTAGGCTCGGTAGTCAAAGCTGGCAGAAGATAAGAAAAGGCACCTGAAAATGCTTGCCCAAGTCTCGAGTCTCGACAGGTATTAAAGCAAGAACCAAGAAGCGTTCCAAAACTTCAACGCTCTGTTACAAGCCTTCAACACTTACACAGAGAAATGACGTACACAAGAAAGGCAAGAAAATCCTTCAGTACAAACACCCACCCACTTTCTTCTACCTGTTTCAAACTCCCACTTTATTTTTCATACATTCAAACGAAACTAGACTCTGAGGAATTTTCATTCTTGAGTAAAAAAAAAATCTTACGCCCCAATAACTTAAAAACTGCATTTATACAAAAGGCAGGAATTTATCAATCTTATATCTTTGAAGATTGATAAATTAAAGATCATGTTTAATTATGGCTGAATATGTTAATATAAGAAGTAACGCAACAATATTGTCACATCTATTTTATATAATAAACATATGCGTTTCGACTTTTATATCTTCAGTTTACACTGAAGATGACATCAATGTAGAAACGCATATGTTTAATTATATAACATTGTGGTGACAATATTACATACCTCTGTAGTTATAATTATGAAGTGGCTACAAAATCTCAGTCAAAACAACCAATTATTTTATCATCTTTAACCAATTTGAAGTTTTTCTGTTTTTTTTTTTTTTTAAATAGTTTGCCAACTAGTGTGGCATATAGCTTTCTCGAGTTATGTCGCATACTTTAAAGATGTTTTGCTGTTACGACCCATTATTGTATGAAATATGCTTCTCCCTTTTTTTTTTTTTTTAAAAAAAGTCACATTTTATTTATTTATCAATTTAGAAAAATATAATATGTCCAAACGGTTAAATAGTTATTTATGCACCTAGGGAGTAAAGTAAGCCATTATTCCCTGTGCGAAAAAGTTGGTTCTTGAGGCGAAGCCGAAGGAACCATGGTCTCTAAATCCCGAGGCGCAGCCGAGGGAGATAATTATTGCGAGGGGAATATTGGCACTTTACTCACGAGGTACATACAATATTTTATCTCCAGTAGGAAGAAAATACACATTTTTGTCCATTGCACAGTTTTTATTTATTATTTTAATAAATAACAATAATTATTAGTACTTTTAATAGCAGATATAAGAGATTCAATATTAAAAACAAATAAGAATTGGCAGTGGCGCACCCAGGATTTATTTTTGGGAGGGGCACAGATTAAAAAAAATAAGGGGGGGGGGGGGGAATGTAATGTGGGCTTAGCATAATCACAGACAATTAACCAGTCTGGTTTTCTTTGTTCTTAAATTACTTCATATCTATATATAGGTAAAAAGGGCCCGAATGAAGGCTAATTGCTAGGTTCGAACAAGTGGTTCGTCCTACCCATCCCTTACTACTACTACTACTTAAATTACTTCATATCCAGGGCGGATCCAGCCAATTTTGAAGGAGACTGGGCTCTCTTTTAGGGGGGTTCGGGGGTCCTCCCCCGGGAAAATTTTTATAGTTTACGTTACTTGAAAACGTCTTTTTAGCCTATTCTAAGAGCATCTAAAATGTTATTATATACAAAACAAGGAATACATTTAAGGTTTTTATGAACGGGACATGAAGACCGGGGTATTTTATTTAAACAAAATTATATACATACTAATAATATTTTAATATTAAAAGTTGTACATTATATAATAGATTAATGGTTTTATTTTAGTAGCCAGAAAAATAAATTGGTACATTTTTAAAATATTTTAGTTATGTGAATTAACAAAAAAAAAAAAATAAATAAATAAATAAGTACGCCAAATGTTTTGAGTTTAACAGAAATTAGCTGATAGTATTAGGTTAAAAATAAACATAGTAGGGTATCTAACAGTCCAGTCAATAAGTACAAAAAATAGTCTTCCTTGCGAAAGGTCGGGTATCTGCAATTTTTAAAATCTTATTCTACAATTCTATAATTATTCGATAATTAAAAACGATTCTAATGACTGCTACTAACTATTTTAATTAATATATTAAAGTAAAACTTTATATTAAAATAAAAACCCTTAAAACAAGAAAAATTTAATTAAAAACTTGATTTAAAAATGTTATATTGTAACCTTTCCCACTAAAAAGTTCTGACCATGCGCAGTCGTAATTTTATGCAGATTTTTCCAAGTTCAATAGACGACACTTTTTTACCCAGGACCTCCATCCCTATTTTATAGATCCTTAACCTAAACGGGCTGATAACTTAACTTACTTCTATTCTTTTTCTTCATCTTCTTTTTAAACACCAAAAAAAAAAAAAATTCCGGGCAAAAGTAGGTAGATTATTACTTATTTATTAAGTGATGCTGACTTATTTAAAATACTTACTCATTTGCATACTTAAATTTTAAGTCCATGGCTTTGGAGGAGGGGGGGGGGGGGGGCACGTCATTTTAACCGCCAAAAAAATATGTCGGGGTTTATAATTACTTATTTTTTTCACTATTACTTTAACATGTCCTGCGAAATTGCATACAACTAGGTATATAATCACATATTTATTATTTTTTTTTTTTTGACAATCACAACACTATTACTTTAACACGTGCTGCGGAATTGCATACTTAAATTTTGTCTGGCTTGGGGGGGGGCACGTGCCCCCCGTGCCCCCCCCCCTGGGTGCGCCACTGAGAATTGGTATTATACTCAAATAGATTTAGATGCAGGTTATAAACGAAGATAAACCTCTTTTTTATTAACACCTGAAAACCATATCCGATTTTCCAGAAATTTGGATGGCTCTTCTATAATAGCCCATATAAATAAATGTGACCCCACTGAGAACCAAAATAGATCTGTATATTTTTTAAATTTTATTTATTTATTATTTACTTAATACAATTTTACATCCGGTTTCATTATATTATACTGTTGGCATATATTTTATATAGTATAAAACCTTGTATTATTAAATATTGTTTTGATTTTATTTTTTTGTTTGTTTTTATTATTAATTTTTTTGTTTTTGGTTTATTTTAACTGTGAATAAAAAGGTCGGCAGTTAGTGCTTTATTTTTTTCCAGAGTTGAAAACTTTTTAGTTGAAAGCGAAATGCTAAAGAAATGAGAAATGAGACCTTTTTTTAGGGTGTAGATAAAATGAAAAAATATGTAGAGGAATATTTTAGGTAATAAAGTACGGGTTGAGAGTGGGGAATTCCCCCTTTTTTGGTATTCTCTTTCCAGAGGTTGAGCTAACGTCAAAAAAAGGGGGGGGGGGGTGGGAAGAATGATAAAAGAGGAGGACAAGAAAGAATGAAAAATGCGAGGAATGGGTTAGACGGGAAATGTGATGTAAAAAAAAATTCGAGGTAACGTAGAGAGGAATAAAAATGAATGACAAATTAGACTAGGACGAATAGAAACGAGAATAAAAATACACTCGGGGAAAAAAGACAAGGAAATGTGTATTTTTGTTTTTGAAGGAAAAAAAAAAATTTGAAAAGAGAACTAACATGAATGAAGATCTTGAAATGTATAAAAAAAAAAATATTTGTAGTAAATATTTTATACATTCATTTATATTGCAGTTGTATTTGAGGAAGAACTTTGTTTTAGTGATATTACGAAGCGAAACCACAGAAAGTTTTGTCAAACTGAATTTTTTAATAATATTTTGTCCCCAGTTATATTCCCTTAAAACTGCAACTGCTGCAATCTAACACTAAGATAATCTGCGTGTTAAAGCAGTTGTGGGGGGAGTATAATATAAGGAGCCTTTTGAATCCGACGTCAGACACATACCTTTTTACAGTTCTATGTGAATGTATTATTCTGTATTATTCTTATATTATATTAATGTGAAAAATAATAGTGTTTTCAATTTTTAAAAAGTTATATTTTCATTTGAGTAACTTAAATCCCCTAAAACTATTCAAACAAATAAAATCTTAATTTGGCCACAATTATGTTTCTAGCAAGTAATTAATCTTACAACAAAATTCATGAAGCAAAGTTTTTAATGTTCTTGTTGATTTTCCTCTGACAAAAATTGTTCGTGCTTTTGGTACTGCAGCGACGAAGATATATTTTTAAAAGGTTCTTATTTTTACTTTTCCTCATCTATGGTAGGAAGATTTATGCTACACCCAAATTTTTTTGGCACTTTTTTACTTTAGCACCCCCCTTCTTCTTGACAATAGTCTGCCCTACAAAAGCCTCAAAGGTTTGTGTGTTTGTCTCCCCAAGACATTGAGACTCCTGGGGCAGTTTTATATTTAATATTCCTTTATCTTAATAGTTGATTAGACTAAGGGATTTGATCACAATTACATACACAAGTGTGATATTCCTTTGTCCCAAGGTACATTGGTATAAATATTCCTTCGTCTTAATAGTAATTTAGACTAAGGAATAATATGCTACTCTGTATATTTTCCTTTGACTAAATAACTGTTAACACATAGGGATATAGAGGGGTGCTAAAGTAAAAATACAATTTTTTTCAAGATTTTAACTGAATTATCCGTTTTGGGTGTTTTTAAGACCTCCTTAGTAGTTTTCAGCATGACGTCTGTATGCGTGTATATGTGTTTTATCATCGGTGTGCCCAGGGTATTTAACCTAGAGAGTTAAAACTTGGTAGAAAAAACAGTCCTTACTTCTAGTTGTGCCGCCCGGAAAATCGACATTTTCCGCCATCTTGAACCCAGTTTGTTGAGTCAGCAAAAATTTGAAAATTAAAATTTGAAAAGCGATCGAGTTAAAATTTGACACGAACTCTAATAATCACTCTGTTTGACAAACTAATCTACTAATTTTAATTTTGATACTGGCCGCCATTTTGAAGTTATCGATTTTTTAATTTTGAAACTTTGACTGTTAATAATACCAAACGTATAAATACGTTTTTGACACATGGCATATCGTTGGAACCGGTAAAAATTAAGGAACAAATATAAAAAAAACCCGATGAAATTACATTTATAAGCAGTTATAAGCGAACATAATTATTAATTAGTGCAATACTTAAGTTTGTTTACTTCTGTCAAAATACCGCCAAAATTTAAATAATTAAAATAAATGAAATAAAATAAGTAAAAATAATGTATAATTATTTTTTGAAAAATAATAATGAGCAGGAGAGTCCACTTTAGTGACCTGCTGTGTGAGGAAAAGTTCCGAGGTACCAAGTACCCGATTTTTTATTTTTTATTTTATCCTCATTTTGATACATTCATTTTGCTGATATGCTTTTTAACGTGTTTTTTTTTTGTGATTATAAGTACATTTTCTTGTTTTCCTACGAAAACCATCTTCCATATCTACCTGAAACTGAATAAGTTTCTTAACGTTAAAAGTATAAGTAGAAACCCGTTTAACTAATAAATTAAGTTATGAAACGGCTTTTGCAAGACACATCTTGCATTACCAACTTGTCATTTGGAAGCGTCTTTAGAAGAGAACTGTGTTGTGTTCAGAAGAAAGTCTTCTTTCCTAACAGAAATTAATGTGAGTAAAGAAACGAATGAGGAGGTATACGGGACTCCTGAGAGGGCGTGTCGCGGAATTCCTGAGTGAAAGGGTAAGGGAATGCCTGCTCAGGAATAAGTAAGAGGATTCCCTCAATCCTTCACACTAGACTTGAGGTTATTACATTTTTTTTATTCTTGGATGCCTCATAAGAAAATAATTAGAATGGAAATTTTCTTATTCTTCAATAAACTAAGTGTAAACTGTATGTAATGCAAATTGCGAGAATGCTTAAAGTTAGAGAAGCATTATACTTAATGCTATGGATTAAGTATGTGACTATTGTATATATGCTTAAAAAGATAATATTGTAACAATAACCCTTGGCTGCGCCTCGGGAGCTAATTAGAGTTATTCCCTCGGCTGCGCCTCGGGAATTAAAGAGTCTAATTCCCTCGGCTTCGCTTTGGGATTTAGGGACCATGGTTCCATCGGCTTCGCCTCAAGAACCAACTTTTTCGCTCAGGGAATAATGGCTTACTTTACTCCCTATCTACGTTTGATACGAAATATAAACATTATATCTCTGGTTATATCTCTGTATAGAAAGTGATTCTTTTCATAGCTGTATTCATTGCGCATGCGCGTTCATAATAAAGAAGGTTTCCTCTTTTTTTCCACCCTAGGTCGGAAAAAAGAGGAATTCTTCACCTTAACGCACGATTAGCGAGTTTGTTTTCATTCGAATTTGCTGTTTCTTTAATTAAAGTAACTGTTTATATCGAGTTTTTAGAGAAACAGTGAGTAATTTAAGTGATTATGAAAAAAATTAAGGAGAATTATACGCCTTCCACATTACCAATTCTTAATCCTGAAGTAATCAAATCGTTAACAAATGCAATGAGAGCAATGCATAAAATCAACTGTTTCTAGATCTAAAGTTTTACTTCTAATGTGTGAGAGACACATATATTTATTTAATCAGTTAAATAAAAACATATTTTTCTAAACTTCCATTATTTAGTTGAAATAACTCACCGATAAAATTATTGTTCTTGCTTTTGAGTAAATTTCCTTACAGAAAGTCTGTACTAGAAATGTTTGATAAAATAACAAAATTCCGAATTCCTATTACTGAAAAAGTAAAAAAAAAAAAAACGAATTTTATGTATTATTTGTAAATATTTTTATCTTTTTAAGGAGTCATCTAACGTTGTTCTCAGAGTGCTCCGTTTTATTTATTTTATTTTCTTCTTCTCTTTACCGATTTCCCCGGAAAATCTTATTGAGAATAAACTGGAAGAAAACAAAAAATCCGGTTGTTTTCTCTTTCTATACTTCTGGTAATGTTTTCCCATCTGTTTGAATCCAGTCGTGCATGAAAACGTTTTCAATCTATCCCTAAACCTTTTCCAATTTTTTTTTTTCGGAAGAAAGCAGAACACATCTCTAAAAGGTTACCTTATAGAATACATAGTTGCATTTATTTTTTTATTTATAATAATAAGAACATTGAACATAAATATATATATATTTACTAAAAAAACAAATGTAAAGAACAATGATATTTTGTTGTAGTGGATTTTCTTATGTATTGACGAATGTATGTATTTTAATTTTCTGTTTCGTCAGAAGTATATTTTCTTTGAATGGAAAATTAGGTTGAATATAGAAAGGATATTAGGCTACTGAAGCTTATGTAAGTTCCATTGAGATATATTTATAGAAAAGACATATTTTCATGAATTATATATATATATATATATATATATATATATATATATATATATATATATATATATATATGATTATTTTCCAAATAGCGAAGGAATAAGAAGTTATATGGTATTTTGTTTGAGTTTATCTAAAAGCCAATGATAGCAAAATATAAAAAGATATATAGGATGTGTTCTCTTTTCTTTTATCTGTTAACGTGAAATTATTTTCGAAATGTTTGATAGATTTTGTGATTGCTATGTTCAAAATATTATATTTATCTTTGTACTTTCTCATATAAGGAGAAAGTACGAAATTCGATTTTGATATTTTGATGAATTTACACGTTTTGAGGTCCCCTGAGTCCAAAAAGACGATTTTTTAAAATATGTCTGTCTGTCGTCTGTGCAGACATGTAGAACCTAAGCTGCTACTGTTCCGATTTCGACAAAATTTGGCTTACATGTTCAGAAAAGTCATACCTCGAGACATGAAGAACATGAAGAAAACATGAAGAGACGTGAAGAAATCTAGAAATGAATTTTAGCTCCTATCTTGAGGGCGCTGCACTCAAAAGATTCTTTTTTTTCATGGCATAAAACACGACTGCGCCGACAGGGCAAAAGTATTATACCCCAGGGTGTATGAAGCTGTGCTAAGCCACCCTGGAACCTCGCTATCCTACTCTCGATAACGAGACCTATCGCAAGGATCTCGGGATACTCGAGTGTGGGGATTGAACTACTTCCCGACTGCTCAGCCGATCACAGAGACAGACGCTGGTACCCTGCATTTTGGTACCACACTCTTGAAGGGGAGAATATGGTTACCTGACGCGACTTCAAACCACCAAGACGTCTAAAACGTCATCATCGTTTCATATGATGATCGTGTGCTCTTGGTTTCTCAAACTTACCCTTTTCTCTCTATGCTTCCTGCTCCAGTCAGGAAGTAGAGGCTGAAGATTCATCGATGTCGGCTACTTCGTTGAGGTTTCTCTGTATGACAATGAAGATGAGTAGAAAGCGCCTCCAAGTGCTCAGAGGCTACCAGAACCTTGAGCCAGAGAGATACCCTGAGTGGGTATCTCCGCTCCACAGCGTACCCGCCGATCCATTTAGCCGCCTAGAGCTTTCATCCCCCCCCCCCCAACGACCCAGCAGTGGCCGCGACACCCCCCCCCCCCCCCCCGACGCAGCCCCAAGGTCGCAGCACCAGAGAACAGAATAGAATATCGAAAAACAGATAAAGAAATAGAAGAATTTCGCTAATAATTGTGGGAGAGAAATAAATTTGTATTGTGTGTATTGATATTTGTAAAAATAAAATACTCCCTACACTATATTAATTTTTTTATTATTATCCTCCCCCCCCCCCACTGTATTTTAATTTATAAACCATAATTTGACATCCCCTCCCTTATATTTATCTCTTTTTTCCTCGCCCCCTTATAATATCTCACTGCCCGGGGGGCAGTGAGATACTTTATTTATCAATGAACTGTAAGACGATGCATTTTTTATTGCATTATTCTTATTAGATTATTATTAACCTAATGTTTATTTATTTTTTTCTGTTACAGGTGAGTTTTATTTGGAATAAATTTTCTTCTTACGTAAGTTTAAATTAAGTATATTATAACATTAGAATTTTTTTTTTTTTTTCTGTAGTATTTTCTTTTAATTTATTCAGGGCTTGTAAATTCTAGTAGTATAGATTAGATTATTATTACAATTTTATTTTTTATGTTCACATAATTCGCATTAAATTCATATTTTCTTACTTATTATGATGTTTGTATTTTTATGACAGTTGTACTATAATTTCACAGTTAAGTTTTTGACAAAATATCCAATACATAAATGTATTATTGGACGAAAATTGCTTAGCAAGTTTTTTGCCAGCTAGCAAAGTTCAGGTTGCGTGATATAAAACCACCTCTTAAAACTGTAAATACCATAGTCCAAGTCCATGACATAAACTATTCATTTATATTGATATTTTCTTTTTACATAAATAACCAACCATATCTTGATTTTGATCCCTTTTTTTGATTAATGTAAGTCTTTACGTTCTTTCGTTTATTCCTACAGGTAAAGGAAAATTAACTATATATTAAGTAAAAATATAAACTAAACCATAATATCTAAGGTAAAAATAACTTTTGATTTATAACTTAATTTTTTAAACTACAAAACTGTTTGACTTAACTAAAATGATCAACCTTTTTACAAGCTTTTATTTAACTTGCAATGTTTGTATGTATGTATGTATGTATGTATGTATGTATGTATGTATGTATGTTTGTATGTATGTATGTATGTTTGTATGTATGTATGTTCGGGTCAAATCTTGCAACTGAATTTTAAAGTATAATTATCCTCAACTGATTGAATTGAAATTTTGCATACACATTTAGTTTGGATGACATTGCGCATGTTTAGCTAAGTGACGTCATTCTAAATCCAATATGGCGGACAGCACAACATGTTGGACTAGTTATTTTTTAGGCTCGCCCATGATATGAGTATCAAATGAAAGGGTTTGCTGAGAAGAATACGAATAAAAGCTTGTTTTTAAAATATTTTTTGTTTAAATAAAATTTTATTTACAAATAACATTATTTTACTAAGTTTTTATTAGCTTGCTTTATTGTTTGTTTGTTTGTCCGGTACAAATCTTGCAATCGATTTTTAACAAACTTCCCAAGTAGCTAGACATTTGAAACTTTTAGAATAGCTCAGAACACGATGGCAATGCATTATTTTAATACTTTTAGCCACATTTCACCAGAATTTAATTCGTTTTCAGAACATTTTGCTGTATGGAAAGTTAGTTCGGAAAAAATCCGCAAGTTATTTTTATTTGTTTTTACATGACCCATATTTACGATCTTCATTTTGACGGGTTACAAATTTGTGATTTATGACGGAAAATTTAAAAACGTAGTATTTATAATTACAAGATAAAAAGAACTATATACTACGTTTTTAAATTTTCTATTAAATCATATGTAATGTTGATAATATAATTATCATTGTTATACATAATGTTAGTGAAAAATAATAGTTCCGAATTTATTTACTTCACATAAATGACAACCATCTAGAGAGCTGATCTTAAACCTATAAAAGGACAAATCTTTGTACAACGGATCTCACCTCATCTTAAATCAATTAATTTATTTTTTTTTTACTTTTCCTTTTTCGCTGTCATTCAATATTTACCTTTTAATAAAAAATCACAAATTTGAAACCCGTCAAAATGAAGATTGTAAATATGGGACACATCAAAACAAATATAATAACTTGCGGATTTTTTTCGAACTATCTTTCCATACAGCAAAATTTGCTGAAAACGAATTAAATTCTGCTGAAAGATGGCTAAAAGTATTAAAATAACGCATTGTCATCGTGTTCTGAGCTATTCTAAAAGTTTCAAATGTCTAGCTACTTGGGAAGTTAGTTAAAAATCGATTGCAAGATTTGTACTGGACAAACAAACAAACAAACAAACAAGAAAGCAAGCTAATAAAAACGTAGTAAAAAAATTATTTTTATCTTGTAGTTATTATGAAGTTAACTCACATTTTACTAAGTATTTGATTTTTTTATTTATAAAGAACATCTTAATAATCTTTCATTTTACTCGTAACTAAGTATTAATCTTTGCTATTAAAAATTATTTTTGTACTTTTGAACTTTCATAACCAGTGTCATTTATTTTTAAACTGGTGGTTCAAAGCTCTAACTTTTAATGAAGAATATTTTGGAGTGAATATCTAGTCTTATTAATATGTAATGAGCGAATTTTACATTTGAAACCCCATTTATAGCTTGTTATTTTAAGACTCATTACCAATTTTTCTTTCAAAGATAATTATTTCTTTCTGAGTCTACCTGCACAGGAGATTATTATAGTTTGATTATCGTTCCGCTGCATCGGATTTAGTTCCTTGGCGGCTTAACATCCTTATTTTACTTTGATTCGTCTGCAATTACTCACGGGTTTTTTTTTTTTAAAAAGAAAACAACGTTGAAGCCTCCATCAACCTTTTTACATTAAGAAGCTTTACATGATGCAAATTAATCAGTTTTCACGGATGCAAAAACTTCAAAAAGGTTGTTGCTCTTTTTTTAACGTTTATATTTTCAATTTTTACATAACGGAGAATATCTAGAGTGTTGCACTGTCTGCTGCAGTTGTCACCGTTATTTAAAGTTTATTTTTTATGTTGTTATACTATTTTAAAGAATATCAAAGAAAATTCAAATATATATATATATATATATATATATATATATATATATATATATATATATATATATATATATATATATTACTTTCTCATATAAAGCGAAAGTATTGTGATTGCGCGAAAATTCTATTTGGATATTTTGAAGGATTTACTCGTTTTGAGCTCCCGTGAGTCTAAAAAAGTGGTTTTTAAAAAATGTCTGTCTGTCTGTCGTCTGTGCAAACGCATAGTGCCTAGAGCCTAAACTACTGGGCCGATTTTGACGAATTTTGGCATGTTTTGAAAAATCATACCTCGAGACGAAATGGAGAAATAAATTTTAGCTCTAAAATTGGGGGCGCTACCCCTCAAAAAAACGTGAAAGAAATTATTTCTCGAAAGCGTTTCCGATGATTTTGATTTAAAAATCCTAAAATGTAGTCCATTTTTTAAATACTAATCTGAGGATATAAGCTGTTTTCCCGGGAAAAATTAAGTTAAAGTTATTTTTATGATACAATTTGATAAAATATTCAATAATAATGTAGGTACTCTACGAAAACTAATAAATGGAAAACACTGGGCTAAGTAATTATGAACTCTTATATGAGAAAGTCTGTCTGAGTGTCTCGGACCGATTTTTATATTAGTAAAAGAAAATTATATTAATAAAAATAAATATATATATTCTAGTCATATTAAAAAAGTAGTTGTAATAATTTTAATATAAGAATAATTACATTTTATAACGTAGAATTAGTTCTTATTGTTATTTGATTATTATTATTATTTTTACTTTTGTATTTAAGAAATGCACGTATTAAAATATAAAATATATAAAAATTTTCCATTTTTATATATTTTATATTTTTCAGGGGAATAGAAAGACTTTAAAAGGAATACTGTTAACCAATAGCTGTTATTGTACAGTTTTATTATTGCCTTTAAAAAATAGGTAACAAACGTTAATAAATTATCTTTTTATATACTTTATTACAAGCAGTAAACATCTTGTTTAGAGAGGGGAGAGATATTGAACAGGTTTTTCCTTTGCGCGAAGCTCTACTTGCTTCGACTCCTGAACAAAACTGGATGATAAAGTGCAGGGCAACCTTATTAAGTCTTACCAAGAAGAAAATCATGACAAATTACACATTATGAGCTTTGTGAATGCAAATTTATAGCCTCAAATATCCTTTCAAATTATTCTTCATAAAGTGAATTGAACCCGACTGTTAAATCTTTGGTAGGAACTTCTTTAGATTGTTACTCCCCTTATAAAAATATAAAGAAACAGAGGGGAAGTAACAATCTAATTAATGTGTACAAAATGTTCTTCTTTAGACTGTTATGATGGAAGTTACAATTTAAAGAAGGTGTACGGAATGTTCTTCTTTAGATTGTTACTCCCCTTATAAAAATATAAAGAAACAGAGGGGAAGTAACAATCTAATTAATGTGTACAAAATGTTCTTCTTTAGACTGTTATGATGAAAGTTACAATTTAAAGAAGGTGTACGGAATGTTCTTCTTTAGATTGTTACTCTCCTTATAAAAAAAACATTTGGGAGTAACAATCTAAAGAAGAGGATACGGAATGTTCTTCTTTAGATTGTTACTCTCCTTACAATAAAACATTCGGGAGTAACAATCTAAGAAGAGGATACGGAATGTTCTTCTTTAGATTGTTACTCCCCTTGTAAATAAACAGAGGGTGTAACAATCTAATGATGATGTACGGAATGTTCTTCTTTAGATTGTTACTCCCCTTATAAAAACAGAAGTGTGATATTCCTTTGTCTCATAATACATTGGACTAAACATCCCTTTGTCTTAATAGTTATTTAGTCAATGTTATTTATATTCTAAAAAAAACATAGGAGAGTAACAATCTAAAGAAGTACCCTTTGGTAATACTAAGGTTTTTTTAAGGAAAGCAATGGTGTTTTTTTATCAATTTTTCATTAAACAAATCAAAATCATAAATATTTAATAATAAACTTAAAATGCCTTCAAATTTCTAGCTAATAGCTAATAATATAATTATGGTTTAGATATATTTTTGCTTCCGAGCTTACCGAAGGTAACGGAAGCTATGAAATCGTTTAGAAAAGGAAAAATGTTTGTCTCCAATTTATAAAATGTCAAAACAGAAATCCGTTTCATCACCGAACACCAGGGAAATTTTTGGTTACGTGTCTGTCTATCGGTTAATTTTTGCGAACCATCATATCTTTAAAACTACAGGTCCGATTTTAATGAAATTTAGATAGTTGGTCATAATTAGCCCATTATTGGTTCCGTATAAGTTATCTTCCACATGCTCACAAACATGCATTTACACCTATATCTTCAAAATTACTCATCTGATTTTTATGAAATGGTTGTTTGCAGAAATAGCCTGCAGATAGCGCCAGTTTTATTTCAACCGTCGGCGTCGCGTCGCGTCTGCGCTCTTTATACATTTTGCTAAATTCATACACTTTAATCAAAACAGTTGTGACAGAATTAAAAATCGGGGGAAAACATTAAATAAATTTGACAATAATAGGTTGCAATGCATAAAATCATTAAAGGATTCGAAATTACGAAATAGGACACAAGGAAGCTATGTGCCACACTAATTGGCGGACAATTTGTTTCCATTATTCTTATTCGATTATTTTTAATAGTTTTTGTTCTGTTGAATATAAATCAATCAAAGTTTCCCTTCTTTTCTCGTTAGTAGTTGCTTTATGTATGTTGAAATTTGTCTTGGTGTTGTACTTGAGATAGTAATTATTTTAAAAATTGGACTTTCGAATACATGCTGTAAGATATTCAGTCTGATTCATTTATCGTGTAGTCACTTCATGACATTAAATATTTGTTTTCTTTAATCTGAACACAGAATCATTGATCAACGAATAACAGCTGATCGATTTTACAATATGAACTTATTTATTGAATGATTTCATAATATTTGTTGTCGAAAGTTTGATGATATAGTACTAGTTGAAAAGAAAAAGCTCAGGGATCTCATAGATTGTTGACATATTTGGACCCTGCAATTAATACTATGCATTCCAGATGTCAATTATATACATACCTATAATACTACAGTACTATATTATTACATAATTACATACTAATATTATTCAGGTGTTGGTCTCTCCGTCTTTCTGTAGTTATTGTTTCTTAGACAAGTTAATAAATAATTAATTTGCCAGCAATTTTGTTGTTATTATTTTCGATTAAAGAAGATCAATTTATTAGATATTCAGTCTGATTCATTTATCAGTGTTGTCACTTCACGGCATTAAATATTTGTTTTCTTAAATCTGAACATAGAGCTATTGATCAGAATAAAATGAATGTACCTAGTATATTTTTTTAACCTGTTTAGGAAGATCATCTGATAAGATTTTTAGCCGAAACCATTAATCAGTATCAGTATTGCCTGTAATAAAAATTCAATGTTTATGATCTACTAACCGTATTTGTCATGTATTGATTTGTTGATCTTTATTTAGTTATTTATATATTATTTATTACAGTGTTGAATTTAATTACTTTATAATGTTGTCTCAATAGAAACATAAATAAATAAACAAATTTACTGAAAGGAAAAATGCTATAGATTGTTGCTGTAGTTTTTATTTTTTGTATTATCAGTTTAGGGTATTAACTGAAAGGGAAGATTCCATATATTGATTTGTTTATCTTTATTTAGTTATTTAAATTTTACTTATTACAGTGTTGTATTTAATTAATTTTTAATGTTGCTACCATGGAGACATAAATAAATAAACGAATCTTTTCGTTTTCTTCAATATGATTGAGTTTTATTATAATTTAAGTTGTAATTAATAATATAGAATAGCGTTTATTAATATAGGGGAAAGGCACCTAATATGGCATAGTGCTTTTCGGCAATAGGTTTCACCCCTCCAAATAGCGAATTTTGTAGCACAAAAAAATCCTAGTGATAGATTAACCACTTAAGTATAATGAGCCAACGCTACAATGACTAAATATTTAAAAACACAAGACTTTATAATAATCTTATTATTATTAAAAATTATAGGTGATAATTTTTAATTGTTAATTTTTACTATTTAATTTGTTATGTGATGTGTTACTGGAGGGCATGTTAAGTTTTAGTTTAATGTTAAGTTTAATGGGAATTTTGAAACTGGTAGAATTACTTTTAAATAAAAATTATGGAAACAATGTGAATGTGGGGTTTAGATTTAACCAGATTTGACAGTAAGTGTGGAAGCACTGAAATAAAATAGTACTTATAATGATTTGTAGAGGTATGACTATTCTGGTTATAACCATGAATTAAGATCAATGTATAGATGCTTGAAAATGACTCAAATGGGAGTCGAAATATAGCTAAATTGGACAACATGAAATAGAGATTTTTCTTTATTAATACATACATCCCTTAAGACCCACAATCTCCGCACCATAAAGTAGATTAATATTATTGAAGCGAGCGTAGCGAGCTTCCTACATTCAACGAAATATGCTCCGTGTCTGTCTGTCTGTCTGTCTGTCTGTCTGTCTGTCTGTCTGTCTGTCTGTCTGTCAGTAACGTTCACGCGTGTGACGATAACTTGAGTAAAAGTTGACCGATTTAGTTGAAATTTGGTATACATGATCCTCTTACTAATACTCAGGCTAAGTTCGTTGGACAGCGTGATCCGTCCAAGAGTTCGCGCGCAACGCTCGCGTAAACGAGAGGTTCAAAAATTAAATTGGAATTTCAGGACGGGAAAAGATTCTATCATCATCTATTCGATGAGACGAACATTTTTTTCAAATAAAATTTTTTAGTAAAACCAACAGCGACACCGCTATGAATTAATAAAGATCGCTAAAACTATTAAAGCGGGCCTAAACGTTTAAAATAGAGAAAACAACCTTTTTACCGATATCTTACGTTCTAACGTAACGATTTTAATAAAACTTCATGGACACCATCTGATGCACAATTGAAACAGGCATGCAAAATTTCAATTTGATACATGCAGTAGTTTGTTTGTAGCAAAGAGATACAAATTATATATATTGAAATAGAGATGTATGGTTAGTGGAATAGTAAGAATGCGGGGTGGTTCCCTTACTACTAGCCGCTGCACTACTACCAGACCCATTATCTATCAACTCATCATGATTCACAATAATCTTTTTTTTCAATATTCAATACATATTTATTACTATACGCTCGCTTCAATGATAGAGCCACGCGATGCCTAGTATTAAATAAGATTTGAAAATAGATAGTTATAATTCTGTGTATGGGAGGTAAAGGGCACTATCTCCATTTTTTTACGAAATTGAGGTTTTAACAGTTTCCTATTTATTTCCCCCCCCCCCTTTTTTAGAGGTACAAGGCACTATGTGCTAAAACTAAAACTTACGGATTTAGCCAGTTGGAAAAGGCACTATGAACCAATGTGCTGGGGGAGGTAAAGAGCACTATTTGGACATGTAGCTGTTTACCTCCAGAGAATTAAGAATAAGTTAGCACTATGTCCTGATAGTGCCCTATATCCACTCCACTTAGTTGAGTGAGAGAGCTACTAGTCTTATCAGTATGGCCTTGCGCCATACATCATTAAAATAGCTCTCCCGAAAAATTTACACAGAATTATAATTGAAGCGAGCGTAGCGAGCTTCCTACATTCAAAGAAATATGCTCCGTGTCTGTCTGTCTGTCTGTCTGTCTGTCAGTAACGTTCACGCGTGTGACGATAACTTGAGTAAAAGTTGACCGATTTAGTTGAAATTTGGTATACATGATCCTCTTACTAATATTCAGGCTAAGTTCGTTGGACAGCGTGATCCGTCTAAGAGTTCGCGCGCAACGCTCGCGTAAACGAGAGGTTCAAAAATTAAATTGGAATTTCAGGACGGGAAAAGATTCTATCATCATCTATTCGATGAGACGAACATTTTTTTCAAATTACATTTTTTAGTAAAACCAACAGCGACACCGCTATGAATTAATAAAGATCGCTAAAACTATTAAAGCGGGCCTAAACGTTTAAAATAGAGAAAACAACCTTTTTACCGATATCTTTCGTTCTAACGTAACGATTTTAATAAAACTTCATAGACACCATCTGATGCACAATTGAAAAAGGCATGCAAAATTTCAATTTGATACATGCAGTAGTTTGTTTGTAGCAAAGAAATACAAATTATAAATATTGAAATAGAGATGTGTGGTTAGTGGAATAGTAAGAATGCGGGGTGGTTCCCTTACTACTAGCCGCTGCACTACTACCAGACCCATTATCTATCAACTCATCATGATTCACAATAATCTTTTCTTTCAATATTCAATACATATTTATTACTATACGCTCGCTTCAATGATAGAGCCACGCGATGCCTAGTTGAAGCGAGCGTAGCGAGCTTCCTACATTCAACGAAATATGCTCCGTGTCTGTCTGTCTGTCTGTCTGTCTGTCTGTCTGTCTGTCTGTCTGTCAGTCTGTCTGTCTGTCAGTAACGTTCACGCGTGTGACGATGACTTGAGTAAAAGTTGACCGATTTAGTTGAAATTTGGTATACATGTTCCTCTTACTAATACTCAGGCTAAGTTCGTTGGACAGCGTGATCCGTCCATAAGTTCGCGCGCAACGCTCGCGTAAACGAGAGGTACAAAAATTAAATTGGAATTTCAGGACGGGAAAATATTCTATCATCATCTATTCGATGAGACGAACATTTTTTTCAAATAACATTTTTTACTAAAACCAACAGCGACACCGCTATGACTTAATAAAGACCGCTAAAACTATTAAAGCGGACCTAAACGTTTATAATAGAGAAAACAACATTTTTACCGATATCTTACGTTCTAACGAAACGATTTTAATAAAACTTCATATACACCATCTAATGCACAATTGAAAAAGGCATGCAAAATTTCAATTTGATACATGCAGTAGTTTGTTTGTAGCAAAGAGATACATTTTATAATAATTGAAAAAGAGATGTGTGGTTAGAAGAATAGTAAGAATGCGGGGTGGTTCCCTTACTACTAGCCGCTGCACTACTACCAGACCCATTATCTATCAACTCATCATGATTCACGATAATCTATTTTTTCAATATTCAATACATATTTATTACTATACGCTCGCTTCAATGATAGAGCTACGCGATGCCTAGTATTTGAAATCAATAAGTATTTTTATAGGAGTTGATCTCTATTCCACTGTGCCTCTTCAGACGTCTTGGAGGGTTACCTGGGATTTGCTGGGAAGATAAGAGTTGTACAAGAGGATTAGGATGATGAGATAAGGATTCATGGAATTTTCTGTACCGGGATACGAGGAACATGGAACATTGAGGTCTTTATGGAGAGTAAGGTTCGAGACATAGTAAGGAGCATCGGTTATTTTTCTGAGGATTTTTGACTGTAGGATTTGGAGACGACGGGAATTGGAGGGTTTGGTGCTGCACTCTTTCAAACAAGGATCTTATTGAAGCGAGCGTAAGCGAGCTTCTTACATTCAACGAAATATGCATCTTGTCTGTCTGTCTGTCTGTCAGTAACGTTTACGCGTGTGACGATAACTTGAGTAAAAGTTGACCGATATAGTTGAAATTTAGTATAAATGATCCTCTTACTAATACTCAGGCTAAGTTCGTTGGACAGCGTGATCCGTCCAAGAGTTCGCGCGCAATGCTCGTGTAAACGTGAGCTTCAAATTTAAAATTGGCATTTCAGGACGGGAAAAAATTCTATCATCACCTACTCGATGAGACGAACATTTTTTACAAATAACATTTTTTACTAAAACCAACAGCGACACTGCTATGAATTAATAAATATCGCTAAAACTATTAAAGCGGACCTAAACGTTTAAAATAGAGAAAACAACCTTTTTACCGATATCTTAACTTTTTTACCGTTCTAACGTAACGATCTTAATAAAACTTCATGTACATCGTCTAAAGTACAATTGAAACAACTATGTAAAATTTCAACTTGATACAAGCAGTAGTATTTGAGTAATGAAGTGATACATTTATAATACTAGGCATCGCGTGGCTCTATCATTGAAGCGAGCGTATAGTAATAAATATGTATTGAATATTGAAAGAAAAGATTATTGTGAATCATGATGAGTTGATAGATAATGGGTCTGGTAGTAGTGCAGCGGCTAGTAGTAAGGGAACCACCCCGCATTCTTACTATTCCACTAACCACACATCTCTATTTCAATATTTATAATTTGTATTTCTTTGCTACAAACAAACTACTGCATGTATCAAATTGAAATTTTGCATGCCTTTTTCAATTGTGCATCAGATGGTGTCTATGAAGTTTTATTAAAATCGTTACGTTAGAACGAAAGATATCGGTAAAAAGGTTGTTTTCTCTATTTTAAACGTTTAGGCCCGCTTTAATAGTTTTAGCGATCTTTATTAATTCATAGCGGTGTCGCTGTTGGTTTTACTAAAAAATGTAATTTGAAAAAAATGTTCGTCTCATCGAATAGATGATGATAGAATCTTTTCCCGTCCTGAAATTCCAATTTAATTTTTGAACCTCTCGTTTACGCGAGCGTTGCGCGCGAACTCTTAGACGGATCACGCTGTCCAACGAACTTAGCCTGAATATTAGTAAGAGGATCATGTATACCAAATTTCAACTAAATCGGTCAACTTTTACTCAAGTTATCGTCACACGCGTGAACGTTACTGACAGACAGACAGACAGACAGACAGACACGGAGCATATTTCTTTGAATGTAGGAAGCTCGCTACGCTCGCTTCAATTATAATTCTGTGTAAATTTTTCGGGAGAGCTATTTTAATGATGTATGGCGCAAGGCCATACTGATAAGACTAGTAGCTCTCTCACTCAACTAAGTGGAGTGGATATAGGGCACTATCAGGACATAGTGCTAACTTATTCTTAATTCTCTGGAGGTAAACAGCTACATGTCCAAATAGTGCTCTTTACCTCCCCCAGCACATTGGTTCATAGTGCCTTTTCCAACTGGCTAAATCCGTAAGTTTTAGTTTTAGCACATAGTGCCTTGTACCTCTAAAAAAGGGGGGGGGGGGAAATAAATAGGAAACTGTTAAAACCTCAATTTCGTAAAAAAATGGAGATAGTGCCCTTTACCTCCCATACACAGAATTATAACTATCTATTTTCAAATCTTATTTAATACTAGGCATCGCGTGGCTCTATCATTGAAGCGAGCGTATAGTAATAAATATGTATTGAATATTGAAAAAAAAGATTATTGTGAATCATGATGAGTTGATAGATAATGGGTCTGGTAGTAGTGCAGCGGCTAGTAGTAAGGGAACCACCCCGCATTCTTACTATTCCACTAACCATACATCTCTATTTCAATATATATAATTTGTATCTCTTTGCTACAAACAAACTACTGCATGTATCAAATTGAAATTTTGCATGCCTGTTTCAATTGTGCATCAGATGGTGTCCATGAAGTTTTATTAAAATCGTTACGTTAGAACGTAAGATATCGGTAAAAAGGTTGTTTTCTCTATTTTAAACGTTTAGGCCCGCTTTAATAGTTTTAGCGATCTTTATTAATTCATAGCGGTGTCGCTGTTGGTTTTACTAAAAAATTTTATTTGAAAAAAATGTTCGTCTCATCGAATAGATGATGATAGAATCTTTTCCCGTCCTGAAATTCCAATTTAATTTTTGAACCTCTCGTTTACGCGAGCGTTGCGCGCGAACTCTTGGACGGATCACGCTGTCCAACGAACTTAGCCTGAGTATTAGTAAGAGGATCATGTATACCAAATTTCAACTAAATCGGTCAACTTTTACTCAAGTTATCGTCACACGCGTGAACGTTACTGACAGACAGACAGACAGACAGACAGACAGACAGACAGACAGACAGACAGACAGACAGACACGGAGCATATTTCGTTAAATGTAGGAAGCTCGCTACGCTCGCTTAAACTAGGCATCGCGTGGCTCTATCATTGAAGCGAGAGTATAGTAATAAATATGTATTGAATATTGAAAAAAAAGATTATTGTGAATCATGATGAGTTGATAGATAATGGGTCTGGTAGTAGTGCAGCGGCTAGTAAGGGAACCACCCCGCATTCTTACTATTCCTCTAACCATACATCTCTATTTCAATATTTATAATTTGTATCTCTTTGCTACAAACAAACTACTGCATGTATGAAATTGAAATTTTGCATGCCTGTTTTAATTGTGCATCAGATGGTGTCTATGAAGTTTTATTAAAATCGTCACGTTAGAACGTAAGATATCGGTAAAAAGGCTGTTTTCTCTATTTTAAACGTTTAGGCCCGCTTTAATAGTTTTAGCGATCTTTATTAATTCATAGCGGTGTCGCTGTTGGTTTTACTAAAAAATGTTATTTGAAAAAAATGTTCGTCTCATCGAATAGATGATGATAGAATCTTTTCCCGTCCTGAAATTCCAATTTAATTTTTGAACCTCTCGTTTACGCGAGCGTTGCGCGCGAACTCTTGGACGGATCACGCTGTCCAACGAACTTAGCCTGAGTATTAGTAAGAGGATCATGTATACCAAATTTCAACTAAATCGGTCAACTTTTACTCAAGTTATCGTCACACGCGTGAACGTTACTGACAGACAGACAGACAGACAGACAGACAGACAGACAGACAGACAGACAGACTCGGAGCATATTTCGTTGAATGTAGGAAGCTCGCTACGCTCGCTTCAATTAGTTTAAAAGCTATTACGGGTGGTTAAGATTCTTATAGTCGTGAGGTGTGTTGGTTTGTTAGGAAGTAAAGCTTTGTACCGAGTACCCCCACTCTTCCCCACACTACCCTCTTCCACTTATCTTCAACTATGACATTCATCATGATTAACAAATTTCAATATTCAGTATTTTATTGCAATACGCTCGCTTCAATGATAGAGCCACGTGATGCCTAGTATAAATGGGATGGAGAGTTGTGGCAAAAAAGTGACCCCATGAAGATATGTAAAATATGAGCTCCAATGGGACAAATTACCTTCCTCTTGGTTATAGGTTACTAAGAATTTGTTTATAATTTTAGTTTATAACCTGTTAAAGAAGGTAATTTGTCCCAGTTCAAAGGTCGTGGAGCATGCGCAGTATGATTTTTCTCTCCAATTTCTCTTACCTCCATGGGGTCACTTTTTTTCCCTAAACCCCTTCTTAACATTCCATCCCCTTTATATAACATCCTTGCTTCCAAACCGTAGGTCCAAGTTGGCTTTAGGAACTTTAATATTTAAATAGTTTATAGTTTATAGGGTCCAAGGTTAATATCTTATACGGTCTTTTTATTGCTGGTACATTAAAAATAGTTGTTAGTTTCCTCGATTGTTACAAAATACAAAATATTAAAGATGAAAAAGAAAAAAATGTTAAGAATTCAATTCTTCACAACATGCCTGCCGTGTCTATGCAATTACAAAAGGGTTATAATTATAAAGAAGTCGATTCTCCCCGTTCCAATCCAATTCTTGTTGCAAAGTCGTTTCCTTTAGTTTGAGGAAATTAAGTCGAAAAAAAAAAAAATCCTTTTGGACTTCTTTCCTTGAGAAAAAAAAAACAGTGGGGGAATAAATTATCACATTATAATGGACAAGATGATAAAAAAATAACTACGGGTGAAGATTGCTGTAGGTATTTTTCTCGGTTGCATCTCTACATTTTGGTCTTGGTGCCTGTGATTCGAATCTTCACGGCTATTCACCTTCAGGTTCTATCCTTCTGTCTGGCTTGGATAAAAGAAGAAAAAAAAATAAATAAAAAGAATCTCCTTCAAAAAGAGATAAATATGGGATAGAAAAATGCCACGGGTTTGTGTCTTAGAGATGCGGTCTTACATCAAAAGGCTTTAGGAAGATTTAAAAACGGAATGGCTCAACTCCGGCATTATGTTAATCCGAAAATGGCTGAAAATGGCTTTACTAAACAATGAATGGGATATAGAGACATTAGAAGACGTTGTTTTCATGCATTCGATTACTTTTAAGTCTAAAACAACCTGCTTAAAGCACCGAAAAGAAAGCTTTTAAAAAAATAACTGCGAAGATACTTTTTGTTTCTTTTCGACCTCTTCCTTTGACATTATAGCTTGTGGAAGAAAAAAAAATATTCTGTTGGCAACCTTTATAATTGCCTGTTTAAAAGGTTATATTTTTTAAAAAAAGGCATAAATCTTGAATAATTGATGATGGAGAATCATAAAGTCAAAAGATGCCTTTAGGGTAAAAAGAAAGTTTATATCCAAAGTAAATATTAAAAAAAGCAGGAGTGGTCTACAGAAGAAGTTTAGACTTTATTGAAAAGTCTTCCATTAATGTATTCCCTAATTGCTGGGCTCTATTTTAATTTTTTAGTTATAACGAGAAACATGTATTTTACCTTTTTTACTTCTGTAAAGAATTATGGTCAGTATTTACTTATTATGTGAGTGGAAAGGTCTTGGACATGTTATAATGTTTGATTTTTTTGTTTTTTTTATTGAAGGTGAAGGAATTCTTTTAAAAGGTTATACCTTAGAAGAATACTTTGTATAAATGAGAAATTTAGAGTTCTTTTTAAATTGCCTTGTATACAGTGAACAGACTAATTTTCTTACGTTTTCAAAATCTTAATAATGGTGTTGGTGATACAGGTGTTGACCTCACCTCTCACTATGCCAAATTTGGCAATTCGTTTCCTTTAGATGATAAATTCATATATATGTGTTAAATTCAGAGTGTATAAATGTCATAGTCTTTACGTGGCATCCATGTTGCTTTTTAGACAAAAAAATTGAAGTAGAGTAGTTGTTTCCTTGTATTTTTTAAATTAGTTGATTTTTGGTCTAAAGGAAAATTAAAACGCTCCCATTTGCGATATTTCGACCCCTCCTTGGGTCATTCTCAAGCTAAAAATCAATTTATTAAATATATTAATTACATATAGGCATCAACAAATTATTGAATTTAACACATATTAAGACATTAATTTTCATTATTTAAACTAAAACATATATAACATTAAAATATTAAATTCCAATAACCTGACTGACTAGAAGATTACCCTACATCGATTAAACATTAATCAATCATAAAATCGGCTGATTCTCGTCAAACTTCCTAAAATATCAAAAAATTAACCAAAAATGTTATGTGTTAAATTCAATAATTTGTTGATGCCTATATGTAACTAATATATATTTAATAAATTGGTTTCTAGCTTGAGAATGACCCAAGGAGGGGTCGAAATATCGCAAATGGGAGCGTTTTAATTTTCCTTTAGACCAAAAATCAACTAATTTAAAAAATGTGATATTAAATTAAATTTTTATGCTTTAATGCATATTTTATACTATCATATTTATTTATTCGATGCGGTCCGATGCAATACAGGATTTACGTTCAATACATAAAATATATCAACCTGTTGTTTCTTTCCATTGTCTTATATATTTTATATTATATATTTATAATGTTTTGCTTCCGAGCTTACCGAAGGTAACGGAAACTATGTGATCGTTCTGAAGAACGAAAATATTTTATGACTCCAATTACAAATTTTCCAAGACAGAAATTCGTTTCAGACATCGCTCAATTTTTGCTAACCAACATATCTTAAAAACTAAACGTCCGTTTTTAATGAAATTTGTATGGTAGGTCATAATTAGCCCATTGTTAGACCCATATAAGTTTCAACCCTTCTTCGCTCATTTGTTTCTGTTCCACATGCCCACAATCATACATTTATTTACAACTATAGCTTCAAAAGTACTTATCTGATTTGTTTGAAACTTTTATAGTTTATCGAAAGTAACTCGCAGATAGCCCCAGATTAATTTTAAACGTCTGCGCTCTTTAACGTTTGCTAAATAGATACTTGAATTCATGTAAAAAATCAAAACATTTTTGGCAGATTAAAAAACCAGGGAAAAATTAAAAACTAAATAGAGAATAATGGCTTGTAAAAGCATAAAATCAATAAAGTACGTGATAGGATTGGAGGAAGCAATGTACCACACCAATTGACAGTCTAGTTTTCTTACTTTGGAAACTAACTTAACTATTATCAATACTTGATTATGTATAGACCTCCCTATTGCTTAGTGAGTAGCGATGTTAAATTATGCTATCGGAGAGTATAATTATGTAAAAGAAAAATTTATATATACTCGTATATTTGTTTGTGTGTTATAAATAGTATATTATGTTACTAGGCTGTGAAGGGAGTTTTTTCTTTACCGCGGCAATTACATTTACTGTCGAGCGAAGTGAGACAGTAAATATTGCCAAGGTAAAGAAAAAACACTTCACAGTCGCGTAGCATATGCTATTTTTTCCGAGGTAGCAGACAATGAAAAACCATTAAATATTAATCACTAATCAATATATAATAATAACAAATATTAGTAAATACTTAAGACTTAAAAAAAGAAACCTTAAAAAGAGGTTACACTATAAGAAAAGATATATAAAACGCATTGACATCTAGCGGATTTTAATTGTACTAGAAGCATTTCTACTAAGACTGCAGCACTACTAACGGAAGTTTTGACAACTACCCGCCGGAAAATAAAAATCTTTTAGTTCGTAGGACGTAAAACATTTTTTCTTTACAGCTAGGAGTAATGAAAAGATTTTTTAAGTCCACGTAATGAAAAAATGGATTTTAGCTATGTTTTTTAGGCTCTAAAGTTACTATTTCACAGCCTACCACGGAAAAAAGATCTTTATAACAACATTTGCAGCTCTGTGAATTTGATTGAGCGGTGAATTTGTTTTCACATGTTAAGGATGATTGCACCGTTATCAAAGTTCTCTTGCATTCTGTACTTGTTTTTTATCTATTCAGTTCACGATGCTGTCGCCTTGATGGCTTTCACAGTTAACTTCCATGAACTTGACATCCCATTTCCGGCATTCCTTTCCATTCAAGCTTGTAGAACGTTACCGGTGCCAGGTGAAGCGCGGATATTGATCTAGGGGAAGCGTCCGGTGTCCGTAACTCTTTTTAAGGTAATCGGAATGGGAGGGACTTTATGAGTACCTCTTCCACTTTAAGTTCATGACGTGATGGCATTGACTATTGTATTTTTAATCCAATACTAATTAATTACATCATTCTATTAATTTTTATTGTTATATTAAGACGAACTTGGAATTTTTTAAACAGCATTCTTGTAATTAGGGTCCGTAGGCAAAACCAAGGACCCTTATATTTTCCTGCGTGTGTCTGTCCGTCCGTCCTTTCGCCTGCTCTCACGGCTACACATTTCGTCCGATCACTTTGAAATTTGGCATATATGTGTCTTTTACCTGCCCACATATTTTAAAAATATAGTGACTTAAAAAAAAAGAAATTAAAAAAATTAGGGTAAAAAAACTTAAGGGTTAAGATTTTTTGATTTTTTTTTCGACACCGTGAGGGGTATCATATGAAAGGGTACGTCGAGCTGATTACAAAAATATATAATTCTTTGGTTATAACTTTGATAGGGCGAGCGTAGGCGAGTTTGAAGTGGGCGTGAAACGTGTTTTTAACGTAGGTTTTAAAATCATAAAATCATTAAATTTTACGAAATAGGACTATGTGCCACACTAATTGGCAGAGTATTTATTCTTTGAAAAATCATTTCTCTATTTAATTTTTCTCTTTGACGTTATTATCACCCAATAATGCACCCTTTCTCTTTTGAAACTATCTACATTCTCATTTTGAGTGGTGACTATAAAAGGGAACTACTTATCTACCATGCAGCCCCCCCCCCCCCCGAAAAAAATGTACAGCTATGAAGAAAAAAAAATCTCCGCGCCCAAGTAACAAAAACTGTTTTAGAACGTATTCGTTAGAAAATGTATATGCTGATGCTTACTGCAGTACAAAATCTTACTGTAAGTCATGGGCGTCGTCTACTGTTAATTATTGGGGGGGGGGGGATTTATGGAGGGAAAATTTTGAAAATATGACCTCTCAAAACTGCGCTTTTATGCATTTCTGAGGTGAAATTGAATATGAGGTGAATGTAAAAAATATGTATTAAAAAAAAATTCAGCGGTATTTTTTTTTACTCTATTGGGTCTGGGGGGGGGGGCGGGGGGGCACGTGCCCCCTGTGCTCCTTCCTCCTGGATACGCCACTGGCATGAACCGTCTAAAGGTGGAGAGATAATCTGGAAGAGGTTTCTGAAAAAAAAAAAAAAAAAACATAGACGAGAGTGGCAAACGATAGGGACTTATGGAATTCACGGAAGTTATTATTATTATCAGTATTATATTAGGTCTTTATGGGCCCTAAAGTTGCGATGTTGTTTTTATCACAAATTAATTTTTGTGGTATATTCCTTTTTACCTTTTTCATATTACAACATTGATTCTTACCAATTGTGTTCTTTAGATAGTGATGTCAATCATGTTACTCATTTTTAGTAGCGATGTTGTCATGTTGAATTCCTGTTGGAAAATCAATGTTATCTAATTACGCTGTCTACCTCTGTGATAATCATTCATTGTTCTGACATTAGACCTATACCCAGGTAGGGTAAGTAATTCCCTAAACCTTAACGTGTTGCCTATTTCTACAGAATATCTAAATCTAATCCTTTCTAGAACCCACAGGGTGCTATTAAATAACCCTCCTCTCTTTCTCTTTAGTCCTGTTTAGTATTTTCACCGTACCTTATGGCATCCCATTTCGCCAGCATTAACTATCCAGGCAGATTCCTTCCAATCCAATAGGAAATTGGATTTTGTAACGAACTATTTTAATACCTAAAGAAGGAAATTTAACGTATATTTATTTTTTTTACTTTTACGTTTATATTTTTAAAAAACATTAAATCTAGTTAGTTTAGTGTAAATGTTTAACTTATAACACGGTTTTTGCATTTAAAATATTCTATTGTACTGCTTCTTTTATCAACTATTTACGTAAATGAATTTTTCTCCGTTCTCTTGGGATCTTCTTTTTTTTACAACTTTTTACAGTTATTTTTGTCTCTCTTTCTGTGCGTATGTTTATCCTCTCTCTTTCTATATCACTTTAATTGGCTAACTCTTTTTCTTTCTCTCCTATTATATAGCTTTTGCATTATTTTATCTTTTCCTTGATTTTAATTTCTCTCTTCCACTAAGATTTTCTAAAGAATGATAGATAAATGATTTTGCTTCCGTGCTTATCGAAGGTAACGGATTTTTAGGTCTCTGATTTCAAAAGTTCCAAGACTGAAATCCGTTCCAGACATCAGGGAACATTTTTGGTTCCATGTCTGTCTGTCGGTCCGTCGTTCAATTTTTGAGAACCAACATATCTTAAAAACTACTCGTATTATTTCATTGAAATTTGGATGGTAGGTCATAATTTCCAGGCAGACCATTGTTGGTCCCGTATAAGTGTCATCTTTCTGGGCCCATTTGTTTCTCTTCCACATGCGTACAAACGTACATTTATTTTACACCTAGATCTTCAATAGTACTTTTCTGATTTGTATGAAACTTTTAGTTTATCGAAAGTCACCCGCAGATAGCCCCAGATTATAATTTAACCATCTGCGCTTCTTAAATGTTGCTAAATTAATACTTTAATTAATGTAAAATAGACTGCCAATTGGTGTGGCACATAGCTTCCTTGCATCCTATCCACGTACTTTATTGAGTTCATGCTTTTACAAGCCATTATTGTCTAATTGGTTTAATTGTTTTCCACGTTTTTTTTTTTTAATCTGTCAACATTTTTTTGAGTTTTTACACGAATTAAAGTATCAATTTATCAAAAGTTAAAGAGCGCAGACGGTTCATATTAATCTGGGGCTATCTGCGGGTAACTTTCGATAAATTATAAAAGTTCCATTCAAATCGAATAAGTACTTTTGAAGCTATAGGTGTAAATAAATGTATGTTTGTGCGAATATGGAAGAGCAACAAATATGCGCAGAAGGTTGAAACTTATATGGGACCAACAATGGGCTAATTATGACCTACCACCCAAATTTCATTAAAATTGGACTTGTAGTTTTTAAGATATGTTGGTTCGCAAAAATTGAACGACAGACCGACAGACAGACACGGAACCGAAAATGATCCCTGATGTCTGAAACGGATTTCTGTCTTGGAATTTTTGAAATCGGAGACCTAAATTTTTTCGTTCTTCAGAACGATCACATAGCTTCCGTTACCTTCGGTAAGCTCGGAAGCAAAATCAAAACAATTTCGACAGTTTTAAAAAACGGGGGAAAATTAAATAAATTTGAAAATAATAGGTTTTAAATAGTATAAAATCATTAAAGTATACGAAATAGAACGTGAGGAAGCTATGTGCACTAATTGACAGAGTATTTAATAAAGACAAGTGGAACATGCATATGCCAAGAATCAGATTATGCAGAAAGGTCATTATGGCCTAGAGAGCACCCACTAGGTAGGATTGAGTGCCAAATTTTATAAGCCGTGGTACAGGCCTTTCTAATGATTATAAATTATATAAATTATTTTATTTATATTATTTCTAGATTCTAAAATCACATTCTCTAAACATATCGGAAGCTTTTGCGATTTTTCCTGTCAGTTATACGGCCATATCTACAAGTGTACCAAATTTCAAGTTTCTACGTATTCTGGGAGTCACTTATCATTTTGATGACGAGTGAGTGAGTCCGTAACAAAAATGTCAACTTTTAAAATCGCCTCTGTTGAAGAGGGTGGGTTTTAGGGTTCAATTTTTTTCAGTTTCCTAAGCTAATTAAGCTTAATTTATGTTTCAAATTTCAAAAGCCTATTGTAAGAGGAAGCTGAGATATGAGGGTGAAAAAAACCGGGGGAATTGGTTCAAGTAAAGATACACTGCGCATGCTTACTGCAACTTGGTCTTGCGCACTGCTGTAAGCTCAGATTAAGATTTAATTACTTTCCAGTCTTACAAGAAGATTAAACCTTCAATGTTTACATCTATATATATTTTTTAAAGTGATTCTTTACATATTTAAAGTAATTTTAATAATAGTAATATTTGTTAAGTACTTAATTTATTATTTTACCCATTATTTATTTGTTACATTTGTGCATAGATTACGACTGTATCATGAGATAATTAAGTTTTAATGGAACATTTTCTCCTAAACTAACTTTAAAAAGCTGTAATTAAGAGTTACTATTTTTTAAAAAAAAAAAAGAAGAATTTTTAATGAGTTTTTAACCCTTTTTGACCTTTTCTCTTCTATTCGAGGTTTTTTTTTTTTTTTTTAGTTTTAAAAATGAAAAGAAATCACCAAAATATTCCTAATCATTAATTGCTCTGTTACTTTAGAAGACTGTATTGTAAACAGTAATAAAATAATGACATTAAATTTTGAATTGGAATCATATTTAGATTGATTGATGATCTTCTATGTTTGTAAGTCTAAACATTTTTCGGAAATTCTTAGTGTTTCGCCGCAATCTATTCCAATTTTTTTTTTCTGGAGATTTTTGTTTCAAGGTATTTTATATATTTTTATTACTACATCATTGACAAGTTGTCACCAACTTATCGTCCATATTATGTGTCACTCGAACCGTTTTTCGTGTTGGGAATTAAGGTTGTCATCGTTGTAGCAAACTGCTGGATTTCACTGACTTTTATCTGACTTAAGACATGAAATAATGATTCTACATGTGGAAAGTTGAAGGTTTATTTTATTTAGGTTTAAAAAAAGTAATCTTTTCCTCTTCCTACTCAATACTTTCGTTACTGACGATAAACGTATACGTGAATAAACATGCGTGGCATGTTTATCGATGTTTTAATATATATAGATTCAATGTTGGGTCACATAACAATTCTCGTTAAGTAGCAGTAACAATAAAATGTATTTTTCCATGGTAGGCTGTGAAATAGTAACTTTAGAGCCTAAAAACATAGCTAAAATTCATTTTTTTTCTACGTGGACTTAAAAAATCTTTCATTATTCCTAAATTGTGTTAAAATAGTATACATAACGCGTCGAGTCGTACATAACGCGTAATACATTACGCGTCGAGTGCGGAAAGTAGCATTTTGCATGCGAGTGTGGATTTTGCACCCGAGCGACAGCGAGGGTAGTAAAACCACTCGAGCAATGCAAAATGCCGTTTTCGCTTGAATTGCGTACCGTACTTTATCTACGATTGTTAGATTTAAATAATAAATAGAGACAAAAATAAACTTGCCCTATGTAAGTTCGTATCTCTCTCTTGATAAAGATGGCATTAATTCTTGAGTTGTATTTTTTGCCGAATTAATTATTTCTGGAGGAGTATTATTCTCCACATTTTCGTCAAAGTCACTTGATTCACTCATTGCTTTTCACTAAAAACTCGATATAAACAGTTACTTTAATAAAAGAACAGCAAATTAGTTTTGTTAAATGTAATCAAACTCGCTAATCGTGCGTAAAGCTGAAGAATTCCTCTTCTTTACCGCGCTAGCGTGGTAAAGATTCACTCATTGCTTTTCACTAAAAACTCGATATAAACAGTTACTTTAATAAAAGAACAGCAAATTAGTTTTGTTAAATGTAATCAAACTCGCTAATCGTGCGTAAAGCTGAAGAATTCCTCTTCTTTACCGCGCTAGCGTGGCGCTAGCGTGGTTCGCTTGAATTGCGTACCGTACTTTATCTACGATTGTTAGATTTAAATAATAAATAGAGACAAAAATAAACTTGCCCTATGTAAGTTCGTATCTCTCTCTTGATAAAGATGGCATTAATTCTTGAGTTGTATTTTTTGCCGAATTAATTATTTCTGGAGGAGTATTATTCTCCACATTTTCGTCAAAGTCACTTGATTCACTCATTGCTTTTCACTAAAAACTCGATATAAACAGTTACTTTAATAAAAGAACAGCAAATTAGTTTTGTTAAATGTAATCAAACTCGCTAATCGTGCGTAAAGCTTAAGAATTCCTCTTCTTTACCGCGCTAGCGTGGTAAAGAAGAGGAATTCTTCAGAACTATTAGACGCGCATGCGCAATGAATACAAGTACGTAAATAATCACTTTCTATGCATCTAAACAGAGATACAATGTTTATATTTCGTATCAATCGTAGATAAAAACTTTTTACATCCTTGGTTAGTTATCAAAAGTGCCGTTTTTAGCGCTGCAATCCAGTAGACATGCTTCTTAGTACAATTAAAATCCACTAGATGTCAATGCGTTTCATATTTTTTTTTTTTTTTTTTTTTTTTTTTTTTTTTATAGTGATTTTCTTTTTTTTCTATGGTCTTTTAGGTTTCTTTTTTAACTTGTTTTTTTGTTTGCTATCATTGTTCTATAAACTTCACACAGCAATAGTTTCTTTTTTCTCAAAATTTTAAGTATGTACAAATATTTATTATAATTATACTGATTAATATTTAATGTTTTTTTCATTGTATGCTACACGACTTGGCAATTATATTTACTGTCGCGCTTTGCTCGACAATAAATATAATTGCCGCTGTAAAGAAAAAACTCACTTCACAGCCTACTAACATAATATACTATTATTTACAAATGATTTAGTAAAACTAATGACTTATATTTGCATTGTCATTGAAAATACATAATCTTCAACTTTCTAACTAGTTAGGATGTTGGTCAAATTTATATTATAAGATTTGTCTCTAAGACAGTAAAACTTAATAAAACATTTAAAATATTAAAATAATGTTATAAATATTAATAATCTTAAAGAAAGGGTTGTTGAACCCTATAAGTGTCCTGGAAGGATTATCGAGGTCCTGGAAGGATTATCGAGGTGCTGGAAGGATCATCAAGGACGTGAAATACTCAAGTTTATCTATCTCATTAACTAATGAGGATTATTGATTATAAGTTTTAATTAAATTAAACTTTTTGTTTTTATTTTTTTAGTATCATTAAAATTTCTCTCGTTAATAGTAAAACTGTATAATTTTACAAAAAATAAACAAATGAACGATACTAACAAGTCAAAATTAGAGCTACTTCTTCTTCACATAACAGGAGATTATAAAAACATCAGCGGAAGCAAATTTAATCTAGATCTAATGACAGAGTATGAAAGAAAGAGAAATAGAGGCAGACGATTTTTAAAACAAGTTTTTAAAATAATGATCAATTATTAAAATAATTGTCTAGGATATAATATTTAGAAAAGACTTGAGTTCTTTAACAACTTTTACAATATTTTTAAATATTCTTTCCTCCACTACAGTCATAAAATTTTTAATAAAAATACGTATCTCTGAGTGAACTGAATATTCTTTAATATTTAACAATCAAAATAGAAGGTCTAACTGGATAATAAAATAAGCTTAATGTGTCACTTTATCCCCATAAAAATAAGTTATTAAATAATCCAAGACCAGGAATTTGTCTAGTGTAAACATTTTTAAACACTGATATGTATACCTTATAGTTTTATTAAGATTAACTTGTTTTATCTCCAGTAGGGAGAAAAAGTTATGATTTTTGATTAGTTTGGTAGAAGGACCAAAGTAAGTCTTTTCTTCACTGAACTCAAAAGTTGAGAGATAAAATAAAAGTAGGGAGAAAAAGAAGGATTGCCTACTTCATTATTTTATAAATAGTAGAGAATGAATGGCTAATGTAATGAAGTTGTTGAAATCAGGTTGGCGACACTGATTTTTCCACCTTGTTTATCATTGTTTACAACCTGCATCTAAATATCCTTCTATTTGAGTGTAATTTAATTCTTATTTGTTTTTAATATTGAATCTCTTATATCTGCTATTACAAGTGCTAACAATTATTGTTATTTATTAAAATAATAAATAAAAACTGTGCAATGGACGAAAATGTGTATTTTCTCCCTACTGGAGATAAACTTGTTTTTAAGTCAAGCATTAATTTTTCTGTTTGTTAATGATTAAATAGTCTTTTTAAAAATAGTCTGCAAATTAGTGTGGCACATAGCTTCCTCGTGTCCTATTTTGTATAGTTTAATGAACCATCAAGCTGTTTAGTGATGTTGGAGGTGCTTAGAGAAAAAAGTTGATCATGATGAGTTTATTGTGAAAGAGTATGTTTGTTAAAGGAGTTTGTATTGAAATAGGACTGTTTTCTACCTACCCGGCCAATTAATTTAAAATATCTCTTCCCTACTCTACAGCTTTTGCTTTTATCAGGGTGAAATTTTACATGATTATATTTTATTTATTTACAAAACAAAGTGACATTTTTGACATATATAACAAAAACAATCAAAACAAGTCAAGTTACAGGCTTCCTTAATAACACTTTTTCCCGTCTTTTGAAGCTTAAGTTTACGCGACCGTAGCGCGTGAACGCTTGGGCGGATAACGTTTTCCGACGAACTCAGCCTGGGCATTGGTAAAATAAACATGTGTACCAAATTTCATCTAACTCGGTGATCTTTTACTCAAGTTATCGTCATCTGTAGAATTCGTGACGGATTTTGCGTGTCAGTGGTTTTGGTAGTTTTTTCGGATTCACTCCCGGACTCCAGAACGTGCCATAAGGAACTTCGTTTCAAAAACAGAGGGGAGTAACATTCTAAAGAAGAAGTACGGAATGTTTTTCTTTAGACTGTTACTTCCCTAATAAAAATAGAAATGTGATATTCCTTTGTCCGAAAGTACTAAGGACTAAACATACCTTTTTCTTTATAGTTATAGTTATTTAGTCAAATCAAAGTCATTCTTATTCTAAAACAGCATAGGCGAGTAACAATCTAAAGAAGTACAAATAATTTAAATAATCTCTTGATATCTACCAACTAGGCAGATTTGTCAGTTAAACTTATTAACTAAATTTATTTAAGTAAAATGATTTATTATTGTGGACCAGTAAAGATTTTTTTTTACGTACATAAATCACACAAAATAAAACAATGAATACTCATATAAGGCAACAGCATATTATAATCATTTATATAATCGAGTTGTGTCCCGACGGTGACGACTCACCTCATAATGATTTGTTATTGCTAAGCTAAAGCAACTACATTCATCCCAATAAAAATTAAATGTTTGTTTTGATTTGTTGGTCTTCAAATAGACATATTAACTTATCTAAACAGGTATAATAACTAATCTGAATTTACTTAATTTTTTTTTCCAATTATATAATTAAGCCCGTTGGCACTGGCTTAACGGCTTATTTAATAATAAATGAGTTATTCAAGTAAGATATATCGTATAAATTAAGGAGGAAAAAAAATGTTGGAAGTGAATATAAATATGACTGAAAGACGTAGTATCCATGCGCGTCATCTCATTAGGTGCAGAAAAGATTCTAATAAGTTGGGTTCGTGCACTTTGTTGGCCAAGAGGTGCGGCATTCTTGAACACGATGAGCCAGTACTTGTGGAATCTTACCTATTTCTTACCTTCCTTGTATTCCTCGAAACATTTTTTTTTATTTTTAAATTTCCTTTGTCCTTTGTTTTAATTCATAATTATACGTAATCGTTTAAGGCCTCGAATATTTAATTCTCAAATTGGACATATTCTGAATCATTTTTACTTGAGGATGAGTGATTTGAGGATACAGACTGAACTCTCATTTAGAATAATAAAAATCAGTCCGAGACAACTTAGACAGACTTTCTCATATACGAGTTCATAATTACTTAGCCCAATGTTAACCATTTATTCGTTTTCATAGGTACATTTAATTATTATTGAACATTTTATCAAAATGTATCATAAAAATAACTTCTCCTCGGTGGGGAAACGAACCCGGCCTCTCTCCATCCGCGTTTAAAGCTATTTTCTCAGGAACAAGATTTTTCCCGGGAAAACGACTTATATCGTAAGATTAGGCAAAATAGATCAAAATAGTTGGAAGTGTTTTCGAGAAATATTTTTTTTCACGTTTTTTCATAGTTTTTGGGAGTAGCGCCTCTAAATTTAGAGCTAAAATTCATTTCTCGATTTTGTCTCGAGATATGATGTTTCTGAACATGTATGCCATATTTCTTCAAAACCGGCCCAGTAGTTTAGGCTCCAGGCAATTGCACAGACAGACGACAGACAGAAATATTTTAGTAACCACTTTTTTGGACTCAAACGTATGTGATTTTAACTTTATTTAATTAATTTTAGGAATCTTTATTTAATTTATATATTTAGGAATTTTAGTAATTTGTAAGCATTGTACTCTGTTATTTTATTCATTGTTACCCTGTTATTTTGTCATTGTTACTCATTTTTTTCTTCTTGTTATTAGCTTGCTTTATTACGTTTTTATTCACTACATGTTCCTCATACTACTTTATCTTTCACTTATCTTTTATCTTTTTATATTAATTAGATGTAATTTACCTTCCGAGTTACCACTTGTGGCTTTGCTTTTTAGAAACTCGATGAAAAAAAAACAAAAAAAAACAAAAAAAAAACGTGCAAATCCATAAAAATCTCAAACTCGAAATTTTGCGCCATCACAATACTTTCTCTTGATATGAGAAAGTACAAAAGTAGGATCAAAACTACCACTATTGAAATTATCGAGGTTCCTTCCTGCGTAATGTACTGTTAGTTAAAGCTTGCAAAATAAGTAGTTAGTGGAGATTGAACTCTTACTGTGTTAACACTGAACACTGAACACTGAATACTGAACACTGAAGATGATATAAAATGTTGTAACACGAATGCTAATTATTAATATAATAATGTGGTGACAATATTACTGTGGTACTTTCTACTAACCTCTCTAGTCATAATTATGAATCATTACTACAAAATTTCACTCTAAAGATGTGCCCCAATCATCTAGTAATAATGCACATAAACGTTAGAGCTATTCCTATTTGATTAGTAACTAAAAAACCCAATTTAATGAATTAACCTAATATGTGAAAAAACTAAATCTATTTGAGTTCTGAAACAGATCAATAAATTCTAAGTCCCCCACATTTCATCCATAAAACGCGAAGTAAAATAAAATTTACTTTTCACTTTTCCCGGCGAAAGTATAAATATAAGGCAAAATGAAAGTTAATATAGGCTGAAACGTGCAAAGTATAAAAAGAACCAACTTTAGCCCTAATTAGAACCTTCTGTACTAATATTAACGTCAGAAAAAATAAGATTTAATAAAAATAAAAAAAACCAACCACGGTAGATAGAACAAGATATTAAAAGTAAATTTAATAAAGGATAATCTCTCTATGCTGTTATAACGGGGTAAAATTCAAAAATGTAAAAAAAAACATCAAAATTTGTTTTTTTTTTACCTTTTTTGTTCTCCGTCCTTTCATTAGATTTTAATAACATTAATCTTTTATGGCGGTATATTTTCAGAAGAAAAGTGTGTAAAAAAAATCAAAAGTTATTTCAATTTATTAACTAAATCTGATAAGATGTTTATTGCATTTTAACAAGATTTTTATGGTGGTTTATTCTATCTATTATTTTTTTTTGTGACGCGTTTTGTATATTTCATCGTTAATATTAGTTTTTTTTTTTCTTTTTTTAATTAAAACCTAATATTATTATTTAAGTATATTGTTTTAAAAAGTGAATAAGTATTTGATAGTTAGCGAATCGAAAGTAGTCTTAGTCCGGGAAAACATTTATATTTTTAACAAAAATAATGATCTAATAACCAGCCTAAGAAATCGAATCCGAGCTTTCTCCGTCAACGATTAAAGCTATTTTCTCAGAAACAAGATTTTCTCAGGAAAATGGCTTATATCGTTAGATTTCGTATTTAAATGGACTACATTTTAGAATTTAGAAGTTTAATCAGTAGATAAGAAGAACCGTTTTCGAGAACTAATTTTTTTGTCAGAGTTTTTGAGGGTTAGCATCCACAAATGTGGAGCTAATAGTATATTATCATACTGGGCTGTGAAGTGAGTTTTTCCTTTACCGCGGCAATTACATTTACTGTCGAGCGAAGCGAGACAGTAAATATTGCCAAGGTAAAGAAAAAACACTACACAGTCGTGTAGCATATGCTATTTTTTCCGTGGTAGCAGACAATGAAAACACATTAAATATTAATCAATAATCAATATAATAATAACAAATATTAGTGCATACTTAAAACTTAAAAAAAGAAACCTTAAAATGAGGTTACACTATAAGAAAAGATAAATAAAACGCATTGACATCTAGCGGATTTTAATCGTACTAGAAGCATTTCTACAAAGACTGCAGCGGTACTAACGGAAGTTTTGACAACTACCCGCCGGAAAATAAAAATCTTTTAGTTCCTAGGACGTAAAAGATTTTTTCTTTACAGCTAGCAGTAATGAAAAGATTTTTTGAGTCCACGTAATGAAAAAATGGATTTTAGCTATGTTTTTTAGGCTCTAAAGTTACTATTTCACAGCCTACCACGGAAAAAATTCATTTCTCATTTTCATCTCAGAGTATGATTCTTCTGAACATATATATATGCCACATTTTGTCAAAATCGGTCAAGTTTTTAAGGCTCCTTGCGTCTGCACAGACGACAGACCGACAGTTTATAAGAACCACTTTTAAGATTCAGGGAACCACAACCACAAAACATATAAATCCATCAACATCGATTTTCAATCCATCAAAAATATTTTCTCTTTATAAGAAAATGTAAAAAGTAATTAACTTATTACAACGATACACTTGTTAAATCTATTATAAAAATATTTTTTTTTTTAGAAATGCAATAATAATAAAAAAAAAAACACTTTTAATTTATTGCAGTATGCAGTAAACTATATAGTCATAGAAAAAATTCCTGATACATATTTATATGAACTATTTGATTCATTTGTCAATGACATAATACATGCCGGTTTTCCTTGTATCCACAATAATATATATTTTTTTTTTTTTCAATTTATTTATTGTATTTAGCACAAATTAATTTTTATTTTTTTATCATTATTATGTATTAAAAATTTATTAACTGATAAATTTATTTTAATATATCTTTCTATTGATTTAAAGAAGGCTTTTCTTCTAAACTATAAAGATGACGTAATTTATTGAGTGTAACAGATAACGTGTCTTTATTTTCAAAGCGTTCTGACTCATAGTTTGCATTTACTAACACATCACAGTTCTGATGCCAATGCATTTGTTTTTCTTCTTCTTCACTATCCTGTTGTTTATTCAATTCTTATTCAGTAGTGTGGCGACTTCCACTTCGATCAGATCAGTGCAACGTTTTTCTTTCACGTCACTTATTTTTTAGTTATATTAATTTTGCGCGAGTTAAAATAAACTTAACTGAAGATTAGTTTATCGAGTGTTGCATTAATAAAGTGATTTTGTTTGAAGTTAGTCTTAGATTGTTTTCGTTTCTATGTTTACTATTTTATAGTTTTTGTTGAAGTGTCTTTATCTAAAAATTATATTTATTGAATTATTTCATTATCTTAATGAAATATATATATATATATATATATATATATATATATATATATATATATATATATATATATATATATATATATATATATATATATATTATAGTTATTAGTGATATTAGAAATTAACCAAGCAATTTAGAAAACTAGAATTAAAAATATTTTAATAACCACACTCGAATTTAGTAACATTCAGTCTGGGCGCACATTGACACGCGGGGCAGGGCAACACAGTTTTTTTTAACTGCAGATATATACGAAACCGCACGAATTGAAACGTAGAGCAGGGGCAGGACAGTTTTTTTCAACCATATTAATATACGAAACCGTACGAATTGAGACGCAGAGCAGGGCAGGACAGTTTTTTTTCTTAAACCGCAGAAATATACGAAACCGCACGAATTGAGACGCAGAGCAGGGCAGGACAGTTTTTTTCTTAAACCGCAGATATACTCGTATACGAAACCGCACGAATTGAGATAACAGATCAAGTAGCGTCGGTTAGGCCATGTGTGGTTTAGTATTGCCCTGCCCTGCTCTGGGTCTCAATTCGCGTGGTTTCGTATATATCTGCGGTTTAAGAAAAAACTGTACTGCTTTACCTTTGCGTCACCTTCGACTCAATTTACGCCAAGGTTCAAAGTACGAAAATAATCAATTTATTGTCGGAAAATTATGATTCACAATTATTTTAATTACGTCACTCGAATTTAGTAACATTCAAACATAGAAAATAATCAATTTACTGTCAGAAAATTATTATTTACAAATATTTTTAATATCGTCACTCGAATTTCACACTGGAACTAGTTATTTTGATAGTTATGTTCCGTTTCGCCCATCCCTACTAAGTGTATATAATATGTATGATTTGGTAATAAATGGACCTATTTATATCGCAAAACGGTGATATCTGTTAAGTGGGAATCACAACTGTTAGCTGCATTACTCTAAATTCCTTTTATTTCCATTACATTTCAGCCTTATTGTTGTTAGAACAAATCGGAATTAATTAACAGCATAGTGTTCATGTTTTGTCTTTACGAGATCTCTAAAAGCCTTCTCTGAAGGAACTGAGGAACTGTAACTTGACGCTCTTATTCTTATAGTGTAGGAAATAGGATAGAACATATTATAATAGGAACATAATTTCTAGTTTTTTTCCTAGAGGGATGAATTGCGGTCATTTTGAATGTTTAACAAATAATTAATAAATAGGTCAAGTGTGTGCTAGTCAGCACACAGCGAGGGTCCGTAGGCCACACTGTATAGTTTAAGTAGTACCCTATTAATGGTGTTTTTTAAAATGCTAAAAAGCTTACTTTGAACTATCCTATGGGTCTGATATTCTCAAAACACATAAACAAACTTCTGATAAAGTATTTTTTTTTTTTTCCACTAAACCGGGCTACAACCATATAAATACATCGAATAGACCATAGTTATAAAGAAAACGTATTTTGTCAATAAAAAATAAAATAATATTTTTTTTTTGAAATTTCCAAAAAGTGGTATCTTTACTTATGGGCAGAGAATGTTCAGGAATTTTTTCAGTTTTTTTGCACTTCACATAAGCGAGATAAAGGGGGGGGGGGGTCACTCTTTGGTTATAACCAAAGAATTATATATTTTTGTAATCTGCTCGACGTACCCTTTCATATGATACCCCTCACGGTGTCGAAAAAAGAAAAAAAAATTACCCTTAAGTTTTTTTACCCTAATATTTTTGAAAAATGTACAAGACACATACATGCCAAATTTCAAAATGATCGGACGAAAGGTGTAGCCGTGAGAGCAGGTGACCGGACGGACGGACAGACACACGCCGGAAAATATAAGGGTCCTTGGTTTTGCCTACGGACCCTAAAAATCAGGGGAGATGTAACATAGTGTGGAGGACAAATATAAAATGGAGACAAATGGATGTAATTTAAAAAAAAATATTATAGTAATTTAATACAGTACAAAAATGTAACACAATGATTTAAAACAGTACAAAAATAATATAACACACTGATTTAACAAAGTAAAAAAATATAACACAGTGATTTAAAACAGTACAAAAATATAAAATATAATATAAATGTATTACAATTTTTTAAATTTATTTTTATTTTATATTATTTATTTTTACATCCCTATTTGATTTTTTTTATTTTTATTATTAAATATTTATATATTTTTGTTTCAGTTTAACCATTCTCTTTTATTTCGTTCTATTTATTTCTTTTATAGTGTTTGAACATTTATTAAAATAATTTTTTTTTCTATCTTTTTATACGGTTAGTTTATCTTAATAAATTATCTATCTATTTAATATCTAAAATAAATTACCTAAATGGACTGCGGTTGGTACATCTGCTCTGGATACAGCTGTATTTACCAGGTAATGTCAACAAAATTTAATTAGAGATATTTTGCATATTTTATCTTGGAAATTAACAATTAACACTTTTGGCAATGTTTGCAGAATGGATAAGTTAGAAGGATTTTAGGGTGTTTTACTCTAAAGTATAATTATCTAACATATTAATGGTTCAACTTCAAATATTTAGAATCGTTGAATCTGAATCTTCTTTATTGTCTTAACTCTCGAATACATTTTGGTTTCATTACATTTCTCTATCTCTTTTAGCGAATTTTCTAAGAAAATTAAGCTATTGCAATGGCTTCAAAATTTTTGAAAATTTTCTCCATGAAAATCCGTTTTAGGCCATTCTTAATCGATAACACTTGTGTATTTATGTATGTATATATTTATATATGTTTGTGTCATTCTAGACTCTAGACCAGGGGTCGGCAACCTTATTGTGTATAAGGGCGCAATATAAGATTTGAAAATCACCGAGGGCGCATATCGATCGGTAGGCATTGAAAAAAAAAAAACCTTTTTTTGTGAAATATAATGGAAAACATTTTTTTTTATAAATTGACAAAACAAAACATTTTATAAATTTTTTTAAAAAATTATTTTGGTATTGTTTGACAATAAAAACAGAAAAATGCAATAAGTGGAAAACAATATTATGTTTCAACTAATTTAAGTTCTTGTGAACAGGAAGAAAAAAATTAATTTAAATAAGTAAATTGTAAAATAAATAACTAAATCGTGGGACACCCGGTAGGAACGAAGTTCCTTACGCTTTTCATTAAATATAAATTATAAAATCACAGCAATAACTACTTACACCTACATGGTGGAGTTAGAAAAGAGACAAAATTAAAAGAAACTAACTTGTAGAAGAAAGTTAATCATAAATTTATAGTTAAAGCAGATGGTTGTAGAACGAAAAAGAACTGTTCTCTCAGACCCCGTCGGCAAAATGACTCCAATTAAATATTAAAATAAAAAATATAAATCATTAATACACAAAAAATGTTGCTTATCAGGTCCCTTTATCCTTAAAAGCCTTTTAAAGTAGCCTTTTATCAGGTTAAAATTTTACGTGCTTGTTTCAATTGTACTGTAGGTGATGTATACAGAGTTGCATTAAAATCGTTACGTTAGAACGTAAGATATCGGTAAAAACGTTGTTTTCTTTATTTTAATCGTTTTAATAAATTTAGCGATCTTTATGACTTCATAGCAGTGTCGGTGTTCGTTTTACTAAAAAAATCTATTTATAATAGTTGTTTGCCTCATTAAATAGATGAGGTTAGAAATTTTTCCCGTCCAAAAATTCCAATTTTTTAATTTGGCACTTACGTTTACGCGAGCGTTGCGCGTGAACGCTTAAGCGGACAACGTTGTCCAACGAAGTTGTCTTGGGCATTGGTAAAATGAACATGTGTACCAAATTTCAACTAAGTCGGTCAACTTTTACACAAGTTATCGCCATCGGTAAATTTCGTGGAGGATTTTGCGTGACGGTAATTTTGGTAGTTTTTTTCGCATTCACTCCCGGGCCCAGAACGAGCCATAAGGAACTTCGTTTTAAAAACCTTTTCGCTATTTCAAAAATAAAAAATAATTTTATTTTTATTTTTTATTTTATTTTCCCGTTATTAGTATTTTACCCTACTATATAGTCTTTTAACCTTTAGGTCAGTGGGGGCGCATTAAAAATCCACCGCGGGCGCCACGGCGCCGGGTTGCCGACCCCTGCTCTAGACCATTGGTTCCCAAAGTGGGGGGCGCGCCCCCCAAGGGAGGCGTAAAGAGAAGTCAAGGGGGGCGTGGGGCCTTAAGAACAAGCTTTAGAGATAAAAAATGATTCTGCTGCCAAGTCCGATTTTGATAAAATGGACAAATCGTGGTTTTGGTTAAGTATTACAAAGTGTAGCCCATATATCACAGCAAGCAATGCGATTTTATTTACCTTTTTCAAGCACATATGAGCGCGAAAAAGCGTTTTCTGCACTTGTTACAACAAAAACAAAGTATCACGGTAAACTTGATGTTGCCAATGATTTACGTTGTGCACTTTCTAATGCTCATCCAAGAATAGGGAATCTTGTAAAAAAATGCAAGTTCATCCATCTCACTGATTTATTTTGTCTCTTACTTGTTCAGTCTAAATTGCAACTTGTAATGATATAAAAAATTGTAATAAAAACAAATGTGTATGGTTATTCAATGTAATATTTGTTTATTTTTTTTACCATGTAAAATTGTGTCTTTGGGGGGGGGGACCCCTGCTCTAGACGATATCTCACCCTAGGATGTACTTAATAAATCCAAACAAATTTTAAAAAATCAATAATATCATAAGAAAGGATGAGTTCGTGGGCCAGAATTTAGATTCCAATTAGTGGTAAAATTTTGACAATTTAGGGTCAAAAATAACATAAAAACGTGTTGTTTTCATTTTACCCCCCCTCCCTTTTATATGAATATATGAAAAAAGTGTACACAACAACAAGTACTATGTACTCTTAAAGAGTTTTCCAACGACATGCATCTTGAAGGGTATAATATACTATTATGACTTTTGTACCCCATACCCTTGTGTACCCATTTTTTTTTTTAATATTGTGGTATATAAAACAATTACGTAAATGGCCCACAGGGGTCTATGGAACCCCAACTCTTAACTCTAATGAATACTGAAAGAAAACTGAAACTAATAACATAGGTATTGTTGTCAGTATTTACACAGAAGGGTTCAAAGGTAAATTAGAAGGGAGTCTAGGTTTAGAGGAATACAAATAGAACAAAAAAAAACTTAATTATAGTTTGTATGGGGTCTGTGGGACCCCAATAAGTCGTTCTTAGGTTAAGTTAACCAAGATAATGTAATAGATACAAGTTGTTATACATTCATTCAAATTATGCGTTACAGAAAGAGTCACTGTATAGAGTTAAGTCAGAGGTAATCTGAGTCTTTATTTTTAATCAAATCTAGCCGCTGCTCATCTAGGAAAGCTTAATAGTCTGTATAGATAATAGAAGTGTTTTAAGATAATAGAAGAGTTTTAAGCAAAACATTGTCGATAACATGATCTATTTTTATACCAAGGTTGTTTAAAGCTATCTCCTCCTTCTATATACATGTTAGAACGTTAATTCTCAGTATTAACAATAAAAATTTTATTTTTACATAATTGAATCTGGATTGGCTTGCAATTATGCTTAATTTAAGAAAATAAAGATACTATCATTGATCCATAAATCAAATAAGTTTTAGGGTGTTAATTTTAATGATCACCATTCAGTCTCTGGCATTAAATATTGTTATCATTAACTAAATAAACTCTTATCCTATTAAGCTCCATTTGTTTTTTGTTTAATTATTTATTTAAGTGCTAATCTTTTTACGTTAGTGATAAAGAAAAAAACTCGAAAAATTTACTGTCTAAAACGACGAAATTAAGTTAGGAAATAATTTAAATCCAATTATCCTTATAAACTAGGCATCGCGTGGCTCTATCATTGAAGCGAGCGTATAGTAATAAATATGTATTGAATATTGAAAAAATAGATAATCATGAATCATGATGAGTTGATAGGTATAGGGTATGATAGTAGTACAGCGGCTAGTAGTAAGGGAACCACCCCGCATTCTTACTATTCCTCTAACCACACATCTCCTTTTCAATTATTATAAAATGTATCTCTTTGCTACAAAAGAACTCCTGCATGTATCAAATTGAAATTTTGCATGCCTGTTTCAATTGTGCATTAGATGGTGTATATGAAGTTTTATGAAAATCCATACGTTAGAACGTAAGATGTCGGTAAAAAGGTTGTTTTCTCTATTATAAACGTTTAGGACCGCTTTAATAGTTTTAGCGATCTTTATTAATTCATAGCGATGTCGCTGTTGGTTTTACTAAAAAATGTTATTTGAAAAAAATGTTCGTCTCATCGAATAGATGATAATAGAATCTTTTCCCGTCCTGAAATTCCAATTTAATTTTTGAACCTCTCGTTTACGCGAGCGTTGCGCGCGAACTCTTGGACGGATCACGCTGTCCAACGAACTTAGCCTGAGTATTAGTAAGAGGAACATGTATACCAAATTTCAACTAAATCGGTCAACTTTTACTCAAGTTATCGTCGGACATGTAAACGTTACTGACAGACAGACAGACAGACAGACAGACAAGATGCATAGTTTGTTGAATGTAAGAAGCTCGCTTACGCTCGCTTCAATAATCCTTTTCAAATTTTGTAACCTCATTATATTTTATTTAAAAAGAAATATATCCTTGGGTCAATCTAAATATAAAAACATATTATATTAATACTTTGTCCAAAAGAACTCATGTATTTAAACTGATAAAATTCATCTGAAAATTAAGGTTTATTGGATAGAAGAAAAGCCTTTTTTACGTTTTACAATTCAACTCAGATAATGTAGAGAGGTAATGGTTATTTATTAAGTCAAATAGAAGAACAGCAGAACTATCTAATTATTTAGCTTTTCGTGAAAGGGTCAAAGGGTTAATTTAAATTAACAATTGATAACGTTTTAGGAGATGACCACTGAAGTAAAACTTAATACACACTTAAACAAACATAGTTTACACTAGATGGAGAACTTTGTTTACTTTTAACTAGCTTTAAGAATCTTTTATAATGAGCAAATGGATTCATTAGATCAGGACAAAGTTTAATTATAGGTTTGTTCCACCCCCCCCCCCCCCCCCCCATTTGTACCGTCCGGATTCGTTCGGGAATCGTTTAAGACAGGTTTTATACGCATGCGCTAACATTGTACTGTACTAAAATCATATCTGGTTGGAAAGGGTTTCGGAAAAAAATTCGGACCGTATTAAAAGAATTTAAGGAAATATAACAGTTAGGAAAACCTTCATGTTGACATCAAGGATCTTATAAAATAGGGATCGAGCACTAAATATACCTACTGGGTAAAAAAAGTGTCACCAAGAACTTGGTACATAAAATGACCACTGCGCATGCTCACTTTTTAGTAAGACAAGTTTCTTCCCGACTGTTATCCATTGTTTATTTTGAATGAAAGGTTACGATCTAACATTTTTCTAATTAAGTTTTTACTTGAATATTTTCTTGTTTTAAGGTTGTTTTTTTTTTTTATTTTAATTTAGAGTTTTACTTTAATATATTAATAAAATTTAATTATCAAAATATAATAATCGAATAATTAATATTAATTAATTTGGAAACGGGTTATTTCTATTGTTGAATAAGATTTTATTCTACAAAATTGTCACAAGTTTACCTTTTTCAAAAAATCTATAGTGAATATAAAAAAATTAATACATACAATAATTGTAAAAAGTTTAACTAAATATTATACATATTTATGACTTATGAAACGCGAGTGGAAGAAGATTAGTTTTAAAAATAACATAACCTGATCGAATTATTCACATTCTTCTTCACCTTCTCTAGTTATAACCATACGGGAAGGTAATCTATCCCACTAGATTTTCCAAGATCTTGGCTACACTTTTTTCCCTTAGTGCTCCATCCTTATTTTATAAGATCCTTGGTTGACATGTGTGACGTGCGACTATTGACATAACTACGCATGTCATACAAACCAGTACTTGGCATTGTCAGAGAATCGTTTCAACCGTAAAGTAAACGGTTTGCAAGCGATCTCTGAGCGGGTTAGAACAGTTTTTGGAAGACGGTACGAAACACTGTCACAAGTTGAGTTGGAACGGCTTTTATCCATTGCGCATGCCCGTGATGATTCCTTGAACGGTGCACTGCTTAATAATAATCTTATAATAATCTTGGTTTGAAACTACGGATAGCTGATGATCCAGAAAGATTATAATCATTTAAAAAGTTAACGAGATCAGTATTCATTTTTTTTGGTAGGCTGTGAAATAGTAACTTTAGAGCCTAAAAAACATAGCTAAATTCCATTTTTTCATTACGTGGACTTAAAAATCTTTTCATTACTCCTAGCTGTAAAGAATTTTTTTTTACGTCCTAGGACAGAAACTCTTTTCTCTTTTCAGCTGGTAGTTATCAAAACTTCCGTTTTAGCGCTGCAACCTTTGTAGATAGCTTCTTAGTACGATTGAAATCCGCCAGATGTCAATGCGTTTTATTTATATTTTCTTATAGTGTAACCTCTTTTTAAGGTTTCTTTTTTTAAATCTTAAGTATATACTAATATTTGTTATTATTATATTGATTATTGATTAATATTTAATGTTTTTTCATTGTATGCTACCACGGAAAAAATAGCATATGCTACACGACTGTGAAGTGTTTTTTCTACATTATTTTTACATTTACTTATTTTTACATTTACTTATTTTTACATTTACTGTCTCGCTTCGCTCGACAGTAAATGTAATTGCCGCGGTAAAGAAAAAACTCCCTTTACAGCCTAGTAACATAATATACCAGTACGAAGTCTTAGCAAACCACCGACTTACCATTAACATTAAAATTATTGTATGTATTCAAAAATAAGTTTTGTATAACTGATGGTTCTCAAACACTAGTCTCTAGTCTCTACGTAGAAGCAAGTTAGTTCACACGATTAGGTTTTATTGGTTATTAAGATATGCTGTGTTTTGCAAAAATTGAGTGGCAGGCAGACGCGGAACCGAAAATGTTCCATGATGTCTGAAACGGATTTCTGTCTTGGTGTTTTTAAAATCAGACACAAAATTTCCTTTTTTTCAGAACGATCACATAGCTTCCGCTACCTTCGGTAAGCTTGGGTAGCAAAATGGTGGGAAGCAATGAAATAAATTAGACCATATTGGGTTATAAATGATAATATCAATAAAGTACGTGATAAGATGTGTGAGGAAGCTATGTGCCACACTAATTGGCCAGACAGCATTATTTCCATGTAACCTTAACAAAATATAACAGCATAATTACAGCAATACTACTGCGAGATACTTATAATTAGTTAGTTGCTGTTTTTAAAAAAGACCATTTAGAAAAGATAGAGAAAACAGCAAAGGTGCTAAAAAGATAAGCAATGATTTTTCTTTTTCTTTTGTTGGCAACAGACCACGGTTGCTTCCTTTTTATTTTTCTACTAAGGCCAAAACTTCATGAGCCATAACCTCGTACTTCTTGTTCCCAGTTCAATAAGTTAGGTGTAATGGTTTTGAGGGTTATCGCTACCACAGTGTTGGAGTGTAGAATGAACACGAGCGAGGTATTTGTAAGAATCTGTTTGGAGCAGATCCAACACCCAAGTAACCCTACGACCTATACAATAACCATCTCCTCTTTTTTCACAATAAGGGCTTCTTCTATCATTTTCTATACTGTGTACTTATGCATTCTTTCACGAAGCTTTTTTCCATGATTTTTCCATGCTTTCTCTATTTTCTTTTACCCTTTACGCTTTTTTTTTTATATTATATTCAATATTTTTCTTCCTTCTCTCTTAAAGCAAGAAGTTATTCTATGTTCTTCTTCTGCTGTTCTCGCATCCATTCACTTTTCGTATGTAATATAGCTTATGTGAACATATTTTCCATATTGTAAGCGATGTAGTAGAACGAAGGAAGAACTCTGAAAGTTAGCTATATGTGATATATATATATATATATATATATATATATATATATATATATATATATATATATATATATATATATATATATATATATATATCTGTTTGTGTATTAAATAAGTAAGTGTATAAAGAACGTAAGTATTCTCAATTTCCCATATAATATTACTATAAGCACATAAGAGTACAATGTTCCTTCTCTGAAACTTTAAAGAATATGGGGGAAAATGAAATGTGATATTTTTTTCTCTTTTTTTTTTTTTTAAACTGCTCACCATATCTTTCCAATTATTTTTATCCACGGGATTCTACTCTTCCCAGTTTATTTTGTATTCTGTACAAACAGACTTTAGAATTCCATTTTAGCGTTATGTTGAAAACTGCACACGATCTAGTCGTGAAATAAGATATTTTATAGGAAGAGATTTTGGTTCTTTCCATATATTTTTTTTTTTTTTTTTTTGGCTCAGATTTTTTTCCCATCTTCAAATAAAATTTAATGAGCTTGTTCTGTGTAGATTTGAGCATTGATATTGTAGTTTTTTAAACTTAATAGTGAACAAACAGAATCAGGTGAATTTTATTTAGCGTGCACAGCACATGTGAAGAAATGATAGTAGGTATTGGATTAGATTTATTCTTTATGTTAAATTAGTAAAATACTGTTTCTCCTCAGCTTGTCATTATGATACGCCTGAACGGAACTTACATATTGCATAAAGGAGTCAACGTACATTACATACAGGGTGAAAAAAAACCGCACTTTTTTTTAACACTTTATAGCTCAGCTTTCGTAATAGATAGAGATGGGGTTTGCGGGGTCTGAAAACTACATTCTTCTACTTTACATTTCATATCTATAACTTAACAAACGGTTGGGTGAAAGCCATGCAATGACGGTTTGAATTTGGGTCTTAAAAAAAAGTCGTTCACTTTGCCGCACTACAAAAAAAATCAAATATGCTTCATCTCTATAGGACTCTGCTATTAAAACCTGTTACCAGATTCTCTCAAACATATTCCAACTCAGAAAAACTTAAACAATATATTTTAATTTAAATAAAATTATAATTACTATTAACAAAGGGAGACAGACAGAGAAAAATAGGCTCCAGCGCCGGGACTTGAACCACGGGTCTCTGTATTACCAGTATAGCGCTCTACTGAAGTTGGTAGAGCGCTATACTGGTAATAGAGGTCCGTGGTTCAAGTCCCGGCGCTTGAGCCTATTTTTTTTCTCTGTCTGTCTCCCTTTGTTAATAATAATTATAATATGATTTAAATTAAAATTTAATCTTTCCATAGTATGAATACTATCCTAAAACTTAAAAATGAAATATCTTTTAGATTTGAAAATAAAAATTATAATTTATAGTAAACTGGGCATATTCTCTCTCTTTTACAATTATTATTTAATAAAAATAAAATATTTGGATAAATGATTCGAGGAAGCTATGTGCCATGAATGCCAAATTTCAATAAACCATAGAAAAAATGTTTTCTGGATAAAAATGTAAACCTTGGTGTAATATTTGACGCTGACGTAAATAATCTTCTACTCTAGATACATACGATATGTGCGGTTTTAATAAGAGTTACAGTCGAAAAAAATCATTTCACATAGGTATGAAATGCTCAGTGGCAAAAGAACATGGAATGTCATTTCATATATTGAGGGAAACTCAGCTTTACCTCTCATATCCAGAATTCAGTCAAAGATTAATTGTAAATTCAATTTTCAAGTTTTGAGTCTCTCGATACTCTATAGCTCTGTAAATTCCTTTTTTGCTTTACTGCAGAGTATTAATATCATCAATGTCAATTGGAAAAGCGTTTCTGAATACAAAATAACTTTTTTTGAAATTTAAATTCGATATGAATTATTTGCGAAACTGTATGTTTCTAGGGTATTCAAGTGTTGTATAATAATTGTTGAAATTAAATGTTTACAATTATTATACTTTTCAATTTCTACAATCATTCTTTTCAATTTTTACAATAATTATATTCAATTATAAACTGAAATTCAAGTGTTTGAAAATTTAATTTTCTTAAACTTCGCTTTTTTAACTAGTTTAAGAAGTTAACGAAAGTATATTTTATAATAATACTTTTTCCTTGTCGTGTTATTTATTGAGTTAAACTATTCAATTTTTTTGGAACGAAGTTCCTTATTAGCACGTTCTGGAGCCCGGGAGTGAATCCGAAAAAAAAACGACCACTACAAAACAAGCGTCACGAAATCTGCCGATGACGATAACTTGAGTAAAAGTTGACCGAGTTAGTTGAAATTTGGTACACATGTTCATTTTACAAATGCCCAGGCTGAGTTCGTTGGACAACGTTAAATCTGAAACATTCCTGAACATTCTTCGACCAAAAGTAAAGATACCACTTTTTGGAAATTTCGAAAAAAATATTATTTTATTTTTTATTGACAAAATAGGTACTTTTTTTTATAATTATGGTCTTTTCGATGTATTTATATTTATATGGTTGTAGTCCGGTTCAGCGGCAAAAAAAAAATACTTTATCAGAAGTCTGTTTATATGTTTTGAGAATATCAGACCCATAGGATAGTTCAAAGTAAGCTTTTTAGAATTTTATAAAACACCATCAATAGGGTACTACTTAAACTATACAGTGTGGCCTACGGACCCTCGCTGTGTGCTCACTAGCACACACATGACCAGTTTATTTCTTTAAAAAAGTAGCTTAAACATGGCTGCTTGTTCTAAAAATAATTATTATATTATCCATGATTATTATTATATATCCATATAATTATAATAATAATTATATTATCCATTATTATTATTAAAAATAATTATTTTTTTAAAATGTGACCTGTCGTTAATAGTACATTACGCGTCGAGTGCGAAAAGTAGCATTTTGCATGCGAGTGTGGAGTTTGCACCCGAGCGACAGCGAGGGTAGTAAAACCACACGAGCAATGCAAAATGCCGTTTTCGCACGAGTTGCGTACCGTACTTTATCTTCGATTGTTAGATTTAAATAATAAATTCAGAAAAAAATAAACTTGCTGTATGTAAGTTCGTATCTCTTCTCTTGATATAGATGGCATTAATCTTGAGTTGTATGTTTTGCCGAATTAATTATTTCTGGAGGAGTATTATTCTCTACATTTTCGTCAAAGCCACTTGATTCATTCATTGTTTTTCACTAAAAACTCGATATAAACAGTTACTTTAATAAAAGAATAGCAAATTAGTTTTGTTAAATGTAAACAAACTCGCTAATCGTGCGTAAAGCTGAAGAATTCCTCTTCTTTACCGCACTAGCGTGGTAAAGAAGAGGAATTGTTCAGAACTATGAGACGCGCATGCGCAATGAATACAAGTACGTAAAGAATCACTTTCTACGCATCTAAACAGAGATATAATGTTTATATTTCGTATCAATCGTAGATAAAAGTAATTATTACTAATTTTATTCCTGGCTTGTCTCCTTTATATTTATTATACTGTTTTCATTTATGTCTTGAGGGTTTGAAGACTCAAATAAATAATAGTAATTATTATGCTATCTATAAATTATTACGTTGTTATCTTGACTTAAAACTAAAATACTCATTGTTTGTCCAACTTAATGCTTGACTTCTCGCTTGGAAATGCTTAGAAACCACCTCTGGCTTGTTCCTAAAACGGCAGGGGGGTAGAAAATGCCATAAATTTGTGGTTTTAGACCCCCCCTCCCCCATCAGACCCTTAGTTAGAGTCAAATAATCCTCGTTTACTGTTTGAAGTGGTTACTTACCCTTTAGGTTCCGAGTGCCTACCCTTAAGTGTTAGTCTCCAAGTAAATGTAAAGCAAACCTGAAGTACCTAAAGGTTTTATAAGGTTAAAACCCCGGTTCTCTTTAGTCAAACTTCCTTTTTATAATACTACTAACTAAATTAGTACATACTTTTAAACTCTTTCCTCTTTTATTGTTTGGACATTAATTTCCTGTTTGTATTTTTTTTTCTTTATTATTTTGTAACAGTTATTTAACACTTATTTCATTATTTTTACATTAATATTAAAATATTTTATACAAATTACTAATTTTCGTAGTTATTTTATGTTCCCTCTTTTAAAATGTTGAGAGAAGAGTAAATATAAATATTACTTAAAACCAAATATTTCATAATACTTAAATATTAAATATATAAAATATTATATCACATAAATATAAATATTTTTTTAATGTAAAATATTAATTTACTTAATATAGAATTTAATTACTTTCAAAAGTAATTAAATAAAAATCTTAACTTTTAATTTCTAATACAAGAAAAACTAATTTATAAGTATAAAGTTATAATTTGAAGGTAATTTTTAAAGAATTCGATCGAAACTAACATGTTAGAGGTATCATTATTAAGATTTCGAGTTTGGTTTATAAAACTATTTATTGAGAGTTAAAAATAAATGTATTCTTAGAAAATAAGTTATAGTTATATACATACTATAATTTATATATTCATATTTTACGATTTTGGTAGTATTCATACTACGGAACGATTAAATTTTAATTTAAATCAAATTATAATTATTATTAACTACGGGAAACAGACAGAGAAAAATAGACTCCAGCGCGGGGATTTGAACCACCGGCCTCTATATTTCCAGTACAGCGCTCTAACCAACTAAGCTACGCAGGAGAATGAATTTCTCTGATGTTAATGATACCTTGGCCCGAATTTGAAGCTTTCAATTTTTCCACAAGTCTGAGAAGTCAACATTAATGACAAAGAACTAGACCGAGAAATAACGCTTATAATTATAAAGTACCCAATTAGTACCTGTACCTAGTGCCTAGTACAATCAATTAGAAATTCATATTTTACGATTTTGGTAGTATTCATACTACGGAACGATTAAATTAATTTAGAGGCCGGTGGTTCAAATCCCCGCGCTGGAGTCTATTTTTCTCTGTCTGTTTCCCGTAGTTAATAATAATTATAATTTGATTTAAATTATAATTTATACTAGGGGAGGGAAAATGCGGGATCTTTATTGAGTTAAGTTAGGCTCCTATTAAAAATATAAATCCGTTTTTTTTTTTTTTTTAGTTGAAAACTTTTTTCACAAAACTTATTATAACTGATTTAGTATAAGTAAAGCATTTAAGCCTTATCGTTTTAAATTCCGCGCTTTTGAACTTTTCTTTAATTATGGTGTGAGTCTTTATAATATATATAAACCTGAAATGCGGCTCTCATTGACGTCATGCGTGCCCCCCCCCCCCCCCTCCTCATCTGATCTATACTATAATATATTAACACCTACTATAACGTATTATTAGCCGGGATACTATAAGCTATCACCTGCTACAACATATTATTAGTAGGGATGGTCAAATTATTTTTGTAATCGATTATTTATAATCGAATTAAATCTAATCATTCGATTATCAAGATCGATTAGAATCTTAATTTCAATAAATTATCAAGATCGATTTGAATCGAATTAATTTGTCTTTAAATAAAAATTAACATTTTGTATTGTTTTTTTTTATGTTGTTGTCGGTAAGAGCTACTCAAAGGAACAGTGACTTGTTACTTTCTCATATAAATGAGAGTATTGTGATGGTGTGAAAATTTGATTTTAGATGTTGATGAATTTACACGTTTTGAGGTCCCTTGAGCCCAAAAAATGTCTGTCTGTTCACACGCCTGGAGTCTAAACTACTAGGCCGATTAATACGAAATTTGGCATAAATGTTCAGAAAAATCATACCCCGTTGTAAATTTCAAGAATTGAATTTTAGCTCCAAATTTGGGGGTACTACCCCCGAATTCTCTGAAAAAAACTTGAAATAAAAAAAATTATTTCTCGAAAACGATTCCGAATAAAATCTAGTTCATTTAAATACGAATATGAAAACAACCCTAATTATATAAGCCGTTTTCCCGGGAAAAATTTAGTTCTTGAGAAAATAGCTTTAAACGCGACGGAAAGAGGCTAGTTCGATTTTTCACCGATTTATTTGTATGATATGTGTTGTCTACTTTTTATGGTTTTTTGTTGTGCAGATTACTTATTACTCTTGCATTAAACGTTTTTCCTAAAGGGTATTTCATATAAGCAAATGGTATTTTCTTGGTCTATATATTTCCTTAGAGGTTCTGGGGGTGCGCCACTGTTGCTTCTATTCTAATATTGACCAGAATAGATAGCATATATAGCAGAAAAGCAAGTACAGCCTGAAAAAAGCAAGTATTGCTGAAAGCAAGTATAGCATTCGTGGCTATGTAATTTTGGAGTAAATTATAATTTTTATTTTATATCGATCCTGCTTGCGCAACTAAAGCTTTTTAATAAATCTGTTGAAAATGGATCGAAATAGAGTGGCTTTCAAGTTAAAAATGTGGTATGAAAACCTTGCTTAAAGTGGGCTATTTCCATGTGGTTATTTTTAGTGAAAGGAGCCTCTATATATGATGTTAATTTTATGTTAAAGATGAGGGTAACAAAGACCTTCGAGACCCCTTGAGAAACCCCTGAATAAAAATGAAGTTTACTAGCCTAAGATAGGGCAAGATATCCGTCAGAAAAATAACCCTTCTTATTAACAGTGTGATGAAAATGACAGTGAAGATTTATATAGAACCTTACATTAAGGAGGGTCAAGTCCCCCTAAACTTGGTCATTTTGGTCACACTTTTAGAATGAGGGTCACCACAGCCTTAGCCATTATTGTTAACAAATAAAAATTACATAGGCAAAGAATTCTTTAAATTAATTTATCTCCAGTAGGGAGAAAAAATTATGATTTTGAATTAGTTTAGAGGGACTAAAACAGGTCTTTTCATCCCTGAACTCAAAAAGTAGGGAGAAAAAGTAAAAGTAGGGTGAAAAAGTAAAGTAGGGAAAAAAAGTAAAGATTGCAACTTAATTATTTTATAAATAGTAGAAAATGAATGAATGGCTTATGTAATGAAGTTGTTGAAATCAGGTTGGCGGCACTGCGCTTTTTTGACCATGTTTATCATTGACTCATTGTTTATAACCTGCATCTAAATAACCTTCTATTTGAGTTTAATTCCAATTCTTATTTGTTTTTAATATTGAATCTCTTATATCTGCTATTAAAAGTGCTAATAATTATTGTTATTTATTAAAATAATAAAATATAAACTGTGCAATGGACGAAAATGTGTATTTTCTTCCTACTGGAGATAAAATATTGTATGTACCTTGTGAGTAAAGTGCCATTATTCCCCTCGCGATAATTATCTCCCTCGGCTGCGCCTCGGGAATTAAAGAGTCTAATTCCCTCGGCTTCGCCTCGGGATTTAGGGACCATGGTTCCTTCGGCTTCGCCTCAATAACCAATTTTTTCGCTCAGGGAATAATGGCTTACTTTACTCCCTAGGTGCATATACTATAACTATCCACCTTGATTTGGTTGAACTTGCTCAATAAGAAGACGATTAATTAAACAATCAGTTGACTACTGAGTTTGATTTATAGTTAGTCTTCAAAAGTAAGCGCCCCCAAATTTGGGGTTAAAATTAATTTCTCAATTCCACCATGATTTTTCTGGACATGTATGCCAAATTTCGTCAAAATCGGTCCAGTAGTTTAGGCTCCACGCGTCTGCATAGACGATAGACAGACATTTTTTAAAAACCACTTATTTGGACTCAGGGGCAGTAGTGGCGGTAAGGTTATGGGGTCCCCTGCAAATTTTTAGTGGGGGCCCCTCTATTTCTATTCCAAGGGCCCCAAGACTCCAGGCCCTCCCCGCACCGCGCCGCGGGGTCTGCTGGACCCTTATTGCCGCTACTGCTCTGGGGACCTCAAAACGTTTAAATCCATCAAAATCTCAAAATGGAATTTTCCCGCCATCACAATACTTTCTCTTTATATGAGAAATTAAAAATTTTGTTCTTAAGTCGGCCATTTTGCTTTCAATATTTCAAAATAATTTGCGTGGAAAAAATGACATAGTCCTTATCTACCTGAAAATGTCTTTAAAATAGTATGTGATATAAGATTAACTTTCTTAGCTAACTCCCATTTTAGCCATATTGTTCATATTAGTCGCTGATAACAATATGATTCAGAATTGTGTTGTATAGTGTTCTCTATCGTATTATAGTTTGTTAAAATGGTAGATTAAGTTTACTATCTGATAATCTGCTCTACTTTCATTAGCTCCCGTACAAATAATAATGAAAAAAAATATTGATCTCAATTTAGAAAGAATGTTCCAAAAAAACAAGCAATTTTCCAAATTACTGATTGACAGGGGTGACCGGTTAAAATCCACGGATTATTTTACCGGGTGGGATGATAAAAAAAAGCTCTGAAATTCTCCGTGAGAGAGAGAAGGGGGGTGTCTGGAACAGAATATCTCTAGTCTCTCGCGCTCTCTCAATTTAAAATAAACCCGTTTAAAAAAAAGTTGAATTTTTGCAGAGGGTATTAAAAGAGAGGCTTAGAGTGCTAGAGACCCGAGGGAACTGTGTGAGATTCCCAAAAATCAGGGGATTTAACCCTAGGATTATTCTCCCCACTGTGGAAAATACCCAGTCAAGGGGGGGGGGGATTTTTTAAGCCCCTGATTTTTTTTAACGGAGAGTAGAGTAATACACAAGAGGTTAGGTATCGTCACGGGTACCCTATTTTTTTCGTCCCTTCCTTCGCTACGACCCCTAGCCTTCGCATGAGACTTGCAGGATTTCGGAATAAGGGCAGAAGGTATTTTAACCATCTCTCTGACGTTTTTCAGGGGGGTATCTAAGGCCCCCTGAAATCCTCGAAGGGTGACGCCCTGAATAAGAATGAAGTTTCCTCTCTCTTACCCAGGTTTTTTTTTTTTTTAAAAAAGAACCTCCGTCGTTTAATAATAAAGCTTCCCATGATAAATTTCCGAATCGCCTTTCCTTATTTTTCAAGAAGGAAGCTCGTTCATCAATCTTTCTTTAGTGTGTTTTTTTTTACTCTTTTTTTTTCTTTACACACCCTCCTACAATTTTAAGTGGAGACGGGTTGTCTTCCCGAAAAATATGAAAATTTCAGTTTTTTTTTAAGAAACATTATAAGAGTGGGAGACGGGAAGTATAAAAGAAAACCCTTATGTCATTTTTCGGACTTCCCTCATCCTCACTCTTAGTCCATTTTTCTTGACAAATTCTCCGTCTAACTTTTCTTTATCTCCTGTCTTTTTTTTTTTTATTAAAAAAAAAAAAAATCCCTTTAAGCGTAAAGTGGAAAAAGATTTCCTGACTAACTGAGGACTTGAGGAAAACGAAAATATTAATTTTTCCTCGTTCTAATTTTTTTTTTTTTTTAAAGTCCTGACTAAATTAAAATTGTGGAAGAAAAATTATACGCTATCTCAGAATCAGAATAGAAATAACGATTCTGATTTTGTATTCCTTCACTTCCCTTCATTTTTTTTAGCATAGTGACCCCCCACTACGTAGCAAGACAAATGTTATTAATTTTCCTCTCTAATACAAAAATCATGTTCAATATCTAAGTATAGAAATGATTTGATCATTTGAATAAGCAGTAATCTTTTTGCATTATCAAATAATTTATTGAACGTCAAAACACAATCCTAAATACTAAATTGTTGTCTTTGAGTAACGGCCAAAATTAATTATAACATAAGGGAGACCGAATTTCTTTAACTTTTATCTTAATTAAATAAAAACTAGTTTTCTTACAGCCATTTAAGGACTAATGGTTTGTAATAAATAACAAGTAAACTAGTTTTAATGTATAATAATATGAAACAAATAATTGACCGTTTTGGAATTTCGTCTGTCTCTCTGTAAATATGTTTGTTACCCCGTCACAACTAAACGCGTCGTTCGAATTTCTTCAAATTTGACATGGATTTTCCTTATATGTATATTATATGTTTTTTATGTTTATTAAACAGATTTTATTTTTTGTTTTTCTCCAAATTTGACATGGATGTTTCTTGAAGTCATTAATTCGAAGTAATATGATTGTTTTAGCGAATTTTCGAAGTAAATTAAGCTATTGCAATGGCTTCAAAATTTTTATAATCCAAATTGTCTCCATGGCAATCCGTTTTAGACCATTCTTAATCGATTCCTGAAATTTAACACTTTTTATGTATGCATATATGTATGTGTCACTCCAGACGATATCTCATGCTAGGTTGCACTTAAAAAATCCAATCATATGTTAAAATGTCAATAATATCAAAAGAAAGGATGAGTTTGTTGGCCAGAATTTTTGGAGTCCATTTAGTAGGGGTCAAATTTTGACAATTTAGTGTCAAAAATAGTATAAACACATGTTTTCCCATTTTATCCCCCTCTTATATGAAAATAAAAAAATGACAAAAGTGTACATAACAACAATAACTGTACTCTTAAAGAGCTTTCCAACGACATGCATCTTGAAGGGTATACACTAGCTACTCTACAGTCTACTCAAAATATATTACTTAAATTAATATGCAACAAACGTAAATACGATTCACCTGTACCGCTGTACCACTATACAAACAATTAAATATATTAAACATTTCTGATCTATTTTCTTATGCGACGATATTAATGATTAAAAAATATTATAATACATTTTTACCTGTTGAACATAGCTATAAAATAAGAAGTCAAACGCGTCAATTTCTAAAAACACCAAGATCCCGAACAACAACGGCAACAAAACACTAGACACACGTAGGAACAAAGCTTTATAATAAATTACCGGAAAATCTAAAACTGCTTACACAATACAATACTTTTAAAACACATCTCAAAACCCATTTTAAAAACAAATAATACGAGAACCTCGACTCAAAATTAAATAAAATAATTAAATCTGTATTATATATAACACTAAATTACCAAATTCAATATTATGTATGATAAAAAGTTAATTGTTCATAAAATAGTAATTTGATAAATAAAAATATTTACATTTAAGAAAAATAAGCAAACGACACATAGACGAATTTAATGAAAATACCCGACCTCCGTAGTTGATGGAAATATCAAGACTGATTTTATTAGTTGTAAATTCACGGATGAAGGTCATATCACTTGATTATATGTTGTTTTGATTATTATACGAGTATATAGATTTAACTAAAAAGATAAGCTATTCCAAATTATCTAACTTTATATGCATCAGAATGATACTAACATATCAACTAACAATAATATCCAATACGCTAAGATCGTCAATTTAACATTAAAAATATAAATCCTACACATTTAAAATTGTCTTTATTTAGGTGTAAATAAGAATAAGGATAGTGAAAAAATTACTTATTACCCAGTAATAAATAAGAGCCAATATTAAAAAATACTAAATATAATATTATTACAAACTTAAATGATGATTACTATTAAATTTAAATATACCAGTATAAGATTAGACTCCTCCTCTACGCTCGGGCAACCTTGTAGAGGAGTATAGCAACAATCAGTTTTATATTATATACTATTATTTTGTATACCATTAATGAATTATTGTAATTGAATTTAAAATTTTATTAAATGTATATGTTGTTTTTTCAATAAAAAAAAAAAAAAAAAAAAAAAAAAAAAAAAAAAAAAAAAAATACTATTTTGACTTTTGTACCCCGTACCCCTCTAATTTGCTTCCGAGCTTACCGAAGGCATCGGAAGCTATGTGATCGTTCTGGGGAACGATCATTTTTTTATTTGTCCGATTTTTAAAATTCCAAGACAGAAATCAGTTGTAGACATCAGATAACATTGTTGGTACCGTGTCTGTCTGTCGGTGTGTCGTTCAATTTTTGCTTATCTTAAAAAAATTGCTGGTCCGATTTAACGAAATTTAGATGGTAGGTCATAATTATATAGCCCATTGTTGGTCTCACGTAAGTTTCAACCTTCTTCGCTCATTTCTTTTACAGAATTCACTCTTACTAAGTTAACACGTTTACTGAATATGATATTATATGTCGAAACGCGTTTGTGAGTTTTAATATAAAATTGTGGTGACAATATTTGTTGTGTTACTTTCAACCAACCTCTCTAGTCATAATTATGTCATTAGATTTGTGTATATTATTTAGTAATTAAATCCTTTAACAAAATAAACAATTTAATATATCAACGCTTGAAAATTTTTGAATGAAATAAAGCAGTAAAATATAAAGGTAAAAGATAAATGGACAGAAGAAATAACAGTGCTTATTCTACTTTTCTTTGATTGTTCCTCAAGGGAAATGTTTTTGTTGTTCCCCTCCATAGAAGGAGTTTTCCCTCCATAGAAGGAGTTTTCCCTCCATAGAAGGAGTTTTCCCTCCATAGAAGGAGTTTTCCTCCATAGAAGAGATTTTTCCTGAGTCTCAAGATTATTCCTCAGGTTTCAATTCTTGTTTTTGTTGTTTTTGTCGGAAGTTTGTTAGGAAGCGAGTGTCGATGCTTTGTACTGCTTTAATCACGGCTTACCTTGTCTTTAGTCGGAAAATCCTTTTCTTGCTCTAAGTACTGTTTCCACCTGCTCAAACCATAATATTTCCTATTTTCTTCTGCTTCAACTTCTTTATATTAATTTCAAAATTAACCCTTAAACCAACTTTCCCTTTTATCTTTTATTAGCATTAAATAAACTTTTTGATTCTTTAATCTATTAATCTTTACCCGAATCCTTTTTGATTCTTTAATCTATTAATCTTTACCCGAATCCTTTTTGATTCTTTAATCTATTAATCTTTACCCCAATCCTTTTTGATTCTTTAATCTATTAATCTTTACCCCAATCCTTTTTGATTCTTTAATCTATTAATCTTTACCCCAATCCTTTTTGATTCTTTAATTTAATAATCTTTACCTCAATCCTTTTTGATTCTTTAATCTATTAATCTTTACCCCTATCCTTTTTGATTCTTTAATCTATTAATCTTTACCCCAATCCTTTTTGATTCTTTAATCTATTAATCTTTACCCCAATCCTTTTTGATTCTTTAATCTATTAATCTTTACCCCAATCCTTTTTGATTCTTAAATTTAATAATCTTTACCCCAATCCTTTTTGATTCTTTAATCTATTAATCTTTTCCCCAATCCTTTTTGATTCTTTAATCTATTAATCTTTACCCCAATCCTTTTTGATTCTTTAATCTATTAATCTTTACCCCAATCCTTTTTGATTCTTTAATTTAATAATCTTTTCCCCAATCCTTTTTGAATATCTAATGCAGACTAATATGCTGTAGGAAATAATTTGTTTTTGAGATTATGGAACATATTGCAGGAGTCTGTCAACTTTTTCTCTAATTTAAGATGTAACTGTGATATTCGAACTAATGTTACCTATTGTTATTTTATTACTTTCTCATATAAAGAGAAAGAGAAAGTATTGTGAAGGCACGAAAATTCGATTTTGAGACTGTGCTGGACAGATATTATAATCGATTAACACGTTATGAGGTCCCTTATGTCCAAAAATAGGGTTTTAATAATGTCTGTCGTCTGACGCCTGCAGCCTAAACTACTGGACCGATTTTGACGAAATTTGGCTTACATGTGCTGAAAAATCATATCCTGAGGCTAAATCAAGAAATTAATTTTAGCACTCATTTTGGGAGCGCTACCCCCCAAAAATTCTGAAAAAAATATTTTTCGAAAAATGTTCTGACGATTTTGGTAAAAAAAAAATCTAAAACTTAGTACATTTAAGTACGAATTCAACGATTTAACCCGTTTTCCCGGGGAAAATCTAGTTACCAAGAAAGCAGCTTTAAACGTGACCGGGTTCAAATCCCCGCAGAGGAGGAGATATTTGTATGATACATTTTTATAAAACGTTCAATAATAAATAATTAAATGTACCTAGGAAAACTAATAAATGAAAATCTCTGGGCTAAGTAATTAAATTCGTATCTGAGAAAGTCTATCTGAGTTGTCTCGGACCTATCTTTTAGGGAATTTTCTAAGAAAATTAAGCTATTGCAATGGCTTCAAAATGTCTGTAATGTGAATTTGTGAAAATTTTCTCCATGGCAATCCGTTTTAGAATAGATTCTTACTCGATTCCTGAAATTTAACACATTTTTTATCTATGTATGTATGTATATATGTAGACCATGCAACATACATACACGCTATAAACTCCTACACGGACCCTTACACAACACATCTAAACTCATCTAAAATGCAGAACAAAGTACTTATTTATAACACAATAATTAAGCCCATAATATGGACATATGGTATAGAACTCTGGGGTTGCACCAAGCCCTCCAATTCCTATCGTATCCAATTTCTCCAATCCAAGATTCTAAGGAAAATAGCTGACGCCCCCTTCTTTGTTTACAATTTTATCCTTCTCATAACGACCTCAAAGTAGCCTTTGTCCGAGAATTAGCCATATCCAGATACAAATACTTCCACGATTCCCTTTCTGACCATTCTAATCCACTAGTACACAGTACACACTCTGTTTTCCTGGTCCATTCCTGGTAATATTCCTATTCCATTCCTATTCCTGGTAAGTCCTCCATAATCCTATTATAGACGTCTGAAGAGGCAGTGGCCGCGAGACTTCTTAGATAACTGAAATATATTTTATTTAGTTAGTTTATTTTCATTTTAATTTCTGTATATCAATGAAATCTGTTTTTTTCAGTAAGTGCTATCACTAGATAGTTCCTTACATCAAGTCACACATTCGTAGATCTTTATTGCTTTTAACAATAAGTATGTGTTGCAGTATTCAAGTAAAATTTAAAAAAAAAGTTTTTATACATAATATACCCTAAAGGATCCACAGCTCAAAATTATTTTTTTTTTTTCAATTTTTCAAACTTTGATTTAAATAATACTTTATCGAGACCAATTTTAAAACCTCGAAAACTTTTACAAGCTGAAAAGTTAACGTGGTATTTTTTTTAAGAGCTAAAAGATCTAGTATAGGGTAGCGATGAAAAGAGGACCAACACTTTGGTCTGTGAAGGGAGAGGGGCTTTAGGAGGTAAAGTTGGTTGGGTACAGAGAAGTGTATTAGTAGCTTATTGTATGGCTTCCAAACAGCCCCCTGGGGCGGGGTACGTAGTGGTTCAGGGTAGGTTCATTTCCAATATCCACAGAATCTTGTTGGCTTTAGTTCAGGGGGTGAACTATGAGCGTCCTTTATTCACCCCCTTTCCCTTATACCTTACCCCTTGGGGCCCTTACCCTGACTAAACAAGGGAGGGGGTCCCTTCACAATCTTACCTCTATACTCAGTCCTCTAAAACCTCTAGGGCACCAGAATTAGGGCCTTATAAATTTTAGAGTTGATTCTCCTAGCTACCTCTAGTGTTGACCCTGTCTGTTTACTTCTTCTCTCAAATCCATCTTATTTCATTTTCTTTTCTTATTGCATACAATTACTGAAGGTAGAAACTTAAAAATTGATTCAACGTCAATATTTACTCTTCGTTATAATTCTTAGTTGTTAAAATTTCAGTACTTAAAAGTTAACAAGAAACTAGAATTATGTAATCTATCTAGATTTTAAGATGGAGTCGCAAACTCAAATTTCTGCATTAACACAAGTACTGTGAGTTTTTAACTTTTTAAAGTTAAACTTGTTTAGGCGTGGTAGTGTAAATTGGCTTGGATTAAACGAAATTGCATGTAACAAAGTTTGTGATTCGAGACTCGTTTAAGCGAAAGATTTTTTATAGTTAAATCAACTGCCGACTTAAGTCGGTAGTTGATTTAACTATAAAAAATATTTCACTTGAACGAGTCTCGATCTGCCGACCTCTATTTCAGGAGGCATAAGTGCTAACCATTGCACCATGTAGGTTGATGATTTTTCGATACACAGAATTGGTATATAAGCGTATTATTATATACATACATCATAATAATATAATATATAAAAATGTAGTTTTTTATGATTTTTTTTTCCATTATTCGCTAAACTGTTTCTAGAACTTAAGTTTCATTTGTAATGCGTAAGAGTCTCACACATATTTATTGTTCGACAAAGCTTAATGTCATAATAAGACTAAGTTACTCGAAAATAGCTTTTTTAAGTACTCAAAAAACGAAAATAAAAAATGCGGCAAGAATAAATAACTTAAAATAAACTAAATAAACTAAATAACTTAAATAAATAACTTAATAATAAACTTTAAAATAAGCTAATAAAAATATAAGTGTATGATAAAGGGTGTAAATGACCACGAGCAGTCCGTACACCCAATTAAAACAATAAATAAATAAATAATGGAGTTCAGTAACAATTTAAAGAAGTTGTTCGGAATGTTCATCTTTAGACTGTTACTCCCCTTATAAAAACAGAAGTGTGATATTCCTTTGTCCATATGTACATTGGACTAAATATCCCTTTGTCTTAATAGTTATTTAGTCAAAGTCATATATATTCCCAAAAAAAAATAATAAATAAAAATAAAAATTGTGGAGTAACAATCTAAAGAAGTAACATTATTTTTGACATTTTCATGTTTAGGCTATGGGACATAAGTCAAAAACGTTACGTTACTTTTAGCTTAAAAACTCAGAAAAGTATAACAGGGAGTTAAAAAGCTATAGGAGGTGTGTAATCCAGTCTCCAACTGTTGGGCCTCCCTCCACCGCACGTCATAGGGCCGAAGAAATTCGAAAAGATTTATACATGTGACAGGGAGTTAGGAAAGTACAGGAGGTTGCCATCAACTTTCAGCCCTCTCAGCCCTACCTCGTATGAAGGCATATTAACATTCGTAGAAGGCGGGCCGGCGCCTTTGAATTCAGTCGTTTGTAATCAAGCCGCGGCAGTGCCGGTATGGAGATAAGAATAAAAATTATCTTCCATCTACTTTTATCAATTACTTGAATAAATTACCGATTTTATTTCATTTTATGTCGGTAGTTTACGCAGAGCGAAAACATGAAAATGTTAATTTTAATTTGCCATTTGTACTCAATAGTTAATAGTAAGAGAATTCTGTTGCAAAATTTTGGAATTTTTCTTCGTTACGCAAGCCCTGTGTAAATTACGGAAATATAAAATACTTATATGTATATATATATATATATCCCCAAAAAATTTGTTTTATTGCTTAAAGTGTGGAAAAAACCTTTTTAAACTTGAGGGGTTACTGACTGCCCTTGATTCTGCTCCCTGAAGGGCCTCCTTTTTTTCTATCGGAGGCATTTTCATAGGGTCGTAGAGGAAGGGTGAGGAAAAAGGGTGGTTCTTTGTCAGAAAAAGCCATAGGGCTTTATTAATGCCTTGTCGCCTACCCTAGGGTCTTTAGAAGTGTGGGGGGGGGGGGCAGTATTTCCAATATACCAGCACTAAGTTGGGAACGCTAAAAGCTTGACGACCTCTCCCGCCTCTCTAAACCCTAACGTTGGTTCCTATTGAATTCAAACATGGTTAGGTCCATGCCTTCGAGAGCCCCCCCCCCCCCCCCCCCCCGTCACTTCCCCTTCTCTTTCTTAAGAATTAGAACTTATACAGTTTTAAACATTACCCCTCCCATTTTTTTCTTTTTTTTTTTATCAATTTGGTACAAAAATATAAGATGGCGTTTTTTAACAGTAAACCAAAAAATGGTTCTCTTAACACTTCTCTGTGAACGTTTTCTTTCTTCATTTTATGAGATATGCATAAAAGTATAAAGAAGACAGAAAAAGAAGTAGAATCGCGTAAAAGCATGTCCGGTTATTAATGCTTTTTTACGAGTTTTGCTTTTTTGTGTCTTAAACTCTCTTTTTTTCCACTTAACCGGAACATTATTTTCTTTTGAAATACTTTATCTTTTGATGTCTTATTTCCCTCACTTTTAATCCACCCCCACCGCCCCCGCTTTCAAACTTATATTCTTTAATGGTCAGAGATTTTTTTTTTTACCTTTCTTTCATTCTTAATCCAAAAAAAAAAAATATATATATATATATATATATAAATAAAATATATACTTTTTTTTATTTACTTTCCTTTGTTTTTTTTCTGTGATTATTATGGCGTTAATAATGTTATCCATGTTTTTTTTTTGTTTTGTTAAAATACAATCCTTTGTGATGTAGGTTTTATCATATTTTAGGTCTTATATATATATGTAAACAAATGTTTCTCTTTTACCAGTAAATTAAAAACAAATTGGTCACTATGTCATGTTGTAAGAACCCTAGGTATAGCTTGCAAATTAAATATTTCATTTAAAAATTTTATTTATTAAAAGTTTTGTTTTCGAACTTACCGAAGGTAACGGAAGCTATGTGATCGTTCTGAAGAACGAAAATGCAAGGCAAATTTTTCTTCTAAAATTATCTATTAAATTATCTATTTTAGCAAAGAATGTTACCAATTATGTTATCCTTCAAGATGACAAAGTTGGAGAGGATAGCGCCGAAACATTGGACGAATTTATTTTTTGATACCGTTTCACCATTTACATTTTTTGCTTCCGCGCTTACCGAAGTAACGGAAGCTATGTGATCGTTTCGAAGAACGAAAATATTTTAGGTCTCCGATTTCAAAAATTCCAAGACAGAAATCCGTTTCAGACATCAGGGAACATTTGTAGTTCTGTGTCTGTCTGTCGGTCTGTCGTTAGAGTATTGCGAACCCGAATATAATATCTTAAAAACTACACTTCCAATTTTAATGAAATTTTGATGGTAGGTCATAATTAGCTCATTGTTGGTCCCATATAAGTTTCAACCTTCTGCGCTCATTTGTTTCTCTTCCACATGCCCACAAACATACATCTATTTACAACTATAGCTTCAAAAGTACTTATTTGATTTGTATGAGACTTTTACAGTTTATCGAAAGTAGCCCGCAGATATCCCAACCGGAAATAACCAATTAATTTGAACCGTCTGCGCTCTTTAACTTTTGCTAAATTGATAGTTTAATTTATGTAAAAAATTAAAACAAATTTGACAGATTAAAAAGTCCAGTCATGCACCATGACTTAATGAGCGAATTTTCACAGAAATGTGCGTATTATTGGCTTATGATAATATAGGAAAATTTTGGTTTAGAATTTGCATGGGTGAAAAAAAAAAAAATTGGCACACATGGGTACGGGGTACAAAAGTCAAAATAGTATTTACCCTTCAAGATGCATGTCGTTGGAAAGCTCTTTAAGAGTAGAGTAATTGTTGTTATATACACTTTTATCATATTTTCATATAAAAGGGGGGTAAAATGGAAAAAAACATGTTTTTATGCTATTTTTGACCCTAAATTGTAAAAATTTGACCCCTAAATGAACTCCAAAAATTCTGGCCAACGAACTCATCCTTTCTTTTGATATTATTGACATTTTAAAATTTGTTTGAAATTTTTAAGTGCATCCTAAGGGGAGATATCGTCTGGAGTGACACATATATACATACATATATACATACATACATAAAAAAAAGTGTTAAATTTTAGGAATCGATTCAGAATGGTCTAAAACGGATTTCCATGGAAAAAATTTTCAAAAATTCGCATTACAAAAATTTTGAAGCCATTGCAATAGCGTAATTTTCTTTGAAAATTCGCTAAAAACGGGGAAATAATTAAACAAATTAAACAATAATGGCTTGTAAAAATAGTATAAAACCAATACAGTACGTGTATAGGATGCGACGAAGCTATGTGCCACACCAATTGGCAGTCAATTTTTTTTATCTATATCTTCAAAAATAAGACATGTAAGAGGGTGAGCTACCCTGTTTATGATGATCTATAGCATCATTAACTAAGAATTTATGTTTATGTAATGAGGTGTGAATAGTATGATTCATAGGTTGAATGTAACTCTACTTAGCAGCATTCCTTTAGCAAGGATGTTTCTAATTTGACATGAGTTATGTTCTCGCTTTCAACACTAGACAGAGTATTTAATAAGAAATTTATGCAGATGCATGCATAAATATATGTATACGTGCAATATCTCTCGCCGTGTCTTACGATTAATTATACAGGATATTAATGAATTGCATATGTATGTTATAAACAATATATATATATATATATATATATATATATATATATATATATATATATATATATATATATATATATATATATATATATATATATATATATATATATTATAAACATATTATATGTGAATACTCACGCTCTTTATACTTTACACGAACCTATTTAATCCCAAAATAGATTTTATTTATTTTCAACAAACGTTTAAATAAATAAATAAATGAGCCATTTATTTATCTTATAAAAAATGCATTAATAAAACTTCCTACTTGTGTCGCCTAGCGAGCTTCTTATCTGTGTGTCTGAAACGCACGACGATAACTTGAGTAAAAGTTGACCGATTTCGATTAAATTCGGTACACATGTTAATTTTACCAATACTCAGGACGTTGTCTGCCCAAGCAGAATGTGTGCATCAAAATTAGAATTAGAATTTTATGACGGGAAAAAATGCTATCATGGCCTATTCAATGAGACGAACATTTTTTTCAAATATCATTTTTTTAGTAAAACTAACAGCGACACCGCTATGAATTAATAAAGATCGCTAAAACTATTAAAGCGGACCTAAACGTTTATAATAGAGAAACAACCTTTTTACCGATATCTTACGTTCTAACGTAACGATTTTAATAAAACTTTATATACACCATCTAATGCACAATTGAAACAGGCATGCAAAATTTCAATTTGATACATGCAGTAGTTTTTTTGTAGCAAAGTGATACATTTTATAATAATTGAAAAGGACATGTGTGGTTAGAGAAATAGTAAGAATGCGGGGTACTACTACCGCTGTACTACTACTATACCCATTATCTATCAACTCATCTTGATTCATGATTATCTATTTTTTAATATTTAATACATATTTATTACTATACGCTCGCTTCAATGGTAGAGCCACGCGATGCCTAGTAATATATGTATATACATGCGATCAAATCAGCAGAACGATGTGGCAACTATACTCAACAAACGAATAAAAAAGGTTTTTTAAAAAATATATTGCAAAAAATGTTCTGCCCTAATGGATAGTAGAGAAGTATATTAGCAAGGAAAGTTTGAAACCTTGAATATTAGACCATTTTAGACGAATATTAGACACATTTTGTATTAAATAAGTATTTATTTAATATAAATCAATTAAATTTGCTATCATAAATATGGTATATGGTGATTTAACCACAGTTTACTCAACACACTTCTTAGATTTTTACTCCCCTATATTGCTTTAAAATAAAAATGACTGACTAAATAACTATTAAGACAAAGGGATGTTTAGTCCAATGTACTTTGGGACCAAGGAATATCACACTTCTGTTTTGATAAGAAGAGTAACAGTTTAAAGAAGAGCATTCCGTACACCTTCTTTAGATTGTTACTCCCCTCTTTTTTTATAAGGGGAGTAACATTCTAAAGAACTGCCTATGCCAACTATACAGTTTTATATATATTAACTAACAAACTTTTTTTTTTTTGTTTTTTAAATCCTTTTATTCTATTCGGATCTCTTTTCCAACTTTTTCCCCTTATAAGAACAATATCCTTTTTCCCGCCATTTCACCAAAAAGAGGGTTAAAATCCTCCATTTAATCCAGGGGATCTTACGCCGAGGTATTTTTTTTTTCTTTTAAAAGTAAGAAGAAGGTGGCAGAAAGAAAATAGGATGTACTGAAGAAAAACTCGTGGTAAATTAAAGGATGAAGGAAGGTATGAAAAGAGAAGGGTCCGAAACAGATATAGGATTTCCCGCCCTTTTCCTACTAGAAAAGTTTCCTTAAGGCCATACTTCTCTAACGGTGGGTTCGAAGGAAAAATTGTGAAAAGAAACCGGCATTAAATAACTCATCTGAAATCTTAGGTAAACAAGATTTTCTATAGAAGAAAAGCCTCCTATTCTAACATTTTCTCCTTTACAAATATAAAAAAAAGTATTAGAAAAGACGCAGAAGAATAAATAAGAGTTATTAGAAATTCTTCTCACACTGAAAGTGTGTTATTTATTGGGTTTTCATAGAAGCAAGGGTAACTACCCTCCTTCCCGTAAATAACTTGAAAATGGCTTTTTTTGACTGAGGGGGAAGTAGACGTAATCTGTGAAATAATCACGTAGAAAAATCACGTTTTTAACTAATTCTTCAACCAACTCTAAATGGGTAAATTTCAAAATTCTTACTTAGATTGGATTTGGACAAAAACTTCTTATAAGTATGATGAAATTATTACCAATGATACCATTAGGTGCAAATATAACATATAACAAAAAAATATACCATTAATAGTAATTGTAAATAGAGAATGCAAAAAAATATACCATTAATAGTAATTGTAAATAGAGAATGCAAAAAAATATACCATTAATAGTAATTGTAAATAGAGAATGCAAAAAAATATACCATTAATAGTAATTGTAAATAGAGAATGCAAAAAAATATACCATTAATAGTAATTGTAAATAGAGAATGCAAAAAAATATACCATTAATAGTAATTGTAAATAGAGAATGCAAAAAAATATAACATTAATAGTAATTGTAAATAGAGAATGCAAAAAAATATACCATTAATAGTAATTGTAAATAGAGAATGCAAAAAAATAAACCATTAATAGTAATTGTAAATAGAGAATGCAAAAAAATAAACCATTAATAGTAATTGTAAATAGAGAATGCAAAAAAATATACCATTAATAGTAATTGTAAATAGAGAATGCAAAAAAATATAACATTAATAGTAATTGTAAAGAGAATGCAAAAAAATATACCATTAATAGTAATTGTAAATAGAGAATGCAAAAAAATATACCATTAATAGTAATTGTAAATAGAGAATGCAAAAAAATATACCATTAATAGTAATTGTAAATAGAGAATGCAAAAAAATATACCATTAATAGTAATTGTAAATAGAGAATGCAAAAAAATATACCATTAATAGTAATTGTAAATAGAGAATGCAAAAAAATATACCATTAATAGTAATTGTAAATAGAGAATGCAAAAAAATATAACATTAATAGTAATTGTAAATAGAGAATGCAAAAAAATATACCATTAATAGTAATTGTAAATAGAGAATGCAAAAAAATAAACCATTAATAGTAATTGTAAATAGAGAATGCAAAAAAATAAACCATTAATAGTAATTGTAAATAGAGAATGCAAAAAAATATACCATTAATAGTAATTGTAAATAGAGAATGCAAAAAAATATAACATTAATAGTAATTGTAAAGAGAATGCAAAAAAATATACCATTAATAGTAATTGTAAATAGAGAATGCAAAAAAATATAACATTAATAGTAATTGTAAATAGAGAATGCAAAAAAATATACCATTAATAGTAATTGTAAATAGAGAATGCAAAAAAATATACCATTAATAGTAATTGTAAATAGAGAATGCAAAAAAATATACCATTAATAGTAATTGTTTATAGAGGATGCAAAAAATAGATTGTCAATTAGTGTGGAACATAGCTTCCTCACATCCTATTTCGAACTTTATTGATTTTGTGCATTTCCAAGCTAAATAAATGTCTAATTTGTTTAATTGTTTCCCCCGTTTTTAGGGTCCGTAGGCAAAACCAAGGACCCTTATATTTTCCTGCGTGTGTCTGTCCGTCCGTCCTGTCGCCTGCTCTCACGACTACACCTTTCGTCCGATCACTTTGAAATTTGGCATGTATGTGTCTTGTACCTACCCACATATTTTAAAAATATAGCGACTTAAAAAAATAGTATATTATGTTACTAGGCTGTGAAGTGAGTTTTTTCTTTACCGCGGCAATTACATTTACTGTCGAGCGAAGCGAGACAGTAAATACTGCCAAGGTAAAGAAAAAACACTTTACAGTCGCGTAGCATATGCTATATTTTCCGAGGTAGCAGACAATGAAAAAACATTAAATATTAATCACTAATCAATATATAATAATAACAAATATTAGTACATACTTAAGACTTAAAAAAAGAAACCTTAAAAAGAGGTTACACTATAAGAAAAAAAAAATAAAACGCATTGACATCTAGCGGATTTTAATCGTACTAGAAGCATTTCTACAAAGACTGCAGCGGTACTAACGGAAGTTTTGACAACTACCCGCCGGAAAATAAAAATCTTTTATCTCCAGTAGGGAAAAAAAGTTATGATTTTGAATTAGTTTAGAGGGACTAAAACAGGTCTTTTCATCCCTGAACTCAAAAAGTAGGGAGAAAAAGTAAAAGTAGGGCAAAAAAGTAAAGATTGCAACTTAATTATTTTATAAATAGTAGAAAATGTATGGCTAATGTAATGAAGTTGTTGAAATCAGGTTGGCGGCACTGCGCTTTTTTGACCATGTTTATCTTTGTTTACAACATTTTAACCTGCATCTAAATAACCTTCTATTTGAGTTTAATTCCAATTCTTATTTGTTTTTAATATTGAATCTCTTATATCTGCTATTAAAAGTTCTAATAATTATTGTTATTTATTAAAATAATAAATAAAAACTGTGCTATGGACGAAAATGTGTATTTTCTTCCTACTGGAGATAAAATATTGTATGTACCTCGTGAGTAAAGTGCCATTATTCCCCTCGCGGTAATTATCTCCCTCGGGTGCGCCTCGGGAGCTAATTAGAGTTATTCCCTCGGCTGCGCCTCGGGATTTAGGGACCATGGTTCCTTCGGCTTCGCCTCAAGAACCAACTTTTTTCGCTCAGGGAATAATGGCTTACTTTACTCCCTAGGTGCATAAATAACTATTAGTTCCTAGGACGTAAAAGATTTTTTCTTTACAGCTAGGAGTAATGAAAAAATGGATTTTAGCTATGTTTTTTAGGCTCTAAAGTTACTATTTCACAGCCTACCACGGAAAAATTATTTTTACATTATATATAACAATAATAATTATATTATCAACATTACATATGACGAAAATTTAAAAACGTAGTATAAAAAAAGTTCTTTTTATCTTGTAACTATTAACCTCTCCAGTCATAATTATTAAGTTGCTATTATACTTTCAGTGTTTTCTTAATTTAAAATAAAACCATTCTTTCCGTGACAAGTAGATTTAAGTATAATATATTATAATTTACAAATAATTTATTTTAGGATAAAATGAAGAAAAGTACTTTGACCTGGAATAAGAAATAACATCCTTTTGCTTTTAAGAGAATATTGAGCGGGAAAGCTCCCCAGCTATATAATAGTAGATCTTTTAGAATCCTGCACACTGGATTTCTTCTGCTGCATTTCATACGATTACTTGAAAACTTTCAATTCAATCAGTATTAAAACAGAGAAAACAATAAAAACAAAAGAGAAAGATAATTCGGGACGACATTATTAAACTATAATTAGCAATCGAGAATAAATGAAACGTTTCATTGAATTAAAGTAATATTTAAAAATTGATATCAATTCTAAATTTATAAAGAGATATAATTGTTGCAAATTTTAGCAGAAAGATTTGTCGATTTTTGTCGAGACTAAAAACTCAGCAAAATGGGGTTAGTGAAGTCACAAATGTATGATTTTCCTGGCAGCACAACTAAATGTAAGGACTGATTTTTGTACCAAGTTTCGACTTTCTTGCTTAAAACCTGTGTGTTATGCGTGACACTGACTGGGTCACGTAGCGGTGTCGTTGTTGGTTTTACTAAAAAAAAAAATTAATAAGGTTGTTTGTTTCATTGAATAGATGAAGTTAGAATGTTTTCTTGTCCTAAAATTCCAATTTTACATTTAAAGCTTACGTTTACGCGAGGGTTGCGCGTGAACGCTTGGGCGGATAACGTTGTCCAACGAACTCGTCCTGGGCATTGGTAAAATGAACATATGTACCAAATTTCAAGTTATCGTCATCAGTCGGTTTTATGACCATAGTTTTTTTCGCTTTAACTCCCGGGCTCCAGACGCTGTATCGTGTGGTATAAGGAAGTTCGTTCTAATATTATTATAACTCCTTAAATATTTTACAGAGAAAATATTTTAGGAGTTTAGAGTAGAAAGAATCGATACTTTATATAAAATAAAACAGGCATTGGTCAAATGAACATGTGTACCAAATTGCAAGTTATCTTCATCGGTTGGTTTTGTGACGATAGTTTTTTTCGCTTTACCTCCCGGGCTCCAGACTCCAGACGCTGTATCGTGGCATAAGGAAGTTCGTTCTAATATTATTATAACTCCTTAAATATTTTACAGAGAAAATATTTTAGGAGTTTAGAGTAGAAAGAATCGATACTTTATATAAAATAAAACAAATATTAATGGTGAGGAAGAATTTAGCAAACTACAGCTACGTGAATCATTCTTATCCAACCCGAAGACAAGAGACCAAGAAACTTAAGGAACCAACTTGCCGCACAGTAGCTGCAACAAACCATGCATCTTGAACAGCACCTAGACTATAAAACTTACTGCCTGTCACCATAACTCAAATCATCTCCTAAACTTTTCAAAATCACACTCAATAAGATAATGAAGATTAATAAATACATTTCTTTTTAACTATTTGGCTTAATTTTAAATTATACATTTTGCTTTTCATGTTAGACTATCTGGTTAATTGATTATCTTTATTTGTTACTTAGTTATTTTTTACACTGTTATTTCACCTTGTTAATGTTATTTCTTAGTCTGTTATTTGTATTTTAGTCTATTTATAAATTTGATATTTTTATATAATGTATTTAAATTTTAGTTATAACGCTACATACATATGGAGAATAATTAACTTATAGAATTATTTAGCATGATCTCTGAAGGCCGTGCTCAAGCTATTGCTTTTGCGGTTACCTAGATTGTAAGAAAATAGTTACGAAATGTAAATTTAAATAAAATAAACTCGAGGAGTGTTTGAAGTATGGCGTTCGTATTTATAAAACAAAACTAAATACTTCTTGGATTGATTCTAATTTAAGAGAATTTTAAAAGTTCTTACAGTATGGCCGATGGTATGGCTAAACTGGATAAAGATTGCTGGATGGTGTTTTTCTGGTGGATAAATTTCCCTGATATTTTCTAATCATTAGTAACTTTACCTATTGTGCGAGTATATTTATTATAACAAATTATAATTGGTTTAATTAAATGTTTATTTTTGTGATTGTTTCAGGGGAGCGGGAGGTCGACCAACCCGACGGGCGGGTCAATGAAAGGAGGAGGGGGCTCGGTTCGGGGCTCCATGTCTGCTGCTGCGGCGGCGGCGGCTGCGGCCGGCGCCGGCGGTGGATACAGAGGTTGGGCCGCGACGCCGGCCGTATACACGGCGGCTAGTCCACCCAACTTAAGATACAGCCCGCCCAATAACTACCACAATCACTATCCTCAGCAACCTAACAATACGGTATGTCAGCATTTTCAGCAATCTAACTATACGGTATGTCAACATTTTCAGCAACCTTACAATACGGTATGACAAGCTTTTCAGCAACCTAAAGCCTAGTCCACACTAGTAGACATGTTGCGCGATTTTGGTCTCAGAGACAATGTCTAGCGATTTGTCTAGACCAGGGGTTCTTAACCTTCTTGAAGTGGCGGACCAGTAACAAGGAACAAAAGTTTCCGTGGACCACTTAATATTTTTTTGAAAAAGAAATCCTTAATTATAAATTCAACCACCCAAAACATACTATTTTAAAGACAGTATCCAACTTGATGCAAAGGTCGATCAATATTACAGATAACATTCATATTAAAGAAATAAAAACAAACAAAATTTTGAAGTTAAATTCAAAAAGATATAATTTTTATTAAAAATACATTAATATGACAAACTCTCTTATAGAGGGATATTAAAACTGTTGAATTGTAAGTATTTTTTATATTGTACGACGTACAAACTTATATTACGTTTCTCTTTTAGTAAGTCAGAATTTATATTATAACTCTAAGTATTTATATTTCAAATAATAGTTATTTATGTTAGAAGGCAGCAAAATGGAATTTTTCTGACAAGTTTTTAAGTTATAGTTCTGAGCCGAAGGCGAGGATAGGCTAAACAAATTTACTGCAGAGGCGAAGCCGAGGCAGGAAATTTACCATTGTACCGACGAGGCGAAGCCGAGTCGGGAAAATAACATGTTGATTAACGAGGCGAAGCCGAGGCAGGAAAATGTTAGTTACCTGCTAAGGTGTAACCGAAGCAGGTAATCTTTAAACGAGTCAGGAATGTTTCCTTTGCTGCATAGTTACTTACAATATATTATCTACTAACGGCAGAAAAAATACACAAATTATTATATTCCCTTTTTAATATATAAAAGATTTAAATAAATTAAAGTTGTAAAAAAACGAAAGCTTGAGTCGTCAAGAAAACAAAACATAGGCAAAACGAATTCAGTGTTGCCACTTTTTTTGTATTAAAATCTGTTTTTTATCTCAATTTTTAGCGATTTTTTAAAATAATCAATGTAAAATAATAAAATTTGTTTTAATTATTTAGGTTATTTTTTAAAAAAAGATATAAATATTTAGCAGAATATTACGCTTAAATATATAAGAATGAACAATGTGGGAGAGTTTATAACCTGCAATGTAGTAACCTTTTTGTAGTACAATTTTCTTAAAATGTTACATCCTGTTTATAATTTGGTGACACTTTATTATTTTGCTGCGTGTTTTTTTGACATGTTACAAAAGAATCAAGAAAAATGATATTTTGCAGATTGAAAACAGTACAGCAATGCTTAATTTTGCTGCCGTGAGTAGATAAAAAATGTTAATGTTAAATATAAGAAAAAGGATCTAAGATTTGAAATTAAAAATATTGTCAATATGTTTCATTTTTAGTGAAAACAGATATGACATGAAGATGACCTTAAAAATATGTAAAGGGTCGAAACGTCTCACAATAAATAGAATTGAAAACTAACCAGTTTTAATTTACTCTTAATTACACCTTAACGATCCATTAAAAAAACCTTTTTTTGGTACAATATAGTGACGATAATAAATAGTAGATATTTTCAGAGACATATTTATTATATAGATTTATATATAGTGAATACTTTTACTAAATAATGTAGGTATACAAATTACAAGATAAAATAATTAGTAAAATACAATAAAATTCAATACTTGTTAATGGGATGGTTGCGCTTGCATACTTTTCACCAGTATCCCGATGCGGGGAGTAATACTCTTTGCCACTGCCAGTCGTAACTCAAACTCAGGATTCCCAAGCTTAGACCGTTGTTTTGTTTTTATTGCAAGGACATTTGAGAATCCTTGTTCGCACAGGTAGGTGGTGGAGAAGAGAGTTAGAAGTTTGAGCGCAATGTTACGAACTTTTGGGTAGGACAAAGCTTTTTTGCACCAGAACTCCTCCAATTTTTGACTCGTGAAATTATCTTTGCAGTTACTGTCGTTTTGTAACTCGATTACCTAATTCTACTTGCACATCATCAGGAAGTGTAGTCACGTCGACATTAAATAGATTACGCACCATTCGTCGGATAGAATCCGTTTCACAGACACCATATTCAGGGAAATAACGTGTGAATTCACTGGTCAACGATTCCAAATGTGCAATAATGTATTCTTGAATGACATCAGTAATAAAGTCCTCTTCAAAGTCAGTATGATCAATAAAATCTTTCAGAGTTGGAAACTCTGAGAAGTTACCATCTTTCACTTTAGAGAGCCACAATTTGATTTTACAAAGAAAGGCGCGCATTTTATCTTCAATTACGAATATGTTTGCCGTTTCTTTCAAATTTTCATTACCGGATCCTTGAAGTTGCATATTTAACTTATTCAGATGGCCAAAAACGTCGACAAGGTAGGCTAAATGTGTTTGGAATTTCTGGTCTTCAAACTGTGCAAGCAAATCCAGGTTGCCAGATGTAGCCAGAAATTCTTTCAGTTCCTCCTTTAGCTCATATAACCGTTGCAACATACAACCTTTAGAAAGCCAGCGAACCTCTGTGTGGAATAGTAGTACCTCATGCTCTGCGTTTAAATCGGAACACAATTTTTTGAAGACACGAGTATTCAAAGCACTTCCTTTCACTGTGTTGACCAACTTTATTGACGTTTTCAGAACGTCTGCGAGTTCTGCAGGTAACATTTTGACAGCTAAAGCTTGCTTATGAATGATGCAATGCGTAGTCACTAAGGAAGCATTTTTCTTTTTCAGTAGTGTCGCAAATCCAGATCGTGTTCCTAACATAGCAGGGGCTCCATCAGTACAACAACCAGCAAGTTTATCCCATTTAAGATTGTGTTTATGGAAGTAATTACCAATTTTGTCCAGGATGTCTATTCCTCTTGCAGTAGTCTCCAGTGATTCCATGAAAAGCATTTCCTCTCTAAACGTATTTTCACTAACATCTAAGAATCGAACAATTGGCAACATTGTGCAACATCTGTTGTCTCGTCACATTGCAGAGCGAAGTATGGTGATTGGGAAATTTTCGTAAGAAGTTGTTCTTCGACGTCATGGGACATTTTTTCTATTCTGATTTTGACAGTATCATTAGACAGCGAGATTTGTTGAAGTTTTTTCTTTGCTTCTTCTCCAAGAATTACTTCCACTGCTTTCAACAGGCTAGGCTTTATTAAGCGCTCACCAATGGTGTACGGCTTCCTTTCCTCAGCAATGAGTTTTTTTGAGGTAAGGAAGGGAGATAAGAAAAATATAGTATCAAGACACCAGTAGATAACACCCTCTCAGCTTTGGAGTGAGCTTGGAGCTTGTAAGGGATTCATACTCAATTCTTCTCACTCGAAACCGACACCGCATTCTCTGTTTCCTCTTATACACGTTTATTGAATTGTATTAATTAACTAGATAGCATAAATATATTATTGCTGTTGACTACAAACAGTTGAACTATACAAACCTAAATAATAAAACTCTATATTTCTTCCTCCTCTTACTGTTAATAAAATTACTAATAGATATTACTTAGTTATTAATAGAACTTCCTAGTTCGAGAATCTACCTTGCAATAATAATAATTTCATTACTAATTGAATAATTGTAACTATAATAATTAATAGTTATTAATTTTACTATAATAATTTATACTATGTACAATTATTTTTTCTTAGGGATTTTTTTGTTACGTCTCGCGGACCACTTCGGGGTACCTCGCGGACCACTTGCGGTCCACGGACCATAGGTTAAGAACCACTGGTCTAGACACTCGAGGGCTAGACAATCGGCGTCTACGGTTTCGTTGCTAGACCAAAAATCGCATGTCTATGGTAGACACGGTGCAACGGTAGACACGTTGCGCAACATAACTAAAGTGTGGACGCTAGACCTAGACAATAGACGGTCTCAGCAGACGTCTATAGACACGTTGCGCAACATGTCTATTGGTGTGGACTAGGCTTAACAATGCGGTATGTCAACATTTTCAGCAACCTAACAATACTGTATGTCAACATTTTCAGCAACCTAACAATACAGTATGTCAAGATTTTCAGCAATCTAACTATACGGTATGACAACATTCTAAGAAACCTATAACAAAACGGTAGGTCAAAATTTTCAGCAACCTAACAATACTGTATACCTAGATTTTTAAAGTTCTTGTTTGTGTCAATCTTTAAGTCATTATCTCTACTTAACTCAGTTGTCTTACGTTAAGATATTATATGGTACTAAGGATGTTTGTTATATATGTTAGGATGAACTATTAAAGCTTCTTTCAGAACATAATAATAAGTTTCCTTTTTCCGTTTTTAAAAGTTATTAAAATTGAAGTCCAAGTTATGTAAGATAAACCACCTCGTCGCCTGAGGAGACAATGGCCTAGAGATTTGCTAAATTTGCGATAGTTAATTTTTTTTCCGACGTGAGACTGTAAGCACTAATGATGGCCTTTTGAAGGCTGAAAGCTGCTTTTTTATATCAAAGTAATTTCAACTTATGTGGAGAAACAGTTTGTGTTATTCCTGGAACAATTTTAGTTTAAAGCTCTAATTTTGCGGGAAAAACTTCTGATTTCCAGTTTTTGAGACTGCCATTGTAGGTAAAGTCCTCGTTGTTGTCGTGAAAGTTAACTTATCATATTTGAAATAATTAGTTAACTAGTATAAAAACATGAGAAAGATCAGAATGCATTAAATTTTATGATAACTTCAATGTTGTGTTAATATTCGATGCTCGAATGTTTTTTTTTTTCCTTTTACTACATTTTTAATATATTTTTTAGAGTGTGTGTTTTGAGAATGTCTTGTTCTCTAGAGGTTAATCTCCTTGGGCAGCGTGAAGTATTAATTCAGCACGGTTATTACAGGATTTCCTCAAGCGACAATCTCCTTCAGATCTGAAACTTTTCAAACATTTTAAAGTTATGGATTTTCAAAAGGAAACTGCACTTTTCGTTCTCTCCTTCCACAATCATTTCTTGGCTTGTTTTCACACTCAGAGTTAGTTCACAGTTCACAGGAAGTAACCAATCATCAATGATTGTTTTTCCTATCCTTTTTCTTGATAGTAAAAGGATTATAAGAAATAATAATAAAAAAAGATAAACCTTTGAAAATAACCTTCAAAGTTTTCATTTTGAAAGTTACTGTTTAGTAATTCAAAATATAATGCCTTTAAGTCTATTATTCTTGTATGATATAGTTTGATTTTATACAAAACATATTACTGGTCTAGACAGAATGTTAGATCGTGGGAAATAGTTGGAAAAGCTCGATAATAGCCTAATATTTTTATATATATTCAATTTAAAGGTATCAAAAATTATTTGATATACTGAATATATTTAAATCTGCTTAAATAACTTTTAACAAAATTGTTTCGACGAACTCTCAATTAGATTTCACTTCTAATTTGATCCTCATTACTAATCTTATGATTTAATAACATTTTTAGAACTAATCTTTGGAATTATAGCGCGCGATCTTGAGAAATATATGAAGCGTAGAGAGTTAGTCGTTGATACCTACTCCCCAGATAATTTTAAATTTGTTTTAATATTTTAGAGAAAGATACGTATTTTAATTTTGAAATCATTCTTATTGAGGTGTTGTAAGATAATGAGATAATTATCCTTAAATGAAGAGGCAAGTTCTGCTTTAGTGATTTTTGGGTCATGGACACCTTCCTGGGGCCCGCTCTTAGACGTCCGTTTAAGGGGCTTTTTCGGGGGCGTGTATTTTTTTTCCTATTCACTTTAAAAAAAAAAAAAAAAAAAAAAATGTTTTCCCTTTTCGCGAGACCTACAAAAAAGGTCCTTTGCGTCGGACCGCTGCGGTCGACCGTATTCGAGTTATGCGGAAAAAACCGTTTTTTTCCTGTTCTTTTAACATATTAAGGATTTTTTACCATCCTGAATCTTTGTTATTGGTGTGAATGTTTCTCAAAGTGCAGAGAAGTAGTTTTATGCTTTGTATTTGTTAGCAAAAACTGCAGGATAGAGGGAAGGACAAAATCTTTTCTCATGACTTAAACAAGAAGGGATTCGTGGACTATCCATCCTTATAATACAGGAGGGTTCTTTTGGTCCTGAAATCAAAAGCTTTGTGGGTCAAAAGGATATGGCCTTTAAATCCAGGTGTATTTGACTTTTCTTCTCCGTGTTTGATCTGTTCTTTAATCGAAATCCTCAAAGGACGTGCTTGGACTTTGAGAAGTCCTTCCTCTATCAAAATCCCTTTAAATCCTTTCTGTCAAACTGTTCCTTTGCGATCGATCCTGTCAATTTCCAGTTCTCTAAAGCACTTCGGGTTTTGTCATTCCCTTGCCTTCTCGTAGTTGTTTTCTGACTAAAGTTAGATGTCTCTGCTAATTTCGAATTTGGGGTATTTTCTCCCCTTAGGGTCTGATCTTCGAAGTGGAGCCCGCTTTGCTCCTTTTGATTGACTTAGTAAAGTTTACTCGGATCGTTTCATATAGCCCGAAGGGTACGCACAGTGTTTTCCGGAGCCCTTTGACACCCTTCTCAAGTCTTCCTTTCAAATTCTGGGCGTTTTACTTGATAGCTCCGCAGGCGGTTTCAATATCACAATTCCTGTGACATCTTTATCCAAAGCTTTGCTATTAGTATCTTGTCTACTGTTTACTTCATGAGTATTCGAATATAGTGCAACTTATACGTTGCGTCAGAAGAGTTTCATATGTTACATTTGATTTGTCTTTGATTCCTTTGACTCTAGGAACTGAACTCACGAGTGGCTTCTTATTGAACTACTGTGTTTATTTTCTCTTACTTCTATTCTACTAATGTTCAATATCATCTCCTCACATCTTATCTCATAATCGCTCCAGCAATTCTAAATTGTTGTTCCTGGAAAGGGATAAGAGCAATAAATAGGCTTAACAATAATTCCTAAAACCCATGTTTGAACACCAAAAACAGTCGAGAAGGATTTCATTCTAAGACGCACTTCTTGCCAAGTGTCATTCTACTTTATCTACAGCGTTGCAATCTGTAAAGAAAATATACAAAATATACTTCCAATTGGTGTGGCATCCTATCACGTACTTTATTGATTTTATACTTTTACAAACCATTATTGTCTAATTTGTCTAATTGTTTCCCCCGTTTTTTTAATCTGCCAAAATTGTTTGGTCTTTTTACAAAAATTAATAAATTATCGATTTAGCAATAGTTAAAGAGCGCAGACGGTTTAAATTAATCTAGGGCTATCTGCGGACTACTTTCAATAAACTATAAAAGTTTCATACAAATCAGATAAGTACTTTTGAAGCTATAGGTGTAAATAAATGTATGTTAGTGCGCATGTGGAAGAGAAACAAATTAGTGCAGAATTTTAAAACTTATATGGGACCAACAATGAGTTAATTATGACCTACCATACACATTTCATTAAAATCAAACGTGTAGTTTTTTATATAGGTTGGTTTGCAAAAAATCCGACAGACCGACACGGCACCAAAAATGTTCCCTGATGTCTGAAACGGATTTCTGTCTTGGAATTTTTGAAATCGGAGACCTAAAATGGTTTCGTTCTTCAGAACGATCACATAGCTTCCGTTACCTTCGGTAAGCTCGGAAGCAATACATTGATTGAAAGTATACAGGGTTATTACAAACGATGTTCATGATTTCAAGCGTACATAAATGTTGTTTTATTTATCATACAAAGAAATAAAATGGTTAAACTAACCATTAATATTAAGGAAAACTCAAAACGTTTATTCACAGGTACTCTGCTGCATTTAACAGTAAATTTCTGTAGACTACGGTAAAACTTCCCCTTACCTGCTCTACAACTTCATTGCTCACTGACTTCCTTCCAGTTGATTTCTTGTTACAAATGCAGCCATTTCTCTTAAAACTCAAGTACCACTTGGGAATAGAGTGATTGCTTGGAGGATCTTTATTAAATCTGGTTCTAAAGTGACGTTGCGCACCAATAACTGATTGGTTAATGTGATAATCCAACACACAAAATGCTTTCCTGTCTTCAAATTCAGCCATTACCAGTGGCGGATCTAGATCTTGCGGGGCCCTGGGCGAGACAAAATGGTGGGGCCCCTAGGATAGAGTGGGGATTGCTGATAAAAAACAATAAAGTAACTTAATAATAAACCACTTATAACTTGATCCTATTTTACGGCAAATTCCCTTCACTTAGGGCCAGTCATACGTTTTTGCTCTCAAAATAATTCAAAACTTTTAAAATAATTACAATTCTGCTCATGATTTTATTCTAACATATTATTTGAACATAAACCCCTCAATTTATATATAGTTTTCAACTAATCAACATTTTCTTTACAAACGTAATCGAAAAGAAACATTTTTATTGTCATAATTAAGCTCTGTTATACTTAACTATTTATTCTTCTTCATCATATTTTTGTTTTTATGGTTAAATTATCATTGTAAATAAAAAGTTAGGCTGTTTTATTTGTGATCAGTCCTATAATTTGAACTCTACACTCGAGCACTTTAAATTTACTCCTTGAATTCATATTCTCAGCTTATAACTTTCCATTTTAGTGCCGAGTTTGTTATTTAATTTTCAAGGACACATTTTAAGGGGGGTCCGGGGGTCCGGGGGGAAAATTTTGTAAATATGACCTCTCAAAACAGCGTTTTTATGCATCTCTGAGGTGAAGTTTCTCTTTGACATCAATTGGTAAAACTGCACTAATTGGCCCAATTATTTCGTACTGTCCGATTTACATAGTTTTTTTTACTATTCCTTTTTACAGGATTTGTCTTTTTTACATATCTCTGTACATTGTCAAACGATTATGGTTAAGTAGTATCTCGTTAAATTCTGTGTTTTATTTATTTGTTTTAAAAAAAATACACGAAATGCCACGTTTTATTAAGAAATGATAGAAGGTTATTGTTAGGTCAGGTCAAAAAGTACTAAACTCAACCTAAACTTACCATAACCTTCCATACTTTTCCCTAAAATTAAAAATACACTGCCAATTAGTGTGGCACATAGCTTTCTCGCATCCTATCATGTACTTTATTGTTATATTAACATTAAAGTTTTATTACTTTATTGTTATATTGTGTGTAAGATCAATTAACATTTTTTAGCGATCTTTAACACTTTATAGGGGTATCGCTGTAGGTTTTACTAAAAAATTGTATTTAAAAAAAATGTTCGTCTCTTTGAATAGATAAGGTTTGATTTTTTCCCGACCGAAAATTCCAATTTTAAATTTGAAGTTCACGTTTACGCGAGCGTTGCGCGTGAACGCTTGAATGGATAACGTTGTCCAACGAACTCGACCTGAGCATTGGTAAAATAAACATGTCTACCAAATTTTATCAAAATCGGGCAACATTTACTCAAGTTATCGTCGCACGTTTCACGATTCGCGGACACACAGACCGACAGACAGACAGACAGACAAACAGACACGAGACCAAAAATGTTCCCTGATGTCTGAAACGGATTTCTGTCTTGGAATTTTTAAAATCGGAGGCATAAAAGTTTTTCGTTCTCAAAAGTGAAGACAATGCTTCCGTTACCTTCGGTATGCTCGGAAGCAAAAATTGAATATATCGAGATGCTACTACCAAAATCGTTTTTGTAATGTAAAAAGGAACAGTTTGAAAAAGATATAGGTGGGTCACATAATGAAGATTTACCCCGCAGAATAAATAACAAAATCGTCATCATTTTGAAAAGGGGGAGGGTGAGAAAACACTAGGACGGTAACTCACTTAATTTTATATGGAACGGGGCCCCGCGGGCTATCTTAAACATAAAAAAAATTAATCTATATTTTATAACTTATTTATTTGATTATTTTTATAGCGAGGGGCCCCGCGAAAATGTAGTTAGGTATTAGGCTCTATACTATGTAAACTAAATTCGACTGAATTTTATAATTCTAATATTTCATGTTTTGTACATGGCACGGGGCCCCGCGGACATTCTTCACTGTGAACTATAAATTTGCCTGTAAAGTATAAGTATTTTATTTTAATTTTCTATGGCGCGGGGCCCTCCAAGGCGCGGGGCCCTGGGCGGTCGCCCCCCTCGCCCCCCCCCCTGGATCCGCCCCTGGCCATTACACAACACTGACAACAATTAACTTAAAACAGCTGATACGTACCCAAACCAATTGTTAACAAAACTTTATGAGTATTTCTTTTCATTGGTACCAACTGAAGTGGTCTTAAAACATATTAATCCAAGTAATATTTTCAATCGAAATCAGAAACATAATTTGTAATAACCCTAAATATATAGCAATAAAAGCTTAAATAGTTTATATATATTTGTTTTAAACCAAACTAGTGTTTATTTCATATAATTTAAAGTCGTTCTTGTGAGTGTTTCTTAACTATTAATTGCAGTTTTAACTTTTTCTACCGATGACCTAAAAACGTGAACTTGTCAGTGATATATGTTTGCCTCTTCCTTGTATTTTTCTTCTCCCTCTCTATACGTTATTTCCACTTCTATTCTTATTTCTCCAAGTTTTTTTTTTCTTCTAGACCTCTCCCCTCTCATTTTGTTGGTACAAGAAAAGAAAAAAAAACTTTTTCCTCTACCGCGGCAAAACGCTTTTTCTCTGGACTTGGTGGTAGAAGAAAAACTTTGATTCTTGATTTTTTTCTCTCTCTCTCTCCTTATTTTTGTACAGGTTCACTTCTCTCAATCCCGTACAATTCTTCTTGGCTCCTTCGGATTCTGAGCGGACTCCTGACGAAATTCAATTCATTTTGGTCGTTGCTTCGGTAAAAGGGGGAGGTTGGCTTAGCCTGGAGGGATGAGAAAAACCTCATCGTTTGATTCTTCCTGCGTTCTTACCTTCCCCTCCTCCCCCCCCCCCTTCCCTGTAAGAAATTCGGTTTTTATAAAGCCATCAAGTTTTTCAAACACCCAACCTCTTACAATTCCTTCAATATACTTTTTATCAGGTGAAAAACTTCATTTGGTGGGAAGATTTTTTTTTCTCCTCTTCGACTTTCTTTAAGTATTAATCCCTTTCTTATTTTTCAGTCGAAGTTTCTATTTGTATTCCAAGAGAGTTTTTCAGACTTATTCTTGATATTGTCCGTAAAATGTCTAATCTTAGTTATTGTTTCTTCGTTTAATCACCTTAAAGATTACCGGCCCCGATCATTTAAAAAAGTTACTGAAAAACTGTTTTATAAAGAAATTACTAAGTAAAAAGTATTGATTTAAATTGGTACTTCAGGAGTTTGAATTATCTCCCGCAAAATAAAACTTTTATTTCCGTTGACTAATGGAAATAAAATAAATGAATGGTCTTGACAAATAGAATGCTATTATTTCGTATTTCTATCCAAGTAATGATTGTCATAATTTATAACCTTAGTCTAACCTATTCTTGACTAATAAAATGCTATAAATTCGTAATTTTCAATCCAAGTAATGGGTAACTTGGTGCGTAATCTTCCGCGGATAGACTTGCAATGAACAGCTTGGTTTTCCGGGGAAATCAGAAAGGGATTGAAGTCCGGCGTTTTGCTTCCACTACTGGAAGCATATTCAGAGGTTTGGTGAATTATGATGTTTACTTGAACTCCAAGACATACAGACGACTAAAGAATAGGATGGAGTATTTATACTAGCTTCCTGGAGCGTAGATTATACCTGGATTCCCCGGGTGTTCCTTGAGTCGGGTTAATCCTTTTTTGGATTGACGCAATCGGGCAGGTGCTGCCTTCTTTAGTGTTCCTTTGTGGAGCGGGTGACGTTTGAAATCGGGAAGTGACAGCGGCGACGACGCTTCTTGCTTTCTACTAGGCACAGGTGCTAACCAGAGGTTTCCAGATCCGGGAAAGAGTGAATCCATCCTCTCTGTTGAAGTTCTCCGGTTGTTTCTCGATCTTGATAGCCTCCTTTACCACCCTATTGTGATACCTGTTGACTGAAGCGAGTACTCGTATGTCCTCAAACTTTATATGAGATGGCCAGTTTCTTCAGAATGCTGAGCTATCGCAGATCTATGATTATTGTTTTTCACTGCTCTTACGTATTCTTGTAGGCGAGTAGAGATCAATCTTCCGGTTTGTCCGATGTAGTTGTTGTATGTAGTTGTGCAGTTGCCGCAACTGCAAGGGATTTGGTGAACTCCGCAAGTTTTGAGATGAAGTTGATCTTTCGGCGATTCCAGGAGGCCTCTGGTGGTAATGTGTTTGTTGAATGTGGTTCCGATACAGTACTTTCTGAGAATCCTGCTTAACTTATCCGCTGTTCCTTCATCCGCTGGTCTTCCGTCGTTCCGTCCTTTCGTCTGAGTGAAGTGGAGTAGGGGGTGCTTGGCACTTAGCTCTTCTTTCTATAAGAATACTATCCGCCCTTTGTACCTCTCCAACTATGTATTATTATAAATGTATCGATTCACTGCACAAAATCGTCTACTTGTATCAAGGAGGGTATTGTACTAGCTTGTTTCAGTTGTATACTCGTTTCATTTTGTATTTTAGACTTGTTTTATGTGATACGTTACGTAAGATATTGGTAGAAGCGTTGTTTTCTCTCTAAAATTTCCTCTTAAGATCCAATTTGAAGGATTTAGCGAACTCTTTCACTCGATAGCGGTGTCGCTATTGGTTTTACTAAAATCATTTAGTTGTAAAATATGTTTGTCTCATCGAATAGATAAAGGTAGAATCTTATCCCGTCCTAAAATTTCAATTATAAATTTGAAGCTTACGTTTATGTGAATATTGTGCGTGAACACTTGGACGGATAAAGCTGTCTATCGAATTTAGCCTCGGCATTAGTAAAAGGAAAATATATAATACTAATTTTCCTCTAAATCGGTCATGTTTCAACTTAAGTTATGGTCGGACACGTAAAAGAACAGACAAACTGACAAGATTCATAGTTTTTTGAATGTCAGATGCTCGCGTACGCTCGCTTTATTATTGTTATCTTTTAATTTAATAAATTTATTTACGTAGCCTTTAATTTAGCTAATAAACGTGTCGGTTATTGTTATAATCTGTTTAGTAACATATTAAAGTAACGATTATTAGTTTTGATATGAGAACAGTTTCAGCTATTTTTTAAACTAAACTCAAATTAACGTGTCAACCTTATCTAATAAATTTTAAAATATAGTGAGCTAAAATAAATATATGTTGTATTGTCAAGAAAAATAATGGGGGTTTTAGCTTTTTCTTTTGCTGGCTTTGGTAGGGAAGGGGGGAAAAAATGTTTTATAACCCTTTTTGTTGAGAATGTTGGGGGGGGGGGGGGTTGTTGAGGGCTAGCCACACATTTGTTTTGTGTGGAATCCATTGGTTTGGCGGGAGGTTACAAGCTTGGGTTGGGTTGAAAATAGAATTAGGCAATTCCCGGGGCTAGCAAAAGAGGGAGAGGGGATCATTAGTACCGGAGTAAAACCTACGTGGTAGTGGTTTTCAGTAGAACTTACTCTGTAATACATAGAGTAAACGTGTATCAGTGTATGTACTGACATTCGCTAGAGGTTATACGTACGTTGCCGTACTAAATGAATTATTATCATTGTATGTTTCAGTGGTGAGACCCCTCCCTACTTCCAATGTAATAGTAATATACTACCCCCTACGTTCCCTTCAGCGAATTTTCGCTACAAATTGAGTTTCCCCCACTCTCTCACTCCTGTGAGAGTGAGTAAAGTGGTCAAGTTTTCATTTTGCCGCTATTTCACTGACCGGTAGCTCCCCCGCTTTTCCAAAACAACTCTCTACCTTTACACCATTACCCCCCCCTTCATTACGCGTGTGGTATCCGAAACCTCTAAGGGGTTAGTAATTGTTATCGTTGGAATTCGGAAAAAAGCTTTTGTAAAATGATATTATACTTATAGGTAGGTGGAGTTTTATAATAATGATTAAATTATTATAATTGCTCTTTAAATTGTTTTAATTAGGCCTTTAAAATTGCTTGAATTAATTAGATCTATTTTGCCTGTTATTTATTTACTTTTATTTTACTTCGAGTGAGAGAATTATAAAATATAAAATTAAACCTCCCATTTTATTTTTATTATTATTCAATAAAATCAATACAAAAAGGGGGGTAATTAAATATCATTTGGAGTATTTAAAATGCTAGCTTTTTTTTAGGGAAATTTGCATTTTCCTGCTGAATATGTTCATTTAACAAATTGTTAAGAAATATATATATATATTTATTTAAAGATAGGAACATTTATCTAAAGAGAAAAATTGACTAGTAAATTGCCGGTATTTGAACCGCGGACCTCCATCTCCATATATCCGTTATAGCGCTCTACCAACTATGCTACACCAGATTATACTTTTTTCAGTCCGCAGCGATAGATTTGTCCCATAATTCTAGGGGCCGAAATTTACGCCAGAAGAACTAGACAAGAGAAAATTACGCTGCAATCTCAACAATTGGCTAATTTTATACACCCATAACAGAGAAATATATATATATATGATTAAATCTCAACAATTGGCTAATTTTATATCTGTGTGTGTGTATATATCTGTGTGTGTGTGTGTAGAACAACTTATCATAATAGTGAATTGACTACATTTTACGTTGACCTTTCATCCCCTAAAATATTAAATAAAACTATCTATATAATATTTAATTATAATATTGTTCAAATAAATAAAATTTAAAAAATGTATTGTTCTAAAAATAGTATTAAAACAATACCTTATTTGTTTGATCTTTTCATGTTTTTGACAATAAAAGCGACAATTGCTAAAAACTGTCATGTAAAGTTGGCTCCTTTATGTAGAGAAACATGGTTTTTAGATGTCATTTAGAATGATATACAAAGTGTGCATGAAACAAGGGTAATTTTATTCAGAGATAAAGGTTATGACAAGATGACATCTAATGTCATGAAAATTTCAGTATAACTACCTGCCCAGTCCAACTCAACTCCTATACCAGCACCTTTGTCTATTTATAAAACCAAAATATAACGCTACTTCTTTTATTTTCATCCTAGTAAACGTCGTTATTACTTTATTATATTAAAAAGGTTGTTATTAACACTGTAGCACGATGTGCGAAGTTAAGATGCCATGTCTGTCGCATAAAAATAAAAAACCAAAATATCCGTGTAACCTTTTCCTTGATGTGGAAACTGCGAAACTCTTTTCCTCAACCAAATCAGTAGTATCTAATTGGAGAGTTCTGGCCCCAAGATATCGATTCGAAAATAAATTGATTTCGAATTGCATGTGCCATGTAGTTAAGGTGTCAAAAGTATATTGGAGGTGGTCAGAGCTTGTTAGAGACCGTCACAATAAGGTCGAAGGGGAGTACAAGTACACGGCGGGTAGTTAAACTAAACCTGCAATACAAAATAAATATATTACTGAACAGTGGCGCACCCAGGATTTATTTTTGGGAGGGGCACAGATTTAAAAAAATAAGGAGGGGGGGGTATTGTGGGCTTAGCATAATCACAGAAAATTAAACAGACTGGTTTTCTTTGTTCTTAAATTACTTCATATCAAGGGCAGATCCTGCCAATTTTAAAGGGGGCTGGGATCTCTTTTAGGGGGGTCCGGGGGTCCTCCCCCGGTAAAATTTTTATAGGTTACGTTACTTAAAAACGTCTTTTTAGCTTATTCTAAGAGCATCTAAAATGTTATTATATACAAATAAATTTAAGTTTTTTATTAACGGGACATGAAGACCGGGGGCCGGGGTATTTTATTTAAACAAAATTATATACATACTAATAATATTTTATTATTAAAAGTTGTACATTATATAATAGATTAATGTTTTATTTTAGTAGCCAGAAAAATAAATTGGTACATTTTAAAAATATTTTAGTTATGTGAATTAACAAAAAAAAATACGTTCGCCAAATGTTTTGAGTTTAACAGAAGTTAGCTGATAGTATTAGGTTAAAAATAAACATAGGGTATATAATAGTCCAGTCAATAAGTACAAAAAATAGTCTTCCTTGCGAAAGGTCGGGTATCTATAATTTTTAAAATCTTATTCTACAATTGAACCCGTTTCCAAATTCATTAATATTAATTATTCGATAATTAAAAACTATTCTAATGACTGCTACTAACTATTTTAATTAATATATTAAAGTAAAACTTTAGAATGAAATAAAAACCAATAAAACAAGAAAAATTTAATTAAAACTTGATTTAAAAATGTTATATTGTAACCTTTCATTCAAAATAAACAATGGATAATAGTCGGAAAGAAATTCGTCCCACTAAAAAGTTCTGACCATGCGCAGTTGTAATTTTATGCAGATTTTTCCAAGTTCAATAGACGACACTTTTTTACCCAGGAGCTGTCTAGGCTATTGAGGTGGGGTAGGGGGGGGGGGGGCACGTCTTTTTAAACGCCAAAAAAATATGTCGGGCTAAACTAGGTTTATAATTCCTAATTTATTTTTTTTTTTTCACTATTACTTCAACATGTGCTGCGAAATTGTATATGTACTTAAATTTTACGTCTTTGGCTTGGGGGGGGGGGGGCACGTCTTTTTAAATGCCAAAAAAAAAAAAAAATATCGGGCTAAACTAGGTATATAATTACTTATTTATTTATTTTTTTTTTTTTTACTATCACACCACTATTACTTTAACACGTGCTGCGGAATTGCATACTTAAATTTTAGGTCTGGCTTTGGGGGGGGCACGTGCCCCCCGTGCCCCCCCCTGGGTGCGCCACTGTTACTGAATCGATATCCTGGGGCCAGAACTCTCCAATTACATACTACTCAAATCCTTATACCACACTGTAGTACTGTCCTCTACCTTGGGATATACCTTGATCGTAGACTCATGTATGACTCATCAGCATAGGTTAATCATCGAGATAATAATTACGATGTAATTAAAACCTAAGCAAATAAAGAAACTCAAATACTTTTAGAAATTAATAAATCTTATACCTTATACCCATTCAAAAAAAAAAAAAAAAAAAAAAAATCAATTGTTTTCATGCTAATCTGTCTATTGTTTGTTATTTATAATTTTTACTATTCTGTACTATATTGTATTTATAATTTCTCTCTCATTACATAAGACAAAACCTTATGAAGAATTCTGTTATAATTCTATTATTGTCTCGCTATCAGTTGTTAAGGAGTTTGAATTTCTTTGAATTGTTCTTTTCAATGCGATAACGGAGTTCGTAGACTCTCCTCTTATCTTTTAGTGATTAAGATGAATTACCCCATCAAAATCACAATAATATTAAAACATATCTTCTTCCTTGTTTACTTGTAATCAAATGTCAGCTATAAAATGTCTCGGCATTGTAAAAATTACTAATTTCTAATACTGATATATCCCGTCATCGTCATAAAATATTAACTTGTATATTAATTACGTAATATCTTTTTAAGTAATGATAATAAATTATTAAAATACAAGAGGGATAAATAAATCGTTTGTTAAATTGAATCAAAATATGTTATTAGATTAATTTACAATCTATTTAAATAATGACGCAATAGTCGATTGCGGAAAATAGCATTTTGCATGCTAGTGTGGAGTTTGCACCCGAGCGACAGCGAGGGTAGTAAAACCACACGAGCAATGGAAAATGCCGTTTTCCCACGAGTTTCGTACCGTACTTTATCTACGATTGTTAGATTTAAATAATAAATACAGAAAAAAATAAACTTGCTGTGTGTAAGTTCGTATGTCTTCTCTTGATAAAGGTGGCATTAATTCATTAGTTGTATTTTTTGCCGAATGAATTATTTCTTGAGGAGTATTATTCTCCACATTTTCGTCAAAGTCACTTGATTCACTCATTGTTTTTCACTAAAAACTCGATATAAACAGTTACTTTAATAAAAGAACTGCAAATTAGTTTTGTTAAATGTAAACAAACTCACTAATCGTACGTATTGCTGAAGAATTCCTCTTCTTTACCGCGTTAGCGTGGTAAAGAAGAGGAATTCTTTAGAACTATGAGACGCGCATGCGCAATGAATACAAGTACGTAACTAATCACTTTCTACGCATCTAAACAGAGATATAATGTTTATATTTCGTATCAATCGTAGATAAAATATTTAATTATAACATTTTATCAGCTTAAAACGCTCCCCCTGAAATTAGAGTCTTAATACAAATACTGTACTGCATCGAATATAACACACATCCCCCCCCCCCCATTTGGCATCGCCAATATTAGGGGAAATATCTCATGTGGCTATTTGTCCAATAATAGGCCAGAAAGAAGCTTTGTGCCACAAAAATTCACAGATAATTTTTTAAGTGAAACAAAAGTAATGAAAGAGAAAAGAAAATCTATCAAAAAATGGTAAACTTCCTAATCAATATATATTTTATTTTCCTTAAAAAAAATAACTTTGCTTCCGAGCTTACCGAAGGTAACGGAAGCTATGTGATCGTTCTGAAGAACGAAACATTTTTATGTCTCCCATTTCAAAAATTCCAAGACAGAAATCCGTTTCAACAATCAGGGATCATTTTTGGTTCCTTGTGTGTCTGTCGGTCTGTCGCTCAATTTTTGCGAACCAACATATCTTAAAAACTACACGTCCGATTTTAATGAAATTTGTCATGAGTAGCCCATTGTTGGTCCCATATAAGTTTAATCTTTCTACGCTCATTTGTTTCTCTTCCACATGCGCACAAACATACATTTATTTACTCCTATAGCTTCAAAAGTACTTATCTGATTTGTATGAAACTTGTATAGTTTATCGAGTAGTAGCCCGCAGATAGCCCCAGATTACTTTGAACCGTCTGCTCTCTTTAACTTTTGCTTAATTGTTACTTCAATTCAAGTAAAAAAATCAAAACAATTGTGACAGATTAAAAAACCAGGGTAAACAATTAAACAAATTAGACAATAATGGCTTGTCAACGCATAAAATCAAAAAGTACGTGATAGAATGCGAGGAAGCTATGTGCCACACTAATTGGCAGTCTATTTTATTGTTTATTAGCTTGAAACTTTTGTCTAACTTCTACTTAGTTTATTTATTAGATGCTTCTAAACCTGGAGCAACTTTTTCCCCTCATGAACAACAATTTTTTTAAATAGACAACAACACTACCCTCGGGTAAAAACTTAAAAGGTTTTGACGCATTGCGTTGTTTTTTCATTACGCGCTTTATTTAAAAAAAAAAAAAAAAAAAAAATACACCTTAAGAGACTTTACCGGGGGATTTGCAGTACACATCTCACTTTTTTACTTTGACTTTAAATATAGATACAAAGTTACAGGAGAGTGTTAATTGTTATAAATTGAAGTTGACATCTTGTCAGTGTAAAAGTATTGTTGTTGTTTATGTGTATTTAAAAATACAAGTTCGTTTTCTATTGCCTTTAATCAATTCTTTCAACAGATTATGAGACTTAGTTGCGCGTAATATTACTGAAGAGTGTAATTTTGTGAGTGTTTTTTTTTGTGAACTTTTTTTTGAGTGATAATACCACATGGATTTGGGTAAGCTCGTAGATATTAAGTTGCAAGGGCAATCTAACTGGGTAGATTGGAAGGCGGATATCTTGACTTTGTTAAGATATAATGGTGCCATCGGGGTAATAGATGGCAGCCTTCAGAAACCCGACCTAGTGCCCGACAATGCTGATGACAAAACTGTTTTAAATTACGAAAAAGCTTTGGAAAAGTATAATAAGGCAGATAGTGCAGCAATTTTAGCAATAAGAGCTACACTACGTCCTGAGGTACGGGCTCTTGTTCGGATGTGTCCCGATGATGCTAAAATGATTTGGAACGAACTATGCAACCATTTTGAGAAAAAGAGCGAAGTAAGGTTAAGTAGACTTAACCAAGATTTTTATAAAACTCGTATAACGCCATCTGAATCCATAATAGGTTTCATAGCTAGAGTTCGAACCTTATGGTCTGAATTAATAAAAGAATTTCAGACTGAACTTAGAATTGAGTTGCCTGATGTTCTATTAATTAATAAAATTTTGTCAGAACTTCCACCAGAATACGCGGAGTTTCTTACAACTTGGGATGGGACGGCTAAGGAAAAGCGGACTATCGACGAACTAGTGAACAGGCTAGAACTAAGGGATGCTAGAGCTCAAGTATCTTCTGGAGAGTCTAGTGTAAGTTTAAGAGATAATTCAGCATCGACTGTTTTAATAAACAAAGCTTCAGGTTCTCGTAATAATAAGGTTATCTCTACTGGAAAGAACTACAAAGGTTTCAGCGGAAGATGCTATAAATGTCATAAAGTTGCAGGTCATCTTGCTAAAGATTGCCCTGATCGTGAAAAGTCAGAAAAGTCTAAAAATAGTAATAATGTAATGTTTTCCTGTTTTACAGCTATTAATGTTTCTGACAGCGATGTTTGGATCAAAGATGACGGGGCCACTGACCATATGACGAATTCACATGTGTTTTACAAAACGTTTCAATCATTTAAGGAACCCGTACCTATTACTATTGGTGATGGGAGCTCAAACTTAAAAGCGTATGGTAAAGGAATGATTGATGTAGAATCTAATATTAGTGGAAAAAGTCACTGTATTACTTTCAGTGAGGTGCTTTATGTGCCAGGTTTGATAAGAAATTGTTTTTCTTCAGTCCAAAGTATGAAGAAAGGAATTAGTCATAGAAGTAGTGCTAAGACTATGACTGCTACGTTTTTTTGTGAAGACACTAAAGAAGCACTGATGACAGCGAAAATAAATAATAATCAATTTGAACTTCAGATCAAACCTATAGAGCCGAAACATAACATTAGTGCCTTTGTCCTTAAAAATATTGATGAAAAACCGAAAAATTTAAGAACGTGGCATGAGAGATTATGTCATCAAGGAAAAACGTATGTTGAACAGTATTTGAACCAGAGAAGCATCAAATTTATCAAAGAAGATTTCTTTTGTGAACCTTGTACGTTAGGTAAACAAAGTCGTCGAAGTTTTAAGCCTAGATCTGTCAGAGCAACAAAAGTGGGTGAAATAATTCATGCTGATTTGTGTGAACCTGAACAGAGGTCTATGGGTGGAAGTAAATATTTTCTGGTACTGAAAGACGATTTTTCAAAATACCGTGAAGTATTTTTCTTGAAGAACAAGTCTGATACCTTGAATGCTATTAGAACATATGTTCAAAGGTCGATCAAAAATAATATAATTTTAAAAGAAATTCTAACAGACGGAGGTCGAGAATTTGATAATCAGTCAGTAAGGTCATTTTTAAATGAACATGGAATTCGTTTGCGTATAATAATGCCGTACACTCACGAGCAAAATGGAGCGGCTGAACGTGAAAATAGATCGTTAGTAGAATTAGCAAGAACTGTACTAAAGTCTGCTGATTTGCCGAAAGGTTTGTGGGCTGAAACTGTGTCTACAGCAGCGTATATCCTAAATCTAACAGGTAAAAGTGGTGTAACAGGAAAGGCTCCGTATGAAGTGTGGTACAATAAAGTTGCATCTATAAAACACTTACGTTCTATTGGTTGTACGTGTTATGTCCATGTTCCAAGTCCAAGAAGAAAGAAATTTGACTCCAAGGCGATTAAAGGTGTCCTTATTGGGTATTGTGGTTACGATGGTTATAGAGTGTATATTCCGTCGAAGCAGGATATAGTAACGTCAACAAATGTAGTATTTGATGAACATTTAGATTGCAAAGTACCATCAAATGAGTTAAAAATTGAAAAGCCTATACATATTGAGGAGGCTGAATTTGATGATCAAGAAGAATCCGAAGATATGGATTTACATGTTAAATTGGAGTTGCCTACTGATGATGTTGAAGTTCCAGAGCAGAGAGGTGAACAGCTTGAGGTTGAAGAGGTTGATGGCGTCAATGAAGTCATTGAAGAAGGTAGTAGACACAACCTGAGGCCTAGAGATCAACTTAAAAAGCCTGTAAGATACCCAGATGCGATGATGTTAGTGGCTGATATTGTGGAACCATTGACATACCGGAATGCGGTAAAATCAAAAGAACATGCACAGTGGCAGGAGGCAATGGTAACTGAAGTAAACTCCCTCAGGGAAAAATATAATGAAGGGTTGCTAAAATTAAAATATGTCCCTTCTGGTAAACAAGTAGCAGACATACTAACCAAACCTCTTGAGAAGATTAACTTTCAGATTCTAAGGAAGCTGTTGGGTCTTTATCAACTTAAGTATCAAGATGGAACTTCAAAGGAGGCTGTTATAAATTGAAGTTGACATCTTGTCAGTGTAAAAGTATTGTTGTTGTTTATGTGTATTTAAAAATACAAGTTCGTTTTCTATTGCCTTTAATCAATTCTTTCAACAGTATAACTTTTAGCTTTTGGTCAAGCTTCTAAATAGTTTTATGGGTTTATAATTCTGTTTCCGAGCTTACCGAAGGTAAGGGAAACGGTTAGTGATCGTATGTCTCTTATTTTAATACGGTTTCTACCAGTTTTAGACATGATGGATCATTTTTGGTTCCGTATCGGTCTGAATATCTATAAAATGGCCGATCCCTCGTGTCCTGTAATAATCGACTGTGTTGTTGATCGGAACGTAAAGGAAACGGCAAAAAAACAACCTTTTTCCTTCAGTGAATTGTCACAGACATTTATATATATTAAATCAAGTTATATTACATAAAATTATATTAAAAAATGTTTATCATTGTAAAAGTACCATTTAAATTTCCTTTTATTTATTCCTACACTGTACTATGACGACAATTTTAAATTTCGACGTATAATATCATCTTTAGTGTTATGTGTTAGCATAGTACGAGAAAAGATTCTACTATCTTCTTATATTTTACAAGCTTTTATTACAAACTAACCGTACAAAGTGGGGGGTAGGCTAAGGCTGTGTGAATAGAAAAATTATGGAAGATTATAATTAAGTATATATTAAGGATTATAAAATTGTAGTGACAATACTGTTGTGTTTATTTATATCAACCTTTCTAGTCATAATTATGATATTAATAGTGTTAAGTTCCTTATCAAAAATGCCTATTTATAGAGAATAGTTATTTATGCACCTAGGGAGTAAAGTAAGCCATTATTCCCTGAGCGAAAAAAGTTGGTTCTTGAGGCGAAGCCGAAGGAACCATTGTCCCTACCTAAATCCCGAGGCGAAGCCGAGAGAATTAGATTCTTTAATTCCCGAGGCGCAGCCGAGGGAGATAATCGCGAGGGGAATAATAGCACTTTACTCACGAGGTACATACAATTTTTTATCTCCAGTAGGAAGAAAATATACATTTTCACATTTTCGTCCATTGCACAGTTTTTATTTATTATTTTAATAAATAACAATAATTATTAGCACTTTTAATAGCAAGTATAAGATATTCAATATTAAAAACAAATAACAATTTGAATTAAACTCAAATTTAAGGTTATTTAGATGCAGGTTATAAACAAAGATAAACATAATCAAAAAAGCGCAGTGCAGCCAACCTGATTTCAACAACTTCATTACATTAGCCATTCATTTTCTACTATTTATAAAATAATTAAGTTGCAATCTTTACTTTTTTGCCCTACTTTACTTTTTCGCCCTACTTTTACTTTTTCTCCCTACTTTTTGAGTTCAGGGATGAAAAGACCTGTTTTAGTCCCTCTAAACTAATTCAAAATCATAACTTTTTCTCCCTACTGGAGATAAAGATTATTTTGCATTTACTTTGTATTCAGTAAATGCAAACCAAATAAAAGTGGTTCATCAATAAAAGGAAGCTAGCTTAAGAAATTTATAATTTCTTTTTTTTAAGAGTTTCAATTCAAATTGCTATGTTTATCTGTCCTCTTTCATGTTTCTTTGAGTATTATAAAACAAAAAATCTAAAATCACCCTAATTATTAGAGTATTTCACGTTTTGCTTTTTATCTATAAATTAGAACATAACCATTATTTTTCTATCTTACTAAATATTAAAATTATCTTTTAACATTAATAATAGCTTGTGTTATCATCTCCCGATAAAGTTTGACAGTTTGACTCATTAATTATTTTTCATTTTTGATAATTCTTGTTGTATTTTAGTTAAATGATTCAAATTTTATCATAAGAATGTTTTTATTTCAATTCTTTAATTATATGTTATTTAAATTTATATATATATATATATTTTCTTCTTTACCCAAGAGCTAAAACATATCCATGTTATATATATATATATATATATATATATATATATATATATATATATATATATATATATATATATATATATATATATATATATTATATATATATATATATATATATATATATATATATATATATATATATATATATATATATATATATATATATATATATATATATATATATATATATATATCAGCAATGTAATACCGTGTTTTTGCACACTGCAATAGGCTACACAATTTGTGAGAGACACCAAGGGGTGGGCATCGTCGGGCCCCTGATGAGTCGGACGCGACGAAACGCAGCAGGACATGGCGTAATGCCGAGCCATCATCTTAAGAAATTTCTGTCACGGAAATAATGACATGAATAGTGTGACGCTGTTAAATATCGTGCCAGGAAGTTAGAATATAGTAGGAGGTAGATTGATTGTCACTTGTATTCATGTAGTACTATATTTCGCCGATAGAAGTTCTAAATGTTATATAAAATGATATGAGAGCTCCTAGTGGACCAAATGATAATCAAAATGGATTAATGTTTTATAATGTCACAGCTTAAGATCCATCTACTGTATCAATTAGACAAATGTATACTGGACTTCTCCACTTCATGGATAAATATTGAAATGTCGATATGTGGAGTTAATGCCCACAAAAACATATCCATGATTCTATGTTTTTACATGAACATTACTTTATTTTTGTACTCTTCTAGATTGCCTGTAGTATTCGATTACTACATTGGAAAAGCACATTCTCGGTTATTTATACATCGCTTTGATCTTAAGCGAAAATGTCACTTTTCTATAAATATAATTTGGATAATTATTAACTTTTTTGACTTTGATTCTACCATGAGGGCATTTAGTTTAGCATTTAGAAAACATTATGACTTATATTTGGCCGCTTTTAGCCAAATTTATTGGTCGAATTTAAAAAAAAAAAAAAAAAAAATCAAAAATTAAAAATGTAACAGTATTTATAAAAGATGCTTAGCCGCTGATAATTTGAAAATCAATGAGTGATTCTAATAGTTATTTATGCACCTAGGGTGTACAGTAAGCCATTATTCCCTGAACGAAAAAGTTGGTTCTTGAGGCGAAGCCGAAGGAACCATGGTCCCTAAATCCCAAGGCGAAGCCGAGGGAATTAGACTCCTTAATTCCCGAGGCGCAGCCGAGGGAATAACTCTAATTAGCTCCCGAGGCGCACCCGAGGGAGATAATTTTCGCGAGGGGACTAATGGCACTTTACTCACGAGGTATACATACAATATTTTATCTCCAGTAGGTAGAAAATACACATTTTCGTCCTTTGCTCAGTTTTTATTTATTATTTTAATAAATAACAATAATTTTAAGCACTTTTAATAGCAGATATAAGAGATTCAATATTAAAAACAAATAAGTATTGGAATTAAACTCAAATAGAAGGTTATTTAGATGCAGGTTATAAACAAAGATAAACATGGTCAAAAAAGCGCAGTGCCGCCAACCTGATTTCAACATCTTCATTACATTAGCCATTCATTTTCTACTATTTATAAAATAATTAAGTTGCAATCTTTACTTTTTTGCCCTACTTTACTTTTTCGCCCTACTTTTACTTTTTCTCCCTACTTTTTGAGTTCAGGGATGAAAAGACCTGTTTTAGTCCCTCTAAACTAATTCAAATCATAACTTTTTCCCCCTACTGGAGATAAAAGGTTTTTTTACGGTGTTTAAAATTGTCCCTTATCCCGATTTCTCTATCTCATTTAGTTTTTTAAATATTATGCATTTTTTTTTTCTTTAATATTTTTGAAAAAATAAATAAATCGATATCTCGAGAACTTTTGAGAAATGGGGATATGCTTATTCTGCATTTTTTGTTGAATTTGACCTATAGAATTAACCAGTTTCGTTATGACATTTTATCGTGGGCCACCCTGTGTAGTTACATATTTTTAAGTGAACTGACATTGAGTTGAGATGTTAACATAAAGGAAGTTTTGGCTTGCCGGATTTCCTCTTCATCTATCATGTTTTTGTTGTGCTGATAACCTTGTCGCAGACAACTAAAAAGATAATAACACAGTTTTTTTAGTAATATAATTTTATCGTTCAACATTTTTATATTATCTACAATTGATTATTATATAAAGGAGCTGTTAAGCACGTGGCAACAGGCTTAATTTTATATTTAAGAACAAAAGTAAAATTAAGTTATTATATCTATTTGAAGACCAACAAATCAAAAACAAACATTTATTTTTATTGGAAGAAATGTTTTTTGCCTTAGCTTAACAATTACAAATCATTTCGAGGTGCGTCGTCGGGACACCAATCGATTATTATAAATGATAAGAGATTATGTTATCGTAGAGGTATTATAATATCATTGAAGCGAGCGTAGCGAGCTTCCTACATTCAACGAAATATGCTCCGTGTCTGTGTGTCTGAAACGTACGACGATAACTTGAGTAAAAATTGACTGATTTCGATGAAATTTGGTACACACGTTCATTTTACCAATGCTCAGGTCGAGTTCGTTGGACAACGTTGTCTGCCCAAGCGTTCGCGCGCCACGCTCGCGTAAACGTGCGCTTTAAAATTTAAATTGGAATTTTTGGACGGGAAAAAAATTCTAACTTTATCTATTCGATGAGGCGAACATTTTTTTCAAATAACATTTTTCAGTAAAACCAACAGCGACACCGCTATGAATTAATAAAGATCGTTAAAACTATCAAAGCGGACCAAAACGTTTATAGATGTGTGGTTAGAGGAATAGTAAGAATGCGGGGTGGTTCCTTTACTGGTTAGCCGCAGTACTACTATCATACCCTATATCTATCAACTCATCATGATTCATGATTATCTATTTTTTCAATATTCAATACTCTCTCTCGCTCGCTTCAATGATAGAGCCACGCTATGCCTAGTTATATTTATTACTTCTTAACACTAATTTATCGTTACAAACATACTAGAGGTACAAATATAATAATTTGCATTATTTGTTTGTTACGTCCCGGTCAAATTGAAAATTGGTAATTGAAATAAAAAGAGATTACTTGAAATTGCACGGCATCATCAGTGTAAAACATTTTTTTAATTCTCTGGGATTCGAATCAGATACGTCAATGTTAAGACCTTGATTTCATGCGAATGTAAGGGCGTTAACCACTACGCTGATCCCTCGTAATATCTTTTGTGTGTCTGAGTGTTGTATTGAGTTATTAATGGTCTTTCTGAGGTCTTAAATTGATTTTTGTTGGATCGTGTAGAAGAAGGGGAAGATTATTAATCTACTCTCTGGTTACTGCTCTCCTCACCACTTTTTTTTCTTACCCTTAAGGGTTGGAAATTTGAGAAATATATTTCCTAAGGGTTCGTTAGAATGATGAATTAAGTTCAGACTCAAGAAGAGTAAAAATAATTGAAGGATTAAAAATAAGGACCAAAATTATAAGTAATTGAGTACAGTCAATTATAATCATCTTGGTGTAATTTCCACGTATGTGCCACATACATTAGTCAAATCGTTTAAAAGTAGTTTAAGTTACTTTTCTGTGTTTTTTTTTTAGTTTTGTTATTTCTATTTTAAACTAGCTGAAGTTGTATTACGAAATCTCATGTATGAAGGTAAAGTGTACAACATTTCATCAACGTCGGAATAAAACTAGATTTCTATTAAAAAACAAAAAAATCTACCGACACTCTTATTTATTATATGAATATAGATATACATATAGGAAAGACGTGATTTTTGTCTTAAAAAACAAACAAAACAAAAAACTTTTATCTGCTATTGTAACTAAAAATTAATTCTTGTAGGGATGCCCCCCCCCCCCCAAAGCCCATGGTGTAAATTCCACCCAAAACTGCCTGTCACTTGGAATATTTAAGAATCCCTCCCCCCATCTCTAAAAAAATACCCCTATATTGGATTCCCCTTCCAAAAGTTCTGATGGCGCTAGTTGCACCCTCAAACCCCCCTGTGGGCACCCCTGAATTCTTACAAACAATAATGATAATTTAGTGTATATTAGTGGCTTGATATTGACAGATATAAGACAGCTGTCCAGTGACAGAGCTTAATAGCTGTGATTATTTAATTAGGTTACATAGCTTTTTTTTTAATTATGGTGTTAATTAATTAAGCCACGAGGCCAATGCCTCTTCAGGCGCCTATAAGTGATACCAGGCATAGGTTTCGGATAAGAGGATTTGTGTGGAAGGATCTGTAGCGGGAAATAGCTAGGTCTTGGATGAATGGGTCCTCTAGGTCGTTGTTTAAGGTTTAGTAGGGAACATATTCTTAGGATCTTTAATTGTAAAGATTGGATGCGGTAGGAGCAGGAACGTTTGGTGCAGCCTCGATTCATATTCGCCACCTCATGTACATGCAGGTTTGAGAATTGTGTAGTATATGGGTACTTTGCTATGTGTTTGTTTTTTGTTGAGGAGTCTCTGTAAAAGTTTATACCGTGGGTAAGATTTGCACAGTGCCTCTGCATAGTGGTGATGTGTGGTATGCCCACGTGAGTCTACGATCAAGGTAAATCCCAAGGTAGCGGACAGTACTACAGTGTGGTATAAGGATTTGAGTAGTATGAAATTGGAGAGTTCTGGCCCCAGGAGATCGATTCAGTAATATATTCATTTTGTATTGCGTGTTTAGTTTAACTACCCGCCGTGTACTTGTACTCCCCTTCGACCATATTATGACGGTCTCTAATCAGTTCTGACCACCTCCAATATACTTTTGACACCTTAAGTACATGGCACATGCAATTCGAAATCAATTTATTTTCGAATCGATATCTTGGGGCCAGAACTCTCCAATTAGATACTACTGATTTGGTTGAGGAAAAGAGTTTCGCAGTTTCCACATCAAGGAAAAGGTTACACGGATATTTTGGTTTTTGCTTTTCCTCACTACCTATAGTGGGAAAAGTACTGTTTTCTGCAAACAATTTTTTTTCGAGATTTCAATGGAATTATCCGTTTTGGGTGTTTTAAGACCTCCTGAGTGGTGGTTAGAGGTGGTTAGAGGTGGTTAGAGCATGACGTATGTATGTGTGTGTATGTGTGTGTGTATGTATGTGTGTAATCATCGTAGCGCCCAAGGTATTTAACCTAGAAAGTTGAAACTTGGCAGAAAAATCCGTCTATACCTCCTGAAGTGGTGCCGCCCGGAAAATCAAATTTTTCCGCCATCTTGAACCCAGTTTGTTGAGTCAGCAAAAAGTTAAAAAAAGTCGTAATAAATCGACAATGGTCCTGATCGAGTTGAAATTTGGCACGAATATACCTCTCTGTATGACAAACAAGCCCACCAAATTTCATTTTGATACTGGCCGCCATTTTGAAGTTATCAATTTTTGATTTTTTAAACATTGACGGTTGGAACCGAAATAAATTAAGGAACAAATATAAAAAACCACGATGAAATTCCATTAATTAGTTTAAAAGTTATAAGCGAATATAATTATTTATTAGTGCGATAATTTTGATGACGTCAAAGTTTGTTTACATCTGTCAAAATACCGCCTAACTTCAAATAATTAAATGAAATATAGGTATTGAAAATAAGGTTTTTTGAAGAATGATAATAAATCAGTTTGTTTAGAACGGTCACCCATCCAAGGACTGACCACGTCCAATGCTGCTTCCTCCTGAGAGCCACTTTAGTGGCCTCTGAAGTGAGGAAAAGTTCCGAGTTACCCTGTACCCCATTTTTTATTTTTATGCGACAGACATGACATCTTAACTTCGCACATCGTGCTACAGTGTTAATAACAACCTTTTTAATATAATAAAGTAATAACGACGTTTACTAGGATGAAAATAAAAGAAGTAGCGTTATATTTGGGTTTTATAAATAGACAAAGGTGCTGGTATAGGAGTTGAGTTGGACTGGGCAGGTAGTTTAACTGAAATTTTCATGACATTAGATGTCATCTTGTCATAACCTTTATCTCTGAATAAAATTACCCTTGTTTCATGCACACTTTGTATATCATTCTAAATGACATCTAAAAACCATGTTTCTCTACATAAAGGAGCCAACTTTACATGACAGTTTTTAGCAATTGTCGCTTTTATTGTCAAAAACATGAAAAGATCAAACAAATAAGGTATTGTTTTAATACTATTTTTAGAACAATACATTTTTTTAAATTTTATTTATTTGAACAATATTATATTAAATCGATAGTTTTATTTAATATTTTAGGGAATGAAAGGTCAACGTAAAATGTAGTCAGTCCACTATTTATGATAAGTTGTCCACAAACATATATATATATATATATATATATATATATATATATATATATATATATATATATATATATATATATATATATATATATAATTCAAACAATTTAAACTACGGGAGACAGAAACAGAGAAAAATATATATATATATATATATATATATATATATATATATATATATATATATATATATATATATATATATATATATATATATATATAAATATATTATGTTTTAACATTTATGTAGATATCGATTTAATCTATGTTATAAAAGTAACGCATTGAAAATTTGCACACTTGACCTTCAAATCAAGGGGAAAATCACTGTGTACATGAATTTTGGTACACAGGGGTACGGGGTACAAGTAATGAATACGGGGTCAAAGTAATGAATACCCTTCATGATGCATACTGTTGAAAAGCTCTTTGAGAGCACAGTAATTTTTGTTATGTACAGTTTTGTCATAATTAATTTAGGAGGGGGTTATTATCTTATCAAAGAGGAGGGGTATAGAAATAAGTGGGAGGGATAGAATCTAGATATTCTCGTATAGTAAAATCGATTAAATGTTTCTTGATGGTTTATATACAACACAAAAAACTTTTATCAATGTCGAAATCCAATTTGTCATTAACGTTTTCACGGTCTATATTACCAAAAATATCAATGTTCTAAGCTAAACATTTCCTTGTTTGTTGTTTCATAAAAATGTGATCAATTTTCACGAATAAATTTTTAACGAATATAACAGTAAATTCGACAAAATCTTGGTTAAAATTATCAATTCAGTTGTCAGACTACGGTAGCAACTTAAAATGGCATTTTATATTTTTATTCGTTTTTGGTAAATAGTTCCAAACAAGACTTCTCTCAATATATATGCTCGTGTCGAGCAATATGTTGGTGTGTTCAGTATTAAGCAGTCTAGATTTGCATACGGTATATAAAATTTCAATTTTTAATAATATGTGATCACACGAATTATGTTATTACACGTGTGATATTGTCTTACATTTAGTGATAATTATTTGCTTAAGTTTTATTTAACATATCATGGTTAGTTTAAATGATTACAATTTAATACTTTTGTGAAAATAAGAACAATATACTTTCCTATATTCTCCATAAATTTTTATGACCTAACACAAATGTATCTTTTTATGAGAAAACAAATGTATTCTCTTGATGGCTCTATAAGAAAAAGAGAAATGTCTGTTTTTAAGGTTTTATTTTAGTATTAACGTTACTGTAGTTTATCAACGAATTACGATCCGAGCTAGTAAGAAATAAAAGTCGATTAGGGAAAAGACCATAAAGAGAAAACAGATATTACTATGGGACATACTGAAGAGAAATAAAACCGCGACACAGTCAAGTATAATTACGAGAATGTGACATAACACTGCGGTTATATTGTTTTTGTTTTTAGTGATATTTCCCTTTTAAATTTTATTGAAGTCGGGTAGAATAAACAAACTGTTCTTGTTTATAATACTTGGGAAAATAGTGGTAATAATGTTTTTTAGGGTTTCGAGGTCGTCCTAGAAACCCTTATGCTTTTGGTAGTTCGTCCGTCCGTCGCATCTTAGAGTATATCTCCCGAAATACTGAAGTTATAGATTTGAAATTTGGTATACAAGTTAAACTTTTTTGCCCAAAAACAGAAAACCTATTGCGGACTTAAACACTCCAAATTTCTGGGATCTGCGATCAATTGCGAATAGATCGCAATATTTTATATTTTTTGTAATTTTCAAGTTGGGTATCCTTTCAAAGGTATTGATGTAGATTACAAATATATATCGCATTTCCAATTTACCCCCCAAAAAATTAAGACAAACCCAAAATGTACCCCCCCCCCTGCACTGCCCCATTAGGACAGTTCCTACAAATAAGGCTAAAATACAAAAATATGCATCTCTGTGATCCAATGATATTTCCGGGAGTTGATATAAAGATATCATATTTATTAAATTTTAGGGGGCCGTAACTCTGAAGCCCCAAAATTTTTGTATTTTGAAAATTCAAGGTTGGGTGTCATTTTAAAGGTATTGAAATTTGGTTCACAAAAATATATCGTTTTTCCAAAATGGAACCCCTAAAATAACCAAATTAGAGCATACTGCCGAAGATAGTAATGGATAATATATGCACACCTTGTTTCTTAAAAGTAAATTGTTATACATATTTTTGTACAAAAAATAAAAATAAATAATAATAATGTACTTATGAATTCTTATGACCGTAGAAACCCTTTTAGTAACTTGCTGGCAAGTACTTGAGGATTTTTTTTTTTTATTTACTAGAATGATGACACGTTTGATATAAGGTTTGTTCCAACCTCCCTAATTGTACCGTCCTTTGTATCGTCTCGCGGATGGTTCGGGAATCGTTTAGGACAGGTTTTCTACGCATGCGCCAACATTGTACTTATAGGATCTATTTGATGGTGTAAAAAAAAAAGTTTTATAAGGAGAACACATTGTACACAAAAACTTGATTTTATTATAGCACAAACATTGTATTGCAATAAGATCATGTCAGGTTGGAACGAGTTTAGCTCTATAATTCGCACTGTATTAAAAACATTTAAGGAAACCTAACAATTAGAGAACCTTCCTGTTGACATGTGTGACTATTGACATAACTGCGCATGTCATACAAACACCAGTACTTGGTATTGTCAGAGGATCGTTTGGACCGTACAGTGAACGGTTGGCAAACGATCCCTGCGCGGGTTGGAACAGTTTAAAGGACAGTACGAAACACTGTCTCAAGTCGGGTTGGAACGGCTTTTATCCATTGCGCAGTTGAGGCTATAGCGTGCAAATAAAGGCGGAAACACACTCCCATCACGTCACGTGACATCACGTGAAAAAAGTGTGCGGTGCTGATTTAGTAAGGCTTGCATACATCGCAGCTACACTATTATCACGTCACGTGATGTCACGTGACGTCACGTCACGTGATTATAGTGTGTTTCCGCCTTAAGAGACTAAAGCGGCCCATACACTATACGTGCATTGCACACCGTGCCATTTTTATATTGGCGCGCCGTGCTTAGCATGGCACGTCGTGCGCCACACACTGTAAATGAAGTTCGCTCTTTGACGTGCTAGAAGTCGGTGTCCATATTGTGATTTTTTTGTGTACACGACCAGTTATGCCTGTGGCAACGAAAAATAAAGCTTAAGCAGTTTTGTTGATTGGTCCGATACATGAAAATAGCAAGGAGAAACGGTGGAGAAGGCAAATATGGACTAAAAATTGGTTAAAGAAGAAATATAACCTTGCACTTAAATCTCCACAAACAATGGTGATTTCTATGAGCGTCAATAAACAACGGCAAGAAATTGGTTGACAGAAAAGCGGATATATAACTAATTAGCGCCCCATCCACTGTCGTTCTTTCCGCAAGGAAAGCCGATTCCGTCAAGAAAGAGTGTCAGTGTATGGGGTTCTAGAGGAAATAACGGCAGGATTATAATCCTACAAGATCATCCGGTCGCGCCATCCTCTCCATTCTTGTCAACCGATAAGTTTCATGTGGATGGGATAGAGATAACTGTAGAGATCCCCTGTCGTTCTTTCCGTAAGGAAAGCCGATTCCGGGTTCAAGAGGGAAGAACGGCAGGATTATAATCTTGCAAGATTATCCCAGTTAGGCAACGAATCCCAAAGGTTTGTATGACACGACACGCTTTCCCTCGACGAGACAACATTCCCTTGGAAAGTGAGAGGAAAGAGACCACCCACACGCGTTCTTTCCTTCTGGCCTCACCGAATTGAAAAACAAACCAGGATTATGCTATTTCATGTAGATGGGCAACGAAGGGATTGTAGTCACACGACAAGCCTGCAGCATGGAATGACCGGATTGTCTCACAGGAAAGTGGTTGTGTGGATTGTAATGAACATGATTATCAATCATGCCGTGCTTTCCTTCGCGATTAAGAAAAAGGAAAGTCTGTCGGGAAAGAACGACAGTGGATGGGACACTATTGTCAAAAAATACAAACTATAGAATCTTTTGATGCTAGCGTACGAAATGTAGCCTCAAAAGATGTTGCACTCTTAGCACGTGGCGCGAGACTGGCCCACACACTAGCATGTTGGCACGGGGCGGGATGACATGGCGCGCCGAAAATCAAACTCATCTTGATTCTCATCGTGCCAAGTATTGCACGCCGTGCTATGCACGGAGACCTCCACACACTGGCACGTTTCGTCCGATTTTGGCACGACGTGCTTGAACGCCGTGCAATGCACGCGTAGTGTATGAGCCACTTAACATCAATCAAGTATTTTGTGTTTAAGTAAACCGTTTAGTCTGTTAGCGAGCTGCATTTATCAAGGTCTGGGGTTTAAGTGTGTTAGCAGTTGCTCGAGGGAGACACCGAATAACAGCGAGTTTTCTCAAAACATGTTCTATTTGTTTTTTTTTTAAATTACGAAAATTTGTTTCTGCTCATGCCTGAGGAATGTTTGAGCACTACGTTGAGACCCAGAGTGGTTTCCTTTAAACAAAAGATTTTGAAGTGTTAAAGGCAGTTTCTGTGTTACTTTCAGGCTTATTGCGTGAGCCGGTTTTTAAATGCGTCCGTTGCGTTTGGTTCACAGAACTGCACTTTTAGAAATAACGCCTCATGGTGATCGAACTTCCGTACGGTGTTCCACGTCCAATGTACCATCTGATTTATCATCAATCATCAATTATCACATACCACAACACACACACAACAAGATTTTTGCTCCCATCTCCGGCAACTTGTTCTTGAGTACTAACGATTCAAAAACTATAAGTTTCCTCTGCCGCACCTATCTTTTGCGATTAAGTTGTTTATAGATTTCAGAGTTGTAAATAACATTATTAAAATTTCTGATTCGGGCTTTGATTTGTCAGTGAAAATTTTTTAGCTAATCATTTACATTATATCATATAAAATATGACAATACAATAATTAATTTTTACAAACAATAAAACAACAATAAGATTCTCACGAAGTAATCAAAGCATTGGAAATAAAGCATAAATACCACTAAATTATTCAAAAAGTTTGGCTTGATCTTGTATACGTATAGTATAGTATAAACGTAGTCTTATCTTGTAGAATCCCCTAATGGTATATTTAAAGAACAGAATAAAAATGCCATACACGAATATATTAAGTAATTGTTTACAACGTTTCTATTCTATACGTCGCTTCATTTCCCTTTATATATATATCATATCGTACGCATCCTTTGAAACATATAAATCAACATCATTTTTTTGGTTTGTTTCGAAGCAGACAAAAACCTTAGGAGAAATTACGTTAATAAAATAAGTTGAAGGAAGAAAAAAGTAAAACCACATTGCATACGAAGCTATCTCATCTGACATCCATATATAAGGCTCAACGTAGTATCTGTGATATATATATATATATATATATATATATATATATATATATATATATATATATATATATATATATATATATATATATATATATATATATATATACATATATATATATAAAAAAGTGAAATATGAAGGGATAGCGGATGGTGGTATGGGCCTCTCCGGTTAAGGGTTTTTCTTGGTGGTGCAACCCTGTAAGGCACAGGACCCATGGCCCTTCTACATTTCCACAGCTTCCTCGTAGATCCTCCCCCCCCCCCCCCCCCCCTCCTTTCAACATTACAGAGTTTTCTCATTTCCCAGTGGACATGAGTGGAAAACGTAGGAAGGTGCCCTGAGGGCGAAAAAGGAGGAGAAAAAAAACACTGACAAAAAAAAGTAACCCTTAGCATCCAGTGCTTTTCATCGGAAAACCCTAATCTTGTCATAGTATATCTTTTCACTGCCCTATGTGGACTTGGTCTAAAGCTAAACGAAAAGAAAAGGGAAAATCTAATACAGTTTTCAAAAAACATAATTATTTTTTTAGAGTAATAATTCAATTTTATTATTCATTTTCCCTCTATTTATTCCCATACCCTTTTTAAATACATTTAATTTTCATCTTGATGTAATATTATTTATTAAGATTTTTTTTTTGTTAATAATAAATTAATAGTAAAGAAACATTTTTAAAAACAAGCTTTTATCTTGGCTCATCCGCCATATTGGATTTAGAGTGAAGGCATTTTATTTTTCGTATTCTTCTTAACAAACCCTTTCATTTAATACCCATATCATGGGCGTGCATAAAAAATAACTAGTCCGCCATCTTGGGCTGTCCGCCATATTAGATTTAGAATGACGTCACCTAGCTAACCATTTATTGTCATCCAAACTAAAAGTGTATGCCAAATTTCAATTCAATCGGTTGAGGATAACTGCTTTAAAATTCAGTAGCAAGATTAAGACCCGAACATACATACAAACATTGCAAGTTGAATAAAAGCTTTTAATAAAATAGAGACTTCGGTCAAAATTGACAAAGAATGCAGCTGTTGTGTGACAAAAAAACGCAAATAATTTAATTTATTGTTTTTGATATTTGAAATGTTTAAAAAAGGTTTTTGCTAAATTTCGGCCCGAAGATAGTTGTTATAGTCTCATGATTAGATTAAAAAAGTTAAAAGTTTCTCTTACCGTTTAGTTAAAATGTATAAATTATTACCAAAACAAATATCGATCTAGCACAAACTTCCTTAATCTTTTTTAAGGCTTCGTTGGTATAACCTAAAAAAGAAACCCTTATAGTTTCGTTCCTGCGTCTGTCTGTCAATCTGTACGGTTCCAATAACTTTTGAATCAAAAGAGATAAAAGCTTGAAACTTTCACGTATTAAAGATCGTTTTGAAACGCACCCAGGAAACATATAGCGAACTCATAATTATCAGCAGTTCAAATCTAAAATGACTGATAATTCGCGTCACGCGATTTTTTAAAAAAAATTATGAGTGCGGGATATCAAATGAAATATTGAAGAGTCGATTACAAAAATATATAAGGCTTGTGGAAAGTGTTAAATTTTCTATGCCTTGTTAAAAACATCAAAATTTTGTGTGTCCTCCCCCTCTCCTTCCTTATACTAATTTCATGTTTACACTACCAACGAAACCGTTTTTACGTGAGACTTCACGCACCACCAATTTTTACTTTTCCTCACTACCTATAGTAGGAGAAGTACTGTTTTCACCAAAAAAATTGTTTTCGAGATTTCAACGGAATTATCCGTTTTGGGTGTTTTTAAGACCTCCTGAGTGGTTTTTAGCATGACGTCTGTATGTATGTATGTGTGTGAATTATCATCGTAGCGCCCAAGGTATTTAACCTAGAGAGTTGAAACTTGGCAGAAAATCAGTCCTTACCTGTTGTGGTGCCGCCCGAAAAATCAAATTTTTCCGCCATCTTGAACCCAGTTTGTTGAGTCAGCAAAAATTTAAAAAAAGTCGTAATAAATCGACAATGGTCTTGATCGAGTTGAAATTTGGCACGAATATACCTCTCTGTATGACAAACAAGCCCGCCAAATTTTATTTTGATATTGGCCGCCATTTTGGAGTTATCAATTTTTGATTTTTTAAACTTTGACGGTTAATAATACCGAAAGTATAAATAGGTTTTTGACGTATAGCATATCGTTGGAACCGGAAAAAATTAAGGAACAAATATAAAAAATCCCGATGAAATTCCATTAATTGAAGCGAGCGTAAGCGAGCTTCTTACATTTAACGAAATATGCATCTTCTCTGTCTGTCTGTCTGTCTGTCTGTCTGTGTGTAACGTTTACGTGTCCGACGATAACTTGAGTAAAAGTTGACCGATTTAGTTGAAATTTGGTATACATCTTTCTTTTACTAATACTCAGGATAAGTTCGTTGGACAGCGTGATCCGTCCAAGAGTTCGCGCGCAATGCTCGCGTAAACGTGAGCTTCAAATTTAAAATTGGAATTTCAGGACGGGAAAAAATTCTATCATCATCTATTCGATGAGACGAACATTTTTTACAAATAACATTTTTTAGTAAAACCAACAACGACACTGCTATGATTTAATAAAGATCGCTAAAACTATTAAAGCGGACCTAAACGTTTAAAATAGAGAAAACAACCTTTTTACCGATATCTTACGTTCTAACGTAACGATTTTAATAAAACTTCATATACACCATCTAATACACAATTGAAACAGGCATGCAAAATTTCAATTTGATACATGCAGTAGTTGTGTTGTAGCAAAGAGATACATTTTATAATAATTGAAAAGGAGATAGTATGGTTAGACTGCAGTGTTTCCCAAAGTGTGGTACGCGTACCCCTGGGGGTACGGGAAGAGTTTGGTGGGGGTACGTGCAGCACCGGGCTTTGACTGCGCAGTCAATTTTATCCTGAGAAGGATAAAATTGTTTATGTTGAAGCAACAGTTCATCATAATTTGGTTTCCTGTTAATTATTTTCTTAAATTGGCCTTTTGTTTTCGTTTATGAACTAATTTTTTTTAATTTTGCTTCCGAGATTACCGAAGGTAACGGAAGCTATGTGATCGTTCTGAAGAACGAAAAAATTTTAGGTCTCCGATTTCAAAAATTCCAAGATTGAAATCCGTTTCAGACATCAGGGAACATTTTTGGTTCCGTGCCGGTCCGTCGTTCAATTTTTGCGAACCAACATATCTTAAAAACAACACGTCCAATTTAATGAAATTTGGATGGCAAGTCATAATTAGCTTATTGTTGGTTCCATATAAGTTTCAAACTTCTGCGCTAATTTTGCTTCCGAGCTTACCGAAGGTAACGGAAGCATTGTGTTCACTTTTGAGAACAAAAAAGTTTTATGCCTCCGATTTTAAAAATTCTAAGACAGAAATCCGTTTCAGACATCAGGGAACATTTTTGGTTCCGTGTCTGTCTGTGTGTCCGCGAATTGTGAAACGTGCGACGATAACTTGAGTAAATGTTGCCCGATTTTGATGAAATTTGGTAGGCATGTTTATTTCACCAATGCTCAGGTCGAGTTCGTTGGACAACGTAATCCGTTCAAGCGTTCGCGCGCAACGCTCGCGTAAACGTGAACTTCAAATTTAAAATTGGAATTTTCGGTCGGGAAAAAAATCAAACCTTATCTATTCAATGAGACGAACATTTTTTACAAATACAATTTTTTAGTAAAACCTACAGCGATACCCCTATAAAGTGATAAAGATCGCTAAAAAATGTTAATTGTTCTAACAATAAAGTAATAAAACTTTAATGTTAATATAACAATAAAGTACATGATAGGATGCGAGGAAGCTATGTGCCACACTAATTGGCAGAGTATTTTCTCTTCCACTTGCGCACAAACATACAGCTTCAAAAGTACTTATCTGATATGTATGAAACTTTTATAGTTTATTGAAAGTAGTCCGCAGATAGACCTAGATTAATTTGAACCGTCTGAGCTCTTAAACTTTTGCAAAATAGATACTTTAATTTATGTAAAAAATCTAAACAATTTTGACAGATTAAAAAAAAACGGAGAAAACAATTAGATAAATTAGACAATAATGGCTTGTAAAAGTAAAAATTCAATTAAGTACGGGATAGGATGCGGGGTAGCTATGTGCCACACCAAATGGCAGTCTATTTATTTTTGTTATTGAAGTATACGCATATTTTATTATTATTATTTTTATTCATCCAATTTCTTGTTAGATTTGTTGCATGACGACTAGAGTCGTGGGACAAAGCCCAATGATGAATTGACTCACATATATTAGACCTAACTCCTTGGTTTTAGTCGTTTTAGTTTTGGACAAATTACTTTTTTAAAGTAATAATTTGTAAATATTTGACAAATAGAAAGTTTTTAATTTCCATTTTTTAAAAGGATAAAACCTAAAGGGTTGAAGATGTTCCAATATAAGCGGGAACGAATTGTAACCGTTATATAAAAAGGAAGTAGTTTATATTATTTCATTTTCAATACCCCGATTGACACAGAAAAAAATGGAATTAAATAATTAAAGACAACCAAAATAGAAATTGATTTTTTTTAAACGAGGGGTACTTAGTGTCACGAAAATTATAGAAAGGGTACACAGATGTTAAAAGTTTGGGAAACACTGGGTTAGAGGAATAGTAAGAATGCGGGGTGGTTCCCTTACTTCTAGCCGCTGCACTACTACTATACCCATTATCTATCAACTCATCATGATTCATGATTATCAATTTTTTCAATATTCAATATATATTTATTACTTTACGCTCGCTTCAATGATAGAGCCACGCGATGCCTAGTTAGTTTAAAAGTTATAAGCGAATAAAATTATTTATTAGTGCGATAATTTTGATGACGTCAAAGTTTGTTTACATCTGTCAAAATACCGCCAAACTTCAAATAATTAAATAAAATATAGGTATGTATTAAAAATAAGGTTCTTTTGAAGAATGATAATAAATCAGTTTGTTCAGAACGGTCACCCATCCAAGTACTGACCACGTCCAATGCTGCTTCCTCCTGATACTCTGAAGTGAGGAAAAGTTCCAAGGTACCCTGTACCCGGTTTTTTGTTATTGTACCCATTCTCCTGTATTTTAATACATTACCTCGAAGAACAAGATTATTCCTTGGAATGTAACATGTGTTGTTTAGGTATTTAAAAGATCTACAATTTTAAAAAATCTCAAATTTAGGGCTTTCACATTTGTAAGAATAGCTAAGCTAAGATATTTTATTTGTCCCTTGAATTCAAATATGTAAATGGTCCAATTATACGAGTCTCTACAATTTACTCCACTTCTTTATTTTAATATTATCTTTTATGTACCTTGAATGTTACTAGGAGTATAACACAGTTCCAGCTTTTCACGTTGTCTCAGGTGGAACATTGTATTTATATTTTACGTGACTATAACGGATTCTTGGGTGTATGAATCTCACTCAGGTTGATATGTGAGGCAAATCTTATTTTATAGCCGTGAAGATGTTGCCTTAGACATGCTCAGAGAAAATACATTTTAAAACTTTTATTTCTTCCACTTTTTACTTTTTCATGTTCGTAGTATAGGGAGAAGGTATTGTGATCGTGTAAAGATTCGATTTTGATGGATTTACATGTTTTGAGGTCCCCTGAGCCCAAAAAAGTTTAAAAAAATGTCTGTCTGTAGTCTGTGCACATGCGTAAAGCCTAAAATACTTTTTTTATGACACCTTTTTTGATGAAATTTGGCAAGCATGTTCAAAAACAATATACTATATAAGTCATTTGAGCATAACTAGTTCCTGACAAATTAGCTATAAAAGCAAAGGGTGAGAGGTCGAGTTCGATTCCCCCTCGGGGAGAAGTTATTTTTATGGATAATTTTGATACAATTTTTTAATTTTTATTTATTGTAACTAAGAAAACTACAATAAACAAATAATAAATGGAAAACTCTGGAAGCAAGTAATAATGAAATTTGAAATGAGAAAGATTAGTACGAAATGTAGCGGACAGGTTTTTATTTATTTCTGATCAAACAGTTCATTTTATACTTTTGTTTATTATTTTATTTATTTCGTTGGGTATTAGGTTTGACATTCTGATTCTGATTTTGAAATATCATTTTGCTACCGAGCTTACCGAAGGTAACGGAAGCTATGTGATCAGTTTTGAAGAATGAAAATACTTTATGTCTCCGATTTCAAAACTTCCAAGAAAGCAATCCGTTTCAGACATCAGGGAACATTTTTGGTTCCGATTCTGTCGGTCGGTCTGTCGCTCATTTTTTGCGAACCAACATATCTTAAAAACTACAAGTCTGATTTTAATGAAATTCGTATGGTAGGTGATAATTAGCTCATTGTTGGTCCCATATAAGTTTCAACCTTCTACGCTAATTTGTTTCTCTTCCACACGCGCACAAACACACATTTATTTACACCTATAGCTTCAAAAGTACCTACTCATCTGATTTGTATGAAACTATTATAGATTATCGAAAGTAACCCGCAGATAATTTGAACCGTCTCCGCTCTTAAACTTTTGCTTTTGATGAATTGATAGTTTAATTAATATAAAAAATCAAAATAATTTTGATAGATTAAAAGAACGAGGGAAACAATTAATAAAACAACAAATTAAACAATTAATTAAACCAAAGACAATAATGGCTTGTAAAAGCATAAAATCAATAAAGTATACGTGATAGGATGTGAGGAAGCTATGTGCCACACCAATTTGCAGTCTATTTTTTAGGGTCCGTAGGCAAAACCAAGGACCCTTATATTTTCCTGCGTGTGTCTGTCCGTCCGTCCTCTCGCGTGCTCTCACGGCTACACCTTTCGTCCGACCACTTTGAAATTTGGCATGTATGTGTCTTGTACCTACCCACATATTTTAGAAATATAGCGACTTAAAAAAAATATTTTTCAACAAAATTAGGGTAAAAAAACTTAAGGGTTAAAAATTGTTTATTTTTTTTCGACACCGTAAGGGGTATCATATGAAAGGGTACGTCTAGCTGATTACAAAAATATATAATTCTTATTTTATAACTTTGATAGGGCGAGCGTAGGCAAGTTTGAAGTGGGTGTGAAACGTGTCCCCCCCTTCTATCTCGCTTATGTGAAGGGCAAAAAATCTGAAAACATTCCTGAACATTCTTCGACCAAAAGTAAAGATACCACTTATTTGAATTTTCGAAAAAAATATTATTTTATTTTTTATTGACAAAATACGTTTTTTTATAATTATGGTCTTTTCGATGTATTTATATGGTTGTAGTCCGGTTCAGTGGCAAAAAAATACTTTATCAGAGTGTGTTTTGAGAATATCAGACCCTTAGAATGGTTCAAAGTAAGCTTTTTAGCATTTTTAAAAAACACTGTTTATACACTTTACAGTTAAACACTATATAGTGTGGCCTACGGACCCTCGCTGTGTGCTGACTAGCACACACTTGACCTGTTTATTATTAAATCAAAGTAAATAGGTATGATTTTAGTTTGTGTTTAAATTAGTGAAATGCACTGATGTTTTTAAGATGGTGCAGAAGTTAATTGCAATGTTTTGATCCTAGATACGTAGCTTGTCTTTGTTGTATTACAGCATAATGGAATTTGAACTTTATTTAAATTTTATAAACGCGTTAAATAATTATGGTTATTTTCTTCTTCTTTTTCTCTTTAACAAAAAATTGCTTTCTTGAATAAAATATTTATCGGTAGCACAGTCACTGTGTTATCAACTTATCACATCTTAAAGTAAACACACAGTAACATCTTAGTGTAATCTCACAGTAAATATTATAGTATTCTTTATTATAGAATTATCTTTACAAAGGTAATCATTCTAAAGAAAAAATACGTGCGGTGTCGCGGGACACCCGGTAGGAACGAAGTTCCTTACATTTTTCATTAAATATAAATTATAAAATCACACTGCTAAGTACGTATACATTGCTAACTACTTATACATGGCGGAGTTAGAAAAGAGACAAAATTAAAAGTAACCAACTGTTTGTACCTAGCAGAGTTAAGGCAAAATTAAAAGAAAATCATTATTTGTATCATTAAAGCAAGCGTCTTACTATAAATATAATATTTTGAATATAAGAAAAAAGTTGATATGATGAGTTTATAGTGAAAGAGTATGTTTGTTAAAGGAGTTTGGATTGAAATAGGACTGTTTTCTACCTACCCGGCCAATTAATTTAAAATATTATAAAATAAATCTCTTCCCTGCTCTACAGCTTCTGCTTGTATCAGGGTGAAATTTTACATAATTATATTTTATTTATTTACAAAACAAAGTGATATTTTTGACATATATAACAAAAATAATATAACAAGTCAAGTAACAGGCTTCCTTAATAACACTTTTTCCCGTCTTTTAAAGCTTACGTTTACGCGAGCGTTGCGCGTGAACGCTTGGGCGGATAACGTTTTCCGACGAACTCAGCCCGGGCATTGGTAAAATGAACATGTGTACCAAATTTCATCTAACTCGGTGACCTTTTACTCAAGTTATCGTCATCTGTAGATTTCGTGAAGGATTTTGCGTGACGGTGATTTTGGTCGTTTTTTTGGATTCACTCCCGGGCTCCAGAACGTGCCATAAGGAACTTCGTTCCAATAACAGAAATGAGTGAGAAACATTAAAAATTTCTTTTTAAGAACTTGTTAAAAAAATAATGAACTTAACACTTAATTTAAAGTACTTAACTAGATTTTTTAAATATTTTTTTCATTATAAATTAACAAAAGTTTTGTTATCTAAGTGAATAACGATATAATATAGTTTACTTGCTTATTTAATTACTTAGAATCATATTATTCTAGAATTATCTTTTGTCAAATTTTCTCTTTGTCAATTAATTTCATCTTTCTAATATTAGGTGTCCATTGTTCTGTAAAAGTTAATTAAAATTCTCAAGTGCATGCGGACCTATATTAATTAAAAACTTTGAGGTTTAATCTTTTCTACTTTGTCTTATTGTTTCGCTAATATTTCTACTGTTTTTTAATCTTCTTTTGAACAGTTTGAATTTTTGACTAACAAAGTTCTTTAGTTCGTCTTTCTGATTAAAGTTATTGTTAGTTTTATAATAAGTAGAAATCAATGTTTTTTTTTCTAAATTTAGGGGGAAACAAATTGTTCAATAGTTCTAAATAAATTATTTATTATTATTATTATTAAATAAATTGAGGAAAAAAATGTTTATGGTTCTAAATAAAGTAGTAATCAAACATTTTTATTTTATAGTTCTATTAGTTATGAGGGGGGGGGGGGATTAAATAATTGAATTCATGGAAAATTATATTGTGTGTAGTTATTAAAACATTTTAATAGATACTAAGTAAGGAAAAATATTTAAAAAAAGTTTTTCTTAGTAAACTAAATTAAATCTGACCAAGAATGAACATTTTTTATATTAAGTTTCGCAGAAATTATATGATCATAACAAATGTTTTTAGAAAAATAAACATGATTGCAATAATCAATAACCCTACAAGAGAGAAGAAAAAACATTATTAATATAAATTACATTTTATGTAAAAGAGTTCCAAAAAGTAAATATTTTACTTTTAATCAAGTAAATATTTTACTCTCATTATTGTTATTTATTTTATTTTTCTTGGTCATATTTTTTTAGTTAACCGAGATTTCAACGGAAAACCCCGTGGTACCTGTGGTGGGTTTTTTTTAGACCATTTGAGTGGTTTTTTTTTTAGCTTGACGTCAGCCTGTGTGTTAAGCATAACTCCCACAGTTTTTTAAGAGTTTAAAATTGGTACGAAACTCAGTCCTTACATTTAGTTGTGCCGCCCAGAAAATCATAAATTTGTGGCGTCACTAACCCATTTTGCTATATCTGAAAAAATGTCAAAAATCGACAAATTTACCTGCTGAAATTTGCACTATACCTCTTTATAAGGTAAACATAACCACTAAATTTTGTTTTGGTATCTGCCGACATTTTGGTGTGTCTTTTTAATGGTTATTTTTTCTCCATTTATACTCCAGGAGATAGCGTGGAAAGTGTCTGACTAACATCAAGCTAGAATTTTGTATACGTGTATAATTTAATCTTTTGTGCCTTTTAAGAATATGTAGTCGGCTAAGTTTTTATGCGGGACATAGCTTGGCAATAGGCATTTGAAAAAAAATAAATAATAAAAATACATGTGGAGAGCGGCTATGTCCCGGCAATTATGGTGGACAATATGATTTTCATGATCCTGAGTTCAAAATTAGTTAGTTGACCGAAAATCAAGTTGATGTCCCCCCCCCCCCCCCCCCCCAGGGCATTTTTTTTTATTAAAAAGTCCGAAGCAATAAGACCTTATGTGTGGATCCAAGGAGCAAACCCGGTTTTATAGTCCATTCTATAGTAACCTATCCTCTTGGCAAGCTCACAGACCCACAGAAAGTGAGCACCTTGTTTAGGGGAAGTAACTTAAGTTCTTCAATTGGCAGGATGGTTAAGCCAAAGATTCTCCACCTCAGACAGTGTTAATGCAGGACAGCTGCTAATAAGATGAGAAGGGGTTTCATCCTCTTCCTCGCACAGCCTCCACACTGGGCTTTTTGCTAGGCCAAGCAGATGCAGATGTTGATTTAGTCTACAGTGTCCAGTAAGAATGCCTGTCAAGAGATGACAGGATTGTTTCTTGAGCGAGAGCAGCGATCTAGTAAGATGCTGAGATGGTTCCCGGATCATCATTTTAGATTGTCGCATACCTGAAGCACTGTTCCATATTCTTTTCATATCTAACCTCATGAAAGTCCTTATGGAATGTTTCACTCCACAACGTGGTACGCCAGCAACTGGTTCAAGTTGATGTTGGTTTGCCACTTGATAGGTCACCGCACTTTAATTTGGATGAATATTTGAATAATTAACCTATGCCAAGCTCAAACTATGACCCCTCAGCCCTCAGACGAACTTAGCCGACCACAAATGCTTAAAAGGCGCTAATAGATTGACTTATACGGAAAATTCTCGCTTGATGTTAGTCAGACACTTTCTCGTCGACTAACTGAGCTTGCAAACAATTTTTCTTGTTGCTTAATTTTTAATATGTATTATTAAAATATTTTTGAAAAATAATTATTTTTAATTTGAACTTATTTTCTTTCTGTTTTAGGTGAGTGTCATTACTTTAATACTGGATTATGGATTTGTAAGTTCTTAACATGTACTATTATTTTATAGTTATTTTTTAAAATTAATTTGTGAACATTAAAAGCAAATAAGTTGGGATTCCAGGGAAGTTAGACATGCAAAATTTTGATGTTTTTTGACAAAATTGCATGAAATGTTAAACACTTTCCTCAAGTGTTATATATTTTTGTAATCTACTCTTCAATACCTTTCATTTGATACCTCACTCAAAATTTTAAATATAATTTTTTTATCGTGACTTGAATTTTGAATTAACCGCCATTTTGGATTAGAACAGCTGATACTTTTGAGTTTGCTATATTTTTCTTGTGTGCGCGTCAAAACGATCTTTAATACTGGAATGTTTCATGTTTTTATCTCTTTTGATTCAAAAGGTATTGGAACAGCACAGAGTAACAGACAGACAGACAGGCAGACACAGGAACGAAACTATAATGGTTTCTATTTTTTAGGGTTTCGTTGGTAAAAAACATTGTCAAAAAACATTAAAATTTTGTGTCTCCCCCCCCCCCCCCCCCCCCTTGCTGTATTATTTCTGCTGTTACTAAAAATATGAAAAAATGTGCGGTCTGATGGGCCAAAGAAAAAATAAGATTAGAAATTTAATCTGATTAACTAGGAATCCAAAATGGCGGCTAATTCCTGTCACATTGGAAAAAATATTTTTTTAAATTTTGAGTGGGGTATCAAATGAAAGGTATTAAGAGTAGATTACAAAAATATATAACACTTGTGTTCACATTCACGATACCAACGAAACCCTTTTTACGTGAGACTTCACGCCTAACCAATTTATTTTGTTTTACCAACGAAACCCTAAAAAGAGAGGTGGAAAAGCTATAATTGTAAAAAAATAATTAATTTAATGTAACTTTTAATAGACTTTATTGGACTTTAAATGCTAAATCCATATCAAGGAAATTGTAGTTTATGCCACATCCTCTTCATTTCAGTAAAGTAGTAAGAATAATAAAAAAAAAAAATCCATTATTTATTCAAGAAAAGAATATTTCAAAACTTAAAAAGGATTACGAAGAGATGAGAACTTAAGATAAGGTTTAAGGGACAGTTTTTTTTTATTTCAAAAGTTCTAAATGCTATGAGGTATTTGTTGCAAGTCCATCTAGAAAGGTTTTTTTGATTTTCAACTCATGTCGCCGTATAAAATGAAAGTGTAGTTGGTGGTATTGTAGAAAAATGTTTTGTAGCCGTGCCTAGACTGGCCTAGAGTCGGTTTTGTAGAAGTATCATACTGGTTATAACAATAAGGTGGAATAATACGACCTCTATTAAAGTTTTTTTACGTACATTCTCTTTTATTCATGTCTCGTTTCTTCTTGCTCCAAGTAAAGTTAATTCTATAATATATATATATATATATATATATATATATATATATATATATATATATATATATATATATATATATATATATATATATATATATATATATATATATATATACCAAAATGAATTGGTATTAAAATAGACTACGAATCCTTTGCATTTTTTTTTTTTGCATATTTATTCGTTTATTATAACCTTTCTAATTAACATTTACACTCGAAATGACCGAATATACATTATTTTAACAAACATAATTAATTTTTCAACTACATTAACCTTAAAAGATAGTCTTTTACATTATAATATCTTTTTTTTATAATTTTATAAATTAAACAGAACATTAAACACCTTTTTTTTACTGTAAAACGGTAATTTCTTTTTTTCCTTTAAATAATTTATAATTATTTTATATTCCCTTTTAATTTTAATTTCAGCTCTCCTACATTTGTTTTGTAAGGCTTCCTCTTTAGTCTTCTTTCTTCTGAACGAGTTTATGCTACAATTTGACTAAAGTAATGAAAAATAAATAAGTATTAAATAACATTACATATTTCTTTTTTATTTGCATTGCGTAATTTTTATATCAAAGAATCGAAGGTATTCTAACCCAAATTTAGAGTTAGTCAAGTCCGTATGATGCTTTGCTGAAGTTTAGTTTATCATTATCAGGATACTGATTTAATGATTATTTAAAACTCTTGTACTAAAGAGCTATTTTAACTTTTCCCTTGTAACTAAAGAGCTCTTTTACTTTTCTCTTGAAACTAAAGATTTCTTTTACTTTTCTCTTAAAGCTAGAAAGTTCTTTTAACTTTTCCCTTGTAACCTAAGATTTCTTTTACTTTTCTCTTGAAATTAAAGAGCTCTTTTAATTGTTCCCTTGTAACTAAAGAGCTCTTTTACATTTCTTTTGAAACTAAAGAGCTCTTTTACTTTTCTCTTGCAACAAAAGAGCTCTTTTAATTTTTCCCTTGTAACTAAAGAGCTCTTTTACTTTTCTCTTGTAACTGAAGAGCTCTTTTACTTTTCTCTTGAAACTAAAGATTTCTTTTACTTTTCTCTTGAAACTAGAAAGCTCTTTTAACTGTTCTCTTGTAACTAAAGAGCTCTTTTACATTTCTTTTGAAACTAAAGAGCTCTTTTACTTTTCTCTTGCAACAAAAGAGCTCTTTTAATTTTTCCCTTGTAACTAAAGAGCTCTTTTACTTTTCTCTTGCAACTAAAGAGCTCTTTTAACTTTTCCCTTGTAACTAAAGAGCTCTTTTACTTTTCCTTTGAAACTAAAGAGCTCTTTTACTTTTCTCTTCAAACTAAAGAGCTCTTTTTATTCCTTATTTTCTATTTTACGAAGTGCAAATGTAGGTTTTTTTTCATTTTTTTCAACCCCTATTATTGTACGCTTGTAAAACGAAATACATTTTCTTGACATGGTTTCTTCTTAGAATGGTTTTTTTCTTCTTATTTTTCTCGAAACAACTTTTTTTTTATATCTGTTCTATATTTATACTTTGTTTGTTTATATTTATGTTTTTTAAAAAGAAGGTTGATATTTAGTTTTATTGTCGGGACAATTATCAATGTTTATTAGTTGAAAGTTGCTCATTGCCAACTCGTGTTTTTAGAAGGAGTTAGAGAGTTGCCCTAGTGAGAAAGAGGGACAGAGCCTCGAGCAAATCCACTGGCGTGTTAAAATTAATCGGTCGGAAACTAATTCTCTTGGATTATTTCCCAAGGGTGGAGAGAGAAGTTGGATTGTGGGAGTGGGGGAAAAGGGTTTTTGTAGGGAAAAGCAAGAAGGATTTTACTCACCGATTTCACCGAAAATTTTCTACCCTTGGATTTTAGGTTAAAAGGATTAAGTTTAGAATGGGTTCTCCGGTTTCCTAGTAATCAATTCTTTCTCCCTTCTTGTTTAAGTGTTTGTTTTATTTATTTAACTTAACAATATTCTAACTGGACTTTCAATCATTAATATTTTGTTTTAAATGGTTATATTCTTACCCAGAATAATTTAATATTTAATTTATAAATTAATAAATTAAAGTATAATAGATAAAGTAGTACACCTGATTGTTCTTTTAATGGTGCTATGTACTAACTATCTGTAAACATGTTAGATATAGGAGCGTCCATGGAGATCATGTTAAAGGAATGACCTGTTATTCTGTTGTGTTATCAACATGTTATCTGTAAACATGTTAGATATAGGAGCGTCCATGGAGATCATGTTAAAGGAGTGACCTGTTATTCTGTTGTGTTATCAACATGTTATCTGTAAACATGTTAGATATAGGAGCGTCCATGGAGACCATGTTAATGGAATGACCTGTTATTCTGTTGTGTTATCAACATGTTATCTGTAAACATGTTAGATATAGGAGCGTCCATGGAGATCATGTTAAAGGAGTGACCTGTTATTCTGTTGTGTTATCAACATGTTATCTGTAAACATGTTAGATATAGGAGCGTCCATGGAGACCATGTTAAAGGAATGACCTGTTATTCTGTTGTGTTATCAACATGTTATCTGTAAACATGTTAGATATAGGAGCGTCCATGGAGACCATGTTAATGGAATGACCTGTTATTCTGTTGTGTTATCAACATGTTATCTGTAAACATGTTAGATATAGGAGCGTCCATGGAGATCATGTTAAAGGAGTGACCTGTTATTCTGTTGTGTTATCAACATGTTATCTGTAAACATGTTAGATATAGGAGCGTCCATGGAGACCATGTTAATGGAATGACCTGTTATTCTGTTGTGTTATCAACATGTTATCTGTAAACATGTTAGATATAGGAGCGTCCATGGAGATCATGTTAAAGGAGTGACCTGTTATTCTGTTGTGTTATCAACATGTTATCTGTAAACATGTTAGATATAGGAGCGTCCATGGAGACCATGTTAAAGGAATGACCTGTTATTCTGTTGTGTTATCAACATGTTATCTGTAAACATGTTAGATATAGGAGCGTCTATGGAGATCATGTTAAAGGAATAACATAACGATACGATAGGCTTAGATAGTAAAAGAAAAATCTTTAAGGCTGTGACACAAACTATGTTGAGTTACGGGTCCGAAATATGGGGAGTGTATAAGTACGAGCAGTTGGAGAAGTGTCAGAGATTATTCTGGAAGAAAATTTTAGGAGGTGGAATTAATACGCCCAACTATATGATCGATCTAGAGACGTGCGTGGAGCCTCTATTCTTTCATACTGTAACTATGGGAAGAAAGTATCTACAGAAGTTAATGGACATGACAGAAGACAGGTTACCAAATTTTCTACTGAAGGAAGCTTTTAGAGCTAAAGCAGGGTCATACAAGGCTTGGGCGAGCTTAGGTAAAGTTCAAGGGGGGAAAATAGTCGATTATAATTGGGACGGGAGAAAGGAATGGTTGAGACATTTAGACGAAACTATAATCAATTTAAGGGCTTTAGAGGGCAAGGAAAGGATAAGTGCGGGAAGGAATGCGAGGATTAATACATTCTACAGCATGCTTAGATATCCGGAAGAGGAAGGGGGATACAAATATGTAGAGAAGGAGGAACACGATCCTAAGATGGTGAGGTGGATTTTTAAAATAAGATGTGGACTTGTGGATTTAAATTGGAAACCTTGGAAGGACCAGGAGCAAAGGAAATGCCAGCTCTGTGACTTAGGAGAAGATGAGCACCTCTACCACTTTATTGTTATTTGTCCCACACTAGCTCGGGTAAGAGAATCATGTTTTGACGATAAGGCACCTGCGGACTACCAACAGTTTATACAGCTACTCAATAGCTCACAATTAGCCATATTGGTTAGATACATCAAATTAGCGCTAAATGAGAGAAAAAGGATAATTGAAGTAAGGGGGTTATAAACTAATTAGGGATATAAATTAATTATTATCTATATGTGTGCAAGTGTGAGCGTGTGTGTGAGCTGGTGTATGGATGTATATGTGTTTAGGGGGGGGTCTGTATAAGTATGTATGAGTATGCATGTCTGAAGATGTATTTATATACATCTTTTTACGTTTTTACATCTTTTTCATACTTTTATTTTTTTGTTTGTATGTATATGTAGCTGCATGTGGCATGTGTGTAGATGTATATAAAGGCCTTAAGGGGTAATAAAGACTGTTATTATTATTATTGTTATTTCAATCTGAAGCCAATGTATGTTGTTTTCTATTATGCAAGAATGTTTTATGTTATTATTATTATCGGTAGTATTGTTACTGTTATTATTGTTGTTTCATTCTGAAGCCAATGTATTTTGATTTCTATTACACAAGAATGTTTTAAATTATTTAAAGTAAGTACCTGACGGTCTTTGACCAGGGTCCATAATAATTGAATTATTATTTCTATGCTTATGTAAATGTTTCTTTTAATAAATCAATTTTTTCATTCATTCATTCATTCATTCTATGGAGATCATGTTAAAGGAATAACATAAATTGTTTCTCCACATAAATTCAAACTGTTTTATTTAACAAAGCAGCATTCAGCCTTCATAAGGCCATCATCAGTGCCGATTGAGGAAGAAATTGAGCTACATTTACCATTTACTGCGTTTCCATGATGTTTAAATACGGATTGAATCCTGATTTGGGATTTAACAAGTTAGGTGTTTCCATGTGTGGTATTGAATCCGTATTCAGTACGTTTTCAATACACCAAACTTTTATTAGGTTACTTTGATAAAGGTTGTGAATAATTTTGTAACTTTCATGCCTTTTATATCCGGGTTTGTTATGTTTGTTTTTTAAAAACAAAACTAATAAATTAATAGTAAAGAAACATTTTTAAAAACAAGATTTTATCTTGAACCATCCGCCGTATTGGATTTAGAGGGAAGACATTTTATTTTGCATATTCTTCTCAGCAAACCCTTTCATTTAATACCCATATCATGGGCTTGCTTAAAAAATAACTAGTCCGCCATCTTAGCCTGCCCACCATATTGGATTTAGAATGACATCAGCTAACCATACATAGTCATCCAAACTAAACGTGTATGCAAAATTTCAATTCAATCGGTTGAGGATAACCGCTTTAAAATTCAGTTGCAAGATTTGACCCGAACATACATACATACATACATTCATACATACAAACATTGCAAGTTAAATAAAAGCTTGTAAAAATGACAAATATGTTAATTATGTTTTTTGTTGATTGGAGTGTTTTTTTGACAGATTTGACTTGTTGAAAAATACCGCTATGGGCATTCACACTCACACTCTGTGCTTGTCAGGATCAAGTTCAGGCGTTTCCATGAAACTCGATCCAGATACGATCCCAGAATTTAGTGTATCGTAACTGGATCTAAATCGTATTTAATCCGTATTGAATCTTAGTTTTTTTGGCACTGATGGATAGCCCTATAGTGGCTGAAAGCTGCTGTGGGGAGATTATTTTTTACTACGTTTTTATTAGCTTGCATTCTTGTTTGTTTGTTTGTTTGTCCGGTACAAATCTGGCAATCGATGTCTAACTAACTTCCCGAATAGCTAGACATATGAAACTTTTAGCATAGCTCAGAACACGATGACAATGCATTATTTTAATACTTTTAGCCATCATTCAGCAGAATTTAATTAGTTTTCAGCAAATTTTGCTGTGCGGAAAGTTAGTTCGGAAAAAATCCGCCAGTTATTTTATTTGTTTTGCCATATCCAATATTTACGAAATCTTCATTTTGACGGGTCTCAAATTTGTGATAGATAAACATTGAATGACAGCAAAACAGGAAATATCGATTATATTATTTATCGATTATATTATTTCAAATATATCGATGGCATGCTTTAGATTTGGTGTTGGGGAGATCCGTTGTACAAAGATTTACCCTTTAATAGGTTTAAGATCAGCTCTCTGGATGGTTGTCATTTATGTGAAGTAAATAAATTCGGAACTATTTTTTTTTTTTTTTCACTAACATTATATATTATGTAACAATAACAATTATACTATCAAAATTACATACGATTCAACAGAAAATTTAAAAACGTAGTATATAAAAAGTCCTTTTTATCTTGAAATTATTCAACATTTTTATTAACTTTATTTCTTCTAAAAATAACTGCATATATGGAAATAGCTCACTCTAAATTAAATAGCTTTATAGTGTGAATCCGCTGATACAAAGAACTATACAAATCACTGCCAATATTACGCTTCAACACGTTCAAAATGCTTATAGAGAATTTATTATTAACAGTCCAAAATTACTCAGAAGTAGGATGGCACACGGTACACAGCCTTAGGGTAGGCTTTAGCTTCAGCCTTTGAAGTTTCAACTCAAATATATATCTGTGAATCGATTCTGAATGGGCGTGACACCTTCCGTTCTACTGATCCAAACAACCCAATTTCAGCAATGACAATTTGCTGTTAACAGTAATACCCACTAATTTACCACTTTTCTTCTTCGTGTCCTAGTTGATAGCTTTACCTAACTCACCAATCTGACTAACTCGACTTCTGTTGTGATCGGTGATTTATCAATCGGAGATGTTTCACCGCTTTTAAATATAATCAGCTGCGTATAAAATCAATGCTTATGTCTATTTAAGTGGTACTTATTTAGATTGTTACTCCCCTATGTTTTTTTTACTTTCTCGTATAAAGAGAAAGTATTGTGATGGCGCGAAAATTAGAATTTGAGATTTTGGTGGATTTACACGTTTTGAGGTCCCCTGAGTCCAAAAACGTGGTTGTTAAAAAATGTCTGTCTATGCAGACGCCTGGAGCCTAAACTATACTGGACTGATTTTAACGAAATTTGGCATACATGTTCAGACAAATCATACCCCGAGGCGAAAACGAGAAATGAATTTTAGCTACAAATTTGGGGGCGCTGCCCCCAAAAAACGTGAAAAAAATGGTTCTGACGATTTTGATTAAAAAATTCTAAAATGTCATCCATTTAAATACGAATCTAACGATATATGCCGTTTTCCCGGGAAAAATCTAGTTCCGGAGAAAATAGCTTAAAACGTGGACGGAGAGAGCCCGGGTTCGATTCCCCGCCCAGGAGATGTTATTAATATAATAAATTTTGATGAAATGTTCAATAATAATTAAATGTACATACGAAAACTAATAAATGGAAAACACTGGGCTAAATAATTATGAACTCCTATATGAGAAAGTTCGTCTCAGTTGTCTCGGACCGATTTTTTTTTATAAAGGGAGATTAACAGTTTAAAGAAGTACCGCTTAAGCTTAAGCATGCTTAAATATAACTAATTATTTTTACTGTTTCAACAATAAAACTTACTAACAGTTTAATGGTTTGATAAAAACAGAAGAAATTGCCATTACTGGTTAAACCATGTAATATTATAGAAATTCTGTCTCAAAAACCCTTTATGAAAGGTAATATATTATAAAATAAAAAAGCAATTATTTTATCGTTGATATCAGAAATGAGAACACGAACTTTCTGAGCTATTGGCCTATTTTATTTTGTTTTTTTATAGAATTTTTTACACCAGCCTTTATTCGACATTTATTACTGTAAAAACTAAACTTATTACCTTTTTTATTTATTTAGTTGTGATAAAAATGCAAAAAAGACATTTATTTTAAGGCTTTTCTCATTCGGTTGCCTGTTTAACGCCGTTTTTTTTTTTTTGTTCTTTCAATCCACTCTAAGTTTTATTTTCATGTCTGTGTAGAAAAGGGGGATCAATAGGTTATTTTTATGTATGGGCTTCATCAATTTAATAGCCCTTTCGATCGTAGTAGTCAAGGGGGCGCTACTTTTAGAACATTGTTTTAATTTATCTCTGTGTTTTTTTCTTTATGTTCTATCTTGTCTTGCCTTCGCTAGATTTGTTTCTTTTTAGTGTTAATGTGATAACGTTTTGTTTTTTTTCTGTTTTTGTATTTGTAATCGGATAAAGAATGTAATTTAACTGTTTTTTGTTTCCATTCGGAAAGATTTTTTTCTCTTGTTAAAAGAAATTAGATTTAAAAAAAAAAACTTTTGTTTTATAAAGTAATTGAATGTAAACACAAATTACTTTTATTTATCTTTTCTGATCATTCTTTTAATAAATATAACATCTAATTTTTAACTAATAAATCGAAATTTCATTAAAATCAGACAAGTAGTTTTTAAGATATTGTGGTTCCCAAAAATTGAACGACAAACCGAAATACAGACGCGGGACCAAAATTTTTTGCAGATATCTGAAATGGATTTCTATTTTGGTATTTTGAAATCGGAGATATATTTTTTTTTCCTTTAGAACAATCATAGAACTTCCGTTACCTTCGGTGTGCTCGGAAGCAAATTAATAATGTTAAAATTCCAAAAGATAATTAATTAATTCCGAGCTTACGGAAGCTGTGGGATCGTTCTGAAGAAAGAAAATATTTTATGTCTTCGTTTTCAAAAATTCCAAGACAGAAATCCGTTTCAGACATCAGGAAGCATTTTTGGTTCCGTGTCTGTCTGTCGGTGTGTCGCTCTATTTTTGCGAACATATCTTTAAAACTTCATGTCCGATTTTAATGAAATTTGTATGGTAGGTCATAATTAGACCATTGTCGGTCCCATATCAACCTTCTGCGCTTTTTTTATCTTCCGCATGCGCAGAAACATACATTTATTCACACCAATATCTTCAAAAGTACCTACTTATCTGATTTATATGAAACTTTTATAGTTTATCGAGGGTAACATACGGATGGTCCCATATTTATTTCAACCACCTGCTCTCTTTAACTGTTGCTAAATTGATACTTTAATTCATGAAAAAATCAAAACAATATTGACAGATTAGAAAAATGGGGAAATCAATTAAACAAATTAGACAATAATGGCTTGTAAAATCATAAAATCAATAAAGTATGTGGATAGGATGCGAGGCAGCTATGTGCCACACTAATAATTGGCAAAGCATTTGAAAGTAGGTTTGATGTTTAAGCACATTTACATTGTATTTTTCCACAGTAGTCATTTATAATTATTGAGGTAGGGTTAAAGTGGAGGGTATTCTAAATGAGATGAGTCGAAGGCAATTTATTGGATAATTAATTAATTGCCTCTGGTCTGAGTTAACAGTTGATTTAGTCAAGAGCTGTAACGAGTCTTAATTACAGAGTTACAGGTGTCGTAATATTACTTCACAGTCAATAAGTCTCCTTCTCTGAATGAACCATTTCCATCTGTTTCTATGCAAGTTTGCCCTTATACATTTTTACTTTTCCTCACTACTAATAGTAGGAAAAGTATTGTTTTCACCAAAAAATATTTTTTTCAGATTTCAACGGAATTATCCGTTTTAGGTGTTTTTAAGACCTTCTGAGTGGTTTTCAGCATGACGTATGTATGTGTGTATGTGTGTGTGTGTTGTGTGTATGTGTGTGTGTATGTGTGTTATCATCGTAGCGCCCAAGGTATTTAACCTAGAGAGTTGAAACTTGGCAGAAAAATCAATCCTAACCTGTAGTTGTGCCGCCCGGAAAATCAACTTTTTCCGCCAACTTGAACCCAGTTTGCTGAGTCAGCAAAAATTTAAAAAATCTTAATAAATCGAAAATGGTCCTGAAAGAGTTGAAATTTGGCTCGAATGTACCTCTCTGTATGACAAACAAGCCCACTAAATTTCATTTTGATTTTGGCCGCCATTTTGAAGTTATACATTTTTGAATTTTTAAACTTTGACGGTTAATAATACTGTAAGTATAAATAGGTTTTTGACATAGGATATAGTTGGAACCGGAAAAAATTAAGGAACAAATATAAAAAAAAAACTGATGAAATTCCATTAATTAGTTTAAATGTTATAAGCGAATATAATTATTTATTAGTGCAATAATTTTGATGACGTCAAAGTTTGTTTACATCTGTCAAAATACCGCCAAATTTCAAATAATTAAATAAAAGATAGGTATTAAAAATCAGGTTTTTTTTTTTTAAGAATGATAATAAATCAGTTAGTTCAGAACGGTCACCCATCCAAGTACTGACCACGTCCAATGCTGCTTCCTCCTGCTGCTTCGCAGCAGGAGAGGCCACTTTAGTGGCCTCTGAAGTGAGGCAAAGTTCCGAGGTACCCCGTACCCGATTTTTTTTTTTCGTTTATAAAGATAAGTTTAATTTTATTTTAATTAAACACATTACACATAATGCATACTTTAACTCACTTGTAATAATGTATAAATAGCAAACGTTTATTAACAAGTTTATTATTTGATAAATTAAACCAAATTAAATGGCTAAACCTTAACCCTGGAATGCTAATGGTAATTGGATGGATGGTATTACTAAACCTTCTTCGATTCGAATAACATAAGTAGAAAAGAAAATGTTTGGGTTGAAACTACACATTTATAAATACACAACTATTAAAAACTCATTATTTAATTTTTTAATTGAGATGAACGAACATTTGATGAAAAATTACAAGATAAAAAGAACTTTTTATACACTTACACAAAATGGTTTCGACGATTTTGATTAAAAAAAATCTAAAATGTAGTCTATTTAAATTCTGATCTAACGATATAAGCTGTTTTCCCGAGAAAAATCTAGTTCCTGAGAAAATAGCTTTAATCGCGGATGGGCCAGGTTCGATTCCCCGCCGAAGAAATGTTATTTGTATGGCATATTTTGATGAAATATTTAATAATTGTTAAATTTGCCTACGAAAACACGAAATATAATAAATGGAAAACACTGGGCTAAGTAACTAGGAACTCGTGTATGAGAAAGTGTGTCTGCTTTGTGTCGGACCTTATTGCAGAGCTATGCTCCGCAGACTAACTTAGCTGACCACATATTCTTAAAAGGTATCTTAAGATTTACTTATACACAAAATTCTAGCTTGATGTCTGTCGGACTCTTTTTTGCTCGCTATTCACTCGAATATTTATTAAATTAAACTCTTAAATGTTAAAAATTAGCATCTGTTAGCAAATTATACTTTTAGAACAGGTGCTTAGGTTTTGTTGAACAATCTATTTTAAAGTCTAATCTTGGATACTATTTTAAACGTCTAATCTTGGATACTATTTTAAACGTCTAATCTTGGATACTATTTTAAACGTCTAATCTTGGATACTATTTTAAACGTCTAATCTTGGATACTATTTTAAACGTCTAATCTTGGATACTATTTTAAACGTCTAATCTTGGATACTATTTTATTGTCTAATCTTGGATACTATTTTAAACGTCTAATCTGGGATACTATTTTAAACGTCTAATCTTGGATACTATTTTAAACGTCTAATCTTGGATACTATTTTAAACGTCTAATCTTGGATACTATTTTAAACGTCTAATCTTGGATACTATTTTATTGTCTAATCTTGGATACTATTTTAAACGTCTAATCTGGGATACTATTTTAAACGTCTAATCTTGGATACTATTTTAAACGTCTAATCTTGGATACTATTTTATTGTCTAATCTTGGATACTATTTTAAACGTCTAATCTTGGATACTATTTTATTGCCTAATCTTGGATACTATTTTAATGTCTAATCTTGGATACTATTTTAATGTATAATCTTGGATACTATTTTATTGCTTAATCTTGGATACTATTTTATTGCTTAATCTTGGATACTATTTTAATGTCTAATCTTGGATACTTAATGTCTAATCTTGGATACTTAATGTCTAATCTTGTATTGCCTTTTAGGCACTTATTTAGATTGTTACTCCCCTTATAAAGAAAACAGTGGGGAGTAACAATCTAAAGAAGGTGTACGGAATGTTCTTCTTTAGACTGTTACTCTCCTTATAAAAACAGAAGTGTGATATTCATTTGTCCCAAATTACATTGAACTAATCATCCCTTTGCCTAAATAAAATTTTTTATAAAGTCATATATATTCTAAATACAAATAGGGAGTAACAATCTAAAGAAGAATCCTATTTTAATGTCTAATCTTGGATAAATTTAATTTTTCTCTTCTTGTTAGTACTGAGATTTTCATCAAGATTATATCCTTAAAACATTATCGTCTCAACTTTAATTAATTTTTCTTATGAAAAATCTAATTAAAATATAGAATGTTTCCTTCTCGAAAAATATTAAAATTCAAAGAGTACACAATATGTATTTGGTTTTTATTCTCTTTAGATAGCCTTTAGATATAATTCGTTTTTCTTGTTTTCGGTCGGGAATTCTGTAAAATACGGAATTGAGATTCAGTATGGGGTAGGACATAGGAGTACCTGAGAGAAAGGTCTGCAGTGTTGCCGAGTACCTCGCTTCTCGTTACATCTGATAAGAAAAGCCACTAAATCTAAACCAAGACTCGCTTTGAATATGAATAAGATAACAACCCCTATAGTAAGTGTAATTGTATATTCAGACGGGTGTGAAATCAAAATATGTTATCTGATATCATGTTTTTTTTTTTTTTTTGTTTTTCTGATGTGGACAATGTTGAAGACGGGAAGTACTTTATAGTTGTTATCTTAAGTACAGAATCTTTTAAAATTAAGTCAGTACCTGCTACTTAAAACATTTGTAAAAACTTGTTTCTTTGTGAAAAAAATTAATTATTGCTTTTTTTTATTTTTCAAGTTTTAGTGTTAATATATCTTAATCTTAATTGATTAATAAGACCTCATATTTCATATTTACGTTCTTCTAGAGCAGCTATTCTCAAAGGGGTCCATGTGGACCCCCTGGGGGTCTATGGGACTTCATGGGGGGTCTATGATCACCAAGGGGTCTATTGGGGGTCTATGGATGTCTGTTTAGTAAAAAATAAATTTATAAATAAAAAATAAAAATAAATGAATAAATAAATAAATAAATAAATTAATGAACATAATAATATTATTAATAATAAATAAAATAATATTTATAAATTAATATTAAGGTATTCGTATTGTAATAAAAATAATAAGTAAATATAAACTAGATTTGGGGAGGAAGTGAGCATGAGTAAAAATAAAGTAACGGGGTAGGTCGCGGGGAGAGCGATGTGACACCAAACTGCTAAAGCTAGATAAAACTATAATGCCGAAAACACAGAAGTAATATTAGGGTGGGGTTTGATGTAGGTTATAGATAAAGGGTTGATTGAAACATCCCCAAGGTCGCATGCTTATAAAAAAAATTCTGTAAATCACTCCCCCCGCGACCACTCGAGGGTTAAATTTGATTAGTTCAGTTAGTTTTTTTTTATTTTTATTTTGTGTGTGATCAGTTTTGGGATTAGTTTTTGAAGTTGACTTCTAAAAGAAAAGTAAGTGTTTCTTTTCTTCATTTTAGCTTTAATTTAATTAATCTGTTTTGCCCTTTAATTAATTTATTTTTGCAATCTAGTTAATTTATTTTTGCTGTTTAATTTATTTTTTTACACCATGCCAGCAGAAAAGAAAAAAATCCATCAATATTCCGAGAAATATTTAAAGTTTGGGTTTGTGGTAGCTCCGGGCAATTCATCAATGCCCTTATGCCTCATTTTTTTTTCTCACACACACACAATTAGATGTGTATATATATATTCCTTAGGTAAGGGGTCTATGAAAAAAATTCCTACAGGGGGTCTATGGAAGAAAAAGTTTGAGAACCCCTGTTCTAGAGAATAAGTACATATTTATACATTTAAAAGAGTAAATGTATTATGTTTCTGTTCTTCCTTTGATTCTTGTGCTTAGTTGTATAATTCATTTTTATACTAAAAACTATTCATGCTTAAAAGTCAAACTTAATTAAAGTTATGAATGAATTCGGGCCACTACTGATTTACAACTTTTACTTTCAAGATTTTTTTTTTTTTAAATTCTTAAGATTATAAAATTCAATAGAATATTGAAAAATGGAAAGAAAGTACAAAACTATTTTTCTGCCTCTCGGTCATCATCAGTGCCGGTAAAAGGTAAAGGGAAAGTCCGTTTTTTACTTTCTCATATAAAGAGTATTATTTTTTAATTTAAATCAAATTATAATTACTATTTATAAAGGGAGACAGACAGAGAAAAGATAGACTTCGGCGCCGAGACTCGAACCACGGACCTCCCCCTCATATCCAGTGTGCGGGAGCTCTAACCAATTAAGCTACACTGAAGAATACTTCGCTCTTACGATATCGATACCTAATCCCGAATTAAGCTTTCAAATGTTTCTACAAGTCTTAGAAGTCAACAAACGACAATAGAACTAGACTGAGAAATACACTTATAATTATAAAGTACTCAATTAGTACCTGTACTTAGTACAATCAATAAGAAATTCAATTTTTACAAGTTATTGGTAGTATTCATACTATACGGAACGTTTAAGTTTTACTTTATAAATAGTAATTATAATTTGATTTAAATTAAAATTTAAACGTTCCGTAGTATGAATACTACCAATAACTTGTAAGGAGTATTGTGATGGCGCGAAAATGCGATTTTAAGATTTTTTTTAAGAGTCCAAAAAAGTGGTTTTTAAAAAATGTCTGTCTGTCCCCTGTCGTTTGTCGTCTATGCAGACGCCTGGAGCCTAAAGTACTGGACCGATTTTGACGAAATTTGGTATACATGGTTAGAAAAATCATACCCCGAGGCGCTACCCCTCACTCTAAAAAAAAAATTCTCCAAAACGGTTTCGACGATTTTGATTAACTTATTCCACATTGTAGTCCATTTAAATACGAATCTAACGATATAAGCCGTTTTCCCGTGAAAACTCTAGTTCGTGAGAAAATAGTTTCAAACGCAAACGGAGAGAGGCCGGGTTCGATTCCCCGCCGAGTAGAAGTTATTTTTATGATAAATTTTGTTGAAATGTTGAATAATATTTAAATGTACCTATACAAAAACTAATAAAAATGGAAAAAACTGGGCTGAATAATTATGAACTCGTATATAAGAAAGTTTGTCTGAGTTGTCTCGGACCGATTTTTTGTCTTTCAACGTCGCGTCGATCAAAAAACGGGGTTTTCCTCTACCCTTTACTGGCACTGATGGCCGAGAGGCCAAACACTATATTTATGTCAAATAAACATTTATTTTGTGGAGAGGCTTTCCGTTTTTCATTATTCTATTAACTCCACTTGCGCTCTTGCTCTTCATTAAATAAATTCTTCCCTCTCGGTTAAATAAATAATGACTTTACTCATTATATCAACTGCTTGGTTGGCTTCCTCCACAATTCATAGGGTTGTCATTTTTTACAATGTGGTAAATGTTGTTTAATTTTAACAATATTGTTTGATGGGAAGAATTAAAACAAATAATTGTTTAACTGATAATTTGGTTAATCGATATAATCTGTCAGGTATGATCTAATAAGGCAGTTTTATAACTCTTTCTTTTATGAAAATAATTTGACATCAGACAGGAGTAATTAGGTTTATTACTCACATATAATAGAGAGCTTACGATCATTTTATTTTATATTAAATCAGTTAGTTTTAATTAAATAATGACTTAATCCCCCTTCCCCGGTGTTTCCCCCTTCAACAACATATTTATAAGGGAATTTTTGTGGTTTTACAGACAAAAACGAGGTCAATACATTCCTGTGCTTGACTGTTTAAAAGTACAATCGAAATTTAATTTAAATTAGACGAGTAGTTTTCAAGATATGTTGGTTCTGACACACATAAACAGAGCACAGAACAAATAATGTTCCCTGATGTATGAAACGGATTTTTGAAATAGGAGACCTATAAAAATTCTCGTTCTTCGGAACGATCTTATATCAGTGGCGTATCCAGGGGGGCACAGGGGGCACGTGCCCCTCCCCCCAGACTGGCCCAAACCCAATAGAGTAAAAAAAATACCGCCGTATTTTTTTTTTTAATACATATTTTTACATTCACCTCATGTTCAATTTTACCTAAGAAATGCATAGATATTGTACTGCAGTAAACATCAGTATAACATTCTCTGACGAATACGTTCTAATACAGTTGTTGTTACTTATATTTGGGGGGGGGGGGGGGGGGGGGGGGGCACTTGCTTTGTTGAACAAGTAGTTCCCTTTTCTTGTTACCAGTTACCACTACGAATTCTTCCCCCCCCCCCCCCCAATCTAAACTGACTTACAATGTGCCCCCTCCAGACCTAGCCGCTGGATACGCCACTGTCTTATATAGCTTCCGTTACCTTTGGTAGGCTTAGAAGCAAAATCAATTCTCAAAGAATTTGATGTACTTTATTTACAGATATAATATAGGTATATTTATTTATACAGGCTTATAATTAAGATGGAAGGGAATATTTAAAGGTATTACATTAAGGAAATAATTGGTTTTTATCAACTTAATTTTTATATTTTAGACTTTTTAAAGGAAAATTTTGTTGAAACTACTGTTTTATATGTAATTTTATGACTTGTATGTATCAATTTAGACCGATTGTTTTACTGTATTCTATAAAATAATTAATCTTTTTCTTTGTAATGTGGGATCTTTTTAGATCAACATAAGTGTTCTTGTTATATGGTATTTCTTGATTTTCGTATAACTTTAACAGGTTATGGGCCCAACATGCTTCCACTGCTTTAATTTAATTTCAGGAAATTAAATTGAAACTTTCAAGATTATGAACATGTTGTAATCTTTGAATTTTTTTTCACTATAAGTTTACTTTTAAAACTGTGCGTTAAAAGAGAAATTTGAACTTTAGATTCAGATTCAGCAACCTCGAAAAGTTAAAATTCAGACAAAATTTTCTTGGTGCTTGGAAGTTCCTTCAATTTTGCAGAATTGTGTAATTAGTAGACACCCTATATAGTTTGTTGTTATGCATAATCCCTTTGACAGACCTTCGCCCTACGCTGGCTGTTCCGCCATTGATCACTATTATAGTTAGTTAGTTATTGATTTTAAAAAATATAGATATATTTTTAAACTTTACTTCCTTGTTTTGAAAGGCTACGTGAGAATTTGAACTTTCGTATATTTATTTTTGCACGTATTTATCTATATTTTCATTTAATATATATTTGTGGGGAGAAAAAACAATAATAAGGAAATAAAATAATTAACTTGAAGGTCTTACTTGAATCCTTACAGCTAATTTTATAAGTTTTTATTTTCTCAGCTGCAAAAAATCACGTGGATGACAAAAGGATAAATTAAAAAAGCACATTCTTAAGTGAACTCAAGGTTTTAATAAAAGCAATTTGTAAGATGCATCACGATCTTCTACTTAATAGCTTGTTTCAGGTGAAGGAAAAAATCATGAGAATACATTTTACAAGATGCATTTAGTAAACTCGCTGCTAGTCAAGAAATGAATGTGACTTGGCAACGAAAATATTTTTTAAAAGATTTAATCGTATGAAATGTTCTCTTGCTTTGTTTATTATGAATGTTTTCGTATAGTAATGTTTTTAATGATGGTATGTAGATTGTAAGAATGGTTGCATCAGGAGCAAGTGTTGCAGTAGATAAGGTATTTTTAAGTAGATGAAAGAATTGCACGATGTATCTTTAAGACTTAATATGTTTCAAGGTTAAAGTATGAGCTTAGCTAAGTTTCAAAGCTGTTTTCAAATTAATTCATTACTATACCCTTGGCAGCACTTGTCAAGTTTCTCACTTTTGAAATTTCCTAACATTAGTTTTAATGGAATAATCAATTTGTTGATAACTAGTTGTAGGTATTGTGTCGTATCTATGAAATTTACATTTTCTTATTCCTTATAATATCCAAGACTAAGAATACTTTGTAGGTAATCATAAATATTTATTGTTGTTTAAATAATAGGCCAGTCATATAGTACATTAAAATCGCAAACAAACGGCTAGTTCTGCTTTTTTAATATGTTGTTAGGAGCACTACCAGTAGTCTATATCCCATTTTGCAGCTTCGAAAGACCTGTGCTAGCGGCGTAGCACTCGAAAAACCACGAAATTTTCGCACTTTTTGCGATTTTCTCACTATATCTCCTAAAGTATGGGTTTTATCACGAAACATGTTGTATACATATTTAAAGTTGGATAAATTTGCTACAAGTTGAGGCCAGAACCATTTCTGTATGTCCGATAGTTACCAAGATACAGCTCTCCGAAAATTGACCATTTTTTCCAAAAAAGTTAAATTTAAAGATTTGGCCAACTTTAGACCCCGAAATCGGGGAAAATACTCATTTAACGGGTAAAACCATAAGGTGAGATGTTGTAGCAAATGTAATAAGCTTTAATTTCATCACAGAAAAATGTCTGTAGGTGTGATAGTTTCCTCACAATAGTGAGAAAACCGCAAAAAGTGCGAACATTTCGTGGTTTTTCGAGTGCTACGCAGCTAGCACAGGTCTTTCGAAGCTGCAAAATTGGATATAGACTACTGGTAGTGCTCCTAACAACATATTAAAAAATCAGAACTAGCCGTTTGTTTGCGATTTTATCGATTTTTAGTGTACTATTTGACTGGCCTATAAATAGTAATCTTATTTGTAACTTATAGTGTTATTTAATCTTATTCAACCATAACTGAAATACATTTTAAAAGAAGAAGCAAAAGTCTCTCCACTCAAAATATTTATTATAATCAAAGCAGCTTTCGGCCTAAAATAAGGCCATCTTCAGTGCCTAAACAAACAATAATCGAACACTAATTAAAATGTCAAAAAAGAAACCGAGACAAATAAAAACGAAGTAACAGTCATGGTAAATAAAATCCAATTAAAATAAAAATAAAATAATAAAATACACATAAAACAAAACAGTCTAACAATAAAATAAAATAAAACATAATAAAAACTGGGCTAAGAATAAGTAACCAATAAAATAAATATTATAAAAATAAGCTAAAACTGAAAATCATCAAAAAATTCAGCTAAGATTAAATAACAAATAAAACAAAGCATTATAAACGTGAGATAAAGAATATACATTAAGAGAAAAAGAAAAACAATCCTCGGTTTCTTTTTACTTTCTCATATAAAGAGAAAGTATTGTGATGGCGCGAGAATTCGATTTTGATATTTTGATGGATTTACACGTTTTGAGGTCCCCTGAGTCCAAAAAAGTGGTTTTTAAAAAATGTATTTCTCGAAAACGGTTCCGACGATTTTGATTAAAAAATTCTCAAATGTAGTCCATTGGAATACAAATCCAACGATATAAGCCGTTTTCCCGGGAAAAATCTAGTTCCTGAGAAAATAGCTTAAAACGCGGACGGAGAGAGCCCGGGTTCGATTCCCCGCCCAGGAGAAGTTATTTTTATGATAAATGAAACTGATGGTCATGGAAACTCAACAAGATGGTCGAAGAAATGTGGTTCAGAATGGGTCATCAGGAAAAATAAAATAAGCTCCTTCACAACATCTTGGCCATATTTCAAATCTCTTAGGCCATCTTCAAGCACATATAACATAAACACTTAATTGAAGACAAGATTTTACTATTCTTATTACAATGCTGATCATGGTTATTTTTTTATATTTATACAAATTTTTAATTTTCTTTACCTTATGCGATTAAAAATATAAACTTCCAAAATGCTGTCAATCTCGATACCACCTTGATATTTTTTTTTATAAAATCTTGCTTTATATTAACACAATTTTAAGATCTAAAGTTTAATAAATAATATTTCCTATCCTCCAATTCCATACCAATATCATAAATAACATTAATGATAACGACGCAAACAAATGATAACGAGATCAAAACGGAAAAAATTATCTTCTTATCACAGACTATTTCTATCACAATGCCAAACATTTTGTTAATCGATTACATATTCTATTGAAAAACCCAGGTTCATTTTCTTACAGACTGTGTAAAAAGCATTTCTATAACAATTTAATATTTCAACATAATAATTATTTAAATTTGTAGAATCTTTCTTATAATTAATACTATTATTATTTTTGAAAATATGTAAAGCTTTTAATGTTAATATTTTTTTTACTTTTAATTTCATTCATTTTTATCTTAGTATTGTCAAAATTTAAAGATGGTCGAAGAAGAAACTATTGTTTCAAAAAATCATTTTGACCGCCCTTTTGATTAAATTCACAGAGTTTATCCGGATTATTTTTTTTTTGAAAAAGGGTTCTCAAAGGAAAAAAAAGAACCTAGTCGAGGGTCCCTTTAATAGATAAGGAACTCGAAAAAAAAGTCGCCGGAAGAATCTAGTTTAAAATGGTTTGGTCGACACTGTGAAGAGAATCAGGGACTGAATCTCCCCTTGAGAGAACCCGTCACCGGCACTATAGCTTTAACCCTCACGGAATATCCTATTCCCCATTCAAGAATCTCAATCTAAACATCTCTCGAGTCATCTATCCTTAGGAGCCACGACGTGGAAACCAATGGACAATCGGCATCAACAAAAAATAAACCTCCGACCGTTTTTCTCAATGGAAATAGAATCCTTTATAATCCATGGAGGATATGAATGGTCACGACATTGAAGACTATTTATAGTACAATACAATTTCCTTTTTCAGTATCAAATCTTAACTGTTAAGAGTTCAACATGTTTAATTCTCCTGTCTTGGTTCCATTTCCTTCTTTAACGCCTCTTTTTCTTAACTAACTATTTATTTGTTAAGGTAGTGGCCCTTATACATTAACCGGGAATCACGGTGTCCATGAAAATAATTGAAAATTAAACATTAATTACCCTACAATATCCATGCATTATATAAAAAACTACCATTTAGACATTTGGCTCTACTCTTAAGAATTAAGAATGATCCCCATTTGTTGGAAATTTATGTTTTAACCACATAAATAGTATAAATAAATCCCCTCTGAAATTAATGCTGTGACTAAGTTAATGTAATGCCGTTATTAAAAGTTAATTAATGTTTGATGTTGATTTATACGAAATAGTCGTATGGTTGTGAACTCTAATCACTTCAAAATTATAAGCAAGAATTTAAATCATAATCAATTAATCAATTAATCAATTTAGTCATTGTTTGGGTGTTTGGTTCTTGGAACGCACCTTTATCATTTCAAAGGGGAACCTGTATGACCGTGGTGTTAAAGTAATTTGACCTGTCTGCTCGGCCAAGGTTGTAGGTTCGATCCCACGCCTTGCTGTTCTGATTTATATGGCTCACTATTAATCCCACAATACTCTCTTCTGGTGATACATCGGTCATTGTCACTCACCAATGATGTGGCCGATCTTTTTATCAAGGGAAGTGCCCAACAAGTGCTTCGTCCTTGCCGTCTTATATGTATTTATCTGCCGGCTTAAACCTGCAGTTGATTTACCTGTAAAAAATCTTTCACTTGGACGAGTCTCGATCCTCCGACCCCCCTGATTCAGATGGCAAACGCGCCAGCTGTTGCACCGCGGCAGTAATTTCCCTGTCGGTGGTAAGCTAGCAGGCGGTTGTAAAAGTGGATTCATTTCTAAGTCATTTGGTTTTAAAGAGTTAGAGCATTCACTAGATGAAGGATTCATGTTTTGTTTTGATGATACATTTGTTATTTTGACTGAAAGACAATTAAAATTGGAATATTGAAAAAGACTTAAGAGGGTTTTGTCGCTATTTAAATTCCTGACGGAATAAATTCCTTCCTTAAAAAATAAGGTCTAAATGCATTATCTTATGGAAGCTAATAGATAATTGTTTGAAGGGGGAAAAAGTTATTGGAATTCAATTGTCCATTGTTAAAACGTAAGAAGTTTAACCTCATTCTTATTCCTTTATCTTTATCCATTATAAGATTAAGATTCGCACCATAAATTTAAAATTAAACTCTTAAGGCTCTATTTTGACGCATTAAAATTCCTTTTCAATTCTTAATAACCCTAAATGGGAACGTGAAACTAAATATAGTTTATAATGAAATTTTAACCGAGGTTTTCTTTTTATTAGATATGAAATAAGGTTTTTGTTAAAGTTTAAGCGAATCCTATCTGTTATGACGCTGAGCGCTCAGAGGATTAAACGAAATAGGGGGGATTATTCTGAAACAGGCGTGGTTAGACATAAAGCTCCTACATACCACATCGTCTTCCATAACTCTAAATCCCCTATAAATTCAAGACGACTCGATCGATCCTACAGTGTAGTTGTCTGCACTGCAAACTTAAATATGATTACAGTGACGCTCATGAATTTTGTTGGAATAAATTTCCTTTAGGTGTAGAGCTAAAGACGATCTATTTTCAGTTTGGATTTTCCAATAAAGTTGTTCCGCATGATATGAAAACGCGGTTCGCTCTGCCCTATTCAATTTATTGGAAACAAGACTACATTTACACCATAATCTATACTTCCTAAATGTATTTTTAATTAAAAGGCAACGTTAATGATTTGAAGCTAGGCTTCTTTGTATTTTTATGGGTACTTGTTAATTAGGAGCCCTCCCTAAAAGTTAGAGGTGGTTAAAGGGGGTTTGAGGTGGTTAGAGGTGGTTTGGAGATGGTTAGAGGTGGTTAGAGATGGTTAGTGGTGGTTAGAGGGGGTTAGAGGTTGTTAGAAGTGATCTCTAACCACCACTAACTTTAAGGGAGGGCTCCCAACTGATAAGCACCTTTATATGCACTACAATATACGTCTAACCATGAATTAAGTAAAAAATTACTTCTAAATATTTCTGTTTAAGGCTTTATTTTTCTGTAATATTGAATCTAACTTGGACATAATGTATGCAATTTTGTATCTTAGAGCTTATCCTGATCTGAACATTAAATTAGATTAAAAAAAAAAAAAAAAAAATATATATATATATATTATATATATATATATATATATATATATATATATATATATATATATATATATATATATATATATATATATATATATATATATATATATATATATATATATATATATATATACAATTAAACTTAAAGGAGTGGTTGGAGCGTATATGGAGCTCATCGTATAGGAGTACCATAAATTGTTAATAAAACCATCTCTCACTTTATTTTAAATCAAATTATAATTATTATTACCTAGAGAAAAATACACTCCAGCGCTGCGCTGGAGTGCATTTTTCTCTTCTCTGTTTCCAGTAGTTAATAATAATAATAATTTGATTTAAATTAAAAATTAAACTTTCCGTAGTATGAAAACTACCAAACCTTCTTACCAAACCTACTTTCTCATAAAAAGAGAAAGTATTGTGACGGCGCGAAAATTCGATTTTTGGATTTTGATGGAGGTCCTCTGAGCCCAAAAAAGTGGTTTTAAAAACTTGTCTGTCTGTCGTCTTTGCAGATGCGTGGAGCCTCAACTACTAGGCCGATTTTGACGACAATTGGCATACATGTTCAGAAAAATTGAGAAATGAATTTTAGCTCCTAATTTTTGGGGCGGTACCTTCGAAAGTTCTAAAAAAAAAACGTAAAAATCATTATTCCTTGAAATTCGTTTCCGATGATTTTCATTAAAAAAATTCTCAAACGTTGTCCCATTTAAAAACGAATCTAACGATATATGCCGGATTCCCGGGTAAAATCTAGTTTTCGAGGTATTGATCAACATAAATCTGATTTTGTTAAAAAACGAAAACAAACTTTTTTTTGGGGGGATCTGAAATCGAGAATATATGAGGTTTGTGAAGTTATCTCGGGCCGATTTTTTTATCAATTTCTTCCTCAATCGGCACTGATGATTGATGATGGCCTTATATAAGGCTGAAAGCTGCCATGTTAATAAATCAGTTACAATTTATGTGGAGAAACAATTTATGTGGCGAGACCATTTATGTTATTCCTTAAAGAAGTCGCTCATAATTTATGGAAAAATATAAAATTAATAATAATTAAATTAATGCAAAAGTATGATATTAATTGTCTAATTGTATGTTAATTGTTTTTGTTACAGGTGAGTGGCTTTATAGATGATTAAATTGTTTGACCTCTCTGTAAGTACATTTCAAATAAAAACTATTATTAGTATTATTACTAATAATTTAATTTAATTATGAGAGAGTGGATAGATATAATCATGGGTCTATGCTTGTAAGAATAAAAAGGATATTGTAGTCTTATAGTACATTCTAACACGTTTAGTTTTGGAATAGACCCGAATTAATAAGCTGAAGGACCTCCTTGTAATTGTTTAGATCATGTAAACTATTTCTCCTAATCTTCAAACAGAAGAAAACTGTTAAAAACTTTTTTCTTTATTTATTAACGTTTTTTTTTATTTAAACATAATCTATCACAACCTGAGAAACCTAAATTTTTGAAATCTTTTAATTGGTCCAGGTCTTAAATGAAATTATATTATTTGACAGAAATTCTCATTATTTTAAATACTGTATGTCCCCAGTTCGAGTTGCCTATCGGTGTAAATGACAAATAATTTCATTTTTCGAGAAAAAGTTACTCGTTGTAATAATTTCTGCTTGTTTTGAAAAAACAAATTTCGTACTATGTAAAGTGCACCCAATAATTACAATTTTCAAAAATAGTATCAAGATTTAAGTGGGTTTATTTTTGATTTTTTTTCGAAAAAATGTTAGTTGTTATAAAATTGTTTATTTAATATCCTGAGGTAATTTATGTCATAAAAAAGTGAAAACATTTTTGTCAGAAATTATCCTCGTCCCTATTGCCCCCCCCCCCCATGCACTTTGCACCCAAAAAGTACAAATATCTAAATTTATTCAAGACATAAGTGTAATTATTTTTATTTTTTTAGAAAAAAGTTACTTTTTATCATTTTTTCTTTCTTGTCCAAAATGAAGATTTGTCTAGTTAAAATAATTGTACCATGTACTCTGTATGTAAAAAGTTCAAATCTTGTTTCAACATTTGATAAAAAGGTTTGTTAACTAATTAATTTATAACCTAATATGATAAGACAATAGTTATTTATGCACCTAGGGAGTAAAGTAAGCCATTATTCCCTGAGCGAAAAAAGTTGGTTCTTGAGACGAAGCCGAAGGAACCATGGTCCCTAAATCCCGAGGCGAAGCCGAGGGACTTGGACTCTTTAATTCCCGAGGCGCAGCCGAGGGGAATAATGGCACTTTACTCACGAGGTACATACAATATTTTATCTCCAGTAGGAAGAAAATACACATTTTCGTCCATAGCACAGTTTTTATTTATTATTTTAATAAATAACAATAATTATTAGAACTTTTAATAGCAGATATAAGAGATTCAATATTAAAAACAAATAAGAATTGGAATTAAACTCAAATAGAAGGTTATTTAGATGCAGGTTATAATGTTGTAAACAAAGATAAACATGGTCAAAAAAGCGCAGTGCCGCCAACCTGATTTCAACAACTTCATTACATTAGCCATTCATTTTCTACTATTTATAAAATAATTAAGTTGCAATCTTTACTTTTTTGCCCTACTTTACTTTTTCGCCCTACTTTTACTTTTTCTCCCTACTTTTTGAGTCAGGGATGAAAAGACCTGTTTTAGTCCCTCTAAACTAATTCAAAATCATAACTTTTTTCCCCTACTGGAGATAAAAATCATTGTTGCAACTAAACAAATAATTATTTCAGGTTAGGCACGAGTACGTGTTATCACTTAAAAAAATAAGGGTTGATCAAGCTATTTCAATTGTAGATTTCTCTGCGTGTTAAACTCAATGTTTTAATTAGTCTTATTTTGCTTTGTTTGAACTAATTAATACCGAGCTACTCAGCGTTATTCAGTTAAAACAAAATCTCAGTGAGTAAAAAATAAACCCATTTCTCGAATTTTGCTGTAATATACATTTCCTTCTTTGTTGTGAATAAGTTAGGCTGAGCGTGCTTAGAAGTCCTGGGTAGTATTTTAAGTCATTAAATTCAAATAGCCGGGTTAGCTAATATTTCAGTGTTTCTTATGCTCAAGTTATATTTTCGTCTTTTCACTTTGACAGTACTGTTTTAATATAATTCTGTAAGGTTGCGAGCTTTAAATACCAGTTCCTTTCTTTTTAAATTGTCGCTTACTTTATGTTATTGCTTCGAGTCCCCCGGTTTGAGGTAGTTAGTGTTTCCTTTCGCTTGGAATTTGAGAATTTTCAAGGTTTCTCTCCCCCGTTACCTTCTCTCTTTTGTTATACAATAAAGTTCTACAACGTGTCGCTACTGTTTTAAATTTTAGAAAAGGCTCTTTTGTATTTATTAAACTATTTAGTTGCTTGGAGAGGAGAGAGAATCCGGTGAAGGGTGAATAACCTTTCTCTGAATTCCTAAGGACGTTAAGCGATGGATAACATTGTAATGTTTAGGGAATTGTTTCCGTGGTAGGGTCGAAACCCAGAGGTTAGTGAGAAATTTCAGGGCTGGGGATTACGGGAAGTGATAATCTGGAAGGCTTGTCGACCCGGGTAGACCTTTAGGTCGACTCGTTTAAATCATCCGGCGATGTGAATAGCCCCACTGTGGACTGTGGACTGTGGGAATTAAAGGGAGTGGAATTCAGACTAAAAACAGATAAACCGCCTTCTCTTTTCACTCAAAAACGAAATTCTCTATTTTCAATACAAGTGAGTGTTACGCTACCTAGTGTATTTTCAAGCCGATGTGAAGGTCGCAAAACGTTAAACAAGATAGCACAGTATAACGATTTGTTTCACATGATTTTCATGTTGAAATCTCCACAAAATGTTTAGGTTTGAAGTGGGTTTTCTGGCTAATATTCTTCCCTCCCTCTCTCGTAACAACCCCTTTTATTTTAACCCCCCCCCCGACTATACTTCGCAAAATCTCTCACCGTAGAAGCGAGCAAAACAATGCCCATACCAGTCCCACCTCTTACACAATTTTCCCGCCTGACGACACAGTGTTTAACTCCCCCCACTCCGTCGACTGAGCTATTCAAAACATGTAGCATATATCACTGGACTCCCCCCACCCCTAAACAACGCTTCTAACTAAACAAACTCCCCCCTACTCCACTTCCACTCCTCTTCAAATTAAGAGGGAAAACTGAAAACGAGTGAAAAACCAAAAACAGAGAGAGACAAAAATATTTTAAAACCCCCTAGAGTGTTTTTCGTTAAATAAATTAATTAATATGAGAAATATTAAATTATCTCTCTACTGTCGAAACATTTATTTTATTCAGAATTTTAGAGGCTTTAATTTTTTCCCCAACTGAAATTCTGGGAAGTATTTTCAGTGAAAACATGTGTAAACAATAACTCGAATATTGTGTTCAATTTACATTTAATATGATTTAATTTTACCAGATTTGAAAAAGCTTAGAATAATTTCTTTTATGTTTTTTTTTGCACGACACAAGTTTTAAAACAGGGAGTGAATATTCATCATAGTCATATAGTATATGTTCAAAAATAATGGTTTGGTATTAAATTAGCCAGTCCTAATTGAGTAAATTTTAACTTTATTATATTGCTTCCGAGCTTACCGAAGGTAACGGAAGCATTGTGTTCACTTTTGAGAACAAAAAGTTTTATGTCTTCGATTTTAAAAATTCCAAGACAGATATCCGTTTCAGACATCAGGGAACATTTTTGGTTCCGTGTCTGTCTGTCTGTCTGTCTATCTGTCTGTCGGTCTGTGTGTCCGCGAATCATGAAACGTGCGACGATAACTTGAGTAAATGTCGACCGTTTTGATGAAATTTGGTAGACATGTTCATTTTACCAATGCCCAGGACGAGTTCGTTGGACAACGTTATTCGTTTAAGCGTTCACAAGCAACGCTCGCTTAAACGTGAACTTCAAATTTATAATTGGAATTTTAGGTCGGGAAAAAAATCAAACTTCATCTATTCAATGAGACAAACACTTTTTTCAAATACAATTTTTTAGTAAAACCAACAGCGACACCGCTATGAAGTGTTAAAGATCGCTAAATACTTTTAATAGTTTTTACACAATAAACAATGAAGTTATATAACGTTACTGTTAATATAACAATAAAGTACATGATAGGATGCGAAGGAGCTATGTGCCACACTAATTGGCAGGCTATTTTTAATTATTTTATTTATTCTTTCCATACTATTTTTTCCCAAATAAAAATATTGATACTTAAGATAAAATAAATACATCGTACATCCCTTCACTAAAACTAAATATATTCATTTATTATTTTATATTTTTAATTGTACTATTTCCATTTTAGGCTTTGAAGACCCCTGTTTTGTATCCTAATCAAGTTCTTGGTTTCTCATCTATACAAATTGATTTATTACTTCGTTTATACAAATAAATATAAGTAAGTAAAGCTTAATATGGAACTCTGTTAAAGGCTCTGTTTATTAGGGTAGGCAAGACCAAGGATCCTTATATTTTCCTGCGTGTGTCTGTCTGTCTGTCCGTCCGTCTGTCGCCTGCTCTCACGGCTACACCTTTCGATCACTTTGAAATTTGGCATATACAATACATATGGGTGGTTCTAATTTAAAGTGCAATCTTCATGTCCTAGATGAATAACTGGAGCGTTTTTCACATAATTGACAGAATTTTTCTTCATGGTAACTCAGTTAAGCTTAGAGAACTACAACCAAGCAAAAAAATAATGCGCCGTTTAATTTTAATCATACAAAAATTTTCAAAAGGCGATTTCGTAGCAACAATGCTTGTCCTTAAGTCAGTTATTCATATTCACTTCACTCTAGCTCGTACATTAATAATGTTATTCAAAATTTTATTGGATAATTTTGAAGTAGGATCCTACCAGAATTAAAATATGTGTTAGTTATTAAAAATAATAAATTATTACTAAACGGAACTTAAAGTAAAAGTTTTTCCTTAAAAAAAATGTAATTACCATGGCATTATATAAATGTGACCCTACTCTGGCTGTGGCAGGGAGATTTTAAGTGGCGAGAGATTTTTGCAATGCCGCAACACTGGTTTTCTAGCAACAGTTGATAGGGGATGAGCTGAACCCTTCAGTTGGGATCTAGCGCTAATTCAGATTGTTCTTCCAGTTGCGTACCCTTTTAAACGTAATTACCGTGCATGTTATTAAAGTCTATTTTCAAAAACTTTTTAGGTTAAGTTATAGTTCATTGTTTAGGCTTTTAAGAGTGCTATTTAATGGTGTATTAAAATTGGGTTTTTATTTTAAACTACTGACCAAAATATTTTCTTAATGTGTAAAATGTACTTTAAGAAAATATTTTGGTCAGTAGTTTAAAATAAAAACCCAATTTTAATACACCATTAAATAGCCCTCTTAAAAGCCTAAACAACCGTGCACGAAAAAGTGTGATTCACGTGGCTTAATTACCATGTTTTAAATAAACTTAATTCCGGCCTAAAAATTTAAAAAATTATTTCTCATCTGTCCCGCATGCTGCAATATATCTGAAATTAGTCCGAGAACATTCCATAATTTTTCCTAAATTTTTTTAAAAAGTCAAAATTTTCAGTCCAAGTCCAATTTTAGATTCCAAAATAGCACTTTAAATTAGATTCACCCATATATATATATATATATATATATATATATATATATATATATATATATATATATATATATATATATATATATATATATATATATATATATATATATATATATATATATATATATATATATATATATATATATATATATATATATATATATATATATATATATATATATATATATATATATATATATATATATATATATATATATATATATATATATATATATATATATATATATATATATATATATATATATATATATATATATATATATATATATATATATATATATATATATATATATATATATATATATATATATATATATATATATATATATATATATATATATATATATATATATATATATATATATATACAGTAAAACCTGCTAAAGTGACCACCCGTGTATATTGACCACCTGGTCAATGTGACCACTTTTTCATGGTCCCTTCAGAAATTCAATACTTTCCTGTACATTTTATTCTGCTTATTGTGACCATCTGCCTATAATGACCAGTGACCACCTTCTTCTGGTCCCTTGAAGTAAATTTATTTCGGTTAAAGTGACCAAAGTAAAAAAAATAAATAAATAAACATTAGTGAGAATACCTATTAGAATTTTGAAACATTCAGTTTTTAATTTACTTTCTTAGAACTAATATAGTACTAGTTATTGCAATATCAATGAAACCCTCTTTACTTTTTTTTTTATTTTTTTTATAGGAATTATTAGAAGGATTTATATCAAGGAAATCAGTAAAATGAAATTATTCTTGCTGGTTCTAAGAGTTAACTACATATATAGAGTACATCATTTCTCTGTATTTTTATTTTTATTTATTTTTTTTTCTTTTTTTCACTTCCTCCTCATTTCTTTGGAATATCTTCTCTTCTGTTTTTATTTTATTTCTAGCTCAGTTCTTAGTATGATTTAGAAAGTAAACAGTTAAAAGGAGTAATTTTTTTAATTTTTGTTTTTTCATGTGCATTGGGTATTTTGCACTGAAATGACCTTAAAAAAATGTTTAGACTTTACTATTAAACAGTAATCAGTACAATACATGGTTTTTTTTTTTAACTTTTTAAAGATAAATGTCTCACCTCGTTTTTTGCATAAATTGTAAAAAATAGCTAATCATATTTCAGAAAATATGATCTAATCATATTTGCTTTGGCTATTAAAAAGTTAATTTTACGTGGAGAGACTATTTTATTTTTCCATATTTCAGAAAGGTTTAATTTTACTAAAAAAAAAAAGATTGTGTGACTATTCCATAAATGTTCCTTTTCACCCTGTACATATGTAACATTATAAAAAATCAAGAATGAGTAATTTGTTTTTGCTCATTTTGGGTATGTTGACCACCTGCCTAAGGTGACCAGTTTTGGTCGGTCCCTTCGGTGGTCACTATATCCAGGTTTTACTGTATATATATATATATATATATATATATATATATATATATATATATATATATATATATATGTATATATATATATATATATATATATATATATATATATATATATATATATATATATATATATATATATATATATATATATATATATATATATAGAATCTAATACTTATAGAGATCTGTCTAAGGAACCTGTCAAACCATCACGTGATCTGTCAGAGTTGGAGTAGGAGTAACCCTCTCCCTTTTTAATTTTTCAAAATTAAGCGCTGCTTTTATCTATACCACCGCTTTAACAAAGGGTTTGAAATGAAAATGGTTTTTACTTAATAAATAAAAAGAAATCAAAAGTAAAACTTAAAAAAAAAAAAAAAAAATAGGCATCTTGAATTCCCTTGAATAATTATTACGGTACTTCAAAAAAAAAAAATTAAAGTGTATGCATTACACTAATTAATAACTGAGAAGGCTGTACTTGACAAACATGAAAGTAAACCTCCAAGTGTATCTCAAGCATCGTGGTTAAAGAATAAAATGTTTTTTAATTTGCTTAAAGGATTTGTGTAAACTGAGTCAACCACTTGTGTTCAGGCGACAATTCATCGAGCATCCTTTGAAATTCATTTTAAAATGTTTATTTTCCAGAGATAAAAACAGGCTTAATTGCTATCATTGAATTATGTTTTAGACAAATTAAATTAATTAAAATTTCGTGCCATGTACAAAAAGTAAATCTGTTGGGGTTTTTTTAAGGCCTAAAATAAATTATAAAAGGCTTTTTTATAAATAAAATTTAATTTTTGAACCTCTTGTTTACGCGAGCGTTGCGCGCGAACTCTTGGACGGATCACACTGTCCAACGAACTTAGCCTTAGTATTAGTAAGAGGAACATCTATAACAAATCGGTCAACTTTTACTCAAGTTATCGTCGGACACGTAAACGTTACTGACAGACAGACAGACAAGATGCATAGTTTCTTGAATGTAAGAAGCTCGCTTACGCTCGCTTCAATAACTAAACTAGGCATCGCGTGGCTCTATCATTGAAGCGAGCGTATAGTAATAAATATGTATTAAATAGTGAAAAAATAGATAATCATGAATCATGATGAGTTGATAGATAATGTATAGTAGTAGTTCAGCGCCTTGTAGTAATGGAACCACCCCGCATTCTTACTATTCCTCTAACCACACATCTCCTTTTCAATTATTATAAAATGTATCTCTTTGCTACAAACAAACTACTGCATGTATCAAATTGAAATTTTGCATGCCTGTTGCAATTGTGTATTAGATGGTGTCTATGAAGTTTTATTAAAATCGTTACGTTAGAACGTAAGATATCGGTAAAAAGGTTGTTTTCTCTATTTTAAACGTTTAGGTCCGCTTTAATAGTTTTCGCTTTAATAGTTTTAGTGTCGCTGTTGGTTTTACTAAGAAATCTTATTTGAAAAAAATGTTCGTCTCATCAAATAGATGATGATAGAATCTTTTGCCGTCCTGAAATTCCAATTTAATTTTTGAACCTCTCGTTTACGCGGGCGTTGCGTGCGAACTCTTGGACGGATCACGCTCTCCAACGAACTTAGCCTGAGTATTAGTAAGAGGAACATGTATACCAAATTTCAACTAAATCCGTCAACTTTTACTCAAGTTATCGTCGGACACGTTAACGTTACACACAGACAGACATATTTCGTTGAATGTAAGAAGCTCACTTACGCTCGCTTCAATTACTTAATTCAAATATTGGATAATAGTTAAAATATGTAACTTAAATATTTCATAACTGCATCCCTGTTATCGGATAAATTAACAATTTTCTCTCGTTTTTTTTTTTTTTTTTTTTTTTTTGTAAATCTTTGAAAAGAAAAGCTATTCTTCTCCAGTTGCTCAAATAATTTAAACAGGGTAAACACTGTTTAAGGGGTAACACTGTTTTAGGGGTTTAAAAAAGAAAAGTGACTATTATTCTTGGGAAATCGGGATTGCTTTAGTTCTATTTTGGCTCCCTGTTGAAGAAAAATCAGAGCTAACGAGATCCAAACACAACTTATTTACTTTCCCCGCGCTTTTTCTTCTCCCTTCTCTTTGTTCTAACTTTATCCGACGTTATTTTAAGTAATACTTTATCCTCGAATAACTTCTATCTCCCTCCTTAAAGATTGTTAACAGTGCTTTGAATATATTTACACTTGCACTTGTATAATGGGGGAAATTTATTATCAGATGAACGCATCCCCAGATGAAAATGTTGATGTATTTTCTTTAACGTATTCATTATCAATGTCCTTTAAGGTTAATTTGAAAGTCGTGGTGATAAATAGATTCTTCTATATATTAGGTAAAGTAATAGCTTTTTACGTACCTAGAGCACCAAGGGCGTTATTACAGGCCGAGGGCGAAGTTTGAAAGCACAAGTGCGTTTAACGCCCGAGGCCTGTCATGTCACTTACTACTCGTGGTGCGAACACTATTTTACCGCCCACCATATAAACTAATTACTAAACATGCAAACTATTTTGCCGTAATTCAAAACAATAAATGCATATTAAGGTTACATCAAGGTTACATCAGTACCAAAACAAACCGCAGTTATAAAAATATTGATTGTTACCAATTGAACAGCTGACGCTGAGAACTACTAGCGCTTCCTGCACGCCGCGCCTCGGCCAGGAAGCGGCCGCTTCTCCAACTACTAGCGGCCCTGTAAAGATAAAGCATGCATTTTTACAGGCCCCAGGGCTGTAAAATGGAACTTTACCGGCTGCTCAGGATAGCAATGTTTACAAGTGGAGGGCGATAAAATAAACAAAATCGACCGTGACAACTTAGCCCAGTGTTTTATATTTATTAGTTTTTGATTTTCCGAGTTTTCGTAGGTACGTTTAATTATTATTGAACATTATATCAAAATTGATTATAAAAATAACTTCTCCTCGGTGGGAAGTCGAACCCGGCCTCTCTCCGTCCGCGTTTAAAGCTATTTTCTCAGGAACTAGATTTTTCCCGGGAAAATGGCTTATATCGTTAGATTCGTATTTAAATGGGCTACATTTTTAAAATTTATTAATCAAAATCGTCGGAACCATTTTCAAGAAATAATATTTTTTTGAAGAAGTAAAAATTAATAAAAATCATATATATATATATATATATATATATATATATATATATATATATATATATATATATATATATATATATATAGTACTTAAATTGAAATTGGTTAATAATTTAGGGGGTATGATGAAAAGATAAAAATTCAAAAGAAACAAAATGCGACGTTTCAATTACGTTAAAAGACTTTTTTCTAAACAAAACAGAAAAAAATGATAAATGGTAAATGATTAGAAAATGGAATTTTTCTTTTACATTCTATTTCCTTCGGATAAAGTTTTCCCCCCCAAAAAAACCCTTTAAGAAAAGAAAATGGGTTCAACAAATGTTGTAAGAGGAGTAGTTAGAAAAAAAGAAATATAGGATCAATATCGCTAAGAAAATGAAGCGAAAAATAAAACATGGATGGGTAACATCTGCTCGTAATAAAACTGTGTTACTAAATGCCATTAAACTATTTACTCTTTTACTTTTACTTATTACAATTTTTTTTATATCGTGCCATTTATATTACAGCTACTGACTACCAGAAATCCTTTTTTTTAAAAAAAAAAAAAACATTTTACAAAGTACGATACATTAAACCCCAAAGAAAAAAAAAAATTATTTTTTCCTTCCCAGACTTACTCTTTAGAAAATAACCATTTTTTTAAAAATGTTTTATTATCTCTTTTCTTTTTTGTGTCATAATATTTTTTATGGATAAATCTTTTTTTTGAAACAGTGAATGAAAATATTGTTTAGTTTAATTGAAATTTATGTTCTTAATTATGATACTTTTACTTTTTTATAATGTTTTATAGACATTATAAAATAATATGTACCCGTTTAAAAATAAGTTGTATTAATGCTTGTTTTTTTTATAAGGAAGTTCTAAGATTCCACATTTGAAGTTAGTTCTAATCCAACTTCAATATTATATGTATTAGTCGACAGTAAAGTTCAGTTTAATGTAAACTAATTTTTTATTATAGTTTAGTTTATGACGAATTTATTGAAAAGTATTATTTTATTGTAATTTGACCTACCTATAACCAGGCTATCATTGAATATTATCTTATAACAGTGTAATTTTAAACTAACATATTTTTAGCATCTTATGGATGGTAGCATTATGGACAGCTAGTTTTAAAACATATTTGTAGCAGCTTATGAATGGTAGTATTATGTACAGCTGGTTTTAAAACATATTTGTAGCAGCTTATGAATGGTAGAGTTATAGACAGCTAGTTTTAAAACATATTTTTAGCAGCTCATGAATGGTAGAGTTATAGACAGCTAGTTTTAAAACATATTTGTAGCAGCTTATGAATGGTAGAGTTATAGACAGCTAGTTTTAAAACATATTTTTAGCAGCTCATGAATGGTAGAGTTATAGACAGTTAGTTTTAAAACATATTTGTAGCAGCTTATGAATGGTAGAGTTATAGACAGCTAGTTTTAAAACATATTTGTAGCAGCTTATGAATGGTAGAGTTATAGACAGCTAGTTTTAAAACATATTTGTAGCAGCTTATGAATGGTAGAGTTATAGACAGCTAGTTTTAAAACATATTTGTAGCAGCTTATGAATGGTAGAGTTATAGACAGCTAGTTTTAAAACATATTTGTAGCAGCTTATGAATGGTAGAGTTATAGACAGCTAGTTTTAAAACATATTTGTAGCAGCTTATGAATGGTAGAGTTATAGACAGCTAGTTTTAAAACATATTTGTAGCAGCTTATGGACAGCTGGTTTTTAACATTTTTTGAATCTAACATGAGAAACATCATCCTTCCTCTGTAATCTCCTTTAATCGCACTTTTTCTGAATGAATGCTGATGTTAAGTATTTCACATTTTAGGTAATAAACCAGCTTTATCACGTTCTAGTTACACACAATGTTAGTGACAAAGTTTCATGGAGTGAAACATCAAAATTTAGTAATATTGCAAAAAGTTTATTAAACCTCTTTTGCAAAAAAAGAGTTATGTATCGAAAGAGAGCACCCATGTGATTAACTAGCTTTCAAGCAATTTATTCCGTCATCATATGGGATATTACAATGGTGAAACAAAAAACCTAAAAAGGTTTCGTAGGACGGTGTGTAAGAGAGGAGCTGTAGTTAGAAAATGGTACATCCGATGGGGTGGTTGGAAAATGCCAAGATCAAGAGGATAAAAGGCATCATGAAGCTTTAGGAGTGTGGGTGGTGAAATTGCGAACACCCTGGTTTAAAAGAGAGAGTGGGGTAATAGTGGGGAAACGAGTTGACAGGGAGTATGGGAGGAAGTGGTGGGGCAAGCTTTATAATGAGAAGGGCTTGTAATTGGAATCAGCTGGGGGAAGTTATGGGGCTTACTGGGTAACGGAGAGGAACAAGGTTAGTTCGAAAAACAGGGAGTGGTAGAGACCTCCGATATGGCAAGGGTTTTCGAGACCATCAGAATCGGAATGAAAAGGGAGATTTCCAAAGTACCTTTAGGGTTAGGAATAGAACGAGAGAGTGTTAGGGATCAAAAACCTCAACACTGTGAAAAGACGAAGCTACTGGGGAACGAAATAATCCCCTTGTAGAACCCCTGATGCTGCTAGCACGGAGGTAAAGGAAAACCCCCAGATAGGTCTTCTCTTTAGAAATCCTTCCGACACCACGTAGAAGGCCACTAATGCCTCGAAATTACACCGACCTCCCACCTCTCTCTTTATATTTTCGCTATATCCTCAGGTCCGCTTCAAACTCCATCCTTCGATAACTTCCATCTGAGGTCTCTATGTAAGAAACCGGCCGTAGATCGTTCTTATCTTCTCACTCACTCAGATACCATTCCACCCGTGAAACACAAACCTTTTCCACTTGTAAGGAAAAAAAAGAGAAAATATTATATATTTACAGAGCGAGACTACACCGAGTTGGAAAATACTCATTTTTTTATACTTAAGTCGAACGATGGCCTACTGTGTCCCATCTTGAGTCACGGACCGTCTTAAATCAGACAAGCGTGATAAAAAAACATCAAAACCAACACCGGATACTAAAATCAATAGTGATTCGATAAAAAGAAGAATATAGTCTGCCAATTAATGTGGCACATAGCTTCCTCATGTTCTATTTCATATATTTTAATGATTTTATGATTTTACAACTTATTATGGTCAAATTTATTTGTGGTCTTATATAAGTTTTAACCTACTGCACCCATTTGTTTCTTTTTTACATGCGCACAAACATACATTTATTTACACCTATAGCTTCAAAACTACTTATTTTATTTGTATGAAACTTTTATAGTTTATCTAAAGTTACTCGCAGATAGTCCCAGATTAATTTGAACCGTCTGCGCTCTTTAACTTTTGCTAAATTGATACTTTAATTCATGTAATAAATCAAAACCATTTTGGCAGATTAAAAAAAAGGGGGAAAACAATTTTAAAAAATAGACAATTATGGCAAAATCAAGAAAGTACGTGACTATCAAAATTTCATAAAAATCAGATGAGTAATTTTGAAGATATATGGGTAAATATGGGCAAATGTATGTTTATGCGGATGTAGAAGAGAAAAAAATAGGCCCAGAGAAGAAATTGGAACAACAATGGGCTAATTATGACTTACCATTCAAATTTCAATAAAATCGTAAGATTATTTTTTAAGATATGTAGGTTCGCAAAAATTGAGTCAGACCGACAGACACTGAACCAAAAATGTTACAGCAGCGAGCAAAACTCACCTTTAACCGATCTTTTCTTCCAACTCTGTGAACCCACATTCTTCTCCGACTTCTGTGTTGAATTATTCTCTAATTATCATGTTCTTCCTCTACTCTAAGGCAAGTGTGAGTACTTCACTTTGTGTTCAACTTTGTAACATTTTGTTTCAATGAAACAGCTGCATGAGCATAAAAAAAAACTTCCTCAAGACAGTGAGACATTTTCATGTTTTCGCTCTGCGTAAACTACCGACATAAAATGAAATAAAATCTGTAATTTATTCAATTAATTGATAAAAGTAGATGGAAGATAATTTTTTATTCTTATCTCCACACCGCACCGGCACTGCCGCGGCTTGATTACAAACGACTGAATTCAAAGGCGCCGGCCCGCCTTCTACGAATTGTTAATATGCCTTCATACTAGGTACGCGCCGAGAGGGCTGAGAGTTGATGGCAACCTCCTGTACTTTCCTAACTCCCTGGCGGTGGAGGGAAGCCCAACAGCTGGAGACAGACTGTGCACACCTCCTATACCTTTCTAACTCCTTGATACACAGGGTAACGTTTTTTAGTAACACTTTTCGAATTATGTAACACAGCCTAAACATGAAAATGTCAATATAGTAACATTGAGTTGAGATGATACGGTGCTGGTGTGGCCCGGCCTTTACTAGTGTTAGTATAAATCTAGGGCTTCCTTTAAAGACCTCGTATAGAAAAATGTTTAATTTTTCTGAAGAATGATTTACAGTAAAGGATCTTGGATAAATTGTTGCTAAATCTCTTCTACTTTATAATAAAGTTTTTAGCCTTAGAAGTCTACGTCATCGTGTAAGTTACGAGTTTATTGATTAAGTCCTCTATTTTATAGATGACAATGTCGCATTGCACAACTTTTTTTCTTTTAAATCATTCTTTAACTCACATATGTGAGATTTTCGAAATTCTATAATAGTAAAAATCAAAAAGAATAAAGCGGCCATTGAGAGCAGCCTTTGCAGACTCCTTGATCTCCCCTCGCACCAGTTGGCATGGGAAACTTTATACGTTGTAATCTCGTGGGGCCATATCCAGGGAAATGGTATTAAAAACGTGAGCCAATACCAAACCAATAACATACTGACCAAATAATACCCTTACTCTGTACTATATTACTAAATTTATTTGATAAATCAAACACTTCTCTTTTTTTCTCTTCTTCACATCGATATTTTTGTATGTTGGATATTAGTCTAATATGTTTTATATTATTCCAGGTCAATTGTTAATTACAATTTGTTTTTTCTTTTAATTAATTTTTTTATGAAGACGTTGTTTGGTTATCGAATAACACCTCTTTCATGACTTCAAGGTGTTTTATTAACTATAGATTTAATTTATTCAGCGATAAAACATTTATAAATTAATAAGTCAGTGTTAAAAGCACAAGATGGAAAATCTTTAGTTATTTTTTCCAGCCCTAAGCTCTCTAAGTTTAATTTCGATCAAGTCTCTTTAGATGCTATAGAAGAAAATGGAATAGCCTATTCAACAACTCCTGGGAAAACGTATTTGCTTTGAAATCTGATATCAAATTTTTATTACTTTAAGTCCCTTTTATGCTTTGTACTTTCTTTACTCTGTGAATGAAAGGATAATGTAAGGAAAACATCGATTTCAACTATTCAATTACTTCCAATCTTTCTGCTATATAAAAATATAGTAAAATTAATAATGTTATGTCAATACGGAATTAATTTACACGTTGTTTTTTGAAACTCGCAAAAACCCACAAATTCTTGCTATTTCGTTAACAAAAGCTTTTATCTACAATTGATACGAAATATAAACATCATATCTCTGTTTAGATGCGTAGAAAGTGATTATTTACGTACTTGTATTCATTGCGCGTGCGGAGTCTCATGGTTCTGAAGAATTCCTCTTCTTTACCACGCTAGCGCGGTAAAGAAGAGGAATTCTTCAGCTTTACGCATGATTAGCGAGTTTGTTTACATTTTTACAAAACTAATTTGCTATTCTTTTATTAAAGTAACTGTTTATATCGAGTTTTTAGTGAAAAACAATAAATGAATCAAGTGGCTTTGACGAAAATGTGGAGAATAATACTCCTCCAGAAATAATTAATTCGGCAAAAAAAGAACTCAAGATTAATGCCATCTTTATCAAGAGAAGAGATACGAACTTACATACGGCAAGTTTATTTTTTTCTGTATTTATTATTTAAATCTAACAATCATAGATAAAGTACGGTACGCAACTCGTGGGAAAACGGCATTTTGCATTGCTCGTGTGGTTTTACTACCCTCGCTGTCGCTCAGGTGCAAACTCCACACTCGCATGTAAAATGCTACTTTCCGCACTCGACGCGTAATGTGCTATTACCTTGCTTGATTATTATTTAATCTAATATTAATATTAATCTAATACTAATATATTAAGCTAATATTAATATCAATATAATATTAATATTATTCTAACATTAATTTATTTTAATATTAGATTATGTGATCGATCTTAACAACGAAAATATTTGTCTCCGATTTCAAAAATTCCAAGACAGAAATCCGTTTCAGACATCAGGGAGCATTATTGGTTCGGTGTCTGTCGCTCTGTCTGTCAGTCGCTAAATGTTTGAACCGACATATCTTAAAAACTACACGTCTGATTTTTAATGAAATGTATGTGGTAGGTTTTAATTTGCCCATTTTTGGTCCCATATAATTTTAAATCTTCTGCGCCTATTTGTTTCTCTTCCAAATGCTCACAAAAATACATTTATTTACACCTATATCTTCAAAAGTAGTCATCTGATTTCTACGAAATTCGGATGGTTTGTCGAAAGTAAACCGCAGATAGTACCAGAATAATTTCAACCGTCTACGCTCTTTAAGTTTTGCTTAATTGTTAATTTGATTCATGTAAAAAATCAAACAACTTTAAATTTAAATAATTAATATAAAAATACCATTTTAAAAAAGTAGTCTTATTTTCAACAATTTTTTTTCTGTATACTTCACCTAAATTGTTTCCATGTGCAAATTGGTGAAAGATTGAAAGACGGAAAGTGGTTCAAAATTGGGGTAATAGGTGTGCGATGAAACTTACAAAGTAAAGTAATATAAGACCAGTAGAAAGAAAGGGAAACAATGAAATAAATCAGACAATAATTGTTTATTGTTTATTGTTTATTGTATAACATCGAGTTTCCAAACAGCAAAGCCACAAGTGGTAACTCGGAATATAATATCTTGTAAAAGATTAAAATCAATAAAGTCCGTGTTAGGATGCGAGGAAGCTATGCGCCACACTAAATTAGCAGTATATTTTTATATAATAATTGTTTATCGCAGTGGCGTATCCAGCGGCTAGGTCTGATTGGGGCACATTCTAAGTCAGTTTAGATTGGGGGGGTAACAAGAAAAGGGAACTACTTATTCAACAAAGCAGCATCCCCCCCCCCAAAAAAAAAATCTCATCGTTTTTTTTTTATACTCCATCGGGTCTGGGGGGGGGGAGGGGGCACGTGCCCCCTGTGCCCCCCTGGATACGTCACTGGTTTATCGTATATTCGTTATAAAATACGATTTGAGGTTGGTTTGGTACGACTTTATTGTTAAGTTAGAGTAATAATTTATTTTTTAATTTAAGTTGATGAATAGAAAGAATTTTTAAGTGCTTTCACTGTTAAAACTAAGTCCTAATTAATTATCAAATAACTAATCAATTTTTAAATTATTAGTTTGAGAGATTTAGTTTGATGTTTTTGACATTCAATATGTTTAAGCATTGTATACACTGTGTGGGAACCTCAGGATATATTATGTAGTAAGCAATGTTATTCTGGTGTGGCCATCTTAAGGCAATATAAGGCTTCGGTAACCGCAAACTCTGACCGCAGGATGAGGTGCAGCATCGTCATATAATCCTTCTAGCAGCCCGCTCATTTCAATCCACACAACTCCGTAGAAATATGAATGAAACAAACTCAAATAATATTTGTGACAATCTTTTAAAACAATAACAACGTTACGTGATTATTTTGACTTGCTTAGGTAGAAAGTATTTTATATTTCGGCAATATTTATTTTAGTAAAGTTTTAAATTCATGTATAAGAAGTAAAGAAGGATAAGTAAGCTACAATTTAAAGATTAAAAATCGGTCCGAGACAACTCAGACAAACTTTCTCATATACGAGTTTATAATTACTTAGCCCAGTGTTTCCATTTATTAGTTTTCAAATGTACATTTAAATATTATTAAACATTTCATCAAAATTTATCATAAAAATAATTTTTCTTGGGCGGGGAATCGAACCCGGGCTCTCTCCGTCCGCGTTTTAAGCTTTTTTTCAGGAACTAGATTTTTCCCGGGAAAACCGCTTATATCGTTGGATTCGTATTCAAATGGACTACATTTTAAAATTGTTTAATCAAAATCGTCGGAACCGTTTTCGAGAAATATTTTTTTTTTTTTACGTTTTTTCAAAGTTTTTGGGGGATAGCGCCCCCAAATTTTGAGCTAAAATTCATTTCTTAATTCTACCTCGGGGCATGATTTTTGTGAACATGTATGCCAAATTTCGTCAAAATCGGCTCAGTAGTTTAGGCTCCAGGCGTCTGAACAGACGACAGACAGACAGACATTTTTTAAAAACGACTTTTTTGGACTCAGGGGACCTCAAAACGTGTAAATCCATCAAAATCTCAAAATCGAATTTTCGCGCCATCACAATACTCTCTCTTTATATGAGAAAGTAAAAATCGGGTACAGGGTGCCTCAGAACTTTTCCTCACTTCAGAGGCCACCAAAGTGGCCTCTGAAGTGGCCTCGAGGAAGCAGAATTGGACGTGGTCAGTTGTAGTTTGGATGGGTGACCGTTCTGAACAAACTGATTTATTATCATTCCCTTATACGTTTTCAGGGATGCGTTAAACGTCCAAAATGTTAAAATTCCTTAATTATATAGAAATAGCAAGGCCTAATGGATATTAGAGAAGGTGTAAATTGTGCTCTAACTATTTGTACTAGTTAAGAAATTCTAAATAAATAAGAAAAAATCTATAAAAGTTAAAAAAATCAATTTTTAAGTTTTAAGTAGTATTCAGTACTACGAAAATACGGTTATAAGCGATATTTCTCACTCTAGTTCTATTGTCGTAAATGTCGACTCCTAGACTTGTGGAAAATTGAAAGCTTAATTCGGGACTAGGGACTAGGTATCGTTTTCATACAGAGGAAATTTTTCTTCAGTGTAGCTTAGTTGGTTAGAGCATCTATAGTGGAAATATGGACGCCCGTGGTTAGAGTCCCGGCGCTGGAGTAAATTTTTCTCTGTCGTTGTTAATATTAATTATAATTTGATTTTAAATAAAAAAAAAAAAAATCTGCAAGCAATGAAAGTAGAAACGGTCAATTACAATTAAAAATAATATGTTTAGGGTATAAATCAGAAAATTTAAATGTAAATTTACATTTAAATCAAATTATAATTATTATTAACTACGGGAAACAGATAGAGAAAAATACACTCCAGCGCCGGGATTTGAACACGGGCCTCTATATTTCCAGTATAGCGCTCTACCAACTAAGCTACGTTAGAGAATGATTTTCTCTGACGTTAATGATAGCTTGTTCTGAATTTAAGCTTTCTTTTATTTTCTTTTTTTTGTTAATAATAATTATAATTTTCTTTAAATTAAAATTTAATCTTTCCGTAGTATGAATACTACCAAAATCGTAAAATATGAATTTCTAATTGATTGTACTAGGTACAGGTACTAATTGAATACTTTATAATTATAAGCGTTATTTCTCGGTCTAGTTCTATGTCATTAATGTTGACTTCTAAGACTTGTGGTAAATTGAAAGCTTAAATTCGGGACAAGCTATCATTAACGTCAGAGAAAATCATTCTCCTGCGTAGCTTAGTTAGTAGAGCGCTATACTGGAAATATAGAGGCCCGTGGTTCAAATCCCGGCGCTGGAGTGTATTTTTCTCTGTCTGTTTCCCGTAGTTAATAAAAATAATAATTTGATTTAAATTAAAATTTAATCTTTCCGTAGTATGAATACTACCAAAATCGTAAAATATGAATATATAAATTTACATGCATAAATATTTTATTCTTCGCGTTTGACTGTTTTTCGTATTGTTAGTCTAAGTAAGGAAAAATATATAATACATATATTTTACGTCTCAGATTACCTTCCTAATCCTGTCTCCAATCGTGCGTTTGATTTAATCCCAATAACAGAATTTGTTGAACCAAAAATAAAATGGACGCTCTTCAATTTTTTTTTTTATGTATTTTCTTCTTTCCACTGGAGTTGAAGGATATACTAAAATGTATATAAAGTATTTCTGTTTACCTCTCTAAGCTCGTTCACCTTATTCTGTTTTATTCTGAATATATTTTTCTTCCTCTTCGTTTTACTCATGTTGACTTCTGGATCGATCAAGTGTGAATTACATTAGTGAATTTTCATAGCTAGGGGGGGAAAAATAACAAAACAGGTCAACCAGAAGTGACAGTACATACTGCTTTTGGTTCATCGGGATTGTAGGTTGAATAAAAATATTAACATTATATTAATCTTAGAGCTACACTTTTCAGCTGAAAAAACATATAAGTATATTTATGTTTACTCTAAAAGGTTATGTAAAAGGTCATATAAAATAAAACATTACGTAAGTCCCGATTATCCGGACTCATTTGTAACAGGACAGCTTGGATACAAATAACTTAGATATTCCGGAAACAAATGGTAATATATTACCTATGTATTTTAAGAATAGTTTTTCGCTCTCGTAAACGTAAGCTTCAATTGTAAAATTGGAATATTAGGACGGGAAATAATTCTAACTTCATCTATTCAATGAGACAAACAACTTTTTTAAATAAATGTTTTTAGTTATACTAACCGACACCGCTATGAAGTGTTAATGATCGCTAAATTTGTTAAAGGAGCTAACAGCTTTCTTCGAGCTTAAATAGAGAAAACAACGTTTTTACCGATATCTTAAGTTCTAACGTAACGATTTGAATAAAACGTCATACACATAGTCTAAACTAAAGTGTAATTAAAATAAACATGACAAATTTCAGCAGAAGTTTTAGTGTGGTGAAGTGATATATTTTATAATATTTTAAATGGAGTAGTAGTGAGGGTTAGGGAACAGTCCTGTTCCCTCACTACTCCGGCTCTGTACTACAAGCATCTTCTTTAACTATCAACTCTTTTAGCCGATCAGATAAGCGGCCTACACACATGGGAACTTGGTTCGGCGAACCAAGTTCGTGGGGTCCGCTCTCTACACACAGCAGAGAGGGACACGAACAACGGTTCGTCCTAATCGTCAGTTCCTCTCTGAACTGAGCTGAAAACACAGCGCTAAAAAACAACGTTTAAAAAAAGCGTTAAAAACACTGAGTTAAAAACACAGTTAAAAGAAACAGCTTTAGAAAATGACAGGGAAAAAAAGCAGCGTTAAAGAAAACAGTGTTAAAAGAAGTAAAAAAGAAACACATAAGTCGGAGGTGTAGAGTCAGGGTGTCTTTTATGATAAAATGTCGAACATCGGTTCGTGTCCTCTACACACAGGCGAACCTGGTTCACTCTGCCGGCGAACCCAACAAATGTTTTCCAACCTGATGGAAGACCAAGTTAGTCCAGAACTTGGTTCGTTTACCTCTACACACATGGGAACTTGGTTCGTTTACCTCTACACACATGGGAACTTGGTTCGTTTACATCTACACACATGGGAGCTTGGTTCGTTTACCTCTACACACATGGGAACTTGGTTCGTTTACCTCTACACACATAGGAACTTGGTTCGTTTACCTCTACACACATGGGAACTTGGTTCGTTTACCTCTCCACACATGGGAACTTGGTTCGTTTACCTCTACACACATGGGAACTTGGTTCGTTTACCTCTACACACATGGGAACTTGGTTCGTTTACATCTACACACATGGGAGCTTGGTTCGTTTACCTCTACACACATGGGAACTTGGTTCGTTTACCTCTACACACATGGGAACTTGGTTCGTTTACCTCTACACACATGGGAACTTGGTTCGTTTACCTCTACACACATGGGAACTTGGTTCGTTTACCTCTACACACATGGGAACTTGGTTCGTTTACCTCTACACACATGGGAACTTGGTTGGTTTACCTCTACACACATGGGAACTTGGTTCGTTTACCTCTACACACATGGGAACTTGGTTCGTTTACCTCTACACACATGGGAACTTGGTTCGTTTACCTCTACACACATGGGAACTTGGTTCGTTTACCTCTACACACATGGGAACTTGGTTGGTTTACCTCTACACACATGGGAACTTGGTTCGTTTACCTCTACACACATGGGAACTTGGTTCGTTTACCTCTACACACAAAGGAACTTGGTTCGTTTACCTCTACACACATGGGAACTTGGTTCGTTTACCTCTACACACATGGGAACTTGGTTCGTTTACCTCTACACACATGGGAACTTGGTTCGTTTACCTCTACACACATGGGAACTTGGTTCGTTTACCTCTACACACATGGGAACTTGGTTCGTTTACCTCTACACACATGGGAACTTGGTTCGTTTACCTCTACACACATGGGAACTTGGTTCGTTTACCTCTACACACATGGGAACTTGGTTCGTTTACCTCTACACACATGGGAACTTGGTTCGTTTACCTCTACACACATGGGAACTTGGTTCGTTTACCTCTACACACATGGGAACTTGGTTCGTTTACCTCTACACACATGGGAACTTGGTTCGTTTACCTCTACACACATGGGAACTTGGTTGGTTTACCTCTACACACATGGGAACTTGGTTCGTTTACCTCTACACACATGGGAACTTGGTTCGTTTACCTCTACACACAAAGGAACTTGGTTCGTTTACCTCTACACACATGGGAACTTGGTTCGTTTACCTCTACACACATGGGAACTTGGTTCGTTTACCTCTACACACATGGGAACTTGGTTCGTTTACCTCTACACACATGGGAACTTGGTTCGTTTACCTCTACACACATGGGAACTTGGTTCGTTTACCTCTACACACAAAGGAACTTGGTTCGTTTACCTCTACACACATGGGAACTTGGTTCGTTTACCTCTACACACATGGGAACTTGGTTCGTTTACCTCTACACACATGGGAACTTGGTTCGTTTACCTCTACACACATGGGAACTTGGTTCGTTTACCTCTACACACATGGGAACTTGGTTCGTTTACCTCTACACACATGGGAACTTGGTTCGTTTACCTCTACACACATGGGAACTTGGTTCGTTTACCTCTACACACATGGGAACTTGGTTCGTTTACCTCTACACACATGGGAACTTGGTTCGTTTACCTCTACACACATGGGAACTTGGTTCGTTTACCTCTACACACATGGGAACTTGGTTCGTTTACCTCTACACACATGGGAACTTGGTTCGTTTACCTCTACACACATGGGAACTTGGTTGGTTTACCTCTACACACATGGGAACTTGGTTCGTTTACCTCTACACACATGGGAACTTGGTTCGTTTACCTCTACACACAAAGGAACTTGGTTCGTTTACCTCTACACACATGGGAACTTGGTTCGTTTACCTCTACACACATGGGAACTTGGTTCGTTTACCTCTACACACATGGGAACTTGGTTCGTTTACCTCTACACACATGGGAACTTGGTTCGTTTACCTCTACACACATGGGAACTTGGTTCGTTTACCTCTACACACATGGGAACTTGGTTCGTTTACCTCTACACACATGGGAACTTGGTTCGTTTACCTCTACACACATGGGAACTTGGTTCGTTTACCTCTACACACATGGGAACTTGGTTCGTTTACCTCTACACACATGGGAACTTGGTTCGTACGAACCAAGTTCCCATCTGTGTAAGCCGCATTATACACAAAAAATCTAGCTTGATATTTTCAGACACTTTTTTCCACGCTATCTCCTAGACTAATATGACAATAATCTTTTATTCTAGAATGATAACAACCCGATTGTTTTGAAATGTATTAAACAAAATAGGGTTACAAAATGATAAATTAGATGTAGAGTGGGAAGAAGACAATCCTTGTTAATATAAGCCAGGGCTTGTATCTGTCACTTCGACGACATAAACCAGACTCCCTTAACTCATACCCCAGTTGTAGTAGCGAGAAAAAAAAAAAAAAAAAAAACAAGTGAAAAACATTAACCTTATATAACGATTCCTGATAAAGAACCATTAAACATTTAAAAAACACTCACTTGAACTAACTTAACATCATGTTTGTCTGCTGATTACTGATAATAGTATGTTATGTTACTAGGCTGTGAAGTGAGTTTTTTCTTTACCGCGGCAATTACATTTCGAGCGAAGCGAGACAGTAAATATTGCCAAGGTAAAGAAAAAACACTTCACAGTCGCGTAGCATATGCTATTTTTTCCGAGGTAGCAGACAATGAAAAAACATTAAATATTAATCACTAATCAATATATAATAATAACAAATATTAGTACATACTTAAGACTTAAAGAAAGAAACCTTAAAAAGAGGTTACACTATAAGAAAAGATAAATAAAACGCATTGACATCTAGCGGATTTTAATCGTACTAGAAGCATTTCTACAAAGACTGCAGCGGTACTAACGGAAATTTTGACAACTACCCGCCGGACATAACAAATTTTTTAGTTCCTAGGACGTAAAAGATTTTTTCTTTACAGCTAGGAGTAATGAAAAGATTTTTTAAGTCCACGTAATGAAAAAATGGATTTTAGCTATGTCTTTTAGGCTCTAAAGTTACTATTTCACAGCCTACCACGGAAAAACATAATTTTATGTGTGTGCCCAAGATGAATTGAAATACTATTCTATTCTAATTGAAATACTATTGAAATACTACTCTATTCTACCATCTTGGTGTGTAAATGTAACCATTAATATTCATAAGTTTACCCATTTTTCTTTATGATTTTTGTTTGTTTTTGTTAAAAGTTAAAAGTGTTATTTAGAATGCTAATATAAAATATTAATAAATTTAAATTGAATGTTTTCGCTTGTGATGTTAAAAATAAAATATTTAAAAAATATTTTTAATAATATTTACAGTAAATTGATTACATTTGCCTTTGCTTGGTTTTAATTACAGATGTTTCTGTATATTTTGATTACACTTTTTTTTATCTCTTTTTTCTTTTCATTCATTTCTTGCTTAAAATGTAATTCATAGGACTTTATTTAATTAACCTTATAAAATATAGGTACAAAAAAAAAAATCCCTTCATTTATAAATACGTCTATTTACATTTCCCCTTTTACTCATTAGGATTTTTTTATTTTTTATATTACCTGCCTATAAAAAAAAAAAAAAATTACTAGAAGGTAAGGGCAATATTCCCTGGAGAGAAATAATTATTATCCCTTTAAAAGGGCTTCTTCTTTCTATAGAATACACAACACTCACCTACATAAATACACACACACATATATATATATATATATATATATATATATATGTATATATATATATATATATATATATATATATATATATATATATATATATATATATATATATATATATATATATATATATATGTGTGTGTGTGTGTGTGTGTGTGTGTGTGTGTGTGTGTGTGTGTGTATGTATGTATCATATATATTTGTGGTGTATACTATAGAGAGAAAAATAAAAATAAAATACGGTGAAGATCTTATGTCTTGTAAATATTGATTTAGGGCCTTTCTTGTCCATTATTTTTCAGTTTATGTGTCGATATTGTTTTATAAAAAATTGTCTGCCAATTAGTGTGGCACATAGCTTCCTCGTGTTTTTATTACGTAATCAAATGGTGTTATGCTTTTTTTCAAACCATTATTGTCTACACTATTTAATTTTTTCCACCTTTTATTTTAAATCCGTCAAAAAAATTTTGTTTACATCAATAAAGGTATTAATTTATCAATATTTATGAAGCTCAGGAGCTTGAAATTATTTGGAGACTATCAGCAGGCTACGTTCAACATGCCATCAAAATTTCTTATAAAATGGGATAATTAGGTACTTTTAAAGATATAGAGGTATAATAATGCGTTTGTTTGTGCGTATGTGGAAGAAAAACCAATAAGCACATAATATAAGATTGAATCTTAAATGGCTTATTATAAGATTAACTTAAGATGGCTACTTATTTGTCCGGACAAACGTGGACAAAATGGGACAAAATAATGGGCTAATTATGACCTAACCTCTACATCACATTAAAATCGGACTAGTAGTTTTTGAAATATTTTTGTTCGCAAAAATATAAGCGACAGACAGACGGAGATGAGACTAAAAACGGTTTTCTGTCTTGGCATTTTAGAAATCGGTGACATTAAACATCGCAGCTTCCGTTATCTTCGGTTTGTTTGGAAGCAAAATATTTTGGGATTAAGTATACTAAGATAATATATTACAGCTTTAAAACAATATCTAAGAATATTTTTGTACATATCTAATTATTTGAAATTAATTAAAATTTGCTAGCAGATAGTTGTGCCGCCACCCCAAGGGCTTATGCAGTCACTTCAGAATGCTTATGGGTTACACACTGTTTACATATTATGTAAATGAGGCTTTTTCAGTAAAGTAAAGATACGGACTGAGCTAACATGTAAATTCTCCGTAGAATTTAAATTCTTTAAATTTTTTTTTTAAAAAAATGTGAGAATAGCACAAGTGTTTACAAAAGGTTTGGTTTCTTTTAATTAGTAAATATTATCTTTGATATAGAGTAGGGTTCTCTGTAAAAAATAAAACATACAAAAATCATGCATCGAAAACGTGCATAGTAATATATATATATATATATATATATATATATATATATATATATATATATATATATATATATATATAAAAGCTACATTGATATTCACAGCACGTGCTTTGAAGATAGTTCCGCAAGTTTTTTAGGATGCTGTCTCCAATCCTAACGGTCCACGTGTTAGGTTAAAGAAGTAAAAGGCAAAAGAAGAATACGAGAAAAAAAGAATCCGTATGATCAGGGAAAAATTGACTTGGGCACGGATGAGTTTTTTTACAGACGTGAGCTTTACGAATTTTAACGCATTCAAATAAGTTTAAACGTTTGAAAAACAACGGTAAATTAAGAGAAATACATTTAGTTTTCAATTTTAAAGCTCTAGAAAAAAAAAATTCTAGAAAATTATTTAACCGAAACAAATTGCAACCGAAAAGCATGATAATGAAGTCTAGCTGTCAATTTATAGATAATACATTTTAAAGTTAAAATAACACAAGTTTATTGCTTCCAAGTTTACCGAAGGTAACGGAAACTATGTGGTCGTTCCGAAGAACGAATAGTTATTTATGCACCTAGGGAGTAAAGTAAGCCATTATCCTGAGCGAAGAAAGTTGGTTCTTGAGGGGAAGCCGAAGGAACCATGGTCCCTAAATCCCGAGGCGAAGCCGAGGGACTTAGACTCTTTAATTCCCGAGGCGCAGCCGAGGGAGATAATTATAGCGAGGGGGATAATGGCACTTTACTCACGAGTTACATACAATATTTTATCTCCCGTAGGAAGAAAATACTCATTTTCGTCCATAGCACAGTTTTTATTTATTATTTTAATAAATAACAATAATTATTAGAACTTTTAATTGCAGATATAAGAGATTCAATATTAAAAACAAATAAGAATTGGAATTAAACTCAAATAGAAGGTTATTTAGCTGCAGGTTATAATGTTGTAAACAAAGATAAACATGGTCAAAAAAGCGCAGTGCCGCCAACCTGATTTCAACAACTTCATTACATTAGCCATACATTTTCTACTATTTATAAAATAATTAAGTTGCAATCTTTACTTTTTTGCCCTAATTTACTTTTTCGCCCTACTTTTACTTTTTCTCCCTACTTTTTGAGTCAGGGATGAAATGACCTGTTTTAGTCCCTCTAAACTAATTCAAAATCATAACTTTTTTTCCCACTGGAGATAAAATATTTTATGTCTCCGATTTCAAATATTCCAAGACAGTAATCCGTTTCAGACATCAGGGAACTTTTTTAATTCTATGTCAATCTGCAGTTAAATGTTTACGAACCAACATATCTTAAAAAGTACACGTCCGATTTTAATGAAATTTGTATGGTAGGTCATAATTAGCTCATTGTTGGTCCCATATAAGTTTCAACCTTCTGCGCCCATTTGTTTCTCTTCAAAATGTGCAAAAACATAAATAGTGTTTTGATAAAATTTGCAAAAGAGGGTTCGTATGCACTTTTTATCTGCGTGAAAACCGGTCGAAACTGCGCAGTTTACAAATGTTATCGCTCTGACATGACGTCACACGAGATAAACTGCACAGATATACTGAAGGTGTGGCTCCTTTGAGAAAAAGCAGAGATATAAGGGTGAGTAAAACCACGTGAATTGGTTCAAGTAAAGATTCACATTCACACTGCATGCTTGCTGAAACTTAGCCTTTTGCTCTGTAGTGTGCTTAGATTTCTTTCTAATCTTTCTGACTGAGTTCATGAATGAACACTTAAGAACTTAGCCTTTTGCTCTGTTGTGTGCTTAGATTTCTTTTTAATCTTTCTGATTGAGTTCATGAATGAACACTTAAGAACTTAGCCTTTTGCTCTGTAGTGTGCTTAGATTTCTTTTTAATCTTTCTGATTGAGTTCATGAATGAACAGTTGAACACTTAAGAACTTAGCCTTTTGCTCTGTCGTGTGCTTAGATTTCTTTTTAATCTTTCTGATTGAGTTCATGAATGAACACTTAAGAACTTAGCCTTTTGCTCTGTCGTGTGCTTAGATTTCTTTCTAATCTTTCTGATTGAGTTCAAAAACAGAAATGAACACTTAAGAAAAGCTTTAAAGTTAGCATTAAAAAGAAATGAATTAATCCTTTTATCTCATTGTGTCCGGAACCTAGAAGAACACGTGGAAAATTATCATTTACAAACGTTTTAACTATGTACTTCAAATTTGTCGACATGAAATGATTATAAATACCTATTACTATTATGATTTTAATCTTGTGTTTATTACTAACCGTGAAGTTTTAACAAAAAATACGCATAAAACATGTTATTAAACCCGTATACAACTAAGAGCTTAATTAAGTGATAACTGATAACATTAAAGTTTATCAGATTATGCGGATTACTTAATATGGAAAAAAGGTGCAATTGTTTGTATTAAATTAAAATAAATAAAAAGGTAAAGAAGACCAATTAAGTGTTTTACATAAGTTGTTTATATATATGTAATGGTTGTCTTTATTATACTTGTTTGTAATAAGGAAATGTACAATGCTTACAAAAATAAAGATGTAGATAACGTTACGATATTTTATATTGTTGGTTAAAGCGGACAGGATAAGAAAGAGAATTGAGAATGAATGGAAATGGTTAAGACGTTGTTAAGCTCTTGAAGGAAATGCAAAAAAGGGCAATTTAAGTGGTATAAAGGAAAAAAAAGAAAAAAAAAAAAAAGATAAACAACGTTTACTTAGTCTTGGCAATGAAACAACTTTACTGAAGTTTGAATAAAAAGGAACGCGACATGAGAATAAATGAGGCAAAATTAAACGCCTCGCTTAGATGCAACGCTTGGACTAACAGCGAACGAGGACTTGCTAAGTATCAGATGAATCGAAAGCTTAGACTTTAAGGGGGGAAAAAATATCCTTCCATAAGGAAGTATACAAGGAATTTCACTTGAGCTGTTTTCATTTTGTAATTTGCAAATTAAGGTTGCAATTTGCAATGAACTGCTAATTGAATTCTGTTATATCTATGTAATATAATCTTTGCAGACATTGTTCTGCTGAGGAACTGATTGCGGATAATAATGTTGAGGTTAAGATAAACAATCCGTTAATCCATTTTTTTAACATATATATATATTTTAGCTCGGGGGGGTTAATTAGCCCTTTAGCGATTATGACGACAGCCACAAACGACATCCACTAATGACAGCCACAAACGACATCCACTAATGACAGCCACAAATGACAGCCACAAACGACATCCACTAATGACAGCCACAAATGACAGCCACAAACGACATCCACAAATGACAGCCACAAACGACATCCACTAATGACAGCCACAAACGACATCCACTAATGACAGCCACAAACGACATCCACTAATGACAGCCACAAACGACATCCACTAATGACAGCCACAAACGACATCCAGAAATGACAGCCACAATAACGAAAGCCACAAATGACAGCCACAAACGAGAGCCACAAATGACAGCCACAAAAAAAGCGAAACTAATATAAAGGATTTAATAAAAAGAAGAGAGATAATTGACTAGACGTGTCATAGCTGTGGAATGGAAGAAAAAAAAAAATGTTTCAATTAAATTAGATTCAATTACAGTTAATAGATAGATGATAATGTTACTCGTATCAACACAAGTTCAATGACTCAGTTACAGTTATAACTGTGTTACACATGTCATATGATACCAATGCTTTTAATGTTCTTCTATGTCAGATATATATACTTCTGTTTTATGTTATAGATAGATATTGTCTTGATATTAAATATCATAAAGCCGATATAAGCATTAGTAATATGATATTAAACAGTAAAGGCATAGACTAATATTTTTTCCAAATCACGATCCTTGACAAACAATATAATGAATTAAAAGTCAACCTTTAAAACTATAATCAAATCAAAAAGTAGAGTCCTATGTCAACTTGAAATAATGTTAGCGTTTGTTATATTTTGTACATAACGCATATTTCTGGTAATCCGGTGATGCCATTATGCGACAGTGGCGCCCCCGCCAAATATCTATATATATAGTGACAGAGTAAAATAAAATTTTAATAATAAATCAAAAATACAGTAATAATGTAAAAATCTAACCCAAATATAAAAATAAACAGTGACATAACGAAATGGTTTCTTCGAAATAGCATATTAGGGAATGCTTTCAGATCATTATTTAATTTATATTTTGTAACATTTCTAATAATAAACAACACTTTTAGCGATTACGAATGTATTTTGGAGATAATTAATATTTAGACATAATGATGACTGATAAAGTTGTAAATGTCAAACTGGATCTCTTCATTTAGAAATTACTCGAAGTTAAGCAGTTTTGTATTTCCTCTTTTAAACGAAAAGAAGGATGATTTTAAGCCTTTAATTAAGCTGTTGTAATCCTCTTGAATAATTCCTTTGTGAATTAACATTTAAACAGAAAATCTAGAACTTCAGAGGAGGGCGTCATATTGTCTCAGTCTCATATTGCGAAATGTAATATCCGTTTAATTCCCTTTTAGTTATATTCTGGAGCGAGATAAATCGAGAAATGGTGATAATCTAAAAGGAGAAGTTTTCAAGGTCAGGAATATAGATAACATCTACTTTGGTGCACGTAGCAGTTGTCTATATCTATTATCTATCTATTGAAACGAGAGAAAATCGGAACAGATGAGAAACAATGAGGTATAGATAGACAGAACTGCGTTTATTTAAAGCGTTCTGTATATTACACAGCGTTGAGTTAGAACCATAGATTAGTAAGAGGTAGGTTAGAAGGTTCGAATAGATAAGGAATAAGTGGGTTTGAACGTTCCAACCCCTATTCTTGTAGCTCCAGATTAGAAAGGAGGTTCTATTAGTCTACTACTGTTACTGATTATCCTGGTACCCAGCTCGTTCGAAAATCAAGCGAACATCAAGCGTCTCTATTCACTTTGAAAGGGCGTTTTCCTTTTCCCTCATTTCACTGACCATTATATAATAATCATTGGTTTTGAATTTTACATTTTAATGAGTTTGCACTTGCCTCTGCCGGTGTCTGCTCCTCCAATCAAATTATCATTATTATATTGTTACTAAGAAACAAGATAAGAGATTGTCGTTGGTTTAGATAATTATTTGGTGTTAATAGTTTTTGCATATTGATTGAATGAATCGCTTCACTCTTCAAGTGTCTTTTATCAAATACTTGTAGAGTTGCATTGTAAAGTATAATTACTTGGAACCAACTACGAGCTTTACTAATTACTTTAATTGATTGACGACAAAACCCTTCTATTTCTTCTCTATTAACACAATACAATTGCTAGTATTAGTAGAATACTAATACAATACTTCTTAATAATTTGCTGTAAATAGAATTATAATTATAGCCTTAAAGAAGAAGAAAAAAATAGTCTGCCAATTAGCGGGGAACAGCTTCATCACTTCTGTGAAATAGTAACTTTAGAGCCTAAAAATCATAGCTAAAATCCATTTATTTCTTATGTGGACTTAAAAAATCTTTTCATTACTCCTAGCTGTAAAGATAATAGTACATTACGCGTCGAGTAGCATTTTGCATGCGAGTGTGGAGTTTACACCCGAGCGACAGCGGGGGTAGTAAAACCACACGAGCAATGCAAAATGCCGTTTTCGCACGAGTTGCGTACCGTACTTTATCTACGATTGTTAGATTTAAATAATATATACAGAAACAAATAAACTTGCAGTATGTAAGTTCGCATCTCTCTCTTGATAAAGATGGCATTAATTCTTGAGTTGTATTTTTTGCCGCATTAATTATTTCTGGAGGAGTATTATTCTCCACATTTTCGTCAAAGTCACTTGATTCACTCATTTTTTTCACTAAAAACTCGATATAAACAGTTACTTTAATAAAATATCAGCAAATTAGTTTTATTAAATGTAAACAAACTCGCTAATCGTGCGTAAAGCTGAAGAATTCTTCTTCTTTACCGCCCTAGGGTGGTAAAGAAGAGGAATTCTTCAAAACTATGAGACGCTCATGCTCAATGAATACAAATATGTGCGAAAAGTATCACTTTCTACGCATCTAAACAGAGATACAATGTTTATTTTTCGTATCAATCGTAGATAAAATAAATTTACGGCCCAGGACATAAAAAAATGTTTCTTACCGCTGGTAGTTATCAAAACTTCCGTTTTTAGCGTTTTTTACTTTAGCGCTGCAATCTTTGTAGAAATGCTTCTTAGTACGCTTAAAATCCGCTAGATATCAATGCGTTTTATTTATCTTTTCTTATTGTGTAACCTCTTTTTAAGGTTTCTTTTTTTAAATCTTAAGTATGTACTAATATTTGTTATTACTATTTTGATTATTGATTAATATTTAATGTTTTTGAATTGTCTGCTACCACGGAAAAAATAGCAGCATATGCTACACGACTGTGATGTGAAGTGTTTTTTCTTTACCTTGGCAATATTTGTAATTGCCGCGGTAAAGAAAAAACTCACTTTACAGCCTAGTAACATAATTTAATATTATGTCCCCGAATTCAAAAATTCCAAGACAGAAATCCGTTTTAGGCACCAGGGAACATTTTTCTCTTTGACTCGTTTTTTTTTGTAAGTTTAAGTTCAAAGTTGGAACAAGTTTGTAAAAAGATAAGCTTCCAGTTTTACATTAACTCTTAAGAACTAATCCTAATAAACATTTTAATTTATAACACCTGTCACTTTTTTATAATTCTTGCTGACATGCCATAGTTACGAAATCTCTTAAATTTTACTTATACATATATATAAAGGTAATAAAACAAACCATAGTTTATCATCTAAACTATATATTAAATGTTTTATCAAAGATATATCAGTTCATGAACATAAAACTATTTTTTTTGTTAAAAAGTTTTTCCGCTTATCTTGTGCTTAATGTGTAATGTACAGGCGCAGAATAATACATACTGATGAGTTCTCTATTATATAACGAACTTAATATCACTCACACTAATCAGCAAACCAGTGCACCGTGCTTTCATTAAAAAATAAAACACTATGCCTTAAAAAATATGCAAAGTGAATAGCGGGAATTATTTTAAATTCCTTTATTTATTAACTACCTTTTTCATACTTTCCTCCCTGTTTTTTTTTTTTTTTTTTTTTTTTTTTTTTTTTTTTTAATAATATACATCCTTTCTACTCGTAACTAATCCCGACAACAGGATTCGTTGTATTATGATAATTGTAACTTTGTTAAAACTTCTACTTTCAGTAATTATTAATTAAAAAAACTAGACAAGTAATTTAAGTAATTAATAAGTTATAATTATTCTTTTGATGTTTTATTACTTCTGTTGTTTTTATTTTATTTTAATTAAAGTGTAATATTGAATGTTCGTGATATGCTTCGTACGAATAACTGTTTTTTTTTATTGTGTTTTGTTGTATATTTATTTCTTTTTACTACGTTTTTATTAGCTTGCTTTCTTGTTTGTTTGTTTGTTTGTTTGTCCGGTACAAATCTGGCAATCGATTTCTAACTAACTTCCCGAATAGCTAGACATTTGAAACTTTTAGCATAGCTCAGAACACGATGACAATGCATTATTTTAATACTTTTAGCCATCTTTCAGCAGAATTTAGTTGGTTTTCAGCAAATTTTGCTGTATGGAAAGTTAGTTCGGAAAAAATCCGCAAGTTATTTTATTTGTTTTGCCATGTCCCATATTTACGCAATCTTCATTTTGACGGGTCTAAAATTTGTGACAGATAAACATTGAATGACAGCAAATCAGGAAATATCGATTATATTATTTATCGATTATATTATTTCAAATATATCGATGGCACGGTTTAGATTTGGTGTTGGGGAGATCCGTTGTACAAAGATTTATCCTTTAATAGGTTTAAGATCAGCTCTCTAGATGGTTGTCATTTCTGTGAAGTAAATACATTCGGAACTATTTTTTTTTTTTTTCACTAACATTATATATTATATAACATTAACAATTATATTATCAAAATTACATACGATTCAACAGAAAATTTAAAAACGTAGTATATAAAAAGTTCTTTTTATCTTAAAATTATTACTTAGTAAAGTGACGATTATGTATATATAATTCAAACAATTTAAACTACGGGAGAACAAAAACAGAGAAAAAATTGCACTGGCTCTTGGATTTGAACCACGGGCCTTCACATTTCCATTGTGATGCTCTACCAGTTAAGCTAAGTCAGATGAAAACTTTTCTCTGCGCGAAACGTTAGAAATTCCCAATATTTATATACAGTAGAGCCTCGCTTACACGACCCTCAATAACACGAGTGCAATTTTCATATCCCCTTGAGATTGCCATAACACATCATGTTAAATTAACCTCTATAACGCGACCATTATTATCCAAACAACCTCAATAACACGGATTTTTTTCCAATTCACAACATAACTCAGAACCTCTATAACAAGTGGTTTTGAGAAGTAACCTCTATAACGCGACCCTATACAGGAATGGGTTGAACTTGAACAAGTCCAGACTTGAAAACCCCGCCCCACCCCGCTCCCAATATTCCATTAACCTCTATAACACGACTGAAAGCCAACCTTGATAACACGACCCTCAACAAAAAGAGCACCTCAATAACACGACTGTTTCTCTAATCCCCTTGAGACACTTCTTATCGAGGTTCTACTGTGGATATATATATATATATATATATATATATATATATATATATATATATATATATATATATATATATATATATATGTGTATGTGTGTGTGTGTGTGTAGATTTATTATTTATTATATTTTGTCAAATGGTAATAATTATTTTTGTATTTTTGTTACAGGTAAGAATAAGGAAAATATTTATCGCTGTTTCATTCCTACTGTATGTATGATCTCATGATATTTTATAATTCAAATACTTTTCAAAAAGATTTTTTTTTTATATACATTTTACTACTTTCTCATATAAAGAGAAAGTATTGTGATAGCGCGAAAATTTGTTTTTGATATTTTGATGGATTTACACGTTTTGATGTGCCCTGTATCCAAAAAAAGTGGTTTATAAAAAAATGTCTCTGTGTATAGACGCCTGGAGCCTAAACTACTGGGCCGATTTTGACAAAATTTGGCATACTGTGTTTAGAGAAATAACCCCTAGGTGAAATCGAGAAATGTATTTTAGCTCCAAATTTGGAAGTGCTACCTGAAAACCTATAACCTTTGGAAGTGCTAAAAAACATGAAACAATTTTTTTTTTTTAGAACGGTTTCGACGATTTTGATTAAAAAATTATTTAATGTAGTCCATTTAAATACAAAAAATCTAATGATATAAGCCGTTTTCCCGAGAAAAATGTAGTTCCTGAGAAAATAGCTTTAAAAACGTACGGAGAGAGGCCGGTTTCGATTCCCGGTCAAGGAGAAGTTATTTTTATAATAAATTTTGATAAAAATGTCCCATAATAATTACATTTACCTACAAAAACTAATAAATTATAAACATTGGGATGAGTAATTATGAACTCGTATATGAGAAAGTTTGTCTGAGTTGTCTCGGACCGATTTCTGTTGTTGTTTTGTTGACATAGGTATTACAAAACCTTACTTTTTTCAGTAATACTTTAATATTTTTCTTCTACCTTAAAGTGCAAGGACTTTTTTTGCCTTCCCTTATCGTAATTTGCTACTTGTTTTGATTTTTCTTTGATCTAATAATCAGTATATTGAGTCCTATTAATCCTCAATCTTACATCTGCTGCTGATTAATTTTATTATTGATTCTTTCATGTGTAGAAGAATTATCTCAGCTTTAAGCTTTGTATATTCTATAATGACGCGCTTTGTAAAGATGAATAGAAGTATTTTTTATGAGCCTACTACTGTTATTACAAATAACATACGGGTAGTCGACTATACTCGAAATTAGTATACCAAGTGGGTGGGACAAAATAGGTTAATTTAAAAGATAAATAAATAAATATATATATATATATATATATATATATATATATATATATATATATATATATATATATATATATATATATATATATATATATATATATATATATATATATATATACAAAGCAGTTATATCTTTTTAAAGTATCCTTTTATCACCAATCAACTTCTTTCACCCCTGCCATTGAAATTAAACAAAAAGGAAAAGGTCCTATCAATAAAATAATTTTTTTCCATTACGGAACCAGAAGTGATGTTTGGAGATTGAGGGGACCCGCATAGTTGGTCACGTGACGTATTGTTGATTATGATACGTTCGTAGACGTGCGCTGATGATGTGTTTAAAGTAGCGGTGTGAGAAGGTAGGGGGGGAAGTGCGGTGCTTGTATGGAGTACGTAATATTACGTATGTCCTGCCTCTGTACATGCGGGGTCGTCAACCCAATCAATAGAAACCTACCAGCGTTAGAATTCTTCATGGCTCCCATTTTATAACGATGAATTCAAAACTTTTGGAACGAAGTTCCTTATGGCACGTTCTGGAGCCCGGGAGTGAATCCGAAAAAAACGACCAAAATCACCGTCACGAAATCTACCGATGACGATAACTTGAGTAAAAGATCACCGAGTTAGTTGAAATTTGGTACACATGTTCATTTTACCAATGCCCAGGCTGAGTTCGTTGGAAAACGTTATCCGCCCAAGAGTTCACGCGCAACACTCGCGTAAACATAAGCTTCAAAAAGACGGGGAAAAATGTTATTATGGAAGCCAGTTACTGGGCTAGTTTATTTTTGTTATATGTATGTCAAAATGTCACTTGGTTTTGTAAATATCGAAAATATTATGACGGTCTTGTAAAAAGTAAAATTGATCTTTGCTGACGCTTATTTCAATATATTATTATAATACTGCGTATTTAATTCAATAAAAAATTCCAACTTTATCTATTTAATGAGACAAACAACTTTTTTAAATATTTTTTTTAGTAAAACGAACACCGACACTGTTATGAAGTGATAAAGATCGCTAAATTTATTAAATTGGACCCAAACGTTTAAAATAAAGAAAACAACGTTTTTACCGATATCTTCCGTTCTAACGTATAACGATTTTAATAACACTTCTTACACATTGTCTAAAGTACAATTGAAACAGCCTTGTAAAATTTCAACCGGATTTAAGCAGAAGCTTTAGAGTAGGGAAGAGATATATTTTATAATATTTTAAATTAATAGGCCGGGTAGGTAGAAAACAGTCCTATTTTAATCCAACATCCTTTAACAAACATACTCTTTAACTATAAACTCATCATGATCAACTTTTTTCTTATATTAAATATATATTTATAGTAAGACGCTTGCTTTAATGATACAAATATAATGATTTTCTTTTAATTTTTCCTTAACTCTTGCTAGGTACAAACAGTTCGTTACCTTTAATTTTGTCTCTTTTTTTAACTCTGCCATGTATAAGTAGTTAGCAATGTATACGTACTTAGCAGTGTGATTTTATAATTTATATATTTAATGAAAAATGTAAGCCTGCCTGTATAATGTACTACCTGGTGTCCCGCGACACCACACGGATTTTTTTCTATTTTAAACCATTATTCAAAACGAATATGGTCTATTTGAAGTTCGTTCTGAATTGCACTTGGTTTTTGAAGATGTAACATAAGTTTCTCACGCTCTTATAAAATCAATAAATACTTCACTGTCGAAAAACAGTTTAGCTTTTATTCATAGAGTAGTAAAGAAGTGAACATAACAATTAGTACTTGAGTAGGGAAGCTTAGAACCCTTTTTATAGAGGTTGACTGTTTTCTCCCCCACACTAGCTCGACTTCTCGACGTAACTTTTGATTTTAGATCTATCCAATAGTAAAGTTCTAAGTGGTCTAGACCTAGAGTATCAAATATTTAATATTAAGATTCAAGATTATTTATTTATATTTTACTTCCGAGTTTACCGAAGGTAACAGAACCTATGTGATCGTTCTGAAGAACGAAAACATTTTATGTCTCCGATTTCAAAAATTCCAAGACAGAAATCCGTTTTAGACATTAGAGAACATTTTTGGTTCCGTGTCTGTCTTTCCGTTCTGTCGCTTAATTTTTGCGAACCAACGTATATCTTAAAACACGTCCGATTTTGATGAAATTAGGATGTTAGGTCATAATTTGCCCATTGTTGGTCCCATATAAGTTGCAACCTTCTGCACCCATTTGTTTCTCGTTCACATGCATACAAACATACATTATTTATTTACACCTATATCTTCAAAAGTACTCATCTGATTTTTTATGAAATTTTAATCGTTCGTCGAAAGTAGCCCGCAGATAAGCCTCATATTAATTTCAATCGTCTGTGCTCTTTAAATTTTGCTAAATTGATACTTTAATTCATGAAAAAATCAAAATAATTTTGACATTTTTAAAAAAAAGGGGGGAAATTAAATACATTTAACAATAATGGGTTGTAAAAACATTAAATTTTACGAGTTAGGATATGAGGAAGCAATGTGCCACACTAATTGGCAGAGAATGTTTAAAGTTTATAGTAATAATTTATAGTATTAGTTTAAAGGATAACTAGTGGTGGATTCTTCCCTCATATTAAGGGGGCAAAACCCTTACCACAGAGAACTGGTTTGGAGGGGGGGGTGGACTGTAGTGCGGTTAAGGTAAATTTGAAATAAAAATAGCGGTAATAAGGAAATTGAAAAAAGTATAAATAGAATGATATATAAGTGAATAAAATATAAAGTCGGGCTCACCTGGGCTATTGAAGGCTCATCCTGCTGGGTCACCGGTGTATCCACAGTTGAAATAATAATGGTGTAATAAACTAATAATAATAATAATAAAACATAAAATAATCGAATTGCGGAAAACTAAATTAAATCATTAAGAACGCGGAAAAACAGTAAAAAATGCGGGTGTCTTTAGCGGCGTCTTCTTCAACACTAGTAGGAAAGTGGAGGGGAGAGTGCATACTTGTAGGCTGTAATTCTCGGATTCCTTCCCAGAGTGAGCACTTGACGGTGAGCGTTTTTCTATTTATCCACTTAAGTATAAATATGCTTAAATATAATAAAATAGTAAATAAGTTATATATGTAAGATAGGTAAAAAGTATATAAAGATAGAAAATATTGTCCAACTAGAAATCTCTACGTGACATATTCTTAAAACATTTTATTATTTTCATTAAATTTTAGACAAATGTTAGTTATTTCTGTAGGAGTTTCCAAGTTATAAAACATAATTTCATGGACTTAGCCAAAAGAGTAAATGGAATGTAAAACAGTGTGTTTTAGAGATGTCTTTAAACGAAACAGCTAAGTTTGTAAGTTAAAGCAAGCATGTACTTACTAAAGTAAAATAGTAGTAATTGTATACATCAAATTAGTACCATGTAATTAGTAAAGCAGGTTTGTAATGTGTGTGTGTGTGTGCGAGCTAATTGTCTGTATATACAGAGTAGACACGCTCAGGCAAGACTACTTAATAATACCTACTCATGTAAATGCAGTCAACCCAAACTTTCCTTTTTTTTAATTTCTACAAAAAAAATGGAGGGATTAAAATAGCGGTAAACATAATTTAAAAAATGGTTTAGGAATCACTCAAAATGTTAAAAAAAGTTTACAATTATGTCCTAATTTACCAACATAAATATATTATGTAGTTTGTAACCCAACTGTCCCAATCCCTCAGCTTTAACTAATCATTACTCCTGCTTACTTGGTACTTGAAGGTACCAAGATATGTGCCCAAGAACCTAACAAGTAACGAAATATCTTTGAAATGTGAAATGTACTACATTTCCAAAACTCCCAATACCAAAAATTTAGAACTAACACTAACAAAATAAGTAACAGTTATACAAATTTAATTAATAATTTCTAGTAAAATATTGTTGTTTGTTATTTTCATTATTTTTACTACGTTTTTATTAGCTTGCTTTCTTGTTTGTTTCTTTGTTTGTTTGTCCGGTATAAATCTGGCAATCGATTTCTAACTAACTTCCCGAATAGCTACACATTTGAAACTTTTAGCATAGGTCAGAACACGATGACAATGCACTATTTCAATACATTTTAGCCATCTTTCAGCAGAATTTAATTGGTTTTCAGCAAATTTTGCTGTATGGAAAGTTAGTTCCGCAAGTTATTTTATTTGTTTTGCCATGTCCCATTTTTAAGCAATCTTCATTTTGACGGGTTTCAAATTTGTGATTATTATAAATAAGAGATAAACATTGAATGACAGCAAAACAGGAAATATATCGATTATATTATTTATATTATATCAAATATATCGATGGCACGGTTTAGATTTGGTGTTGGGGAGATCCGTTGTACAAAGATTTGTCCTTTTATAGGTTTAAGGTCAGCTCTCCAGATGGTTGTCATTTATGTGAAGTAAATAAATTCGGAAATAGGTTTTTTTAAGTAACATTATATATTATATAACAATAACAATTATATTATCAACATTACATACGATTCAACAGAAAATTTAAAAACGTAGAATATAAAAAGTTCTTTTTATCTTGAAATTATTGTCCTTTAACAATTTAATGTTAATAGAGCGATTATTTTTGTTCGAACCTGAACAAAAATTATTTCTCGAAAACGGCTCCGACGAATTTTAATTAACAAATTCTAAAATGTAGTCCATTTAAATACAAATCTAACGATATAAGCAGTTTTCCTGGAAAAAATCTGGTTACTGAGAAAATAGCTTTAAACGTGGAATGAGAAGAGGCCGAATTCGATTCCCCGCCGAAGTGAAGTTATTTTTATGATAAATTTTGATGAAATGTCCAATAATAATTAAATGTACCTACGAAATCAAGAAAACTAATAAATGGAAAACACTGGGCTAAGTAATAATGAACTCATATATATGAGAAAGTTTTTTAAAATTTTTAATTGAATTTTTTCTTCCTGTTTCTTTCAATTACTCCTTACTTATACTGCTTATGTATTATGCATTTTTTTCTTTCTTCATTAATGTGTTTTTACTTCTACGACGTAATTCATAATAACAAACTAATGTTATAATTATAATGTTTTATAATGGTTCATAAATCAATTGTATATATGTAGCGTGTGAAATGGCCCTTATGTTTGTTTATGATTATTATCATTAATTTGCATCTAACATCAAAGTCTAAAGTAAACAATATAATATACTAACTAAATGTTATTAATTAAAATATATAATAATACGTGTGATTAAGCATCATAATAATATATATATATGAAAGATTGCGATAAAATGTATAAATTTAATTTTAAAAAATCGGTCCGAGACAACTCAGACAAACTTTCTCACATACGAGTTCTTATTACTTAGCCCAGTGTTTTCCATTTATTAGTTTTCGTATGTAAATTTAATTATTATTGAACATTTGATCAAAATTTATCATAAAAATAACTTCTTCTGGGCAGGGAATCGAACCGTCCGCGTTTAAAGCTATTTTTTAAGAAACTAGATTTTTCCCGGGAAAACGGCTTATATCGTTATGCATTTGAATTTAAATGGACTACACCTTAGATTTTTTTTAAATCAAAATCGTCGGAATATTTTCGAGAAATAATTTTTTTTCACGTTTTTTCGGGGTAGCTTCCCCAAAATTGGAGGTAAACTTCATTTCTCGATTTTTCCTCGGGGTATGATTTTTCTGAACATGTATGCCAAATTTCGTAAAAATTTCGGCTAGTAGTTTAAGGCTCCACCCGTCTGCACAGGCGACAGACAGACTGACATTTTTTAATAACCACTTTTTTGGATTCAGAGGACCTCAAAACGTGTAAATCCATCAAAATCTCAAAATAGAATTTTCGTGCTATCACAATACTTTCTCTTTATATGAGATAGTAAGATAAATCTTAGAAAAAAAGTAAATTTAAGTACACAATTTAATTTAGATAAGTTATTTTATCTATTTAAAGACCAACAAATCTACGCAAATATTTATTTTTATTAGAATACATGTGATTGCCTTAGCGTAGCAATAACTACATAATCATTTCGAAGTGCGTCGTCGGGGCACAAATGATATGAAATATCAGGATATTAATTGAGATATTAATGAAAATATCAGGATATATTAATTGAAATATTAATGAAAATATCTGGATATTAATTGAGATATTAATGAAAATATCAGGATATTAATTGAGATATTAATGAAAATATCAGGATATTAATGAAAATATCTGGATATTAATTGAGATATTAATGAAAATATCAGGATATTAATTGAGATATTAATGAAAATATCAGGATATTAATTGAGATATTAATGAAAATATCAGGATATTAATTGAGATATTAATGAAAATATCAGGATATTAATTGAGATATTAATGAAAATATTAGGATATTAATGAAAATATCAGGATATTAATGAAAATATCAGGATGTTAATTGAGATATTAATGAAAATATCAGGATATTAATTGAGATATTAATGAAAATATCAGGATATTAATTGAGATATTAATGAAAATATCAGGATATTAATGAAAATATCAGGATGTTAATTGAGATATTAATGAAAATATCTGGATATTAATGAAAATATCAGGATATTAATGAAAATATCAGGATATTAGATTTAGGATATTAATTATTGAAATGATATTGACTATTTTCTTTTTAAATGTTATATAAATTGTACAAAGTAGATAAAATAAATAAAAAAAAACCATTCCTTTTAAATCTCATCTATTATTACTGGAAAATGAAATCAATTTATATTTCTAAATAACATAGAATCTAGACTACATTTAGCTGCAAAATTACCCGCATGTCTATTTCTATACCGTTCTTTCTCAATAATGTGTTTTCGTTGCTTTATTGAACTTGACTGCTCTTTTACTGCTACCATAGATTTATACTTTTTCTTTGATTTTTTTTGTTGTTTGCTTCTTTCTATACAATAAGAGTGGCATTGAATTGAATAAAGAAAGAAATCATTTTTTTCCTTTCAATAAATAATATATTGGTTTATGCGGGATTAAAGTTTGATGCATTTCTTGTTGTTCTTTTTTTTCTTGTATGTCTTTTGTTATTTCAAAAATGATTTGATTTTTTTTGAAGGTATTATATTCTTTAGTTCAATTAAGATATAATGGGGGAAAGCGTTAATCTTAATACCATTGAACTACTTTTAACAAAAAAGAAATATACCCTCATTCATGTATTCATGTTATTAGTTAGCCCCCACTCTTACTTTTTTTTTTTTTGTTTTTTTTTGTTACATGAATTAGGTTTAAATGGTTAAATTCTTCGTGTTTGGTCTTCAGTCCTAAAATAACATCACTTTGAATCTTTTGAACGTTTTAAGCTCTTCGTCTTTTTTTAAAAAAAAAAAAAAGTTCTATTTTATTTTTAAACAAACTTTATTTTTTGTTACTTAGTGTTAAATTTGTATTTATTTGAAAGTGATATGTAGTATGAGTTTTTGTTTTTTTTTAACTTGTTAATACTTTTTTTCTTATGCAATAATTTTTTAACTTTAAAATAAACTAGGCATCGCGTGGCTCTATCATTGAAGCGAGCGTATTGCAATGAAATACTGAATATTGAAATTTATTAATCATGATGAATGTCATAGTTGAAGATAACTGGAAGAGGGTAGTGTAGGGAAGAGTGGGGGTACTCGGTACAAAGCTTTACTTCCTAAACAAACCATACACTATACGACTATAACAATCTTCACCACCCGCGGTAGCTTTTAAACAATTATTATAAATGTATCTCGTCACTACGCAAAGAATTTTGCTTGTATCAAGTTGAAATTTCGCATACCTGTTTCAATTGTGCATTAGATGGTGTATATGAAGTTTTATTAAAATCGTTTCGTTAGAACGTAAGATATCGGTAAAAAGGTTGTTTTCTCTATTATAAACGTTTAGGTCCGCTTTAATAGTTTTAGCGATCTTTATTAAGTCATAGCGGTGTCGCTGTTGGTTTTAGTAAAAAATGTTATTTGAAAAAAATGTTCGTCTCATCGAGTAGATGATGATAGAATCTTTTCCCGTCCTGAAATTCCAATTTAATTTTTGTACCTCTCGTTTACGCGAGCGTTGCGCGCAAACTCATGGACGGATCACGCTGTCCAACGAACTTAGCCTGAGTATTAGTAAGAGGAACATGTATACCAAATTTCAACTAAATCGGTTAACTTTTACTCAAGTTATCGTCACACGCGTAAACGTTACTGACAGACAGACAGACAGACAGACAGACAGACAGACACGGATCATATTTCGTTGAATGTAGGAAGCTCGCTACGCTCGCTTCAATGAGATACATTTTAAATTAAATTGTTTAAACTTTGCTTCCGTGCTCACCGAAGGAAGGTAACGAAAGCATTTACTATACGTTCGCACATCGTTTTGGAAACGATTTTGAAAACGATCCGCTAGTTCAAAACGCTGTGTGAACGGAGATCGACGGATCATATCGGTTCAAATCTTCTCCACCAAAAATACGTGATAGGAACAGGGGATCGTATTCATAACGCTCGTATGAACATGTCGAAAAGTGGATCGCGATTTCAGGTTATTTTACTTTTTTAGTTGTTTGTTTTCTTGAACTTCCGTTTCTTTTTTTTATTAAAAAAAAAGTAACTGCAAAAACGTTTTGAAACAAAAGTTAATACTATAAATAACTTGTAGTTTTAATAACTTTTAAATAAGAAATAAAAGTCAAACTTCACGGTTATATTATAGGTTACATTATAGAAGGTTTTACTCGCGACGTCACCATTATGAGATATCGAAAAAAATATATTTCGATCACCTGTATTTTTTGTTGTGTGAACTGAACATGTATCTTTTTTTAAAACGAATCGGATTCATAACAATGTGTGAACATATAGTAATTGTTATCTTTGTAAAGAACGATTTGTTTTATAAATAAAGTGAATAGTTTTTTTAACTCTTATAATTGTTTAATTCAGTTCATTAGAAAGTGAATATATTTTTATGTTCAACTGTGTTTGTTTCATACTGAAATATTTTCTTATTTTAAAACTAAATTATTAATTATTAAAAATGTATATTATTATAATTAATTACTATTAATTTTTTATGGCTTGTGAACTCATTAAAACTAAAATGACTGCATTCCTCGTTGATTTTATTAAGGTAAAATATTAATTGTCTTAATTAGTTCGAAGAGAACTCTTCATTATTACATTCTTTAGTCAATTTATATAATTATATAATTTATATTTAATTATTAATTATTTATATGTCGGTCTATTAACATTTTTGTAAACCACTATATCTTAGAAAACTACACGTCCGATTATATGAAATTTGGATAGTAGATCATAATTAGCTCATTGTTGGGCTCATATATATTCAACCTTCTGCGCCCATTTGTTTCTCTTCCACGTGTGCAAAAACATACATTAATTTACACTTATTATCTTCAAAAGTACTTATTTGATTTTTATGAAATTTATATTATGAGGGTTCGTCGAAAGTAGCCCGCAGATAGCCCTAGATTAATTTCAAACATCTGCGCTCTTTAAATTTTACTATATATTGATACTTTAAACATGGAAAAAATCAAAATAATTTTGAAAAATCGTAACGGGGGAAAATGAAATAAATTGGATAATAATTAGTTTTAAAATTATAAAATAATTAAATTTTACTTAATAGGACGCAAGGAAGCTATGTGCCACACTATTTGGCAGAGTATTTTGTTTAATAGTCTAAAAGAGATTAAGAACCTAAGTAACTAAATTTTAATGCTATTACACAAGAATCTGAAAAATATGAAGAAAAAATACAACATTAACATTAGTACATTTTTTTAATCATTCAATAAATAATTTTTAAAACAATGTAAAATAGTTATTTACGCACCAAGGGAGGAAACAAAGTCATTACACCCTGAGCGTTTTGGTTGGTTCCTGAGGCGTAGCCGAGGGAACCATGAAGTATAATCCCGAGGCGTAGCCGAGGGAGTTAATTATAGAGAGCGTACTATGACTTTTTGCTCCCGTGGTACGTACAAGATTTTTCCTCTAGAAGGGAGAAAATCAACACAAATAAAACCTATGATTTCGATGTATCTATTTATTTAGGTATTAATAACTAAATTTACAAATTTTTGTTCCTTTAATTTTAAAAATGACTTTTAAAAGCAAAAGAAAAAGTTTTATAACATCTTGAAGTAAAAAAAATAATAATATGAATTAAATGTGCAATTCATCAATTCCAACTATGTTTTATTTGATTTCTATAATAACTTTCTATAACTATGTAACTATAATAATAAATCAAATGTTTAATAATACTACAAAAAGACTAACTGAATAATATTTAATTTATTTGTATTTAACCCTAAAATACGAGAAATCAAAAACATAAATATAACCTGATTAGACGTAACCTACCTCTTTTGTATAAGTCTTGTTTAAACTCAATTATGAAGTCATAAGACATTTTAAATTGACGATAAAAATTAAAGCATCATGGCTATCAAAAGTACGTGTAATTTAAACTCTCTAATATTTTTTAAAAAAAGCTGTTAAGCAGTCGAGTCATTCAGTTAAAAAGAAACTGCTACTAGTTACAAAACAGGCAACACTGATTTTTAAACAATAGTAAGTTGGCTCTACTGTTACTTTCCACGATTTTTACTTTCCGCCACAATTTTTACTTTCCGCCACGATTTTCACAACTAGGCTGTAATGGGATCCTTTCCTCCCTATAAACTAGGGTGGAAAGTTAATGTTTTCTCCCTTCTGGATGAAATAGTTATTTATGTAACTAGGCAGCAAAATGGAATTTTACTGACGAGTGATTAGATTAGCCTCCGAGCCGAAGGCGAGGACAGGCCATGATAATTAACTGCCGAGGCAGGTATAATTTACCTATTTGACTGCCGAGGCTTCGCCTCGGCAGGCAATGAATAAACGAGGCAGAAATGTTTCCTTTGCTGCCTTGTTGCATACAAAGTTTTATCTACTTGCGGCAGAAAAATGAACCTGCTAAAATGTTATCTTTATTAATATAACATAGTTAATAACTAAGTGTCATATTAATAAAGATAATGACATATTATGTATTAACTAAAATTAATGTTCAAATAAGAAACGGGAATAATAACAATAAGTGAAAAGCAAACTCAATCTATACTATAACAACAAAATACAAAACACACGTTTATAACACACGTAACTCTTGAATGAATAATGCACGCAATATAAAATACTTATTTATGTTTTTACTATCAAATTACTAAAAGTATTAAAGATATCTTCTATTGCTTAAAAGAGAAGAAGTAACTAGGATAAATCAAGAAAAGTAGCTAGTCTAATCTAGAATTACTTCAATAATAAAAATAATATGGATGTTCAATGTTTACATGACGCTGCAGTATAGCCAGTGACTCTACTATTTTTTTAATTAAAGATCTACTAATCATTGAACTTATTTAACAGAATTAACAAATATAAACAAATTATTTTATCTACGATTGATACGAAATATAAACATTATATCTTTGTTTAGATGCTTAGAAACTGATTATTTACGTACTTGTATTCATTGCGCATGCGCTTCTCATAGTTCTGAATAATTCCTCTTCTTTACCGCACTAGTGCGGTAAAGAAGAGGAATTTTTCAGCTTTACGCACGATTAGTGAGTTTGTTTACATTTAACAAAACTAATTCGGTGTTCTTTTATTAAAGTAACTGTTTATATCGAGTTTTTAGTGAAAAACATTGAGTGAATCAAGTGACTTTGACGAAAATGTGGAGAATAATAATCCTCCAGAAATAATTAATTCGGCAAAAAATACAACTAATGAATTAATGCCATCTTTATCAAGAGAGAGATACGAACTTACATACAGCAAGTTTATTTGTTTCTGTATTTATTATTTAAATCTAACATTCGTAGATAAAGTACGGTACGCAACTCGTGCGAAAACGGCATGGGCATTTGCTCGTGTGGTTTTACCACCCTCGCTATCGCTCGGGTGCAAACTCCACACTCGCATGCAAAATGCTACTTTCCGCACTCGACGCGTAATGTACTATTATAACTACATTTATTTAATAAGTATTAACGTTTATTTATTAAGTATTACTTATTAAACTATATAATATATGATGTTATAAGATAGAGATAATAGTATAAACTGTCATTGCCAATATTATAAAAGCAAAATGTTTCCTGACTTTTACCGCCTAGGCAGTAAAATTACACTTCTCTGCTTGAAATCGGTTCAATAATGCCTCATTTTGCTGCCGCAAATAAATAAAAAATCTTTCATCTCTTAAAAAAACATTGATTATTAATATTTAATAAACTTTCTTGATATTTTGTTTTAAGTATATTAAATGTTTAAAAAAAGACCTATTATAATGCATTTACATAACTTCCGTTTCATTAACTAAAATATTATTATTAAGTAAGAAACTTAAAGCAACCGGAAGCGGAACATTTAAAAAAAAAGAAGATTGCTAAATAAAATGCAATTAAAATTCATTTAGTATATGTTAAAAAAAAAAGATCACATTACTAAATGAGAATTTTAAAACTTTTTTCCAGAGATAATTCTGTTATTCATAGTGTTCAACTCTTTTACCTCATTTACATACTTATATCTTTCTTCGTTATTTTTTTTTTTCAGACTCTTATTTAATTGCATTAACATTTATTTAGTTACTTTGGTTATTAGTCGCTTTTAAACTTTTTTTTTTTTTTTTAAATTAAGTACAATGAAATAATAACCTTACCGTTGTATTAATTAAAATTGGGTGTGTTCAGAGTAAAGAGATAATACTGAGAAACAGTTAATGTTAAATTTTTTAAGAAAATATCTTTTAAATATTCTTGTTTCTAGATACTTCTACTTTGACTGTAGTTGTTTTTTTTGTTTTTTTTTAGGTAGTTTTCTTTGGCAGTAGTTATAAGTGCAATTACTAAGTACATAAGCACAAAGTAGTTAAGCATTAGTTTGAATAATATTAAGTTGGTATATCATTAAGTTGTTTTCATGAACCTGGTTTGTTAAACGGTTTAAACTTTTTTTTTTTGTCGTTGAAAAATCTTATGAAGTTTTAACGTTTATTTCCACCATTCAAAGGAATATTTATGTTTCCAGTGCTACTTTCAAAAATTCTATAAATATTCCCATAGCTACTTTTACTTCCTATATAAATATTCAACTTTTCTTTACTACCCTTAGGAATGAGGGGGGGGGGGGGGTCTCAACACCTTTAACTACCTTTTGGGGACGCTTAGCATCCCATTTGGGGAGTTCTCAGCTTCCCAATACTATACTTTAAGAAATTCTTAACATCCTATTATGTACTTCCCTTTAAGGATTTTAAGGACATTTTATGTCTTTCAAACAGGTCCTTAACATTTGATTATTAATCTCAGAAATGCTGCAACCTGCATATCTTCCAAAACGACATATCTCAAAAAACAACTCGTCCGATTTTAATGTAATTTGCATGTATAGGTCCCAATTAGCCCATTGTTTGTATCAACCTTCATATAAGTTTCAACCTTCTGCGCCTATTTGTTTCTCATCCACATGAGCACAAATATTAATTTATTTACACCTATATCTTCAAAAGTACTCATCTGAGTTTTATAATAATTACAAGCTAAAGAAAACTTTTTATATACTACGTTTTTAAATTTTCTGTTGAATCGTATGTAATGTTGATAATATAATTGTCATTGTTATATAAAGTTAGTGAAAAAAATAATAGTTCCGAATTTATTTACTTCACATAAACGACAACCATCTAGAGAGCTGTTAAACCTATAAAAGGACAAATCTTTGTATAGCGGATCTCACCTCATCTTGGATCAATTAAGTTCTTTGTTTACTTTTCCTTTTTCGCTGTTATTCAATATTTACCTCTTAATAATAAATCACAATTTTGAAACCCGTCAAAATGAAGATTTTAAATATGGGACATGTCAAAACAAATAAAATAACTTGCGGATTTTTTCCGAACTAACTTTCCGCATACAGCAAAATTTGCTGAAAACAAATTAAATTCTGCTAAAAGATGGCTAAAAGTATTAAAATAATGCATTGTCATCGTGTTCTGAGCTTTCAAAAAGTTTCAAATGTGTAGCTACTCGGAAAGTTAGTTAAAAATCGATTTAATGCAAGATTTGTACTGGACAAACAAACAAACAAGAAAGCAAGCTAATAAAAACGTAGTAAAATTTGAATGGTTCGTAGAATGTGGCCCACAGATAGTTTCAGATTAATTTCAACCCTCTGCGCTCTTTAAATTTCGCTAAATTGATACTTTAATTGATGTAAAATAATCCAAACAATGTTGACAGATTTAAAAATAACGGGGTAAAATGAAATAAATTTGTTGATAATAGGTTGTAAAAACATAATTGAAGCGAGCGTAAGCGAGCTTCCTACATTCAACGAAATATGCTCCGTGTCTGTCTGTCTGTCTGTCTGTCTGTCTGTCAGTAACGTTTACGCGTGTGACGATAACTTGAGTAAAAGTTGACCGATTTAGTTGAAATTTGGTATACATGATCCTCTTACTAATACTCAGGCTAAGTTCGTTGGACAGCGTGATCCGTCCAAGAGTTCGCGCGCAACGCTCGCGTAAACGAGAGGTACAAAAATTAAATTGGAATTTCAGGACGGGAAAAGATTCTATCATCATCTATTCGATGAGACGAACATTTTTTTCAAATAACATTTTTTACTAAAACCAACAGCGACACCGCTATGACTTAATAAAGATCGCTAATACTATAAAAGCGGACCTAAACGTTTACAATAGAGAAAACAACCTTTTTACCGATATCTTACGTTCTAACGTAACGATTTTAATAATACTTCATATACACCATCTAATGCACAATTGAAACAGGCATGCAAAATTTCAACTTGATACAAGCAGAAGTCCTTGCGTAGTGAAGAGATACATTTATAATAATTGTTTAAAAGCTACCGCGGGTGGTTAAGATTGTTATAGTCGTATAGTGTATAGGTTTGTTTAGGAAGTAAAGCTTTGTACCGAGTACCCCTACTCTTCCCCACACTACCCTCTACTTCTCTTCAACTAAGACATTCATCATGATTAATAAATTTTAATATTCAGTATTTTATTGCAATACTCTCGCTTCAATGATAGAGCCACGCGATGCCTAGTTAGTAGACTTTCATCCCATACTTGAATTACTTACTAAATAATTGCCTATATTGTTTTATTGCTTCCGAGTTTACCGAAGGTAACGGAAGCATTGCGTTCACTTTTGAGAACGATAAAACTTTTATGTCTCCGATTTTAAAAATTCTAAGACAGAAATCCGTTTCAGACATCAGGGAACATTTTTGGTCTCGTGTCTGTCTGTCTGTCGGTCTGCGTGTCCGCGAATTATGAAACCTGTGACGATAACTTGAATAAATGTCGACCGATTTTGATGAAATTTGGTAGACATGTTCATTTTACCAATGCCCAGGACGAGTTCGTTGGACAACCTTATCCGTCCAACTCTCGCGTAAACTTCAAATTAAAAATTGGAATTCTAGGTCGGGAAAAAAATCTAACTTCATCTATTCAATGAGACAAACATTTTATTAAATTCAATTTTTTAGTAAAACCAACAGAGACACCTCTATGAAGTGTTAAAGATCGCTAAAACTATTAATAGTTTTTACACAACAAACAATATAACAATAAAGTAATATAACAATAATTTTAATGTTAATATAACAATAAAGTACATGATAGGATGCGAGTACATGATTTAATATTTATTGTTTAATGTTTAAGTTAAAGATAATTTACAAGTTTATGAAAGGATATTAATATCTTCTGTAAGATCTTAAGGTTTTTTTTTTATATTAATATTATATAAAACGTTGGTAAATTACAATTTATAGTTTTAATTTACTTGTTTATATTTGGAATTATTTAAAATTTTAAGTTAGTCACGCTAAAATATTATCCAATATTTAATAGAATTTTGTCCCCTTAAATACACTGAATTAAAAGAATAAAAGATGATTATGAGAATTATATAATATTTTATATATATAATATATTTATATATATATATATATATATATATATATATATATATATATATATATATATATATATATATATATATATTTATATATATTTATATATATTATATATATAATCCCACTCACACTGAATATAATATATTTTATCCATGTAAAACAGGTATTTCAGTTTGTTTTTAATTAACGGATATTAAGGGAAATAAATTAAAATTCTTTGCGCATCTAAGTTTTATTAATCTGCATACGGGAAAGTGTGTCGGGCTTCGGATTAAATGAGGAAGGAATGTGTAATTAAATAAAACAGAGCCACGTGTGAATCAAGCTGGGCCAATCCGCGTCGTCTTTACTCTCAGATAAACTCTAGAAACCATTATATCGCTCAGATATACAGGGAAAAGAAATTAGTACGCAAAAATAACTCCATTTCGTACTTTAATATGTATCCAAGTCATATTGCCATTTGAAGGGCAGGGGGGTATCGAAAATATAATCACGGTCTTGTTAAAAGTAAAATTGATCTGTGCTGACGCTTATTTCAATATATTAGGTATATTATTATAATACTGCGTACTTAATCCAAGAAAAAATTCTAACTTCATCTAATTAATAAGACAAACAACTTTTTTTGAATTTTTTTTTTAGTAAAACGAATTCTGACACTGTTATGAAGTGATAAAGATCGCTAAATGTATTAAAGCGGACCTAAACGTTTAAAATAAAGAACACAACGATTTTACCGATATCTTCCGTTCTAACTTATAACGATTTTAATAAAACTTCTTACACATTGTCTAAAGTACAATTGAAACAGCCTTGTAAAATTTCAACCGGATTCAAGCAGAAGCTTTAGAGTAGGGAAGAGATATATTTTATAATATTTGAAATTAATAGGCCGGGTAGGTTGGAAACAGTCCTATTTTAATCCAACATCCTTTAACAAACATACTCTTTAACTATAAACTCATCATGATCAACTTTTTCTTATATTCAATATATATTTATTGTAAGACGCTTGCTATAATGATACAAATAATGCTTTTCTTTTAATTTTGCCTTAACTCTGCTAGGTACAAACAGTTAGTTACTTTTAATTTTGCCTCTTTTCTAACTCCACCATGTATAAGTAGTTAGCAATGTAAATGTATACGTACTTAGCAGTGTAATTTTATACCAAATTTCATCAAAATTTGTCGACATTTACTCAAGTTATCGTCGCACGTTTCATAATTCGCGGACACTCAGACCGACAGACAGACAGACAGACAGACAGACACGAGACCAAAAACGTTCCCTGATGTCTGAAACGGATTTCTGTCTTGGAATTTTTAAAATCGGAGACATAAAAGTTTTTCGTTCTCAAAAGTGAACACAATGCTTCCATTACCTTCGCTAAGCTCGGAAACCAAATTTTGTTCGCTTATTACTAAAACCAAGTAAGCAGAAAACATATTTGAATCACAAATTGCAGAAAGGAGATATGTCCACAAAATTTAATTTTACAGGAAATGAAAATAAATGTTTCATGACCTTAAACATGTGTTTATGTAAAAAAGGGATATGTCCTGGATTTGTATCTTTTCTGCAATAATTGAAAAATATAAATTAAAAATAAATGCAGAAGGAGTTACAGGAGATGTGCCTAAGCTTCTAGATCTTAAAAATCAATTTCGTCAAAAAATGGACATATCTCCTTTCTGCAATATGTGATTCATTTGATTTCAAGATGCCTATCTCAATTAATATTGGTATTTAGGTATTAAATGATATTAGTCGAGGAGATAGCGTGCAAAAAAGTGTCTGACTAACATCAAGCTAGAATTTGGTGTATAAATAAATGTTTTGGTGCCTTTTAAAAATATGTGGTCGGCTAAGTTCGTCTGCAGGACATAGCTTGGCAATAGGCTTTTGAAAAAAATCAAACCGGCGGAGAGCGGCCATGTCCCGCCTTTTTTTGGCGATTTTCATGACCCTCAGTACTAACTTAGTTAGTAGACCAAACATCAAGTTGATGGTAGTCGATCACTTAATATGAGACCTCTTTGATTTTGAGTAATATTTGACTAACTAATCTATTAAGTGACAAACTAACATCAACTTGAATTTTGGTCTACTAACTAAGTTCGTACTCAGGATCATGAAAATCACATTGTCCACCAAAAAGAGCGGGATATGGCCGCTCTCAAACGGTTTGTTTTTTCAAATGCCTACTGCCAAGCTATGTCCCGCAGACGAACTTAGCCGACCACATATTCTTAAAAGGCACAAAAACATTTACTTATTCACAAAATTCTAGCTTGATGTTAGTCAGACACTTTTTTACACGCTATCTCCTAGACTATATTGTTTTAACTACATGACAATGTATATATTATATGATCTTATGAATATCCTTACATTTAATTTTAAATTTATCATTTATTATATTGATTTATATTTATCATCTTCTATTGTTAAGTTAATTTAAAATAAATTAAAATATAAACCGATTTATAACTCGAAATTTAATATTCTAATAGAATAATTTTAACAATTAGCGGGAAATTAGACACACACTTTTCATTGTTATAATGAGATTTTCCGATTCAGACCGAGGGTTTCGGGTTACCAACTTCATTTTACCCTCAAGAAATCTAGAAGTAATAAACAACCAAATTCAATCCTCGCCTCACCAACTTCCTCTTGGGTTTTAGAAAAGGAATCTGTAGTCAGGAATGGAACTGCGAAGAGGAGGAGCTGGGCTCAGAATGATTGAAACAACCGGGGGCCCCCCCTAAAAACTTTGAAATAATTGCTAGCTAGATCAGAACTCAAGGGTCCTGAGGGGGGACCGTGGTAAACTTGTCGGCCCCAAGCTTTCTCAAACCAGACCCGGCGCATTCTACTGTATTAAATTCTACAAGGAAATTTTGATTTAAAACTAATTTTTATTTTCAAAGCACATTTGAAAACTATTTCTACTAAAGTTGTTGGAATATTGTCAGAAAATTATTAATGTCCGGAAATGTTCAATTATTTATTGGTAACAGGCAGAAGGCAATTAATCATACGAAATCGTTCGGAGTTGACGTAGAAAGTTTAAAACATTCTAGAGGTCGACCAAGAAGTCATGTAAATGTGAGGAGTGCGCTAGTGTTGTCATGTACAGTCAGTTTTTGATATAATAGACCACGGTAAAAAAACACAGTGTTGTTCTTTTGTTATTAATAATTTTATTTTTGATAACTTCTATATTTTTTAATATTTTATGCAACAGGCAACACTGTACCTGATAAGAAATCGCTAATAATGTACGATAATATCTTTATATTATTACTCATAATAATATTCTTTCAATTTTAATCGATTTTCTTCTTTCATAATCTATTATTTCTTCCTCTTTATTTCTGAGTTATTTGGATTTAGGACAGGTGTGACTATAATTCGTATTGTATAAAAACAAACAAAACAGGAAACCTAACAGATTGGAAACCTTCTTGTTGTTGTTATTCGTGAGATTTGACGTAACTGCGCATGTCATACAAACTAGAAATGGGTATTGTCTTAGCACCCGACTATACTAACTTCGGCAAGACTCGGAAGTTCCGATTTTAAACGAAGTTAAGCTTTCCGTTTCTCCCGTGTTCATGACTTCTTGGTCGACCTCTAGTATAAATTTTAAGCGGTGGATCTATTAAAATTATTTAAAAAGACATGTTCAAATTATAATTTTGTGACAAGCATAAGAGAGAAATCAAAATTTAGCTTTTTTCTTATTTTGCTTCCGAGCTTACCGAAGGTAAGGAAAGCTATGTGATCGTTTTGAAGAACAAACATTTGTTATGTCTCCGATTACAAAAACTTCAAGGCAGAAATCCGTTTCAAACATCAGGGAAGATTTTTGGTTCCTTGTCTGTCAGTCGGTCTGTCACTCAATTTTTGTGAACCAACTTATCTTTAAAACTATACTCGTCCGATTTTAATGAAATTTTGATGGTATGTCATAATTAGCCCATTATTGTTCCCATATAAGTTTCAACCATCTGCGCCGTCTCATTTCTTCATACGCCCAAACATATATCCATATACACTCCTATATCTCCAAAAGTACTCATCTGATTTTTATGAAATTTGGATGGTTTGTCGAAAGTAGCCCCAGATTAATTTTAACCTTCTGTGCTCCTTAAATCTTGCTAAAATTGATCCTTAAATTCATGAATATAAATCAGAACAATTTTGAAAGATTTATAATGAGGAATACTAAATAAATTTGACAATAGGACGTGTAGAGGCTATTTGCCACACCAATCCACACAACAAGATTATTAATTTACTTAATTTGACTTTTTTTAAATATAAAATTAAGCCCGTTGCCTCCTGCCTAAGGGCTCCTGTAATATAAAGAAGTAGAAGGACTCAAATTGTTTTTCTCTTATCAGATGAAAGAGTTTGTGCTGATATCTAACGATAACGATGTAATTCGTAACTAGATAGAGCTAATTCCATGTTATGTTTGTGAATTTTTTCATTATAGTCGTCTTTTTTATTTAATTTTAATTTATTCTTTTGTTTCTCAGATCCAATTATCTTTTTCTAGTATTATATTTTTGTTCGAATATATTCTTTTGTAAGTTTCTTTAGTTGTGTCTGTAATTTCGCGTTTTTTGAATCGCAAGTTAGTTCGTTTAAAATATTTAGTATTCATAGTGGATAGGGTGAAATTGGCTAAGGAGAGGTTAGGTAAAATTACGAATTTTAATTGCCAGATAAGTAAATCAGTTAATCTAATTTAAAAGTGGTAAAGAAAAGTTGGTTTTCTGTTGAATTTACACTTTGTCTTATTATACGATTAGAATTTAGAATGCATCTAAGGTATCTTTGCTGAAGTTGGCCCAAACACCGATGCCTCAGGTACAACCCTTCCATTGCTCATAGGTTTCCATCCGACATTATTAATATTCCAGATGGGAAACACCGGTGAAGTAGCGAACGAAAGCAATTCAATAGTTGGCTTTGTTACGCTTTATATTGCTTCCATCTGAGGATCATTGCTTGACGAGTTCCATAACCCATTGTCTTGATGGACGGAAAATCTTGATGAATAGGGTCTGGCTTGAGACCTTGGATATGATCATTAGTATGTTGAAGAGGGGATCGAGAACTGGAATAACTAAGCAACATAATCAACCTGTTTTGTTTCGGATTACAATAACCTTACGGAAAAAAATACATCGAGCAAAAAAAAAAAAAAAAAATTAAAAACTTGCTACATCACATTACAATCTTATATCCGATATAATTACAATTCGTGTTGTATTATATGATTATTGTTCATTACAATTTTCAATACAGTTTGCACTTATTTTCTTCATTATTATTTTTTTTTTTTTTTATAAACTTTTAGTCATTGTGGCCTTTAAAATGAACAATTCATATTCATTACAAGTTGACCGTCTGGTCTAAGACCTTGCGTTTTCTGAATTATTACATTATAGATTGGTTGTTTTTAACTCGTGATTCTACTGTTCTATCATTTAACCTATGTAAACTCGTCTTTAACATTCATATTACGTAAAATAGCTATAATTAGGCTATAAGCTATAATGTTATTAGCAAATTTTCAAAGAAGATTATGCTATTGCAACGGCTTCAAAATTTTTTCCATGGAAATCCTTTTTAGACCATTCTGAATCGATTCCTAAAATTTAACACTTTTTTTATGTATGTATGTATATATGTGTCGCTCCAGACAATATGTCCCTTAACAAATTTTTTAAAATATCAATAATATCAAAAGAAAGGATGAGTTCGTTGGCCAGAATTTTTGGGGTTCATTTCGGGGTCAAATTTTTACAATTTAGGGTCAAAAATGTTAAAAAAACGTGTTTTTCCATTTCACCCCCCTTTTATATGAAAATATGATAAAAGTGTACATAACAACAATTACTGTACTCTTAAAGAGCTTTCCAACGACATGCATCTTGAAGGGTAAATACTATTTTGACTTTTGCACCCCGTACGCCTGTGTACCATTTTTTTTTTTTCACCCATGCAAATTCTAAACCAAAATTTTCTTATATTATTTTAAGCCAATAATACGCAGCTTTCTTTGAAAATTCGCTCATTAAGTCATGGTGCATGACTGGACTTTTTACTTATCAGATTTATTGATAAGAATTTTTAATTTTTCCTTAATGTAGTAGCGTTGTCGTTGCTCGTTAATAAGTACAATTTTACTAATACTAATAATATAATCAGTGGTTGCGTGATATCTGATAGTGTTGTCCTCTGTTATTTTATTAGGGATTCATCGTTAGTCTGATTTTATAACAACTATAAATATTGAATTTAATAAAACTAGAGTAATTTAAATCAAAGAAGTGCTGTGTATTAAATTTTATATCACTTTGAAATAATTTATGTATTTGTGGAACTCATAGATTAATTTAAACTACAACAATTTTTAAAAAAATACTCTGCTAAAAAAAAAACTTTTTAAAAACTACTCTAATTTAAAAAAAAAAAAATATATATATATATACTTAAATGATTTTACGCTTTTACTACCTATCATTGTCAAATTTATTACAATTTCCCCCTTTTTTTTAAAAACTGTCAAATTTTTTTGATCTTGTACATTAATTTAAGTATCAATTTAGCAAAATGTAAGGAGTGCAAACGGTTGAAATTAATCTGGGGCTATCTGCAGGCTATTTTCAACAAACCATCCAAATTTCATAAAAATAAGATAAGCCGTTTTGAAGTTATAGGTGTAAATTTATGTATGTTTGTGCGCATGTGGAAGAGCAACAAATAGGCGCAGAAGATTGAAACTTATATGGGAACAACAATGGGCTATAATGACCTACCATACAAATTTCTTCTTTTTATTATTACTGGTCTTATATTACTTTGCTTTGTATGTTTCATCGCACACCTATTACCCCAATTTTGAACCTCTTCCCGTCATTTAATCTTCCCCAAATTTTGCACATAGATACAACTAAGGTGAAGAATATAGAAACCGAAAAAAACAAAAATGGCGCCAAATTTATTTGCTTTTTAAGTTTCATTGCACACCTATTACCCCAATTTTGAACCTCTTCCCGTCATTTAATCTTCCCCAAATTTTGCACATAGATACAACTAAGGTGAAGAATATAGAAACCGAAAAAACCAAAAAAAAAAAAAAAAAAAATGGCGCCAAATTTATTTGCTTTTTAAGTTTCATTGCACACCTATTACCCCAATTTTGAACCTCTTCCCGTCATTTAATCTTCCCCAAATTTTGCACATAGATACAACTAAGGTGAAGAATACAGAAACAAAAAAAAAAAAAAAAAAAAAAGTTGAAAATAAGACCAGTTTTGAAAAATGGCATTTTTATATTCATTATTTTTTAAATCAGATGAGTAGTTTTTAAGATATGTTACGCAAAATTGAGTGACAAAGCGACAGACAGACACGGAACCAAAAATGTTCCCTGATGTCTGAAACGGATTTCTGTCATTGAATTTTTGAAATCGGAGAGCTAAAAAATTTTCGTTCTTCGGAACGATTACATAGCTTCCGATACCTTCGGTAAGGTCGGAAGAAAAATGACATAAATCAGCTTTTTAGAATTCATTTATTAATTTAAAATTATTTTACGATTTTTTACACGCTCTTATCTATAAAAGATTTATTCCACTTTAATGAATATTATAGGACTTATCTTTTCGGAATGTAAGTTTATATTACATGCTTTCGACAAGTAATTAAAAACTTTGTTATAATAAATTAGTTTATTATTCCACGTGTTACATAAGGGATTAAGCAGAAAGTTATTTCTAACTTACACTACTGCGGTGCGGGATCATTTGAAATTTTAAGTCTACTATATTATTCATGTAACCGAGGGGTTTTATAGTAGTTTACCGGTATAAGTAGAACCGTTCAAGATTATAAAATTTTTGTCGCACTGCCGGACATGCTGCGGCTATATTAATAAAGAAGATAATATGCGAGCATGTAGACTTTCTTAATTCTAAATACTTTAAATTAATTTATTTCTTTTATCTAATTTTTTTTTATTTAAACATTTATTACGAAATAAAAACATGTTTCACTCTACTTTTTTATTACCAGTGATCATCATGAAGATAATTACCTTTTTTAGAACTTTTATTTTAATTTGTAACTTTTCTTATTTTAGTATTTTAGCGAATTTTCAAAGAAAATTACGCTATTGCAATGGCTTCAAAATTTTTGTAATGCGAATTTTTGAAAAATTTTTCCATGGAAATCCGTTTCAGACCATTCTGAATCGATTCCTAAAATTTAACACTTTTTTTTATGTATGTATGTATATATGTATGTATATATGTATGTATATATGTATGTATATATGTGTCACTCCAGACGATATCTCCCCTTAGGATGCACTTAAAAATTTCAAACAAATTTTAAAATGTCAATAATATCAAAAGAAAGGATGAGTTCGTTGGCCAGAATTTTTGGAGTTCATTTAGGGGTCAAATTTTTACAATTTAGGGCCAAAAATAGCATAAAAACGTGTTTTTTCCATTTTCCCCCCCTTTTATGTGAAAATATGATAAAAGTGTAAATAACAACAATTACTCTACTCTTAAAGAGCTTTCCAACGACATGCATCTTAAAGGGTAAATACTATTTTGACTTTTGTACCCCGTACCCCTGTGTCCCAAATTTTTTTTTTCATCCGAGCTAATTCTAAACCAAAATTTTCCTATATTATCATAAGCCGATAAAACGCAGATTTCTTTGAAAATTCGCTCATTAAGTCATGGTGCATGACTGGACTTTTTTACTTTTATCTCCTTTTCTATATCTGTTTATTATATTTAGTTAGGTATGTATGCATATAAATATTTCTAAAAAAATATATATATATATATATTATATTTTATATATATATATATATATATATATATATATATATATATATATATATATATATATATATATATATATATATATATATATATAAAATATAATATATATATATATATATAATTCCTAGATTTAAAGTGGTAAAGAGTGATAGGCAACTATAAACAGAACTATAATAATCATTATTTTATTTTATTATTATTAATTTTTACTTTCTCATATGAAGAGAAAGTATTGTGATGACGCGAAAATTCGATTTTGAGATTTTGATGGATTTACACGTTTTGAGGTCACTTGAGTCCAAAAATGTGGTTTTTTAAAATGTCTGTCGTCTGTCTGTGCAGACGCGTGGAGCCTAAACTACTCGGCCGATTTTGACGAAATTTTGCATACATGTTCAGAAAGATTATGCCCTGTGGCGAAATCGAGAAATGCTACCCCCCGCAAACTTTGAAAAATATAGCCGTGTTCCCGGGAAAAATGTAAGTTTATGAGAAAGGAGCTTTAAACGTGGATGGAGAGAGGCCGGGTTCGATTCCCTGCTGAGAAGTTATTTTTATGATAAATTTTAATAAAATGTTCAATTAAGTCTACCTACTTAAACTCGAAAACTAATAAATAGAGAACACTGGGTTAAGTTATTATGAACTCGGATATGAGAAACTTTGTCTGAGTTGTCTTGGACCGATTTTATTTTTATAAGGGGAGTAATAGTTTAAAGAAGTGCCTAAATATTAATAATTTATTTTTATTTTTAATAATAAAATAATTTTAGAAAGTTATTTGATACTTACTTCACTAAATATAAGGAAACTAAGGAATTTAGGAATTTCCTTAGAACGCGAAAAGGAAGATTATAGGGTAGGGTGGGCCGAAACATATTTTTTTTTTTTTTTTTGAATTTGAAATAGTCCAACCTCGGAAAACTTGTGTATGCATTAGAAACTACCATATGTAAAATTTTGGCCGGATCGAATGACACCTAGGTGGTGCACTATCGCTTCAAAGCTTTAAAAACAATATTTTTTAGACATTTTTTATATTTTAATTTTTATTCACTTATTAGCATCTATTTGCTCTTTGCTGACATATTATTTGATTGTAGGAAAAAAAATTAAAAAAGTTAATTATAGATTGAGATAAGTTGGTATATACATACGTGTATACCATTGAGTTATTCCAAAGATAATAGAGAAATTAGTGTTATGCAGGTCCTAATAATATCCTTGAAATTACTCAATGGTACAAATATGTATTATGTATGTACCGACTTATCTCAATCTATAATTAACTTTTTTAAATTTTTTTTCTTCCTGCAATCAAATAATATGTCAGATGCTAATAAGTGAATGAAAATAACTAAAATATTTAATAAAAAGAAATACACAGCATTTCTTAAAAATAGTGTTTTTAAAGCTTTGAAGCGATAGTGCACCGCCTAAGTTTCATTCGATCGGGCCAAAATTTTGCGTATGATAGTTTCTAATGCTTACACAAGTTTTACGAGGTTAAAAAAAATTTTCTGCCCACCCTATTATAGGACCCCAGTTTTGGGCCCCATTGAAGCTCTTTCAAGACATGGGTACAAGTATAAATAAGTTAACATAATAGCTTACATTATATAATTGCTTTGTTTAATATTTGCCTTCTTTCTCAAGCTATATACAGTATGATTTTATGACACACAAAAGGTTTTCTTTTAGGCCAATTTTTTGTGCCCCTTTTTTCACCAAAAAAAGAGGTGGGTTAAAACTCTTAATTTAAAAAAAAAAAATCTTTACATTTTTTCCCCAAATCCCTGAGACTTTACCTCCAGCATATTTTAACATTTATTTTTTGCCCTTCTACCTTATGCGAAAATTCAGAGAAAAAAAGAAAAGGTTGGCTCCGTTCCCCCACTTCTTTTTTTTACCTTGTTCTGTTTTTATTTATTCATACTTAATGTGTCCCCAGGGTTACTGTCAGTATTCCCTGCTTGGAGAGGGGGGGAGGGGGGGGGGGGGGAAGGTAGTGGAAAGTTTACAGCATTATCTTGTAGAATTATTGATGTTAGCTTTTGGCCAAAGTTGCTTCTCTCGCTTGGTAGGTTTAGCCAGACGTGGCTTAGGGATAACGCTGCACAGGATAGATGGGTCTTGACTTTAGATTCTGCTTGGGTCAAGGGTTTTTTTCTTAGGTTTTCCATACACCCTTAAATTTTTTTTTCTTGGTCCTTCGTCATACTAGGAAAACATGTCTGATTAAATTTGTGAATATTACGTTGTTGTAATATATGTAAACCATTTTTTTTCTCCCTCTCTCTATACTTTTTAAAATTTTATCTTTCATTTGCTCTTTAATATATTTTGTTTTATAATAAATAAATAAAATTATCTGAGCATTTTGTTTTAACTCTTAAACAAAACTAAAACAAAACAAGAAAAGGAATTTATTCTTATAATTTATGAATATACATTTTTTTTCACCCCTACGAATTTTTACTACTAACATTTTTAAGTATAGTCCGACGGATATTTTTATAATTTATTTGCATGAAATGTCAAAACTTTTTATTTGTTTGAAGTCTAATTTTGTTTCTGAGCTTACTAAAGGTAAAGAAAGCTATGTGATCGTTCCGAAGAACGAAAATAGTTTGGTCTCCAATTTCAAAAAATTTCCAAGACAAAAAGCCGACATCAGAGATCATTTTTGGTTCCATGTCCTGTCGCTCAATTTTTGCGAACCAACATGTATTACAAAAACTGCACGTCCGATTTTAATGAAATTTGTATGGTAGGTCATAATTAGCCCATTGCTGGTCCTATATATGTTTCAACCTTCTGCGCCTATTTCTTTCTTTTCCACATGCGCACAAACATACATTTATTTACACCTATAGCTTCAAAAATACTTTAGATTTGTATGAAATTTCTACAGTTTATTGAAAGTAACCCGCAAATAGCCCTAGATTAATTTGAACCGTATGCGCTCTTTAACTTTTGCTAAATTGATACTTTAATTCAAGTAAAAAATCAAAACAATTTTACTACGTTTTTATTAGCTTGCTTTCTTGTTTGTTTGTTTGTCCGATACAAATCTAGCAATCGATTTCTAACTAACTTCCCGAATAGCTAGACATTTGAAACATTTCAGCTCAGAACACGATGACAATGCATTATTTTAATACTTTTAGCCATCTTTCAGCAGAATTTAATTTGTTTTCAGCAAATTTTGCTGTACGGAAAGTTAGTTCGGAAAAAATCCGCAAGTTATTTTATTTGTTTTGCCATGTCCCATATTTACGCAATCTTCATTTTGACGGGTCTCAAATTTTTGATAGATAAACATTGAATGACAGCAAAACAGGAAATATCTATTATATTATTTATATTATTTCAAATATATCGATGGTACGCTTTAGATTTGGTGTTGGGGAGATCCGTTGTACAAAGATTTGTCCTTTTATAGGTTTAAGATCAGCTCTCTTGATGGTTGTCATTTATGTGAAGTAAAAAATAAATTCGGAACTATTTTTTTTTTCACTACCATTATATATTATATAACAATAACAATTATATTATCAACATTACAAACGATTCAACAGAAAATTTAAAAACGTAGTATATAGAGTTCTTTTTATCTTGAAATTATTTACAGATTAAATAAACGGAGGAAACAATTAAACAAATTAGACAATAATGGCTTGAAATAGCATATAATGAATAAAGTACGTGATATGATGCGAGGAAGCTATGTGCCACACCAATTTGCAGTCTATTTTTCTACCCATCTACTTTTATTGAACACAAAATGAACTAGATTACAGTTACTCAACTGTACAGGTGACCCACAAACACAACAAAAGAACATAAACGACTTACAACTAAATCGATCTTATCTCATTCAATATAAAAAATAAAATTATAGTAAAATTATTCAAAATAGTAATTAGAAAGTTGGAAATTTCTTTCAACATGATTATAACTTTATTATCAATTTACTCAAAGTATTGATTAAGTTAGAACTTCCTAAGTGCCCTTACTTCAAAATTACCTCTTCAAGTTACCAACTTAAACCTAATAAACCGCTCGATATTTCGAAACATCTTTTGTCATCCAATTATTACATGCTATATCTAATAAATTACGTTAAATAATTATTATCTACGATTGATACGAAATATAAACATTATATCTCTGTTTAGATGCGTAGAAAGTGATTATTTACGTACATGTATTCATTGCGCATGCGCGTCCCATAGTTCTGAATAATTCCTCTTCTTTACCTCGCTAGCGCGGTAAAGAAGAGGAATTCTTCAGCTTTACGCACGATTAGCGAGTTTGTTTAAATTTAACAAAACTAATTTGCTGTTCTTTTATTAAAGTAACTGTTTATATCGAGTTTTTAGTGAAATACAATGAGTGAATCAAGTGACTTTTACGAAAATGTGGAGAATAATACTCCTCCAGAAATAATTAATTCGGCAAAAAATACAAATCAAGAATTAATGCCATCTTTATCAAGAGAGAGATACGAACTTACATACAGCAAGTTATTTTTTTTTGTATTTATTATTTAAATCTAACAATCGTAGATAAAGTACGGTACGCAACTCGTGCGAAAACGGCATTTTGCATTGCTCGTGTGGTTTTACCACCCTCGCTGTCGCTCGGGTGCAAACTCCACACTCGCATGCAAAATGCTACTTTCCGCACTCGACGCGTAATGTACTATTACATGCTATATTTAATAAATTACATTAAATAATTATTACATGCTATATCTAATAAATTACATTAAATAATTATTACATGCTATATCTAATAAATTACATTAAATAATTATTACATGCTATATCTAATAAATTACATTAAATAATTATTACATGCTATATCTAATAAATGACATTAAATTATTATTACATGCTATATCTAATAAATTACATTAAATAATTATTACATGCTATAACTAATAAATTACATTAAATAATTATTACATGCTATATCTAATTGATTACATTAAATAATTATTACATGCTATATCTAATAAATTGCATTAAATAATTATCACATGCTATATCTAATAAATATCAATAAATAATAATTATTACATGCTATATCTTATAAATTACATTAAATAATTATTACATGCTATATCTAATTGATTACATTAAATAATTATTACATGCTATATCTAATAAATTGCATTAAATAATTATCACATGCTATAACTAATAAATTACATTAAATAATTATTACATGCTATATCTAATTGATTACATTAAATAATTATTACATGCTATATCTAATAAATTGCATTAAATAATTATCACATGCTATATCTAATAAATATCAATAAATAATAATTATTACATGCTATATCTTATAAATTACATTAAATAATTATTACATGCTATATCTATAATAAATTGCATTAAATAATAATTATGGAGCAAATAATCGTACTTTCTTTAACTATATCATATTTATAAGATAGGCATTTTTAATATAAATCTAAAAAAATCGGACTGCGGGACGTGTCGGAATTTTTTCTTTACCAAATAATTCCAAAGTGGCAGGATTTTTGTATCTCATAAAGAAATGGTATAATTGGTGCGAATTTCAAATCAATCGGCTAAATAGTTCTGAAATTATTAAGCTTTAAATTTCAAACGTTGAAAAGTCGATATTTTTCTTAATGGTGGCAGATTAAAAACGAAATTCAGAGGAAATTTTTGTCTTTTAAAGAGGTATAATTGTTGCAGATTTCAGCGCAATCGGAAAAACAGACTATATATCTAGTAGTATCTAAAAACCACTTAAATCGTCCTGAAAACGGTTCGAGTGATTATACGATTTTTAGGGTGAAAACAACATTTTTTCTTTGGGCTAGGAAAATGAAAAAATAATTTAATAGAAAAGATTAATTATCTAGGCTGAACTTAGTTTTATAACTTTATTTCCATACTATTTTTTACGCTTCAAAAACAAAAGAAATTAAACAATTTTTTTAATTATTTTATTTTCTACTGAACTTACTTACATAAAGAATTACAAATCCTTTAAGTATTTGTAATTTTAGTCGTTTTTAAGCCCGATCTTTAAGTGGTACTGAAGGTTCAAAGGTAAAAAAAAGGAGGCAAAAAGTGCCGCTTTGATGTCCTTTTAACTTTTTTTTTTTTTTAACTTTTTTTGTTTTTCTTTGTTTAGTTTGGTATAACTGGGTAGTTCTGGAGAATAGGAAGGAAAAAAATAAAAGGACAAATTTTATAATTATTATTTTAAGAACATTATCAAATATTGCGTGCAAGCAGTAGACTCATTTTTTTGACTAATTATTATTATTTTTTTTTACATTATTATTTATTAGGGTAGAAAGAAAGATGTTAGGAAAATAATTAGTAACCATTTATCCTTTTTTTCCTACCACTTTTTTATTTCGTTTCGTCTATCTTTAATTTCTATGAATTTATTTTTTTAAGTATACTCTTAAAGTAGTTTCTTTTACGTTTTGCGCTTTCTACTTTTATTGAATGAAGTTGTAAATTGAAACACATAGCTTCCTCGCGTCAAATTTCGTACACTTAAATGATTTTACATCCTATTATTGTCAAATTTATTTAATTACCCCCCCCCCCCCCCGTTTTTAAATCTGTCAAAATTGTTTGCAGTTTTTACATGAATAAAAGTATCAATTTAACAAAAGTTAAAGAGCGCGGACGGTTCAAATTAATCTGGGCCTATACCTGCGAGTTACTTTGGATAAACTATAAAAGTTTCATAAAAATCAGATGAATACTTTTAAAGATATAGGTGTAAATGAATGTATGTTTGCAAGCATGTGGTAGAGAAACAAATGGGCACAGAATGTTGATATTTATATGGGTCCAACAATAGGTTAATCATGACCTATCATCTAATAATAATTAAAATCGGACTTGTTGTTTTTAAGATATGTTAGTTCGCAAATATTGAGTGACAGACCGACAGACAGATACGGAATCAAAATGGACCGGCAATTGGTGTGGCACATAGCTTCCTCGCATCCTATCACGTACTTTATTGATTTTATGTTTTTACAAGCCACTATTATCTATTTTTTGACATTTTTATGTTTAGGCTATGGAACATAAGTCAAAAACGTTACGTAACTTTTAGCTTAAAAACTCAGAAAAGTATAACAGGGAGTTAAAAAGCTATAGGAGGTGTGTAATCCAGTCTCCCAGCTGTTGGGCCTCCCTCCACCGCACGTCATAGGGCCGAAGAGAGTCGAAAAGATTTATACGTGTGACAGGGAGTTAGGAAAGTACAGGAGGTTGTCATCAACTCTCAGCCCTCTCGGCCTACCTAGTATGAAGGCATATTAACAATTCGTAGAAGACGGGCCGGCGCCTTTGAATTCAGTCGTTTGTAATCAAGCCGCGGCAGTGCCGGTGTGGAAATAAGAATAAAAATTATCTTCCATCTACTTTTATCAATTACTTGAATAAATTACCGATTTTATTTCATTTTATGCCGGTAGTTTACGCAGAGCGAAAACATTTCTCACTGTCTTGCGGGCTCGTATGCAAGAAGTATTTTATAGTTATTTCCTTTTGTTAATTGTTTCCCTCTTTTTTTTAATCTTCAAAATTGTTTTGATTTTTTACATGAATTATTGAAGTATCAATTTAGCAAAACTTAAAGAACGCAGACGGTTCAAATTAATCTGGGGCTATATCTGCGGATTACTCTCGAAAAACTAAAAACATTTAATACAAATTAGATGAGTACTTTTGAAGCTATAGGTGTAAATAAATGTATGTTTGTGCGCATGTTGAAGAGAAACAAATAAGCGCATAGGGTTTAAACTTATATGGTATTAGCAATAAAGGCTAATCATAACTTATTATCTAAAAATCAATAAAATCGGACTGGTAGTTTTTAAGATATGTTGGTTCGCAAAAATTGAGCGACAGACTGACAGACAGACACGGAACCAAAAATGTTCCCTGTTCCCTGATGTCTGAAACGAATTTCTTTCTGAGACGTTTAATATTTTCGTTTTTCAGACCAACACATAGCTTCTGTTACCTTCGGTAAGCTCGGAAGCAAAAGTTATAAGATAAAATAAATAGGAGCTTATCTTTTTCCTTGGTTTATATTGACTTGGAATTTCATTAGTTACGGTAGAGAAACAAGTATGAAGAAATAATATTAAAGAGAGGAAGTTGGTAACTATAATTGCGTACCATAAACAGACATGATTACTTCTAAATTCTTATGCTAGACTGCCAAGTAGATTACTAAATAATTGTTTACTCCTCTCTTTCCTTTTCATCAATAAGTCTTCAAATTGCGGCAAATTATACTCTGTTGACTCGACCCTTCCTCGTTAAGGAATCAGACGTTATCAAGTTACCTCAGACTTGTTTTCCTTCTCCTTTTAAATCTAAATTAGAAACTAGAATCCGAGATTCCAATTTTAATTTGCTATTAGTTTCGAAACAACTAGCGAGAAAGAGAGAGAAAGAGTCAAAGAATAGTGTTATCATTAATTTTAGAATAACCAAAAATAACTATATTATCTACGATTGATACGAAATATTTATAAACGTTTTATCTCTGTTTAGATGCGTAGAAAGTGATGCTTTTCGTAGTTGTATACATTGCGCATGCTCGTTTCATAATTCTTCACCTTATCGCACGATTAGCGATTAGTATTTAACAAAACTAATTTGCTGTTTGTTTAGTTAAAATAACTTTTTATTGAATGTGTGTGATATCCTTACAGTTTAGATTGAGTTTTTAGTGAAAAACAATGAGTGATTTAAGTGATTATGACGAAAATGAGGAGAATAATACGCCTCCCGAAATAATTAATTCTGTACAAAATACAACTAATGAATTAATGTCATCTTTATCAAAAGAGGAATAAGAAACTTACATACAGGAAGTTTATTAAATATTTTTTTCTGCCTTTATTATTAAAATCCAACAAAATCATTTTTTTTTTTTTTATTTATTTAAAACATTTACAAATTCACATAAAATAATTATAAATTTGCAATTGCTTACATAAATAATTAGAAGGCCCGTGTTCACATATTAAATATCGAATTAATCATTTTTGTTGTAAAAAGAGTTTCATATTATTTTATCTATTTATCTTAATTGTTAAATTTATTAATAAATTAAAAAATTAATTTATTTATTTATTTTAATTTACAATCGCCTAGAGTTGAGGTTATAAATAAAAATAATATAATTTTAAACATGTTATTTAGATTAGTAATCAAATAAGTATATAAAAATACTAAACTATAAAAAATATTTAACTATAAAAAATACTAAACTATAAAAAGTATATGGAAAAATCCAAAAGTACATACATCATACATAAACCATATAAATGCTATATTTCTTGTGATTCTACCGTTGATAGCCAATTTTTAACTTATTTTTTAAACTTATTATAGTATTTTATATCTACTATGTTCCTAGTGTATTCTGGCATAAGATATAAATGAAACAAAAAATATTTGTATATTGAGAAAAAACTTAAAACAAAGTAACATAGAAATAAGCAAATAGAAAAACTTAAAAATTATATTAAACAAATATTGTTCTAAATTTATATTTTAACAAAGGCAATTTGTAATTTGGATGGTTTCCCCTGAATGAAAATGTCTGTGGGAAAACTATTGGAGCAATGATTTAGTTAATGAATAAGTTTAAAAATAAAATAAAATAATTTATTTATAACGATAGTTTTTGGGTTTTACTCATATTAAGTAAAAGCGTTTAAAATAAACGCTGTATTTATTTTTTAATATTTTAGATGCAAGTTTTTTTTTTTTTGTTTTCATATTTTTTTTAATCAATAATCCATTTATATTTATATGGTTCTACTTAATCTTAGAGTTTGATCAAACTATATTCAACTCGTTAGAGTTTAGTCAAAAAGGATTTTTTTAAAGAAAATTTTGATGTCCAAAAAAATATTTGTATAAGATGTTTTCTTTCAGATATAAAAAAAATATGAAATAAAAAATAATTTTCCAGGTTATTTTTTACTCATAGAAAAAATAAATGTATACGAACCCTAAGAGATATATCCCCTTCATTCTATATACATAATACCTTTTTCCCAAAAGCTTCTTGTGTTATAATTTTGTATTCCTTCTGTTACCTTGTCCGCATAGCGGTAAAAAGAGGTGAAGGTTTTTTTTTTGGGCGAGGAAAGAGGGGGGTAAGGTAGGATATCCAGAAACCAATGGTTTTCGTTCAAGAGTAGAGGAAAACCTCTGGATAGGTAGGGAAATATATTCAGTTTGAGTATTTCCACGAAACTCACCCTCTTACTCTAGGGGTCCCAAGGGTTAAAAAGGATAGGGGTGGTTTTAAAAGTGGTTCAGGATAGCGTTGAGTTCAGTTTTTTTCTTTCCTTCTGGTAATTCAGTAGAAAGAAAAATCCTGCAGTCAGCTAGCATATTACAGTTAAAGTAAAGAGTAAAGAAGTTTGAATAGTATTCATTGCTTTAAAGAAAATCTAAGCTACCTAATTTTGAAAAAAAGGTCCTTCCTAAGGACCTTTTTTTACTTTCATTTTCCGTTAACCTGTAACCGCAGTATTTTTTTTCAGATACATAGAAGATTCCTTAATATATGAAACATGTGCATATATTTTATCAGTAGACTTTCAATTATATATATGTAAATGTTCGAAGGATATTTCTCTCTAAAATTGACTTGAATCGAATATAAAATTTCTTGTACTGTTAATATATATTTATCAGTAGCATTTCCATTTAATATATATGTAAATGTTTGAAGGATATTTCTATTTAAAATTGACTTAATTCGAATATAAAATTTATTACAGTTGTTTGATTTCTGAAATATGAGATTTGTTTTATTTTATAAACAATATGTTTTCAGCTTACATTTTTAAATTGACAGAAAAATAGTTATAAAACAATATTGAATTACTTACTTGTGTTATTTTGTGCTGAATTAATTATTTCGGGAGGCGTATTATTCTCCTCATATTCGTCATAACCACTTAAACCATTTATTGATTTTTCACAAAAAACTCGATGAAAATAGTTACTTTTATTAAACAAACAGCAAATTGGTTTTAATCTACGATTGATACGAAATATAAACATTGTATCTCTGTTTAGATGCGTAGAAAGTGATTCTTTACGTACTTGTATTCATTGCGCATGCGCGTCTCATAGTTCTGAAGAATTCCTGTTCTTTACCACTCTAGGGCGGTAAAAAAGAATAATTCTTAAGCTTTACTCAACGATTAGCGAGTTTGTTTACATTTAACAAAAAATATTACTTACATCTCCATTTCTTAGTAATAAGTACTCACTTAATAATTTATCTAAGTACATCCTCAGCTTAAGTAATTTCGGAATTCCATCCTATTATACGTAAGTCCGGGATATTACTGTACTATAATTTTGGTTATCTGCCTCATTTCTACTGAACTGTTTCGTTACAATAATATTTCTTCTGTTTTTTTTTTTTTTTTTTTTTTTTAAATTAATTTGTTAGAAACAATTCCTCCAATTACGTTTGATCATTTGTTTATCGTACTAATGTTATTGTTGTGTTCTGAGGGCTCTTATGAAAGCTATTTATAGTGGGGGATTAAAAAACGAGAAGATTGAAAAAACTTGAAAAACTGAGCTTCTAATTTTTGGACCTCTCGCAATTCTTTTTTTTTTTACTTCTTTCCTTAGAAAGAGAGAGGAAGGCGATAAAAGTGATTAGTCCATGACGTCAAGGACAGGGAGGGGGAAGCAGCGAGAGAAGATGGCCCCCCATTTGAAAAAATCCTGTGGAAGCTCAATTATAAGACCCCTTCCTTTTTAAAGAAAAAAACGTTGAAAAAGGACTACTTTGTCATAATTTTTCATTCCTTAGGTAGCTCGAGGTGGCAGGTAAGCCTGGGTAAAGTCCTCTCAAAAAAAATAACAGGGGGGGAGGGGAGTGTTGAGGATTAAAAAAAATGGGGAGTTGGAAAGAATTTTTTTTTTTTTTTAAAAAAAAACGTGGATCTCGGGCGAGAAAAGCTGAGAATGGACGAAGTAGAACAATTTTCACACTCTGAGTGCGAAAGAATCCCTAAGAAAGTATTTTTTCTAATGTATAAGATAGAGAAAAACCAAGATGTCAGAGGAAAAATGGTTGGAAAATTAAGTGCAAAATAAATAAAATTATATGAATGCGATTTTTTGGAACAAATTGATATTGTGGATACCTTCTAAAATACTTAAGTATTATTATTATAAAATAGGTCCGAGACAACTTACACAAATTTTCTCATATACTAGTTAATAATTACTTAACCCAGTGTTTTACATTTAATAGTCATAGTGTTTTTGTAGGTTAAATTTAATTTTTATTGAACATTTCATCTAAATTTATCACTTTTTTCCTTGTTTTTTTTTTTCAATGTTTTTGGGGAGTAGCGCCCCCAAGATTCAAAATCGAGAATTCCAAAATTCTCGATTTTTCCTCGGGGTATGATGTTTCTAAACGTGTATGCCAAAGTTCGTTAAAATCGGCCCTGTAGTTTAGGCTTCACGCGTCTGGACAGACAGGTGACAGCCAGACATTTTTTAAAAACCATTTTTTTTTGGACTCAGGGGACCTCAAAACGTGTCACAATACTTTTTAATATGAGAAAGTAAAAAGTTCGTTTGGAAGTAAAATGCGGCTTTTAAGGGGAAAAAACATTTGATTATTTATGGGTGAAGTCTGGGAATAAGAAAATAATGATGACAAATAAAGTGTGAATATTCGGCTGATGAATGCATTATTAACACTTAAAGTGTCTTCAAAATGTGTCATTCATATCAAGTAAAAAGGAATTTACATTTCAGAATGAGTCAGTTTAAGGAAGTAAAGATATGCGTAATGCTTCATTTTAGATAATGTCAAATATGGGATTGCAATAAACTATACTTATAAATTATAAACTAATTTCCCATCATTTAATTAAATAATGTCTTAGGTTTAATTACTTTTTTAAATTCAATTATTAAGTTTTTGTTAGTATTCGCTACGCTACTAACTACGTACTAACTAAGCTACGCTAGGAGAATGATTTTTCTCTGCCGTAACCGATAACTAATCCTGAATCCAAGCTTTCAGTATTTCTACAAGTTTAGCAAGTCAATATTTATGACATTAGAACTAGACCGAGAATTAACGGTTATAGTTATAAAGTACTCAATTAGCACCTGTACCTTGTACAATCAATTAGAAATTAAATTTTTAAGTTTTTGGTAGTATTTATACTAGAAAGAAAGAAAGAAAGAAAGCCTTTTATTGCCATTAAACAATTTTTGCATTAACAAAATATACAAAGCAAAACATCTTCTCTAAAAATAACATGATTTCTCTTTTAATGTAAATAATGATAGAAAATTAAGCTGTCTTTTTATTATTGGCAAATCGGCACTTGCCGAGGCACCCTAAAATTATAATTATTATTAACACTGGGAGACAGACAGAGAAAAATAGACTCCAGCGCCGGGACTTTGGAAAGAGCGCTACACTGGAAATGTAGAGGCCCGTGGTTCAAGTCCCGGTGCTGGAGTCTATTTTTCTCTGCCTGTCTCCCAGTTAGTCTACAGGCCACCATAAGAAGAGAGTCGCTGATTGATAAAGTTTTCTTACCTTATGGAATCGCTTATTTATGTCGTGTCCACCGATGAATTGGGTATATGGCAACTGGGCGCTGGGCCATTTCTTTTTTGTTGACATGCCAAACTTGCCCTTCTGCGGGAACATTGAAAAGAGATAGATAAAGTTTTGATTTTCACAGGATCGTTTAATTAAATTATTTCAAAAACAGTGGTACACGTGGCCACCGATAAGAGTGGGCCGTTTTCTTTTCAACGTCCTCGCAGAGCGATATGTTTGGGGCGGTGGACACCCCAAACGGCCCACTCTTATCGGTGGCCACGTGTACCACTGTTTTTGAAATAATTTAATTAAACGATCCTGTGAAAATCAAAACTTTATTTATCTCTTTTCAATGATCCCGCAGAAGGGCAAGTTTGGCTTGTCAACAAAAAAGAAATGGCCCAGCGCCTAGTTGCCATGTACCCAATTCATCGGTGGACACGGCATAAATAAGCGATTCCATAAGGTAAGAAAACTTTATCAATCAGCGACTCACTTCTTATGGTGGCCTGGGGACTAAGTGTTAATAATAATTATAATTTGATTTAAATTACATTTTTAATTACTCATATTTGTCTTTATTTTAACCGAATAAAGCGGTTTCAAAAAGGTCCGCGGTTGAACTTTACATAATGGCAATTAAAGGTTGACTTTAAATTTATACTATCATTTTAATCTTTAAGTAGGCCTAATGTTGATGAAGAAACTAATCACTTAACAGTCCGCTATGAGTCTCAACCTTTAAATGTGAATGAAGATGACAGCGTAATACAGTATCAGTGTTATGAGCTTAGAATAATACTATATATAGAAGGAGCATAGAATCGGAATCCTAAGCAATTACTAATAAGAGACTGAAGCCAACTTTTGCCGAGAGGTTGTGTCCTTAAGACCAGGTTGCCAACATAACAACACTCATTTTTTTCATTTAAACAGGAGAAGGTTGGCCATGCTTTAGTAACTATTCAAAGCCCGCTCACAAACATCAAGAAGACAAAACCCTGTCATTGGCTATTGTTTACGTTTCACTCTGACGTCATTTTTTTCACCTCGCACGGCGTGATATAATAAACATTATTTTCAGCATATTTCAAGCTTAAATAAGATAAAACACAAAAAAATATTACAATATACTAAACTGACTATCAATAATTATAATTTAATAAAAAATTAAATTAAAAACCAAAGGCAAATAATTTTAGAGTTATGACGTCACAAATTACAAAAATGAATTTTTAGAACGCGGATTAAGGGACACAACCAAAGTTGGCTTCAATGTTATCAGTGATCCTCCTTCTATATATTGTATTATTCTAAGGTTATGAGAAATGAATTTTGACTCTCAGATTGGCCAACCTAAATGAGGGAAAAAATAAAGCCACTAAGCCTACGGGAGGGGTGGGACCAGTGACATTTTTGTTTGCCTAGTTGGTCCGAACTTCTAGAATTCCTAAAATCCTAACCTCTCATTGACTGAGATTTTGTGGTACCACTTTTATGACTGGAGAGGTTGGTGGAAAGTAACTCAACAATATTGTCACCACAATTTTTGGAACTAAGTTCCTTATGGCACGTTCTGGAGCCTGGGAGTGAATCCGAAAAAAACGACCAAAATCACCGTCACGCAAAATCCGTCACGAATTCTACTATTTCTACTGAAATAGTAGAACTTACTCTGACAGTGGGAGACTTGGCTAAACCTATGATCTCCAACTTTTTACGCGAGACTTGGCATATTTTTTTACACTAGTCTTTTTGTTGGGATTTCACTTCTTTTTGTAAGTAATTTTTCATTGCCCCAAACAATTTTTCGTTTTTATTTCTTTGTTCTTGTTCGGGGGTGTTAAATGTCGGTGGGTGCTCAAACTGAACTAAATTAAAATTATCTGGAGTAAATATGTTTGCACTTTAAGATAACTGTCAATCAATACTGTCAAATAACCTCAATGAACGTCCTCAACATCACTTTTAAGTTTTAACGTTCTCCACTAGGTAGCTCTAGTAGCGCTGTTTACAATTTTTAAATTTTGTACACTATTTTGAATAGGCGGTTTTTCTATTAGCCTTAAAAGGGACAAAGAACCAGATTTGTTAATTTTCCCTTTATTTGTACAATAAACTCTACCTATATACAAAATTTCAAGTTTCTAGGATTGTTAGAAGTGCCTTAGAATTATGATGAGTGAGTCAGACAGTGAGTGACGAAATAACAAAACTTCAGGCTCATATATCTTATGAACTACTATGGGTAGAGGTGTGAAATTTTCATTTCTGGTTCAGCTTGTCATGAACTTTAAATTAAAATTAGTTTTATATATCTAAGTATCTTCAATGGGATAATAGAGGGGGGGTCCAAATTTCCGTGAGTTGGTTCCAGTAAAGGATGGCACGGCTGTGCTCGACTTGGAGGGGGCACTGCCGTGCCCCCAGATAAAACGTTAAACACAAATAAATATTATACTTTATAGATTTTTGCACAAGTTAAAATTGCTTGCTAAAAAAGGTAAAAAAATATTATTTATAATGAATGACTTAGTATATGAAGTATAAGATAAAAAAAGTTGTCTCTTAATGAAGATAAAAATGTAACAATGTTTTTTATAAAAATGGTTCTGAAAAATCACTGTCCTGAGAGAAAGAAGAGTAAATAGTAAAGTAAAAACAAAGAGGAACAATATTCTACAAGAAAAGAAAAAAAAGAAAAGAAAATGGGTTTTATATTTCAAAATGAAAAAAACGAAGAAAGAAAAAGCTTTTTATAATTCCTTAAAACGTCTTGAGATGTGGTTGAAAGAAGAAGAGCGGAGAAAGAAAAAGACAATGAATAAAAGTTTGTAAGAAAGACACGAGTGGAATCAATTTGAAAATGAAAAGGAGTTTTAAAAAAAAATATATAATACTTTCCACTTTCCTTTCAACGATAAAAGTTTAGAAATAAATATAAATAGAGTGTTCAACAACGATATAATATTCAGACAAACATCAATAAAAAGAAAATTAAAATAGTTTTCCTTATGGCACGTTCTGGAGCCCGGGAGTGAATCCGAAAAAAACGACCAAAATCACCGTCACAAAATAACCGTCTCAAAATCACCGTCACGCAAAATCCGTCACGAAATCTACAGATGACGATAACTTGAGTAAAAGATCACCGAGGTAGATGAAATTTGGTACACATGTTCATTTTCCCAATGCCCAGGCTGAGTTCGTCGGAAAACGTTATCCGCCCAAGCGATCACGCGCAACGCTCGCCTAAACGTAAGCTTCAAAAGACGGGAAAAAGTGTTATTAAGGAAGCCTGTAACTTGACTTGTTTTGATTATTTTTGTTATATATGTCAAAAATGTCACTTTGTTTTGTAAATAAATAAAATATAATCATGTAAAATATCACCCTGATACAAGTAGAAGCTGTAGAGTAGGGAAGAGATTTATTTTATAATATTTTAAATTAATTGGTCGGGTAGATAGAAAACAGTCCTATTTCATTCCAAACTCCTTTAACAAACATACTCTTTCACTATAAACTCATCATGATCAACTTTTTTCTTATATTCAATATATATTTATAGTAAGACGCTTGCTTTAGTTATATAAGTAATGATTTTCTTTTAATTTTGCCTTAACTCTGATTTTTAAACAGTTCGTTGCTTTTAATTTTGTCTCTTTTCTAACTCCGCCATGTATAAGTAGTTAGCAATGTATACGTACTTAGCAGTGTGATTTTATAATTTATAATTAATGAAAAATGTAAGGAACTTCGTTCCTACCGGGGGTGTCCCGCGACACCACACGTATTTTTTATTATATGAAAGAATGAATTGGGTAAAGGAAAAAGAGGAGTTGTGATATAAACTCAAGTGTGAAAGAGATAAACAGTTTATCTAGGGATTTAAAAATATAGATAAATGACTATGAGTCATAGTTTAATCTCTGTACATGACTGATGTATCCTTGTGTGTGAGATATGCATTTTAATTTTATTTTACGTAATGGAATTTCATATTGACGAAATTAAGAAGTGGGATTGATAAAGTATCAATCCTTTTTTAATTGATGAATTGACAAATAAATTTTAATTCATGCACAATGGAAATAAGTATATTGCTTGATAATGTCCCAAAGTAGGGACGAAATAGCACAAAAAACGTAGAGTTGGTTTTTATTAATACCCCCTGAAGACCTTAAATAGAAAACTTAATTGAAAATTAAAGGGGACTTCATTAAAAAATAGATAAAAGAGTTTGTTACAAGAAATAGATATTTGAAGTAAACGCTCAGATGGTAATATGAAGATATTTCTTTCTACTTCCATGTTAATTGCCGTCTCTACACTTTCGGCGAGACCTCTCACCGTGGGCTCGCGGCGAGTATATACGAGACACGAGTACAATAGGTACCCTCCACATTCTCGCTCATGGGCGCCCATATGGGGGGGCAAACAGGGGCGCTTGCCCCCCCCCTGGAATACTGATCAATTTTTTTAAAAAAACAAATGTAAGACTTTTTAAGTTCAATTTATAAATATTTAAAAAAAAAACCATTAGGGTAATAGCGAATATTATAATAATTCTTCGTATGTATAGTTGTAGTGTATGAAATTAGTACAAAAAAAATATATATATAAAAAAGTAAGAAATTTATAGATAAAATATTGAAGCAAAGGAGCAAGTTATTATAGTATGAAACCGGATGAAACGTTTCATTCTTGCAGTATTCTTCTTGTCGAAGTTTATCAAATTGTATCGTCTCACCTCTCTCTCTTGATACCCTAAGGACACCCTATATTGCCATTATAACACTCTCTTATCAATTCTATCACTATCTACTAATCCTTTTTTACTTTCAATTTTATACAAAATTACACGTTGAATGGAGTTTTTTGTTGGAGGGAGGGATGATGATACATGCGCACAGATACTAAATAAAAGTCAAAATAAGATCAGTCCTTTCTGTTCCGTCTTTGCCCCTACAAAGATTAAAATTGTTTATTCTCTTTTGGAAATCTCGGAACCTCTAACATTAAATTCAGTTTCTACTGTCCGTGGCTTGTTTATCAAAATGGATATTCGCAAATAGATAATGCCCTATTTTAATAAAACTTTTTTATTGTTACTTTAAAACCATTTATTTTTTTTATTAGATTATAGAATATAAAAATGTTTAAGTTTGAAATCTATAATTAAATTTCGAATATGATAAAACAAATTAATATGTGTATACATATATATATATATATATATATATAAATTATTTTGGCCCCCCCCCTAAATTTTGGACTATGGGCGCCCATGCATTCTCGCTGTCTCACCGAGCTGTTAAATGAAGACGAGACCCCTACCGAGATCCCTTGGACTCGGGTCTGAAATACCGACTCCGAGGGCAGATATGGCGAGGCGAGGCGAGACTACCCGAGGCAAGGCGAGCCAATGCCGGATTTACCACTAGGCCGACTAGGCCGTGGCCTAGGGCTGCGGTCTTAAGGGGGCCGCAGATATGGGCTATATATTGATATGGCTTGCCGCTCAGCGCCATTGACACAGTATATTCTAAGAAGTATTTCTTATTGATAGGTTAGATATTCAAGTATTACTCCAAATAAGAGAGGTCACCTATCAAGTGATAAGCTAACATCAACTTGACTTTTGGTCTACTAACTAATTTTGAACTCAGGATCATGAAAATCACATTGTCCACCAAAATGGCCGGGACATGGCTCTTTCCCCTCAAAACCACAAAACTTATAAATTTTTTTTTTTTTTTATTTTTCAAATGCCTATTGCCAAGCTCACGCTTATGTTCCGCAGACAAACTTAGCCGACCACATATTATTTACAGGCACCAAAAGACTAACTTGATATTAGTCAAACACTCTTTTGCAAGCTATCTAATGAACTATACATTTATATTTATAAGGTATTAAAAAAGCTTCTACAAATAAATAAAATTCAATAAAAAGTGTGTTTTATCGGCCACAATTTATTCAAACCTAACCACATATTTTGTAGTACGTAAAACCAACTTAAAAAGTATTTCAAGAATTAAAAAAAAAAATCATCCAATTTATTATACTTATTTGACACTAGTTAAGTTAAGTTAGGCCTTCAAGTATTAACTTACCATAGCGGTTTTGTAAAAAAATTCTAAGAAAACCCAATTATAGGACTTCTATAGTTCATAAAAACTAGGATGAAAAAACAATGTGGTGGAGGGGCCGCTAGTAAAATTTAGCCTAGGGCCTCAAAAGTATTTAAATAGACTGCATTTTAGAATTTTTTAATCAAAATCGTCGGAACTGTTTTCTTGTATTAATTTTTTTTCCACGTTTTATTCAGAGGTTTTGGGGATTTTGGGGAGTGCCCCCGAATTTAGAGCCAAAATTCATTTCTCGATTTCGCCTCGGGGTTTGATTTTTCTGAATATGTATGCCAAATTTCTTCAAAATCAGCCTAATAGATTTAGCTCCAGGCGTCTTCACAGACGACAGAATGAATTTTTTTTAAAAACCAAATTTTTTTTTTAACCACTTTTTTGGACTCAGGGACCTCAAAACGTGTAAATCCATCAAAATCTCAAAATCAAATTTTCGCGCCATCACAATACTTTCTCGTTATACGAGAAAGTAAAAAAAAAAATGTATAAATGAAATGTCGGGATGTAAAGAAAATCCTTTTTTCTAAAGATAAGTGGATTAGAAGATTTGTGAAAAGTGTACATTGAAACAAAGAGTTGGGTTAAAACAGAAGTAGCCTTCAACAAATTTGTTGCTGAAATACAGTTCTAGACGAAAAACGAAAAAGTCTCAGAAGAATTGTTGTACGGGTTCAACTCTACGAAAATAAAGATAAAATTTATTTCATAAAAATAAAAAGTAAGTGTTGGGATGAGGGAGAGGTTGGTGTTAAAAGCCTTAAAAAGTTGAGTCCTTCCCACTCTTTAGTAAAATGGGGTGTGGAAGTTAAAGAGAAACGGACATGAAGGGAGATTGGGCCCGGGGGGGGGGGGGCTATGTCCGCATTAGGGCAGAATATTGAGGGCCGTGTCCTTTCACTGCGGCCTTCTTTAACCTCCCCCTATCTAACCAAGCGCCAAAATTGGTCTGAAAATTCTCTCTGCCACATCCCCCTTTACTACCTTTTTGGGTAAAAACAAGGGTTTTTTTCGGTCCAGTTTTACGTTATACTAAGTAACGCCACCGTTCTTCTACCATAGTGTTTTAGAAATAAGTCCCTTTTTTGATTTTATTTATACAAATATATACACTTGTATTGGATTAGGAGTTTTTTTCCAGGTTGCCGGTTCTTTTTACTTAAAAAATTCTTTTTTTTATTGTAAAAAAAAAAAGTTTATTTTTGGCTCCTATGTTTTTAACTTTTCACCTTTTACCTTTTTTCGGTTGTTTATCATTTGAATATTTCTTTTGTTTCTATCTGTCAACTGCATTTCTTGTTAAAAAAAGTCTGTTTCTTATTTTTTATGGAAAATTCTTACGTTGAAAGCTTCATTTATAAACATTTTCTTATTTTGATAAGTTAAGCAAGGATTTCTAAATTGTAAAAATAAAATAAATATTCTTCGCTTTTTATGTAAAAAAATATCCTTATCAAAAATAATCAGGATATAATACCAGATCGCGGTCGTTCTGTATACTCCATCCATCTAATCATGGGATGGATGGACCCATCTTCTTCTTCTGCATCTTCTTTATTTTCTTCTTCATCTTCTCATGAACATCCTTCCGTGTAGCATACGCTTCAGGATTCTATCGTCTGTCATTCTTCTCATAATGTCCAAGCCATTCTTTGAGCCTAATATATTGCTTCCGAGCTTACCGAAGGTAACGGAAGCTATGTGATCGTTTTTAAGAACTAATAGTACATTACGTGTCAAGTGCGGAAAGTAGCATTTTGCATGCGAGTGTGGAGTTTGCACCCGAGTGACAGCGAGGATAGTAAAACCACACGAGCAATGCAAAATGCTACTTTCCGCACGAGTTGTGTACCGTACTTTATCTACGATTGTTAGATTTAAATAATAAATACAGAAAAAAATAAACTTGCTGTATGTAAGTCCGTATCTCTCTTGATAAAGATGGAATTAATTCTTGAGTTGTATTTTTTGCCGAATTAATTATTTCTGGAGGAGTATTATTCTCCACATTTTCGTCAAAGTCACTTGATGCACTCATTGTTTTTCACTAAAAACTCGATATAAACAGTTACTTTAATAAAAGAATAGCAAATTAGTTTTGTTAAATGTAAACAAACTCACTAATCGTGCGTAAAGCTGAAGAATTCCTCTTCTTTACCGCCCTAGGGATGTAAAGAAGAGGAAATCTTCAGAACTATGAGACGCGCATGCGCAATGAATACAAGTACGTAAAGAATCACTTTCTACGCATCTAAACAGAGATACAATGTTTATATTTCGCATCAATCGTAGATAAAATATTTTATGTCTCCGATTTCACAAATTCCTAGACATTAATCCGTTTCAGTCATCAGGGAACATTATTGGTTCCGTGTCTGTCTGTCGGTCTGATAGCTCAGTTTTGGCGAAACAAATATATATAGGATAACTATAATATAGGACACTCAGATTCTATCTAATTATATATTTTATATCGCAATATTAATCTTTTTACTTTCTTGTGTTTAACTTCACTTGTCCCAAACTCTTGTAAACTAAATTTGACCTTCTCCCCCACTACCTTGAAGTCACAAATTATGCATTTACGACTCAAATAAAATATTCATTAGTTAGTTTCTTAATTATTTAACTATTAATGGTAAAACTGAAGAATATGAGGCGGTTTAAAGAAAATATTGCGGACCTCACTTTTGATAAAGGGATATCAACTCTCCAATGAACAAATCATACATACATATATAATTTCTCAAATGTTTAAATCATACAAATGTACTGTTTAACCAAGGAATATTATCTCTCAAGTGTATAAATTAAGCAAAGTTGTGCCGCCAAGCGATTCTCGACCGTATCATCTCCATCAATTCAGCCCTATTAATTTTTTTTGTCTCCAAATGTAGTAGCTCAAATTTTACCCTCTTCTCGACCACTTAGAAAGTCGCAACTTGCACAAATCATGTATTTCCGATAAAAATACGATTATTACTCACAATTAATTAATTTAATTGTAATTATTGAATAAATAAGAAAGTCTATAAAAGAATTTCATTATTTTTACTACGTTTTTATTAGCTTGCATTCTTGTTTGTTTGTTTGTTTGTCCGGTACAAATCTGGCAATCGATTTCTAACTAACTTCCCGAATAGCTAGACATTTGAAACTTTTAGCATAGCTCAGAACACGATGACAATGCATTATTTTAATACTTTTAGCCATGTTTCAGCAGAATTTAATTAGTTTTCAACAAATTTTGCTGTGCGGAAAGTTAGTTCGGAAAAAATCCGCAAGTTATTTTATTTGTTTTGCCATATCCAATATTTACGCAATCTTCATTTTGACGGGTCTCAAATTTGTGATAGATAAACATTGAATGACAGCAAAACAGGAAATATCGATTATATTATTTATCGATTATATTATTTATATTATTTCAAATATATCGATGACATGCTTTAGATTTGGTGTTGGGGAGATCCGGAGTACAAAGATTTATCCTTTTATAGGTTTAACATCAGCTCCCTGGATGGTTGTCATTTATGTGAAGTAAATAAATTCGGAACTATTTTTTTTTCACTAACATTATATATTATGTTACAATAACAATTATATTATAAATATTACATACGATTCAACAGAAAATTTAAAAACGTAGTATATAAAAAGTTATTTTTATCTTGAAATTATTACTACGTTTTTATTAGCTTGCTTTCTTGTTTGTTCGGTACAAATCTGGCAATCAATTTCTAACTAACTTCCCGAGTAGCTAAACATTTGAATCTTTTAGAATAGCTCAGAACACGATGACAATGCATTATTTTAATGCTTATTGCCATCTTTCAGCAGAATTTAATTGGTTTTCAGCAAATTTTGCTGTATGGAAAGTTAGTTCGGAAAAAATCCGCAAGTTATTTTATTTGTTTTGACATATCCCATAGTATTTACAATCTTCATTTTGACGGGTTTCAAAATGGTGATTTTTTATTAAGAGGTAAACATTGAATGTCACATGAAACATGATGTGTGAAAAGTAAACAAAGAAATAAATTAATTGACGTGTGACACCCAGGTTTGTTTACACTTGTGTCCTAGGTATAGGTTTAATTTTTATGCATCTGTACTTCTTTACTTGTACACATTTTTCTTCTCTTACTGTCCCTACACAGGGGCATATCAATGGCACGGTTTAGATTCGGTGTTGGTGAGATCCGTTGTATAAAGATTTGTCCTTTTATAGGTTTAAGATCAGCTCTCTATATGGTTGTCATTATTGTGTGAAGTAAATAAATTCGGAACTATGTATTTTTTTTCACTAACATTATATATAACAAAGACAATTATATTATCAACATTACATATGATTCAACGGAAAATTTAAAAACATAGTATATAAAAAGATCTTTTTATCTTGTAATTATTTTAATGACTAACTTGTTTCATACTTGCAGTTAATATGTTGTAAGATTATTTAGTACTTATAATCCATTATGAAGTGAATAACAGATAGCAAATGTTATTTTCTGCTTCCTTCGTTTTGGAATTAAAGAATTATTATTGTATGTTACAGTACAATAACAGCAGTGGACGCGTTCCTACGGCCTCATCTCCGGCTAACACCTCATCCTCGGCCAGTTCTACAGGCGGCGGACAGGCCAACGGACACGGCGCTCAGGTCACAGTCAACGGTACCCTCGTACCCGGCTCACAGCAACTATCCAAAACTAACCTGTATATACACGGCCTTAACCCCACTACCACGGACAAGGAGCTGTACAACATGTGCTCCCAGTAAGTCCTATTTACTTTCTTTTATTTTAAACTAGCTTTCACCCCGGGGCTCATGCTAGGTATTAGTGGCTATGTTTCCTATAATCATGTAGGCCTAGCAATTAAATTTAATTCCTTAATAGTTTTGGTTTCCAAAGCCTTCTAGGAATAAAATCAGGACTATATTATACATCATTAATTCCATTACTAAGAATATAATACTCTCCTAATCGTAGTTTGGAATCTATCTGTACATTGAACAGAACAATCATCAACCATGATGGTGCATTAATTTAATTATACCAGCCTCTTCTCTCAATGTGGCTGTTGCACCAGTTCTGGGAAAAAATTAATAAAATAATAAAAACTCGATTTAAAGAGCATTAGTGTGAGGTGTAAGCGCCCTAATCAGAAATTAAATCGGTCAACAATTGCGGACGCCATAAGCCCTCAAAGTCAAATATCTTTTTAAAAAACTCAATTTTAGCTTATTTAAGGTAGAACCGATGGAGTTACGACAAAAAGTTATACGTCCAAAGTTGTAGATCTTTTAAAATCAGTTACTGCTGGCGCAATCAGCTTGTCGGTACGACTTACCGTTTAGCCACAATAAGCCTCCAAAAAAACGTTAAAGTGCGTCCGCTATCTTTAATTTTTTAAGGGTGGTAAACTTTTTTTTTTTTAACTTTTCGGATTTTTCCAGTCGGGTTGGGCCAATTTCCGACCAAACGCAAAAAACCGTCTCTAGGTGGTCTAGAAGTACCCAAACGTTTTGAATAGCGAGTCTGAGGGGTTTGTTTACGGTGGGTCAAACAATTTTGTTTTTTATTTTTTATACATTTTATTTTATAAAATTGTTAATAACTTTGGTTCTACTTACTATTTTGCGATGAAACCAAGCCTACAAATTGCGCAACATGTTTGCACTCATCTCTGAAACAAAATTAATCAATATCGCTTTGCCAGTTTTGCGTATCTTGAGAAAATCAGCTGGATATTAAAATATTATCTAGCTGATTTTCTCAAGATACATTATATGAACCCTATAAATAAACATTTTAATATTGTCTGACGCAGAACTTTTTCCGATTTTCCAGTCTGACGCGTCAAAGTTAAAGGGTCCAAATAATGAAAAACGCCCCAAAAGCAAATAAAATCACAGAGGAAAACGGTGTCAGACTTGGCCTAAACAAGCCATAGAAAGAGGTTTGGAAAGAGTATGTGTAATTTACTTTTTTGCCAATGGGCACCCTGACTATAGGGTAAAATCAACAGTTACACTCATTCACTGACCTCCTAGTCTTATACTTACTTAGTTGAAATAGTCTAAACTTTATCATAAATTCTTATCAGTTTTAAATTAAACATCTTTTAGCGAATTTTCGAAGAAAATTAAGGTATTGCAATGGCTTCAACATTTTTGTAATGTGAATTTTTGAAAATTTTCTCCATGGAAATCCGTTATAGACCATTCTTAATCGATTCTTGAAATTAAAACTTTTTTGTATGTATCTATGTATGTGTATGTATGTGTCACTCCAGACGATATCTCATTCTAGGATGAACTTAAAAAATCCAAACAAATTTTAAAATGTCAATAATATCAAAAGAAAAGATGATTTCGTTTGCCAGAATTTTTGGAGTCCATTTAGGGATCAAATTTTGACAATTTAGGGTCAAAAATAGCATAAAAACGTGTTTTTCCTTTTCACCCCACTCTTATATAAAAAAAAATGACAGAATTTTACATAAAAACAATTACTGTAAAGAGCTTTCCAACGACATGCATCTTGAAGGGTATATACTATTTTGACTTTTGTACCCCGTACCCCTGTGTACCAATTTTTTTTCATTTTCATTGAAAAGTAGTATCTTAAACATATTAGCATGTAGTATATTCGGAATCAGAGCAAAATTTCCTATAAGGCCACCCTAGGATCAGTAATAGCTGCGCATGCGCAAATATATATATATATATTTTAAATTAATGTTTGTATCTTTTATAATACACAGATTTCTTTGAAAATACGCTCATGTTATGGTGCATGACTGGATTTTTTTAATTTCTTTTTTTTTAAATTACGTTTATCAAGATGGCATATAATTCTTTATGTTTCAGATGCTTTTAATTAATAATTTTTGTATTAAATTATTTTCTTTTATACCCACTCTCTAATTAATAATAATCTTCCCGATTCAAAGTTAAAAAAAAAACCTACCGTTATAACCCTTTTAAAAAATATGACCCATTACATCTCTTATAAATTCCTCCAGTGCCTTTTTTTTATTACTTTTTTTTACTTTCTTGTGATATATTCATTCTAACCTAATATATTAATCGTTTCTTTCCACAAATTATACAGAATTGTCCAATTAAATTGCCTACGATGTGTTTTTTTTTTTCTTCTTCTGTTTTTTTTTTTTTCATTTACAACAAATACAATCATTAAGTGTGTATGAGATAATACAACCGACTATTATAACTATTAATAATATTCAAGAAGTCAACTCCGCCCTCTTCGTATTTAGTTTGCGTGATGTATATTATAGTTATTTACTCAAGTAAAGAAACGTTGTTCCGTGTGGTCAGTTAAGATGTTCTTTTTTTTAACTTTTCTTCTAACTGTCTTTCATTTTTGCTTGTTTATTTTTATAACCTTTTTATTCTTTTGTCTGTACTTATAACCCTTATTTTTATCAAGTCTAATTATAGCTAGTTGTGTATATCCTTTTTTTAATATTTTTAATAGAATAAAAATTAAACAAAGATCTTCATTTAATTCTTTAATATTTATATTTTGTTGAGGATTAAAGTTATTGTTTATATTAAAGGTGTAATAGATTACTAAATTATAAAAAAATCCATCTTTTAAATTAATGCTTTTGGTTTTGGATTAATTCCAAGTTCTTTTTTGCTCCACCTTTTTCTTCATCAAATCCAATTCGATCATTAATCCTTTTTATTTTTCTTCATCAAATTCAACCCCATCATCTTTCCTTTTTAGTCATTACGGAAAATTTTTGGTTTCGCGTTTGTCCGTCAAAATTTTTACAAACCATCATGTCTAAAAAACTACTCGTCCTATTTGAATGAAATTTGGTGGTAAATATTGGGCACTTATTTAGATTATTACTCCCCTAATAAAGAAAACAGAGGGGAGTAACAATCTAAAGAAGGTGTATAGAATGTTCTTCTTTAGACTGTTACTCCCCTTATAAAAAACAGAAATGTGATATTCCTTTGTCCCAAAGTACGTTGGACTAAACGTTTGTCTTAATATTTATTTAGTTTGAAATTTATATTCTAAAAAAAACAAAAAACAAAGGGGAGTAACCAGCTAAAGAAGTACCAAATATTATAGGTCCCATGTTAATTTCAAACTTCTTTTTTTTAATTATCCCTTTAAAACGTATCTTTATTATATCTTTAGTTCGAATCGATTCAATTAATTTTAAAAAGAGGAATACTTTTATTTTTTTCACCTATATATATTATAAGAAGGATATTTGTTGCAATTCAATTTTTTTCTAAAACTAAATATTAAACTGATTTATTACTATAACTAAGTATTATAAACGATATATGTTATTTTAAACAAAAGCCCTTTTTGATTTTTTTTTTTAAAGTTTTTTGAAGTGAAACTTTTTTGTCGGCGGTAGAGTGAATTTTTTCATATAGTGAAATCGTGTAACCAAGTTTACGATTCGAGACTCGTCCAAGAGTAACATTTTTACAGATTAATTGTATTATATCTATTTAAAGACCAGCAAATCAAAACAAACATTTATTTTTATTGGAATAAATGTGGTTGCCTTAGCATAGCAATATTTGTTTTCAATTAAATTTCCCATAACCATTTCTTAATCCTGAAATAATGAATTCGTTAAAAAATGAAAGAGAGCAATGCATTCTAGAACTTAAGTTTCACTTCTAATGCGTGAGAGCCTCACACATATTTTTTTTTTCTTTTTTGTATCCATCAGCAAGGATCTCTTTTTAATATTTTTTGAAGAAGGAGCGTAGAACAGAAAGAAGAAGAAGAAGAAAAAATAATAATAGAATTATGAACAAAACAAAAAAAATAAATAAATAAAAAAAAATGTGAATGGGACAGGCTATTTCCGAGTTATTTGAGCAAATGAGGGTTAAAACGACGTCTTGGGGGAAGAATGGAGGGTCTTTGTAAAACACGCACGCGTGTTGGAATGCCCCAGGTTCTTTGAACTCACAGTGTTGTTGTACAAGTGGTAAAAAAAAAAAAAAAAAAATCACCAATAGAGAGGAGAGTTAGTTAATAGAAGGGTTCACCTGCCCCACCCTTTTACCTGACTCTTTAGACGCTGATTAAGTTCTAACCACTGTAAATATAAATACACCCCACAAACTCCCGAATTAGAAACGAGATGTCACTTTGCAAAAGTTCCCTGCTAAGTTTACGTTTTCATCAAGTCAGTTTTAGATATTAGATCTGAAAAAAGTTATTGCTTTAATTTTAGTAAAAAAACAATGGTAAGTTGAGTAATAATGGACATTTCAAAGGTGTGTCAAAAAGAAATTACGCTTTATGCAATTTTAATTTTAAAACGTTTCGACCCCTTCCTAAGGTCATCTTCAAATCTTTAGTCTGTTTTATTAATAAGTGATGTCTTTAGTGTTAATTGCAATAGAAATTATAATACATTTAATTTAAAAAAAAAAAAATTCCATGTGGCCAGTGTAATAAAACAAATTCCACAAAAACAAATACCATAAAACAAAGACCAGCTAGTCCAGGAGATAACGTGCAAAATTGTGTCTGACTAACATCAAGCTAGAATGTTGTGTGTAAGTAAATCTTTGGTTTTGGTGCCTTTTAAGAATGTGGTCGGCTAAGTTCGTCTGAGGGACATAGTTTGGCAATAGGCATTTGAAAAAAAACAAACCTGTGGACAATGTAATTTCCATGATCCTGAGTACGAACATAGTATACCAATAATCAAGTTTATGGTAGTTTGTCACTTAATAGATTAGTTTGTCAAATATTACTCCAAATCAAAGAGGTCACCTATTAAGTGACAAACTGCCATCAACTTGATTTTTGGTTTACTAACTAATTTCGTTCTCAGGATCATGAAAATCATATGGTCCTCCAAAAAGGGGGGGCGGGACATGGTCGCTCTCCACCGGTTTGTTTTTTTCAAATGCCAATTGCCAAGCTATGTCCCGCAGACGAATTTAGCCGACCACATATTATGCACCAAAAGATTTACTTATACTCCAAATTATAGCTTAATTAAATTTTAAGTTAGCAACCGTTAAAGTGTAGATATGAGAGAGTTAGTGAGATACGGTCTAAAGAAAAAAACTAAGTTTTTACCAACTAGTTTCGTAAAATATATTTACATCATCAGGGTAACTTACATATGGGCTTTTAACGTACAATTTTTATATTTTTTTATTTTATTAATATAAACAAACCTGTTTTATAAATTGACATTATTGACAATTAATGTCTGTTAAAGAATCTTGTCTTGTTTCTACATAAGAAGAGAGATGAATAACAAATTTAAAAATTGGATATAATATTGTGATAACAGATACTGAGGTTATTGGTGTCAGTTCTAAAATTTACGGTGTTATTAGATTTTAGATGTGTTATTAGAAATGTACCATATATCTAAAACTAATAACACCGTAAATTTTAAAACTGACACCAATAACCTCAGTATCTGTTATCACAATATTATATCCAATTTTTAAATTTGTTATTCATCTCTCTTCTTATGTAGAAACAAGACAAGATTCTTTAACAGACATTAATTGTCAATAATGTCAATTTATAAAACAGGTTTGTTTATATTAATAAAATAAAAAAATATAAAAATTGTACGTTAAAAGCCCATATGTAAGTTACCCTGGTGATGTAAATATATTTTACGAAACTAGTTGGTAAAAACTTAGTTTTTTTCTCTAGACCGTATCTTATAGCTTAATGTTAGTCAAACACTTTTTTGCACACTATCTCCTGGAATAAGAATAAAAGTAAAACCAAAACATCCTTTTCGAGTCGCACTGTGGCCGCTAATCATAAATTTCGTTTTGAAGAGACTAAGATCACAGGGAAAGAGACAGAAACTAATAACTAATAGAAGGAAAATGATGGAAGCGCTGTACATCGCAATGAAATCTGAAAGTACTGTAAATATTAAAACAGATTGCTGGCCTCTTAACAAATCTTACAGTGGGATATATATCATGATCAATCAAAGCAAACATCCCGCCACGTATCAATGCTCTCTTGATTGCAATATATTATTGCGATCAAAACAACCAATTATTTATCATAATTATAACTAGGTGTTTTTGAACTAAATTATAAATTTAAATAAAATTAGTGAAATACTTCTCAAAAATTAATTCAATTATGACCTAAAACCACTCGCGCACTTATTCTTCGTTATTATTACTCCTAAAGGACCCCTAAGACGGGCCATAAAAATTAATTTTTTGTATAAAAAAAAACAAAAACAAATGAATTACGTCAATGTAGAAAAAATATGTAATAGATTTGTGGCAGGTTATTTTAAATAATCAGTAATAGATCAATGCGTATTAGTAATATTGAAAACATATTATTGTTTTTAGTCTATAATAAATACAAATAATTACCGATAGACAGATAAATATTAAATTTAATGGAATCTAAATAATATATATAATTTAAGATGGAAAACAAAAATGATTTAATTTTATATTAAACCCTAAACGTTTATTTTAAAGATATTTTGCCTTTTTTATTACCTTAAATTATTAAAAATTCAGGAACATATAACAAAACATAATGATTTTAAATTATGATTAGTCGCTTTGTTAATTGTTATTACAGAAAATAAAAAAAAACACTTTTTTATTCAAGTTAAAAATAAAAACACAAAAAAATTATGGAACTACGGAAGGAAACCGTAGAATCTTTATATAAAATACTCCAAGAGGAAATAAAAATATTAAGAAAACCTACAACTTTCCATAATTAAACCATCCACTCATATTGTTTCTTTTAAGAAGAAATAATTATAAAAATAAAATAAAAAATTAATAGCAATAATAATTAAATTTTCACTTAGTTCGTGTTATAAAGGAGGGTTATAGAGCATTTAAATAATTATAGGTTGTTTTTTTATAAAAAATGGAAAAAACGAAGTGCAGAGTGACTAAATTATGTAGATTAGTATTAACGTGAATTCCCTATATTTAGTGTTAAGCTTGTGTAAACTACATCACCTTAACGTAGTGGTGAGGTGATTGTACTGTTAAAAGTTTATTGTTCATGTTTTTATAAAATCTTTTTTAAAAAAATAACATTTACATGGTCTAACTCTGTTGAGACTAAAACTCTGTTGTTAATACTCTATCGGATAAAACTTGAACTAAAGTTTCTCATGTATACATTAATTTATCAAAATGTACCATAAATATAATTCTTCTTGATGGAGAATCGAACCCGACCTTTCAATATTTCGAAAAAATAAATAGTTATTTATGCACCTAGGGAGTAAAGTAAGCCATTATTCCCTGAGCGAATAAGTTGGTTCTTGAGGCGAAGCCGAAGAAACCATGGTCCCTACATCCCGAGGCGATAGATAATTATCGCGAGGGGAATAATGGCACTTTACTCACGAGGTACATACAATATTTTATCTCCAGTAGGAAGAAAATGCACATTTTCGTCCATTGCACAGTTTTTATTTATTATTTTAATAAATAACAATAATTATTAGCACTTATAAAAGAATATATAAGAGATTCACTATTAAAAACAAAGAAGAACCGAGTTAAGAAAGAAGTTCTGAGAATAAGAATTGAGTTTAATTGGAATTAAACTCAAATAGAAGGTTATTTAGATGCAGGTTATAAACAAATATAAATATGTTCGATGAAGCAGTGTCGCCAGCCTGATTTCTACAACTTCATTACATTAGCCATTCATTTTCTACTATTTATAAACTAATTAAGTTGCCTTCTTTACTTTTTCGCCCTACTTTACATTTTCGCCCTACTTTACTTTTTCGCCCTACTTTTACTTTTTCTCCCTACTTTTTGAGTTCAGGGATGAAAAGACTTACTTTAGTCCCTCTAAACTAATTCAAAATCATAACTTTTTCCCCCTACTGGAGATAAAATTAATTTACATGGTTGAACTAAGATATATATATATATATATATATATATATATATATATATATATATATATATATATATATATATATATATATATATAAATATATATATATATATATATATATATATATATATATATATATATATATATATATATATATATAAATATATATATATATATATATATATATATATATATATATATATATATATATTTATATATATATATTTATATATATATTTATTTATTTATATATATATATTTATATATATATTTATTTATATATATATTTATATATTTAAAAAATACATTGAAGACAAAGGAAAGGCGCTGAATAGAGGAAGAGATATGAAGCATTTAATTTTTTCCTTCAGGCTAGATTTTTCATTAACAGAACACTTATTTCGTGATTTTAAAATATAAAATGTAAGAAAAGAAGAAAAAAAAATCCAAAAAAATAAAATAAAAACATTTTAAACGAAAAAAAATAAAATGTTGCAATTTTGTCAAAAGAGCCTTAGGCTGGGTATGGAAGTGGACCCACTTTTGTCATAAATCAATATTTGCAGTTAATAGTGGTCTTTACTTTAAAATAATGATTTGTAAAGAGAGATGCTCTACTGAAGAATGAGAGCGGAAGTGGAGTTGATGTCAATAGAATAATGAAAAAAAAAGTCTCTCTACAAAATGAATGTTTACTTCTCAATGCTCGTAGTTCGACCTCTCGGCCCGTCATCAGTGCTGCTATAAGAGTATAAACTTATGTAGCTATATTTATACTCTTACTAGCTGTGATAAGTTTGTAAACAACCATTGAGAAACATTTAAATTATTTTATCTACGATTGATACGAAATATAAACATTATATCTCTGTTTAGATGCGTAGAAAGTGATTATTTACGTACTTGTATTCATTGCGCATGCGCGTCTCATAGTTCTGAAGATTTCCTCTTCTTTACCACGCTAGCGCGATAAAGAAGAGGAATTCTTCAGCTTTACGCACGATTAGCAAGTTTGTTTACATTTAACAAAACTAATTTGCTATTTTTTTATTAAATTAACTGTTTATATCGAGTTTTTAGTGAAAAACAATGAATGAATCAAGTGGCTTTGACGAAAATGTAGAGATCAAGATTAATGCCATCTTTATCAAGAGAAGAGATACGAACTTACATACAGCAAGTTTATTTTTTTTTTTTTTGTATTTATTATTTAAATCTAACAATCGTAGATAAAGTACGGTACGCAACTCGTGGGAAAACGGCATTTTGCATTGCTCGTGTGGTTTTACTACCCTCGCTATCGCTCGGGTGCAAACTCCACACTCGCATGCAAAATGCTACTTTCCACACTCGACGCGTAATGTACTTGATAAAACTATTTTATATTACTATGCGAGAATATCTACATTCTATCCCTCCCACTTATTTCTATACCCCCTTCTATTTGATAATATAATTTTCAAAAATCACAAATTTACCCCCCTTCTAAATGAAAATATGACAAAAATGTACTTAACAACAATCACTTTCCTCTTAAAGAGCTTTTCAACGATATGCATCATGAAGGGTATCCATTACTTTGACATTTGTACCGTGTACCCTGTGTACCAAAATTTTAATTTCTTTTTCTCATTTAGGCAGTGACCTTCACCTTGTTTTGAAGGAAAAGTGTGTAAATATTCATCAAATAGGGATAAAACTGTAGATTTGTATAAAAGTCATACCCTCATACAGACACTACTTCTTTTGATATAAGATATAGCTATATCTTTCCATTATACACCCTCCTAAATGAAAATATTATGACAAAACTGTAAATAACAACAATTACTGTACTCTTAAAGAACTTTTTAACGATATGCATCATGAAGTAATGAATAGCCATTAGGTACTTTGACATTTGTACGCCGTACCCCTGTGTACCAAAATCAAAATTTCGCAAAATCCTTTCTTAGTGGGTGTCTATGATATGAAGAGAGTATATCCCCAAAATTTCAAGTCTCTCGGTTAAGCAGACTTTGCTGTACTTGGATTCTATGTCAGTCAGTCAGGACTTTGCCGCTTATATTAGAGATTTTAGGGACTGATGATGGCCGAGTGGACGAAAACTAGTTTTTAGAAGTAAAAATTTATTTTGTGTAGAGGATTTCCTTTTTTAGGGTTTCGTTGGTAAAACCGAAAAAAGAAACCCTGATAGTTTCTTTCTTGTGTCTGTCTGTCTTTCGGTTCCAAAATTTTTTGAACCAAAAGAGATACAAACATGAAAGTTTACAACCTTTTGAAGCGTACACAGAAAAAATACTTGCGAACTCAAAATTATAAGCTGTTCAAATCCAAAATGGCGGATTATTAATGTTACGCAAAAAAGAATATATTATTTTTTTAATTTTGAGTGGGTTATCTAATGAAAGGTATTGAACTATACTCTTCAATACCTTTTATTTGATAACACAAAAATGATTAAAAAAATATATAACACTTGCGTGTTTTATATTTTTATTACTACGTTTTTATTAGCTTGCTTTCTTGTTTGTTTGTTTGTTTGTCCGGTACAAATCAATACAAGGCAATCGATTTCTAACTAACTTCCCGAATAGCTAGACATTTGAAACTTTTAGCATAGTTCTCAGAACACGATGACAATGCATTATTTTAATACTTTTAGCCATCTTTCAACAGAATTTAATTGGTTTTCAGCAAATTTTGCCGTATGGAAAGTTAGTTCGGAAAAAATCCGCAAGTTATTTTATTTGTTTTGCCATATCCAATATTTACGCAATCTTCATTTTGACGGGTCTCACATTTGTGATAGATAAACATTGAATGACAGCAAAACAGTAAATACATCGATTATAATATTTATCGATCGATATTATTTATCGATTATATTATTTATATTATTTCAAATATATCGATGGCACGGTTTAGATTCGGTGTTGGTGAGATCCGTTGTACCAAGATTTGTCCTTTTATAGGTTTAAGATCAGCTCTCTAGATGGTTGTCATTTATGTGAAGTAAATAAATTCGGAACTATTTTTGTTTCACTAACATTATATGTTATATAACGATAACAATTATATTATCAACATTACATACGATTCAACAGAAAATTTAAAAACGTAGTATATAAAAAGTTCTTTTTATCTTGATTTTTTTTTTTTTTTTTTTCATTTTGTGTGTTCCTCCCCCCTTAAAACTATATTAACCCTTAAAACTAGGTTAGTTGGTCAAATATTTCTCCAAATCAAAGAGGTTACCTAATAAGTGACAAACTACCATCAACTTGGTTTTTTGGTCTACTAACTAATTTCGTACTCAGGACCATGGAAATCACATTTTCCACCATAAAGGCACCACATGGCCGCTATCCGCGGGTTTGATTTTTCCAAATGCCTATTGCCACCAAGCTAGGTCCCTCAAACGAACTTAGCCGACCACATATTCTTAAAAGGCACCAAAAGATTTACTTATACACATAATTTTTGCACGCTATCTCCGGCACTATTAGCTATATCTGATCTTCTATTACAAGCTGAGAGGAATGAATTTAAAAAAGTCATAATTATACAATTTTTTAGTTCATCATAAGCGGTCAATAACCTGTTAATTAGTTTTATTTCTATTGCTCTTATTTAATTTTGTTTTAAATTTAAATGATACAGTGTTTCATTTTATTTTAATGTTAGTTCGATAACTTTAAACGCATGAAAATATACAATACAGTAGTTTGCAGCTTCTTTTATGAGAAAGCCTGGGCCTCTTTTTTTTAACGTTAAATTATTACAGCCTGAAAAGGATGTTATAGAAATTTCCTGTATGGATATAAAATGTAATATATCGCTTGGTTGTGAATAAATTCTAAATGTTTTGGATATACTGACTTGTTTATACCCAGCCAATAATAATGGTTTGGTACGTCGTATTTTTTTTTTTCTCTTTGTGTTCAAATTTATATACGGCTCTTTTCCTTTCTTCTTCTTACCCTCTCTTTTACATTGTCGTAGATTTAGTCTCTTTCCTTTATGCCACACTTCAGACGGTTTTCATATACTTGGTAAATTCAAAAAAATAAATAGTTGTTTATCGTATATTTAAACAATTTTATTTATAAGCTAAGATCGTACTGAAAATTTTAAATCAAAATCTTTTTACGTAAGAAGAATAATTACAAGATAAAAATAACTTTTATATACTACGTTTTTTAATTTTCTTTGAATCATAATTTGTAATGTTGATAATATAATTTTTATTGTTGTATAAAATGTTAGTGAAATATAAATAGTTCTGAATTTATTTACTTCACACAAATGACAACCATCTAGAATCTAGAGAGCTGATTTTAAACCTATAAAAGGACAAATCTTTGAACAACGGATCTCACCAACACCGAATCTAAACCGTGGCCATCGATATGGCCCCGTGTAGGGGAGGGTAAGAGAAAAAAAATAAGTACAAGTTAAGAAGTACAGATGTAGAAAAAATAAACCGATATCTAGTACACACCTGGTTGTCATACGTCAATTAATTTATTTCTTTGTTTACTTATTCTTTTTAGCTGTCATTCAATGTTTACCTCTTAATAAAAAATCACAAATTTGAAACCCGTCATAATGAAGATCGTAAAAATATGGGATATGTCAAAACAAATAAAATAAATTGCGGATTTTTTTCCGAACTAACTTTCCATACAGCAAAATTTGCTGAAAACTAATTAAAGTCTGCTGAAAGGTGGCTATAAGTATTAAAATAATGCATTGTCATCGTGTTCTGAGCTATTCTAAAAGTTTCAAGTGCCTAGCTATTCGGGAAGTTAGTCAAAATCGTTTGCAAGTTTTGTACCGGACAAACAAACAAACAAACAAGAAAGCAAGCTAATATAAACGTAGTAAAAATCCATAATAAATATGATTTAGAGTATAAACAAATCAGATAAAGAATAAGATCGGTTTTAAAAAAAATTAACACTATTACGTTTAGAGGGCATTTATAGAAAGCAACATTTATTTTGCTTGTGTAAGTTCATTTTTTTTTTTGGTTTGCAATTTGATTCACAATAAATTAATTAAATGCGTAAGAGGTCTAAAAGTATGCAGACGAAAGTGAAATTAAAAAACAGTTTTTAAACCTTCTACAAAAAATCTATTAAATAAGATGAAAAATCAAAATAAGTGATAGATTTAAAAACGGGGGCAAAATGAAATAGATAAATAATAATTTTTAAAAGCATAAAATCAATATATTTTTTTAGGGTCCGTAGGCAAAACCAAGGACCCTTATATTTTCCTGCGTGTGTCTGTCCGTCCGTCCTCTCGCGTGCTCTCACGGCTACACCTTTCGTCCGATCACTTTGAAATTTGGCATGTATGTGTCTTGTACCTGCCCACATATTTTAAAAATATTGCGACTTAAAAAAAAAAATTTCAAAAAAATTAGGGTAAAAAAACTTAAGGGTTTACATTTTTTTTTTTTTTTTTTCGACACCGTGAGGGGTATCATATGAAAGGGTACGTCGAGCTGATTACAAAAATATATAATTCTTTGGTTATAACTTTGATAGGGCGAGCGTAGGCGAGTTTGAAGCGGGTTTGAAACGTGCCCCCCCCCCTTCTATCTCGCTTATGTGAAGTGCAAAAAATCTGAAAAAATTCCTGAACATTCTTCGACCAAAAGTAAAGATACCACTTTTTGGAAATTTCGAAAAAAATATGATTTTATTTTTTATTGACAAAATACGTTTTTTTTATAATTATGGTCTTTTCGATGTATTTATATGGTTGTAGTCCGGTTCAGTGGCAAAAAATATTTTATCAGAAGTTTGTTTATGTGTTTTGAGAATATCAGACCCATAGGATAGTTCAAAGTAAGCTTTTTAGCATTTTAAAAAACACCATCAATAGGGTACTACTTAAACTATACAGGGTTGCCTACGGACCCTCGCTGTGTGCTGACTAGCACACACTTGACCTGTTTATTATGACTGGGCTTTTTATCGAAAATAATTAAATAGAAATATATATGGGTGTATATTCGAAGATTTTAATTCGAAAAATCTAAAATTTTCAATCTTACGATTTATGATCTTGTCTCAGTGATTTATTATTAATATATTTAAGTCATATTAAGGAATATTAAGCCTTGTTGTTGAAATGATCAAATATGTGTATATAGTCAAACGTATTGGATATAATAGATATATTTTATTTCTCGTGTCAATAAGTTATTGAATTTTTAATATACTATGTTTTAATGGAAGGAATATTAAACGTTTCTTCTATAAATAGTATATTATGTTACTAGGCTGTGAAGTGAGTAGCACAGTCGCGTAGCATATGCTATTTTTTCCGAGGTAGTAGACAATGAAAATACATTAAATATTAATAAATAATCAATATAATAATAACAAATATTAGTACATACTTAAGATTTAAAAAAAGAAACCTTAAAAAGAGGTTACATTATAAGAAAAGATAAATAAAACGCATTGACATCTAGCGGAATTAAATCGTTCTAAGCATTTCTGCAAAGACTGCAGCGCTAATAACGGAAGTTTTGATAACTGCCAGCAGTACAATACAAATTTTTTTCGTCCTAGGACGTAAACAATTTTTTCTTTACAGCTAGGAGTAATAAAAAGATTTTTTAAGTCCACGTAATGAAAAAATGGATTTTAGCTATGTTTTTTAAGCTCTAAAGTTAATATTTCACAGCCTACCACGGAAAATAGTTGTTTTCTCCTTTGAGGGATTTCTTTATCTGATCATGTTGAATAATGTCAGTTATACGAAGTTAGGCTGATAACACTTAATAATTATCTTACTTAACAACTTATCTATTTATAACCGACCTCTCTACAAATTGTTCTTATAAAAAACGATCAAATATTACCTTTTTCGCACTCGTAATGTGACAACGGAAAGAACAAGTTTAGAGTTGCCTCAACTTGCAATCTTTTCCTTGTTCTCATTCTAATTGTACCCTTGGCTATTTCAAATCAAATCTAACTTCCTTTTTAGATCTTAGAATCGGAAACCTCCAACTCTTCAGCCATTTCCACTCGAGTCCTCATCCTATTCTAATTTTAATTGCATTTATCGGAACCGAATCAATTCCACCTCGGAACCCGAACAAAACTAATGACACCCGAACCGGAATTCCTCTTCTCTCAAACTTTCAACTGCCACTTTCAGAAATTCCAGCCCTTTCAATCCCTCTCATTTAGAATTTTCGATTAATTGGAACTCCCCCCCCTCCAACCCCATCGATACAGGGTTAAAGACAGAAGAGGTTCAACACCAGAAATAGAAGCAACCGCGATAACCCTAAATTATTATTTGTAGAGGAAAAAGATAGAGTGGGGAGAGAAAAAATAATATAGAGGTTGTCAGGGAAGAAGAGCAACAGGTAATTTCATTAACTGGTAGTGGCAGAAATGACGCACCCAACTCAATTAATTTATTTGTTCGATTTTGGCAACACTGTTATCCTTATACCTACCCCTCCACCGTAGACTATAATAAAAGATCTTTAAATTAAATTTTCTTTCAAAACAGCAACCCACCCTTTTATTCTCTTGTTTATTCTGTTATTTCTCAATATTAAACATTTGTATTATCCCACTAATCATGTTTAAACTGTAATTAGTTAAATTTCAAGAAATAAGATGAATTGAAACTTTGTGGGCGTTGTTTATTACATAAATAATTGTTTTTGTTACGTCTTTACGGAGACGTTAATAACATCAAATTACCATTGACATGCCGGATAATGAATTATTTAGGGGCGTACGAAACAGAAAACAACAGAAGCTAATTATAGAGTTAAATATTACTAACGAGGTCTATATTAGCTTTAAACCTCCAGAAATTTTATAAAGCAACTTAAAATAGACTGTCAATTAATGCGCATAGCTTCTCCGCATCCTATCACGTACTTCATTGATTTTTAAGCTTTTACAAGCCATTATTGTCTAATTTATTTATTAAAAATAATAAATAACTAAAGTACCAACTAAGCAAAAATTTAAAGAGCGCAGACGGTTAAAATTAATCTGGTGCTCTGTGGTCTACTTTAGACAAACCATCCAATTTTCATAAAATAATCAAATGAAGTACTATTGAAGATATAAGTGTAAATAAATGTATGTTTGTGCGCATGTGGAACAGAAATGAGCGCAGAAGGTTGAAACTTAAATGGGACCAATAATAAGCTAATTGTGGCCTGACCTACCATACAAATTTCATTAAAATCGGACGTGTAGTTTTTAAGATATGTTGGTTTGAAAAATGCTGCTTAAGGGTAGGCATGCAAGAGGTCAATGAAAGCCGCATTACGATTTTTCAATATAAAGACCAATGGTGCCCCAACGGGGGTTTTAAGGGGCTCCTAAAGCACCCCATTTTTTAACGTCCCAATCAAGAGCATGGAGCATTGGGTTACTACAGGATCTCCCTTTATTCGTCTTCTCGATGTGTATGTATGTTTGTGCGCATGTGGAAGAGAAACCAATGGGCAAAGAAAGTTTAAACTTAAATGGGACCAACAATGGGCTAATTATGACCTACCATACAAATTATTATTAAAATCGGACGAGTTGTTTTTAAGATATATGCGAGTGTGGTGTTTGCACCCGAGCGACAGCGAGAGTAGTAAAACCACACGAGCAATGCAAAAGCCGTTTTCGCACGAGTTGCGTACCGTACTTTATCTACGATTGTTAGATTTAAATAATAAATACAGAAAAAAAATAAACTTGCTGTATGTAAGTTCGTATCTCTCTCTTGATAAAGATGACATTAATTCTTGATTTGTATTTTTTGCCGAATTAATTATTTCTGGAGGAGTATTATTCTCCACATTTTCGTCAAAGTCACTTGATTCACTAAAAACTCGATGTAAACAGTTACTTTAATAAAAAAAACAGCAAATTAATTTTGTTAAATGTAAACAAACTCGCTAATCGTGCGTAAAGCTGAAGAATTCCTCTTCTTTACCGCCCTAGGGTGGTAAAGAAGAGGAATTCTTCAGAACTATGAGACGCGCATGCGCAATGAATACAAGTCCGTAAAGAATAACTTTCTACGCATCTAAACAGAGATACAATGTTTATATTTCGCATCAATCGTAGATAAAATTGAGTGCATGGCGGACAGGCAGACACGTAAGAGGTGGTTAGAGGTGGTTAGAGTTCATTATGTTATGCATAACATAATGAAGTACATGACAAGACACGAGGAAGCTATGTGCCACACTAATTGGCATTCTATTTTTGTTGATATACAATTAAATGACACTGAACGCCTCATTTGTTAACTGGTATTTATATATACGGGCATTTAATGTTCTTTAAATGTTTAATTGCTTTAACATACGTAGTTAATTATATTAATATTGGTTCATTTTGTAAACCAATTAAATTAAAATAGGTAAACTAATTAAAAATAACATTAAATTAAATTTATGTTACTTTACAAAGATCGAATAGAAAGGACAAGATCTTAAATTATTTTCAATTTTTGTTTTAATTCTTAAATTAAAAAATTGAGTAAGGCGTGTTGGTGTCCAACCTCTACTCCGATGAATAATTTTGAACTGACATGGGCAGGAAATTTAGTTTGAGGTTTGAATGGGATGACCCTTAGGGATAGATAGCGTAGGAAATCAAACCATTTTGGAAATACGTCAAAAATCGAATATAAATAATATTAGTCTTGCTGACCGTGCTCAGAATCTTGAAATATATTGCTTAAATATGACCTTTACCTTCCAAAATAACTCGTTCTGATTTAATTCGTTGTCCTTATATTAAATTAAAACAACCGTTCATAATGATTCTATTGAATATGTAGAGCTGATATTAGATAATATATTTAAACGTACATGTACATTAACATTTGTATATAGTTTCTTTTTGTTTGACCAAACTCATTTGATGTGATCATCAAATTTAATATTTGCAGCTGGAGCTGAAAAAAAAACAATAAAAATAATCTGTTAATTAATGTGGCACATAGCTTTCTCGTGTCTTATTTCGTATACTTTAATCTGGTGCTCTGTGCCCCCCCCCCCCCCCCCCCCCCGTTTTTGCTTACCAAAGGTAACGGAAGGTATTTGATTGTTCTGAAGAACGAAAATTTGTATGTCTCAAACTTCCGTCTGAGAAAACAAAAATCCGTTTCTGACATCAGGGAACATTTTTGTTTTCCGTGTCTGTCTGTCGGTCTGTCGCTCAATTTTTGCGAACCAAGTTATCTTAAAAACAATTCCTCCAATTTTAATGAAATTTGTATGGTATATGTTAAAATTAGCCCATTGTTGGTTCCATAGAAATTTCAACTTTTTGCCCATTTGTTTCTTTTCAACATGCGTGCAAACATACATTTATTTGCACCTAGTATATCTCACAATATACTTATCTGATTTTTATAAAATTTGGATGGTTTGTTGAAAATAGACCGTAGATAGCACCAGATTAATTTCGTTTGCACTCTTTAACTTTTGTATAATTGATTCTCTAATTTATGTTAAAAAAAAATGTACATTAAAATAAGAGGAAACAAATAAATTAGACATTATAGCCTTGTAAAAGAATAAAATCAATAAAGTACGTGATAGGGTGTGAGAAGCTATGTGCCACACTAATTGCCAGTATATTTCTTCTTTTTTTTTTGGAGATCTTCGTTTTTTCTCATGACTATGAATGAATTTTTAGACCTGTTTATTTTTCTTTATGAATTTGGACCCCCACGCAAGATAATATATAGGTTCAGTGTTGAAATGATTCTGTAGGAAGGAATGTTCATATGCGGTGGAATCATGATTTTTATGGTCTAGTTCTATGTCATTAATGTTGACTTCTCAGATTTGTGGAAAATTGAAAGCTTAAATTCGGGACAAGGTATCATTAACGTCAGAGAAAATCATTCTCCTGCGTAGCTTCGTTGGTAGAGCGCTATACTGGAAATATAGAGGCCCGTGGTTCTCTGGTATTTTTCTCTGTCTGTTTCCCGTAGTTAATAATAATTATAATTTGTTTTAAATTAAAATTTAATCTTTCCGCAGTATGAATACTACCAAAATCGTAAAATATGAATGATTTTTATGAATCCATGGAATCTTTGAAAGCATACACTCTCAGGTTTCATCAGTTACATTTTTGAATGTTGCAATAAATATCACCCCAAAGTGTACAATCTTTATATGTTTTTAGAAGGTCAATTCCTATTTTTCCAATAATTGCCAATATACAAATGTTCCACACAAACATGTGCATATATATATATATATATATATATATATATATATATATATATATATATATATATATATATATATATATATATGATAAACTTAAAATGTTATTTATATTTTTCAATTTAAAACACATGTAAATGACTAAATCATATGTAAAACTTCATATCGTAAGTTTCATATTCTTTTACACTTACTAAGATTCTATCGGAAAATTTCTTCTTAAATATCTCAATTCAACATTATTTTGAATGACTATAGAATAACTTTTTGGGTGTTTGAAAAGTGTCATTTTTACTTCTTTTAAAGTTGTTTTCTTATTTAAAAGTTTTAGCTTGATTTCACTTGAAAAAAATTTAAAAAAGTTATAAGTTGTTTGCACTTCAAATCTTCTTTAAAAGTCTTGTTTGGAAATTGAAGATTACTTTTTTGTGATAAGATCTAGTTTACATTTCATTAAACTTTATAACATTGTTAAATAACAGTGATTTTAAATAAGTTGTCTGCAGCCTAAGTTTTTTAAAACTTTTAAGTTGTCCTTATGTCAGGTAGAATATGGCATGCACAGAGAGCATAACCAGTTCTGTAGCAAAAACAAATGCAACTCAAAGAAAATGAAGCCCTAAAGTTTATTGAATTAAATTTTAAGTTAGCAACCATTAAAGTGTAGATATGAGAGAGTTAGTATGTAATAATATGTAGGTTACCCTGATGATGTAAATATATTTTACGAAATTAGTTGGTAAAAACTTAGTTTATTGAATGTTGGTTAGAGATGGTTAGAGGTAGTTAGCAGTAAAAATCTGACATAATAATGTTCAAATATACTTTTGCAATGAATTTAGTCAATCTTTACATTTCCTTTTAAGGAATAAGAAATATTGTACTTAAGTTGTAAGCAGAGATGCACTCGCAAATTTTCCAGTACCGTAACGCCGGAGGATCTGAGGAGAATACTGCCGTCATACGTTAAAAGGCCCTTTCGAAAATATTTTATGTCTCTGATTTTGGTCTGTGGCTCAACTTTTGCGAACCAACATATCTTAAAAACTACTCGTCCGATTTTATTGAAATATAGACGTTGAGTCATAATAAGCCCATTGTTGGCCCCATGGAAGTTCAACTTCGGGGATTCCTGGGAATGAGAAAGCAGATGAAGTGGCTAAGATAGGAGCTTCCATGCCATTCTGCGGACCAGAACCTGCCATTGATTGGTCAAGAGGACAGGTGAGGTCAGCCATCAAGGCGTGGATCTGGGAGGAAGCAAGGAGGGCATGGAGAGGAACGGAGGGCTGTAGGCAGACAAAAATGCTACTGCCCGATCTAGACAAAGGGAAAACCAAATGGCTTATGGGATTAGGTAGACCCAATCTAAGAAATATGGTTGGAGTCTTGACAGGGCATTGCCAGCTCAGAAGACATCTGGCACTATTGAAGATTGAAGACGACCCCACATGTCCATTGTGTGGGCTTGAAGAGGAGACAGCCTTCCACTTCGTGGGAGTATGTGAAGGATATGGAAGACTACGTTTCCATCTATTAGGAGCAGGGGAAATCAGGGAAGAGGAGTTTGTCACACTAAAGTGGCAAGATATTCTCTCCTTTGTGACCCAAACAAGGAAATTCGAGGGTAATTCTGTGGTGGTTCGATAGGTGTGAGTTACTGGGGTTGGCAAAAAGGACCCGAATGTGGTCTATTTGCTAGGCCTGGCCTCCCCGCCCCCTTACTACTACTACGCCTATATCTTCAAAAGTACTCATCTGATTTTTATTAAATTTTAATATTTGCCAAAAGTAGCCCGCAGATAAAACCAGATGAATTTCAACCTTGTCTGCTCTTTAACTTTTGCTAAATTGGAGGTAAAGTAATTTTACCTCCAGCGGGTGAAAAAGTGAACTTTCCTCCCTAGTTTACAGGGAGGGAAGTTACTCATTGCACCCGGTTGGGTTAAACAGGGAGTAATGAAAAATAAAGGAATCATGAACTCTCATTATTCCCTCCAGTGTTGCCCTAGATAAAGCACAAGTAAATAAGGTTGGTGCTAATACACATTTCATTTACTAACTTTTGTTTAGTGTCTAAATCTATAATGTCATCTTCACACATGTCATGTAACCTCCACAACGGTTGCCATAGTGATTCATTAGTAAAAGATACAAACAAGTTAAAAGTGGACACATAATTTCTAAATGTAGATTAACTAATCCATATTTAAATACATCAGTTGTCAACACCATTCAATACATGACTAAATTCTCCCATTTAATTTTAGCATTGAAATTCAAATAATTACTATCTATAATTTAATTTTAACGTGATTAAACTTATTTAGAGAATTGTTAATATTATATCTAACTATTTGTTTTTTTTAAAAAAATAATATAAACCTATGTATTGTTTTGTTGAATAACGTAATTTAAAATTAAAATCTTTCCATATTTTTTTTTCTCCCTTCTGGAGGTAAAATCTTGTACGTCCCTCGGGAGTAAAAATCACTTGCACCCTCGCGATATGTAATTTACTCCCTCGGCTCCGCCTCGGGAGTGAACGTTATGGTTCCTGAGGCGAAGCCGAGGGCTTCATCGCTCAGGAACTTCATCGCTCAGGGTGCAATCACTTACTTTACTCCCTTGGTACGTAAATAACTATTTTATCCACTATAGCAGTACCGGAACGGCGTTCCGGTTCCAGTACATCCTTGGTTGTAAGATAATTATTGAACTTCAAATGTCTTTCCATTATATACAAAAGAACATACATTTTTACTTAACACTGAATAAATGTTGTTAATTTAAATCCAATATCTAATGTAACCCCTCTAATTACACTCCTACATCCTTTCCGCTGGGTTTTTTCTTTTGACAACAGTTTTAAACATCTTTTATTAAAAATAACATGTTGTTTTACAAGTTGTTCGTAATTAATGTTTTAATTTAGTAGTAAGAAGATAGCATTTTTTAAAACAAAGCCTTTAATTATGTGGGCTTTTTTGGTTGTTTTTTTTAGGCCTTTGAGATAATGTGTTTGAGTAAGAGGTGTTTTGTGGGTGAATTGAATTGAAAACTTTAAACAATCATTCTTTTAAAAGGTGCTTAACAAAGTGAATTGCCGAGTATTGAAAAAAAAGAAGTTGTAATGACTTTTATAAGCATGTAAAGTTTTTCCCCCTTTTTTTAAGACCGTAAAAACAGCTATGACGAGATAAAACCAGTGGTATGAAGCAGCTAGTAAACTTGACTTGGGGCTTGTTTTCTTTAACGGTGAAAAATTAAAACTCTTGTTTGGACTTCCTCGAAAAAAAGGCCTTCTGCTTACTTATTTATATATCTATATCTACGTTTCTAGAAATTATTTTAAAAAAACTGCCTAAATCATTTTATCGAAAACATTTTGGCAATATTTTTTTTATGTGCTATTTTCTTAACAATATTTTTATGACTGGATTTTAACGAAAATAATAAAATAGAAATATATATGGGTGTATATTCGAAGATTTTAATTCGAAAAATCTAAAATTTTCAATCTTACGATTTATGATCTTGTCTCTGTGATTTATTATTATAGTTCATTTTTAGTCGAAAGTTTAGTTCCTTTTAGGAAAAGATTTTCCCTTATTATTATTATTATTTTTTTTTTTTTTTACATTTAATATTATCAGTTTTTGGATTATATTTTATTATTACTTTCTATTTAAATGTTTTTTGTTTTTTAGGGTTGTTGGTAAAACCAAAAAAAAAAGAAACCCTTATAGTTCCTGTGTCTGTCTGTCTGTCACTCTGTACGGTTCCAATAACTTTTGAATAAAAAGAGATAGAAACACGAAACATTCCAGTATTAAAGATTGTTTTGACGCGCACACAGGAGAAATATAGAGAACTCAAAATTATCAGCTGTTCAAATACAAAATGGTGGATAATTTCTGTCACGGGAAATTTTATTTTTTTAAAATTTTCATTGAGGTATCAAATGAAAGGTATTGAAGAGTAGATTACAAAAATATATAACACTTGTGGAAAGTGTTTAATTTTTCATGCCATTTTGTCAAAAACATCAAAATTTGGCGTCCCCCACCCCTTCTTTATAATAATTTCATGTTCATACTACCAACGAAACCCTTTTTACGTGAGACTTCTCGGACAACCAATTTATTTACTAGATGTAATATTCTTTACAAATGAAAGAAATAAAAATATTAAATAAAAATAAATCAGTAAGACCTAAGCACAAAATATTTTTTTATGAATAGAAAAGAGAAGAGGCAAATGCTTAAATCTGATATTCTGTATATAAACCTTAGGTACATTCAATGCTTATTTTATATTCAGGTAAAAAAATAAAATAAAATCTTTTTATATTTTTTAACGCTTTTATTTCTCAATCTCTTTTATTCGCAAAACGTTTCCTTGTAGCTTAAATTTATGTATTTATAATATATAGAGCAAATTCATACGATAAATTTGCATAGATCATCTTATACCATTTATAATATTCTCACCGTATAAAATATACCTAGGTACACATATTTTGATAAGTGTATATGCAGAATAATATATTAGAAAAAGTTAAGATTCAAAGTGAATATATATATATATATATATATATATATATATATATATATATATATATATATATATATATATATATATAAAATGTGTGTGTGTATTTATGTATGAATGTATCCAATTTCCTGGTAAGGTTGTATTATATTATATATCTTTCTCACTTGAAATAACTTAGGTGTATATATATATATATATATATATATATATATATATATATATATATATATATATATATATATATATATATATTTAACCAATATATTAGATTCTTAGAACTACTTTCACCTTTCGAATACAATGTTATGTATTAGTCCTGTCTTCAGAAAACGTTTATGGAGACAGTTGTCTCCGTTTATTTTCTTTTTTATAGTATGTATATATAAGATTTGTATGCATTATAAATTATGTGATATTATATTCTGTGAAATATTTAAAATGAAAAGGGGATATTAAGTAATTTTTTTTCATGTTTTTTTGTTTGTAGGTATGGAAATATAATATCTACCAAAGCTATCCTCGATAAGAACACGAATAAATGTAAAGGTATGCCAATATTTCTTTACTAGAAAATGTTTTACTTAATTATTATTTTATTATTAAGAGCTGAATTTATAATTATGACTAGAGAGATTAATAGCTAGTAACGTAAACTTATTTACGTTAGAATATTATCTATGATCTATCTTATGTGTCCCCTTTTCTATGTATATGATCAGTTAAAAGTAAATCATTATTGTATATTTACCGACAACGACGTTGAAATAGTTATTTACACACTAAAGAGAGGAAACAAGTCATTACACCCTGAGATTTTGTTAGCCGAGGGAACCATACTGTCTAAATCCCGTGGCGTAGCCTAGGGAGTTATTTATAGCGAAGGTAATAGTACTTTTTGCTCCCGTGGTACGTACAAGATTTTACCTCTAGAAGGGAGAACAATAACACAAATAAAACCAAAGATTTTTACTTCGATTTTATTTATTTCTTTAGGCATTAATAACTAAATTCACGAATTTGTATACCTTTCAAACAAATAAAAACAAAGAAAAACGTTTTTTGAAGCAAAATAATTGGCTCTACAATTTATGGTTTATAAATCATATTAGTTAATGTATGTTTAATATTTCTTAAAACAACGTCAGTATACAAGTTAAGCTAATGGGGTACTTATTTTCATCCCTAATTTTCACTTTCAACCCTAATTTTCACTTTCCTCCCTTATTTTTACTTTCCTCCCTCATTTTTACTTTCCATTTTCACTTTCCTCCCTCATTTTTACTTTCCCCCCCTTATTTTTACATTCCTCCCTCATTTTTACTTTCCTCCCTTATTTTTTCATTCCTCCCTCATTTTTACTTTCCTCCCTTATTTTTACATTCCTCCCTCATTTTTACTTTCCTCCCTTATTTTTACATTCCTCCCTCATTTTTACTTTCCATTTTCACTTTCCTCCCTCATTTTTACTTTCCATTTTCACTTTCCTCCCTCATTTTTACTTTCCCCCTTATTTTTACATTCCTCCCTGATTTTTACTTTCCTCCCTTTTTTCACTTTCCCCCCTCGTTTTTGCTTTCCTCTCTCATTTTTATTTTCCTCCCTTATTTTTATATTCCTCCCTCATTTTAACTTTCCTCCCTTATTTTTACATTCCTCTCTCATTTTCATTTTCCTCCCTCATTTTCACTTTCCTCCCTTATTTTTGCTTTCCTGCTTCATTTTTACCTCATTACTGCCATTCCTCCCTATAAACTCCCCCACCCCCTTCTGGTGGAAAAATGTATCTTTAAATTATAAACAGTGGTGTTTTTACTATCGTTCTTCTTTGTACCCTTATGAAAAAAACAATTGTTTACGAAACCTCGGTGGTTCCAAGTGATTCTTGCTATCCTAAATTTTTAGTTAATTCAGATTTTTAACCCAAATTATTTAAACCTACAGTTTGCGTTTTATGAGTTGTGACTTTTGACAGCGCGGGAAAATCCGAAAAATTAGGGTGGGGAGCCAATGAGAGGTCAGGATTTTGAATTCTAGAAGGTCTGGCCAACTAGGCAAACAAAACTGTCATTGGCCTCGCCCCTCTCACAGGCCTAGTGGCTTTATTTTTATCCAAATTTATGGTTGGCCAATCTGAGTGTCAAAAGTCACAACTCGTAACGCGCATACTGTAATTTAAGGCTCTATTAAAATAGATAGATAGTAGTATGAATGTTGTTTGTAGTAGTATTTATGTTATTTTTATTAAATGTATTAAGTTTATGATTGTTGAAGTTAATAGCAATCCAGGAGTTTAAATTATAAGTATTATTATTATAGAAGATGTGTTGAAAGAAGATACAAATGCACACCATTGTCCAGAGGCCTTTACGCCTCTTTACTACGACGTAGAAATGCAATCGTTAAACAGCGCTGGGATCATTTTTATTTACCTTTATCCCTTTTACTTTCTCATATATGTAGTTCATAAAAAAGATAAAGTATTGTGATAGCGTCAAAATTCGATTTTGAAGGATTCAGACGTTTGAGATCCAAAAAGTGTTTTGTTGTTGTTGTTGGCATACAGGTTCAGAATAATTCAAAAGCGAAATCCTGAAATTAATTTTGACTCTAATTTTTGAGGGCGCTACCCCAAAAACTTTGTAAAACGTGAAAAAAAAATCTCGAAAACGGTTCTTACGATTTTGATTAAAACAAATTGTAAAATGTAGTCCATTTAGATACGAATCTAACCATGAAAGTCGTTTCCCCGGTAAAAATCTAATTCTTGAGACAACTTTAAACTCGGACGGTGTGAGGCCCGGTTCTATTCTCCGCTAGGGAGGTTATTTTTATGACAAATGTTGATAAAATAATAATAATAATAATTAAATGTAACTAAGATAATCCGAAATAACTAATTAATGGAAAACACAGGACCAAGAAATCTGTACTTGTATAAGAGAAAGTTAGTCTGAGTTGTCTCGGACCGTTTTTTTCGTAAATATATTAAATTAAGACTAAACGTATTGAAGTATTGAAATATTAAACTTTACAAATAATTTGTATACGCTTCTTAATATCACAATTTTTACTATTTTTACTTGAAAATATAAAATATATAAAGGTTTAAATAATTTTTTTTTTTTTTTTTTTTTTTTTTTTATATATACATATACAGAGAAATATAAACGTGGAAAATGATCTCCATATTACATTTTAAAACCAAAATATATTTATATTTTAAAAGTATATAATAGAATCTCGAAATCTACATATTATTAATATTAAATTATTTATTTCTTCATTAATTAGGCAGCAGATGAATATAGTTTAAGATATAAATCTTAGAAATGGCTTAAATTGTATTAATTAATATACACATATACATAATTCATAGAGTCCATGTATATTTAAACATTTTTATTAATGGATATTTCCATTATTTAAATATTTTAAAACAAATTATAGTATTGAACACGAAAACAGAGTTATTAATTAACAAAATGGATTAGAATTTCTTTGAATATTTATTATATTGTATTATAGATGTGCATTTCAAAGAAAAAAAACTTTTTTTTTTAATGAATGAAATGTTGTTTTTTTTTTAGAAGAAAATGAAATTATGTTATTAAATTATATTGAGGAAAGAATACGGATCCTATTTGGTTAGTTTTAAATTTAAAAAAAAATATACTTCCCTTGTTTTATGGTTTCCTGTGTCCCTATTTTTCTTAGTATATATCTTCTTAGGTGTGGGTCGTGTAGGGTAATTAACTTTTTTATAAAAACAACTACATTGTTTTCAAAACTTGGCTATATTTCAACCATGACCAGGTCATCTTCATGCCTAAAACATCGTCAATTTAACAGTAATTGTTTACTTAATTTGCATTTCAATAAAATTATTAATACATTTTTCATTACATACAATCTTCTTATTTATAATATAAAACATAGTGATTACCTTATAAGTCGGTTAAATTTTAAAAAGTTTTTTCCACCATTTTATGGTATCGTCGTTATTTAATTCACTTTTTACTCCCAGATCATCTCATACTTAAACAATTAACAACTACACATAACAATAAACAACTTTAACAATAAAAACTTATTAAAAATATTAAATGAAAACAATGTAGTTGTTTTTATAAAAAAGTTAATTACCCTACACGACCCACACCTAAGAAGATATATACTTCCCAGTTTTAGCCACTATAGTATTAAAGATAACACTTCTTGTTTTTAGGCATTAAAATTACGTTTTGTATAATTGACATAAATAATTTAGGCATAGTAATCCAAAAAACAAATATTTAGTTAAAATTAAGACCAACTATTTTTAAAACAATATGGATATATGCTGGTCCAGAAAGAGAGGGCTAGGAGCGCCATATGGCCCATGCTCCAGGGGCCCGTATAAATATTATTTTATTATTAATGACTATGTGTAATTGTGTTATATTATTAAGTGTTTATTATTGTCAAAGTTCAGCAAAATGATCACCTGATGGAAAGCTGTTACTAATATAATACACCATAGTAAATTTGAAGATGGTTTGACAGGAGTAGGAAATGTGGTCAATTTAAGATGTTCTGCTATTAGATATTAGATGTGATCTTCTTGACCATGATTTTCTTCCTTCCTTTTCTTTGTATGTCCTTATTCACAGCTGTCACATGGATCAGCGTCCCTATTACTTACTGGAAGAATTGGCCACTTTACCTACTCTCACTGTGGAACGTGTCATCTCTATTCGGAAATAAGACTCACATTAGATATGTCAATGTCCAGTTTTTCTTGCCAACGTGATCTCCTCCTTAATTTGACTTTTACCAACGACTGCATTACAGAGCCTTTCTTGATAAAACCTTAATATTTCTTTTCCACTCTTTAATTTTCCTTTTTCTTAATGTCCTTATTGGCATCCTTGTGACGTGTCCTTTTATAGTCTAATTCTTAATTTTCCTTTTACTTACATCTTTACCGAATTCTTCTTCTTCTTCAAAAGGTATAACGAAGGACCCAGTGGTCCTTGGCGTAAACAACGTCCCCTCTCAAAATTGGACAGATGTCCCTCCTGCCGGTTGTCCTCTTCCACTCTATCCGATCACCAAACTCTAGGTCTCCCTCTTGGCCGAAGGCCCCATGGCCGAACTCGGAAGACTCGATGGGCCAAGCGGCCCTCTCCCAACCTGTTAATGTGGCATTACCACTGCAGTCGCTGGATCCTTATAAAGCTCGAAAGTAATCATTATAAAGTGCAAGTAATTTCTCATAACATCGTGATCGCCACTGTCCATGCTCATCTTGCAATGGACCATATATCCGACGCAGAACCCTACGTTCGAACCTGTTTAAGAGTTCGGCAGTACTTTGATTAAGGACCCACGTCTCGCAACCATATGTGACGATTGGTCTTACCAACGTTTTGTAAGCTCGAATTTTAGAGGTGCATGATAGTCTCTTTTTCTTTAGGATGGCGCCCAGTGCAAATAGCACCTACTTCTTGCCTCTAACCACCTCTGACCTCCTCGAGCCCAGAGCTCAGGAGCCCAGTGAGATAACAGCCACACCAAGGTTAACTAAGCTGTCCGCTATTTTAAACTGAGATTGACCAAGCAAGCAATTTCTTTTTTCCTCGTAGGCCCTAGATATTTCATTTATATATAAAATATATACATATTCTTTTTCATCAGCTCTTTAATTTTCTTCTTTCTTTAATGTCCTTGTTGGCAATCTTATGACGGATCCTTACGTGATCTTATCCTTAATTTTCTTCTTTCTTTAATGTCCTTGTTGGCAATCTTATGACGGATCCTTAAGTGATCTTATCCTTAATTTTCTTCTTTCTTTAATGTCCTTGTTGGCAATCTTATGACGGATCCTTACGTGATCTTATCCTTAATTTTCTTCTTTCTTTAATGTCCTTGTTGGCAATCTTATGACGGATCCTTACGTGATCTTATCCTTAATTTTCTTCTTTCTTTAATGTCCTTGTTGGCAATCTTATGACGGATCCTTACGTGATCTAATCCTTAATTTTCTTCTTTCTTTAATGTCCTTGTTGGCAACCTTGTGACGGATCCTTTCGTGATCTAATCCTTAATTTTCTTCTTTCTTTAATGTCCTTGTTGGCAACCTTGTGACGGATCCTTTCGTGATCTAATCCTTAATTTTCTTCTTTCTTTAATGTCCTTGTTGGCAATCTTGTGACGAATCCTTTCGTGATCTAATCCTTAATTTTCTTCTTTCTTTAATGTCCTTGTTGGCAACCTTGTGACGGATCCTTTCGTGATCTAATCCTTAATTTTCCTTTTTCTCACCTCTTTACCAACTATGTACTGCACACCATCTTTTATGTAAATCCTAATTTTTTTTTCTTTCTTAAAGACTTCATTCATAACCTCCACGTTTATAGCCTTAGCCTAATTAGATGCTTATTTTTCCTATCGTTTCTTTAATTTTCCTTTTTTTTATCTCCTGTATTCGTTTAAACTGAACTTCCGTATTACAGGATACAAGATCTTCGACTGTGTTTTTCTCCAGTGTGTGATAGCGACTTATCATAGAAGAGGTGTAGTTCGATAACCAAAACAACGTCTTTACACAAAATAATTGTATTTGTAACAATTGACCGGTTTCGGCTGTTCTAATGCAGCCTTCTTCAGATAATCTGTGTAGGTTATTAGAGACTCTAGAAATACAAGTCTTTAAGTTCAATACTTGTACTTTTAGAGTCTCCTTATAGCCTACACAGATTATCTGAAGATGAAGAAGGCTGCTTTAGAACAGTTGAAACGTGTCAATTGTTACAAATACAATTATTTTGTGTAAAGACGTTGTTTTAGTTATTGAACTACACCTCTTTTATAACAGGACACAAATTGGCCATTGTAGTTTTAAGATGTGACCTATGTTTTTTTCTATTTTCAGCGGAAGATACAGTTCTTCTAGTTCAACATTGATTCCTTACTTAACTTAAGGAAATAAGATCCTGAAAAAAGACGATGTAGTCCTTTATCATATCCACTTTTATTTTTTATATCGATGAGGATTCCAAACTAATTATAATAATTTTTTTTACATTTATTAACATTTGTATACGTTTGTTGACCAGGTTACGGGTTTGTAGACTTCGAGAGCGGTGAATGCGCCGAAGTGGCTGTCAAGGCCCTTCAAGAGAAGGGTGTTCAGGCTCAGATGGCCAAAGTGGGTATTCAAGTGACCCGACCAATTCCTGCCAGTGTACGTTTGTTGCATGCAAGTACTCCACTTATACTTCTATCCTATATACTTCTCTTATTTTTATTTTATTTTTATTTTTTGTGACTTTGAAAGAAACTTAACTATTTTAGTGCTTTTTATATTGTAATTTTTATTTTCAACGGAAATAACCAAGTACAAAATGAAACAGAACTTAACCGATTAATTTAACAAAAAAAAAAAAATTGTCACTGTGTGTGGTTTTTTTGAATTGAAAGCATTACTAATATTAATAAGAAAAAAAATTAACATTATTTTTAGGATATATTATTAATTATTATAAAAATAAATGGATAATTTATTATTTAAAAAAAAAAATCTTCGTCCAAAACTATCAGAATATTTTTATATTACAAACATTTTAGGAAATTATATTATTATTTTTGAACTTTTTAGTCCTGATAAGATAACGTGATTATCTCTCATTTTATATTTTTTTATGATTTGATTTTTTTTTTTTTAATTTTAGGAATTTTCGAACAGTTGACGTGTCCTTAATTGGTTATATTATTATAATCAAATATTTAACAATCGTAATAAAATTAAATTCTCTTTTTTCTCTTCTATATAGTCAATTATTTTACTGGAGAATTCAAAATTGTCACTTTTCTGGTCATTAATATCATAATTTTAAGCGTTTTTAATTTTAAATTTTATCGTCATTTAAAAGAAAATATTGGAATTTTATTATCCTGTCCTTATTAAGATCCTAAATATAGTAATAATATTTTTTCCCACTGAGATCTTCAAAAATACAAACGATAAAAATAGTTTTTTGTTTTTTTCGGTAGAAAATACTCGTACAATTTTGTCAAACAACTTCTGGCATGACCAATATAGGAAAATTTGTCAAACAACTTCTGGTATGACCAATATAGGAAAATTTGTCAAACAACTTCTGGCATGACCAATATAGGAAAATTTGTCAAACAACTTCTGGCATGACCAATATAGGAAAATTTGTCAAACAACTTCTGGCATGACCAATATAGGAAAATTTGTCAAACAACTTCTGGCATGACCAATATAGGAAAATTTGTCAAACAACTTCTGGCATGACCAATATAGGAAAATTTGTCAAACAACTTCTGGCATGACCAATATAGGAAAATTTGTCAAACAACTTCTGGCATGACCAATATAGGAACAAATTAAAAACATTATTTCATCTCCCCTAATTGGTGCTTTTCTAAGATCAAATATATTATATTTCTATAATGATGAGTCTTATGAAAATTAATTTTAAATATTAATATGATTAAATTAAATCCTCTCTCGAATTAAAGAATCCGGTTTCTCTCAACATCGGGCTTATTTAAAACAATATATATCAAAATTTATTGTTTACAATTACTTTAAACTATTTTTATTTATTTATTTATTTTTTTAATCAAAAGATTAGGCCATAGATAATAATAACGTTTAGGCAATACAGGCTCTTAACATATTTATTTGATCCTTTATTTAACAAAAAAGAACAAAAAAAATAATAGCTTCTTCAAATTACGATTTTTTTTTGGCAATAAGGGTATGGTTAAACCTCATTCAGTTTTGACCATTATTATAATTTTTTTTTTAAAGATTTTTGCTAAAATTAAAAGCAATAAAAGTGTTTATTGCAAAATTTGGATTTTGTTTACTGGTTTTGGGAAATAAATACTCTGGTTTTTGGTGAATATTTTACTTGTACTTTAATTTTACACTTTTTTTACAATTTATAATTTTTTTTTCTTTTATTATTTATTTTACTACTCATATATTTACTATTTGTATTATTTTTTTAATTGTTGTTATTAATATTTTATTCACATATTTATGTATTTATATTATTTTTATTCTAGTAAAAACTTTAAATGCAAACACAAAAATTCATCAAATCAACTGTTTCTAGAACTTAGGTTTCACTTCTAATTCGGGAGAGTCTCACACACGTTTTTGTGCTTATTTTGGTCCGTGCAATTATTACCTCTTTAAATATTTTTATCTCTGTTATCTACACACAGTCATATAGAGATGATTAGTAATGACGTCACAAGATGGCGTAAGCTTTCGATAATTTATTCGATTCGGTTTGTTATGTTCCTTTTCCTTATCACCTGTTATCAATCCCATGTAAAATGAATGGGAGAATTTTCTCAACTTTTTAAATAATTAATTATTAAATTATTATTAATTTATAAGACTTTTCAACCTTTGAACGTTATTATACTAAGTCTATTTTAACAATGTAAGATAAGAAAACATTAAAAATTGCCGTTCTAGTGGTTTAAAAAAATTTTATTGTGAGTGTGTTTTATTGTGGTGATACCGTCCGGGTCCGTTCTTATTAATTGTTTATTTTTTAAATCGTTTTTCTATTTTAGTTTGTATATTATGTCTTCCACCTTCTCGTTATGAAAATTTTATCTATACTTCATTTTTTTCGGAGGACAAAGCTATTCTTCGTAAAAGTATGTCAGAGTACTTAATTAATATTAAATTAATGTATTAAATTAGTTTTTTAATCAAAATTTTAAACAAGTATACTTGCGAGGCACTCATATCTTATATTATTATACTCGTTAATATAGATAACAAAAAATACACAAATAATAATAGTAATAACAGTCTGCTCTTTGTCTCGTCATCAACGTCTTTTTCCTAGGCTGATCAGTGATCTATTGTATAGTATATAATTATGTTCCAACATCGGTTAAATATAATGCACATTGTAAGTAACCAGGAACAAAATATTATTAGCAAATAATCTTTTATTACCTGGAAGATTAAGTATCACTATCTTTCTACAAGTCCTGTACCCTGAGTATACTTCATTGAGTTTCAAAACTTGAGGAAAATTTATTTTAGGACACACAATATGAACACGAACACACCCTGTGAATTTTTATGGCAACAGGAAATACAACAAATCAAGTATAAAGATTAAAAACTCAAATAGCTTTTTCGATTATATGACCCTTCACACAAATACTCATTTTAAATAACTGAAACGAAAGTTTTTAATGTTTTCTTTGTTACACTCGTTAAAAAAGACTTGGTGCAACAATGTTCAAAGGGTGAAAACTCTTATAAATCAATAATAATTTAATAATTAATTATTTAAAAAGTTGAGAAAATTCTCCCATTCATTTTACATGGGTTTGATAAGAGGTGATAAGAAAAAGGAACATAACAAACACTGAGTTAAATTTTCGAAAGCATTTGTGACGTCACACTAATCATCTCAATATTTATCTAAAATCAAAACAAAGAAAATAACTGACAAATTGAATAAAAAGTTCAGCAAATTTTTTATTTGTTTTTTGGTATTGTTGTTGTGGTAAGGTTGAGTGTTTCGTTATAACAGCTTGGGAGGTTTTTTGGGGCCCTTTTCCTTCCCTTGTGGAAATCCTCTCAGGGTTGTACCAAGGTAAGAACCAGACTCTCTTAGTCTTTATCAAATATTTATAAACACTTCTTCCCTTTACTTAAAAACGATCGACTTGAGGAATAACTTTGTTTAACTCATTTATAAACTACCTTTCGCTTTTTCAGCCCCCAAAAAAACTTACATCCATTTTACTTACACTCTAAGTTTTTTTGACTGAAGTTCTTCATTAAATATGGATGCCCTCCATTTTGTGTGTTGTCTTCTTATATAAGTTCTTATATAAGTTTTGGGTGCCTTTGGAGACTTGTTATCTTTTTTAAAAACTTTTAAATACGTGCTAAGTGTTTTTTTTTTTTTTTTGTTTTGTGAAGGGTGTTTTTCTTGTTTAGCATATTTTTATCTTACTATTTAAATTCTTTGATGTATTTTTCTTTTGTTGTTTTTCTTTAAATCTTAAAATTTTATATGAACACCTCAATTGGTAAAAGAAGGGAATAATATATGAAAGCTGAAAATTTAGCATTTTTAAATCATAATACTTCAAACGTCCTAATATGCCACCAAAAATGATTCAGCACTCATAATATACCCATAGTTTTCTCTCAAATATCATCTGCTAGCATTTTTACTTAGTTCGAATACAATGCTTATTTTACGTCTGCAGTATTGACACTAATAATAATATAACGATAACCGTAATTATCACATTCTTAGTAATGTATTAACTTCCGAGCTTTCTGAAGGTAACGGAAGCTATGTGATCGTTCTGAAGAACGAAAATGTTTTATGTCTGCGATTTCAAAAATTCCAAGACAGAAATCCGTTTTAAACATCAGGGAACATTTTTGGTTTCGTGTCTGTCTGTCGCTCAATTTTTGTGAACCAACATATATTGAAAACTACACGTTCAATTTCAATGAAATTTGGATGGTAGGTCATAATTAGCCCATTGTTGGTCTCATGTAAGTTTCAACCTTCTGCGCCCATTTGTTTCTCTTCAAAATGCGCACAAACATAAATATATTTATACTTACTTCTTCAAAAGTACTCGTCAGATTTTTATGAAATTTGGATGGCCGAAATTTGCTGGCGCTAACTTTTTCGATAAGCTTCCACATTTGTTCAAGCAATGCTGGGTGTATATTGAGCATATAGTATCCGGTCTGGGAATTGATCTTTATGGTCACCGATCAAGTAGTGACCACGCCCAATACTACTTTACTTTATTGATTGTAGTGTCACCTACTTTCCTATACTAAGCTATGCAGGTCCCAAGCTGTATCCATTAAGTCCCCTATACATGTAGACATTAAACATGTCTGGCATGCTATAAACTGTACGCATTCTAAAGTCAAATCAAGTCTCTGGCGTCATATAAGTCACACCAAGAGCCAGTGTATCCACATACTTAAATAAATGTTTTCTGGTTACCTTATTCTGTTGTCTGAACATGACATCATAAAAGGCTGGTTGAATACATGAAAGCGCGTGCGAAGTATATTTACTAAAATTGACTATTATCATAAACCGCAGCTTATGAAATAATTGCTGATTCTATAGCTAAACCAGATTGAATGCAATCATACTATAGCATAATATAGTATGCACATTTGTGCATATACCATCATTACAACTACTAACAAACAAACTGTGCAGATCGTAATAGGTTTATTATTTGAACATCTGTTTGCTCCCGCTGTTCTTTTTACCGTGTTTCCAATTTGTAGCGCTCTTACTGTAAAAATCCGTTTTTCCCGAATGGTGCGGCGATTTTTTGTTGTCTCCTAAACGACCTTGATCAAAAGCTATGTTTATTTCTCACTCAATAAAATAAATGGAATAATTATTCTACCCTACATTATGTACTTCTGTTAAGCTGATATTACTTTAGTATCTTTTTTTTGTACTTCTCTCGTATGTCCATACTGCATAGCACTAGGCATCGCGTGGCTCTATCATTGAAGCGAGCGTATTGCAATAAAATACTGAATATTGAAATTTATTAATCATGATGAATGTCATAGTTGAAGATAAGTGGAAGAGGGTAGTGAGGGGTAGAGTGGGGGTACTCGGTACAAAGCTTTACTTCCTAAACAAACCTACACGCAACACGACTTAACCACCCGTAATAGCTTTTAAACTATTATTATAAATGTATCACTTCATTACTCAAATACTACTGCTTGTATCAAGTTAAAATTTTACATACTTGTTTCAATTGTACTTTAGACGATGAACATGAAGTTTTATTAAAATAATTTTGTTAGATCGTAAGATATCGGTAAAAATGTTGTTTTCTCTATTTTAAACGTTTAGGTCCTCTTTAATAGTTTTAGCGATCTTTATTAATTCATAGCAGTGTCGTTGTTGGTTTTACTAAAAAATGTTATTTGTAAAAAATGTTCGTCTCATCGAATAGATGATGATAGAATTTTTTCCCGTCCTGAAATTCCAATTTTAAATTTGAAGCACACGTTTACGCGAGCATTGCGCGCGAACTCTTGGACGGATCACGCTGTCCAACGAACTTAGCCTGAGTATTAGTAAAAGGAAGATGTATATCAAATTTCAACTAAATCGGTCAACTTTTACTCAAGTTATCGTCGGACACGTAAACGTTACACACAGACAGACAGACAGACAAGATGCATATTTCGTTGAATGTAAGAAGCTCGCTTACGCTCGCTTCAATTATATTTTATGTATTCTATTATATCCGTTTTTTATTTGTTTGTTCCTTCGTTTATTTTATTATCCCACGAATTCTACATTTTTAAGTTTGTACATCTTTACCTAGTATTTTGGTTTGCCTTACATTTTGTTGATCCAAAGAGTTTTAGGCCCAATTCACACACTAGTGGCGTATGGCACTGACGTGGCAATGGCGTGGCTCTGCCGTGGTACTGGTTTGTGCCACCTCTATGTTAACTTATGGCCTAATGTACACTGGTATGGCGTGGCAGAGGGGGTCCACCATGACCGATCCTCGCCAGTCCATCGCCATCGCCACGCCAGTGCCATACACCACTCGTGTGTGAATTGGGCCTTAAGGTGCTTAAAAAAAAAAAGAAATGTTTATTTATCTAATGCAACTGCTGATGCTAAAACACCTTTGTTTAAGTTAGGTAATAGATACATTATCTTTAATAGTGTTTGTTTTGTTTCTAAGTTGGTAGTACTGAAATATTGAATCAGCTGTTTTTCAACTGACGTTTTTTCCTAAGCAAGTCGATTGGTTGTTTTCAAAATCATCGCTTAAGTGATACAGTTTTTGTTATTGTTGCTTTTATCCAACCATTAATACCCTTGATTCCGTAAAACAATATAATTAATTATTATTTATTATAAAAAAAAAACAAGTGTTAGAGAAAAAGATTCAAAATGGGTTTTTATTGGTAAAAAGGCCAAGTCTGTTATAATTATAATGATTCCAGCCGCTGAAGCCTACTTTACCTGTAAAGTAGAATCTCTTATCAACAAATAATCCTTTTGAAATTATGATTTTTGTTACGAAATAAAAATGAATCATATTATTAATATTGTATTCTATTTTTTAAAATAGTTCCATTTTTTTTGTTATTGTTATCAATAAACACTAAGAAAAGATTTGTACCAAAAAACGAAAGTTGTTTCAATATTAAAAGAAACATAACAAAAAAAGAGTTTTTCGAATCAAGTAAAAAGCATTTGCTTTTCTCCTTGTTCGTTAGACTTTTAAAAAAAAAATATATCCTCGTTTATTTTGTCAGTTTCAACTGAAGGATAAATAAAAGCTGTCGTATTGACCTTGTTTCTACCAGGACTCTGTCCCTTCCTGTCTTCAGCTTTAGTCAAATGAGATCCTTTAAAGAATAGGGTATCCCCCCCCCCCTATTTTTGTACTTTATTCTTCTTCTTCTTCTTTCTATTTATTTTTTTCACTTCTTCTTGAAATCTTGAAGAAGAGTTTCGAATTTAATCGTTTTTGTTTTTTTTTTCTTAAAATGTGTTTTGTTGTTTTTTAATCGTCAATTTTAATTGATGTTATGATTACTTTGTGAGAGATTTTAATGAAAAGTACAAATTAAAAAATAATCACTTTTTCTCTTCTAATTTCTTTACCCTTGTTCTCTTTGTTTGTATATTATTAATAATCTCTGTAATATCGCAATGATTTCACTGAGTAGGAGATTAAAACATACTATTTTCTCTCATCCCAAATAATGATTAAATGGAAAGATAAACCGTTTTGTAGATACCAGGTGTGAAATGCCAAAAATCACATAATTTTTTTTTCGATTACTTTCTTGGTATCGAACATTGGAGGCAGGGGCGTTGTAGTTGGGGGGGGGGATGCACCCCTCCCTCCAATGTTTTAGATATAATAAATAATTTAACCTATAAAAGTTAGAAATCGTCAGAATCGTAGAAAAAGTTAGGTGGTAGGGAACCAGCGTGGCCGAGGGGCTTAGAGCGCACGCCCAGCTATCAATAAGTCGAGGCGTGGGTTCGATCCCGTGCCATGATACTCTGATTTGTATCTATGTTTCGAGGACGGAGCAGGGCAAGGGACACGGGACACCCCCTATGGGGCAGTTTTCCCCCACGCTTTGACGCACGCTTGTATAGCTCACTAATGACCACACCATACTCGCTTCGGCGGTACAATGTACAAATGTATGATGTGTGAAGTAGCTTGAACTCTCCACCTCGGGGCGTAACATGGGACTAAAGATGGAATTGCAAGGTTCGAACAAGTGGTTCGTCCTACCCGTTCTAGTAGGAAGTACTAGACTATTACTACTACTAGATGGTAGGTCATAATGAGCCCATTGTTGCACCAAACCTTATGCGCCCATTTGTTCTCTTCTACATGCGCACAAACATACCTACATTTATTTACACCTATATCTTCAAAAGTATTCGTCTGATTTTTATGAAATTTTGATGGTTTGTCAAAAGTACTAGCAGATAGCCCCATATTAATTTCGACCGTCTGCGCTCCCTAAATTTTGCTAAATTGATACTTTAATACATTATATAAAAAATCAAAACAATTTTGACAGTTTTAAAAAACGAGGAAAATTAAATAAATTTGACAATAATAGGTTTTAATAGTAAAAAATAATTAAAGTATACAATAATTTCAAGAATAAAAAGAACTTTTTACATACTACGTGCATCGTATGTAATGTTGATAATATTATTGTTATATAATATATAATGATAGTGAAAAAAAGTTCCGAATTTATTTACTTCACATAAATGACAACCACTAGAGAGCTGATCTTAAACCTATAAAAGGACAAATCTTTGTACAACGGATCTCCCCAACACCAAATCTAAACCGTGCCATCGATATATTTGAAAAAATATAATCGATAATATTTCCTGTTTTGCTGTCATTCAATGTTTATCTCTTATTTATAAAAATCACAAATTTGAAACCCGTCAAAATGAAGATTGTCAATATGGGGCATGGCAAAGCAAATAAAATAACTTGCGGATTTTTTTCGAACTAACTTTCCATACAGCAAAATCTGCTGAAAACCAATTAAATTCTGCTGAAAGATGGCTAAAAGTATTCAAATAATGCATTGTCATCGTGTTTTGAGCTATGCTAAATGTTTCAAATGTCTAGCTATTCGGAAAGTTAGTTAGAAATCGATTGCCAGATTTGTACCGGACAAACAAACAAACAAACAAGAAAGGAAGCTAATATAAACCTAGTAAAATAGATGTCGTGGAAGCTATGTGCCACCCAAATTGGGTGAATATTTCTAAGTACATATATATTAATTATCTTAAATAATCTATAGTTTTGTTGACTTTAAAATTTATTTATATATATACATTTATGTTATCTAATATATATTAATTTTAATTATATTATATTAATAATTATCTTTCTATTTATTTATTGTTTATTATAGTTTTTTTTGTCAAACAGCACTTAATTAACTAATTCTCATTTGACATATTTTTCTTTTGGACACAGACCCAGAAAAATTATGAAGCACATTTATGTATTTTTAAAAAAAAAAATCTTCTGAGACTAGAAATCGACTACAAATCAAAATATTTTTTTTAAGAAAAATATTAATTTTATGTACAGTATAGCGAAAACTATTTTTTTGCTCATCTCAGGTCAGATAAATTTTAATATTTTTTTTCTTTTTTTCTTTTGAGAACAAAAAAAAAATTTCAAATAAAAGGAGAAATTTTTGTAAGCAAAATGTATTTTATGTTCTGTTGCATATCAAACCTAAGAAACCTTTATATGTTGTGTAGTCTTGCCTCTTTATTTCTTGTAAAAAACCCTTCGAATCTTGTGTAAATATTGTTTTTTTTTGTTTATTTTTTTTATTTTATGCGTTATTAATAGTGGTTTAAATCAACTTTTATAATTTTTATTTGTTTTTTTTTTTTTAACCCCAAATATATAACAAAAGTTGATACAACAGAAAATTAAAAAAAAAGATTTTTTAATTTGATGTCTTTATTTTTATTTTGTATTAAGTATTTGTTTGACCTGCAAGTAACAGATGCTTCTGCCGTTATTCTTACGCCTGGTGCTAATAAATCTGTCTCTGTCTATGTTATGTTTAATTAATATTACTTTAATTAATTAATTACATACGTTCTTATATGTTTAGTAACTATTTATTAATCGAATATACAGGGTGTCCAAATTCAAGTGAATCAAACAGCTATAACTTTTAAAAAAGTCCAGTCATGCACCATGACTTAATGAGCGAATTTTCAAAGAAATCTGCGTTTTATTGGCTTATGATAATATAGGAAAATTTTGGTTTAGAATTTGCTCGGGTGAAAAAAAAAATTGGTACACAGGGGTACGGGGTACAAAAGTCAAAATAGTATTTACCCTTCAAGATGCATGTCGTTGGAAAGCTCTTTAAGAGTACAGTAATTGTTGTTATTTACACTTTTATCATATTTTCACATAAAAGGGGGGTAAAATGGAAAAAACACGTTTTTTGACCCTATATGGTCAAAATTTGACCCCTAAATGGACTCCAAAAATTCTGGCCAACGAACTCATCCTTTCTTTTGATATTATTGACATTTTAAAATTTATTTGAAATTTTTAAGTGCATCCCAAGGGGAGATATCGTCTGGAGTGACACATATATACATACATATATACATACATATATACATACATACATAGAAAAAAGTGTTAAATTTTAGGAATCGATTCAGAATGGTCTAAAACGGATTTCCATGGAAAAATTTTTCAAAAATTCGCATTACAAAAATTTTGAAGCCATTGCAATAGCGTAATTTTCTTTGAAAATTCGCTAATAGGAAAAAATTCAGATAAATGTTGCAGGTTAAAGTTGTAGTACTTTAGGCGTATTTTAATGAAACATAAAGAAAAAATTGATTCTGCCCTTCAAAGGGTTAATATGGCCCTATCAAAAACATGGTTATCTCTTGACTTACAATTTTTTAGAAAAATTCGCTAAAAACCAAAAAAAAAAATTTAATAAAATTTGTATATATCTTTCATAATTTAAGCAAAAATAGCCTTCAAAGTTGACATTTTTAGTTTGCGGTTTAAGTTATTTTATATTAAATTTTTTAAGTGTAATATCTTGCCAATTTGGATTGTCTAATCCGCTCTGTCTCAAAGTTTTTTTGGAGAAAATATGTTTAATTTTCTATTTTTTCCACCAATTTTTAGAACAATGATTTTTTGCTAGTTTGATTTAACTTAAAATAATTAGGTTTAAAGAAAATTAAATTCTTTTAGTTTTTTTAAGTAGATGTTCTAGGTTCGATTCCCATTGGAACCTAATTTACATAATACAAGCTTAAAATAGAGGGAATTAAATAGTAAATCTAGCAAAAATAGTAGCAAAATTGGACGAAATATTGCAAATAAATTATTATAATTAAATATTTTTATTTTTTAATTATATATCTGAAGGACATAAAAAAAAATGCAAAAATTATTTTTCAATTTATAAAAATTGGCGGAAAAGAGTTAAAAATTAAACATATTTTCTCTAAAAACTTTGAGAAGGAGTGGTTTAGATTATCCAAATTATTCGTAAAAGATTCTAAAATATACCTTCATTATAACTATTTATTACGGCAATATAACTGAATTATATAAAATAACTGAATATCACATTATTTTTTTTGTAAAAACCACGTACAACAGTAGTAAACTTTGAAGGCTATTTCTGCTTTAACTTTAAAAGATATACAAAAATATAATTAACTTTTTTTTCATGGTTTTTAGTTAGTGAACTTTTCAGAGAAATAAAAATAAATGAGGGTCAAGAGGTATCCATGTTCTTCATGAAGGGTGGAATCAATTTTTTTTTTTCTCATTAAAATACACCTAAAGTATACTTCAACTTGTACCTGCAACATTTTTCTGAATTTTTGTCCTAGTTTACAAGTCATAGTTGTTTGATCCACTTGAAATGAGACACCCTGTATAATATAAGGTGCGATCAATTTAAATTAAGAGATTGGATCTGTAAATAGAAAAATAAACGTATTACATGTATAGATGCGGAGCTAGTTAAGTGTTTTAGTTTCATTTTAAGCCACGTCCATACTGCCGTACCGAACAGAGGAAACAAGCATTGGTCTTTGCGCATGCCCAGTCTAAGATGCGCAGGCGCACTTTAGTCTGAGATGCGCAGGCGCACTTTAGTCTGAGATGCGCAGGCGCACTTTAGTCTGAGATGCGCAGGCGTACTTTAGACAGAGCATGCGCATCGACCAATACTCGGCTCGTTTCCTCTGTTCCATTTGTCAGTCTGGACGTGGGTTTGGGACTGGTCCTGGTTGTTTCGAGTAATACTCGAAATTTTACAACCTCATTACTTCATCTGTAGCTTAAAGTGACATTTCTTAAGTTGCGGTTAGTGACAAGTTCTTAACAAATGACTGCAACTTTTTCTTTCATTATATTATATAAATACATTTGCGATTTGGTTTGCTTCAAACATTAAGCATCATATGGTGCAATAAACACTGCGCCGAACGCTAAATATCTGCAGAAAGTGCTGAAATTATTCTGCATTTTGAGATTACACTTCAGCAAAAGAGCAAGTCAGACGATTGTCTTCGATAAAATGTCTTGATTCATTATGATATAGAGTACATATGCGATTTTAACACTTTTCCGTACACGGAATTCTGATGGAAAAACTGATATTATTCTCCAAAAACATTGTCCTATGAAAAAACTAGAAGGATGAGGTGAGCTGAGTTTTAGAGGTACTTTCTTTTTTAAGAGTTGTAGTACGTTATCGGATGATGAAAATGTTCGAAGCTAACCTCCTTAAAAACATAAATCCCTAAACTTTAGGTATAATTTAGCGGCCATAAAGTTCAACGTTCAACACTGTACTCTACCACGCAGTTTAAGCCATCTAAACTGTGGTGCAAGAATAAATTAAATCTCCACTATGACGTTCTCAAAGTAAAAAAATACGCATGAAATACTTGGTGAAAAAAAATCCGGATCTTCATATCGTTGGTATGTTTATAAATGGGATCCCTTGCGAGGATGATAAACTGTGGTGGTTATGGGACACAATAAAGTCGTTCTACCGTGATACCCAGAAGATAAGCTTCCTTAGGTAGGCAAGTTCTTATTGTTCGAAGGATTCCAACAATACGAGTGCATTGGTAATCTGCGGTACTTTACCCAAAGTAAGGAGTAGGTATTTTCCTTTCTTTTTTTTTCCCCGTAGGTCTAATCTCAGACAATTTTTTTGATCGCACATTATTGAATTGTATATTTCTATAAAAAAAAAAAATTATTAACATGTATAACACGTATGTTGGTTTTTTTATTTTAACCCGAAAGAATTTGAATAAATAAAAAAACAAACAAAAACAAAAAGCATGATGTATAACCTGACTTTTTTTTAATGTTAAAAAAAGTCGTCTTTTTGGTGCTGGTAAAACCTTTAAGCTGATTAACCTCCTCCCCTGATTATTCTAATATTTTCTTTTTTGTTTTTATTTTTACTAACCGATTTATTATTTATTTTATGTTTATTTGATTTATGTTGTCCGTTTGTTTTATTTGGAAACAATGCTTGAAAAAACCGCTTCTTGTAAAACAGAAATGACGAAATGAAATCCCCCGTTTTTTGTTAACCCCTAACGTTATACTAACTGATTTTTTAAGTTTTTTATTTTTAAGTTATTTTTATTTATTATTTTTTTTTAAGTTTATTATAAAAAATGAAATTATTATTTATTTTATTTTTTATTATTTTAGTGAGAAAATTCCTTTTATTTTTATTTTATGATACCCAGTGACAGTATCATTTAGTCGTAATTTTGTGGAAGATTATTAAGCGCTTTATTTGTTATAAACCCCCTATACCCTCGTACAAATTAATATACATCTAATAATTGTTTATAATAATATAAATAATTAAGTTTTTTTTATCAGAAAAGAGTAAAAATTGTTGGTAGACTTCTTGTATATTTTTTAGTGATTTAAAAAAGAACTCTTTATAATATTTCTTTTCTTAAACTATATATTAAATTTTACGATTCATAAAATCAATAGATTATATTTTTTGTTTTTTATATATATATAAATAAAATAGGACGTAAATTAAAAATTGTAATTTCTATGTACATTGTAGATAATTTAACGTAGACCCCCCCTTTAATTTTTTATTAATTTGGTTTTTTTTATAAATTTTTTGACTTTATAAGTAGAACTATTAAACTTGATATTTAGTTCTGTTGGTAAAACTGTAAAATTAAATCCCCAGTAAAAATACCCATTAATTTTGAGTTTTCCTCCTCAATTTTTTCTTAAGAAAAAGTTGTTTTTTTAGAGTTTGAAGTAATTCGATGTTGTAATTGTGCTCTATTTATATATATATATATATACTCGTATATTGTAATTATTTCTTTTAATTAAAAAAAAAAAAAATAATAATTAAGAAATCGGTTCTTATTAGAGGGTAGCTGTAATATCTATTTTTCTATATCAGAAAAATTTATAAACTTTTTAAAACTTAGGGAATTTTTTTACTAAATTAAATCAATTAAATTTACAAAAAAAAGTTGTACATATGAATTAATTAAAATTATGTTAGTCTATATTGAATTTATATAATTGCATTTTTTTTTGTCGTTGCTAATTAATTTTTTTCTTTTTTTTTCTTTCTTTTCATTTTTATCTTAATAATATACAGCAACAAGAACAGGATCCGACTAATTTATATATAGCAAATTTGCCGGCCAACTACAAAGAAACAGACTTGGAGAATTTGCTGTCTAAATTCGGACAGGTTATATCTACAAGGATACTCAGGGATACCTCCGGAAATAGCAAAGGTGTTGGATTCGCCAGGTAAATCTATATTCACTTACAACAAATTCATTTTACTTTTCCTCACTACCTATGGTAGGAAAAGTATGTACTGTTTTCACCAAAAATTTTTTTTTTCGAGATTTCAACGGAAGTATCCGTTTTGGGTGTTTTTAAGACCTCCTAAGTGGTTTTCAGCATGACGTATGTATGTGTGTGTGTTATCATCGTAGCGCCCAAGATATTTAACCTAGAGAGTTGAAACTTGGCAGAAAAATCAGTCCTTATATGTAGTGGTGCCGCCCGGAAAATCAAATTTTTCCGCCTTCTTGAACCCAGTTTGTTGAGTCAGCAAACATTTTAAAAAATCGTAATAAATCGACAATGGTCCTGATCGAGTTGAAATTTGGCACGAATATACCTCACTCTATGGCAAACATGCCCACCAAATTTCATTTTAATATTGGCCGCCATTTTGAAGTTATCAATTTTTGATTTTTTAAACTTTGACGGTTAATAATACCAAAAGTATAAATAGGTTTTTGACGTATAGCATATCGCTGGAACCGGAAAAAAATTAAGGAGCAAATATAAAAAACCCCGATGAAATTCCATTAATTAGTTTAAAAGTTATAAGCGAATATAATTATTTATTTGTGCGATAATTTTGATGACGTCAAAGTTTGTTTACATCTGTCAAAATACCGCCAAACTTCAAATAATTAAATAAAATATAGGTATTAAAAATAAGGTTCTTTTGAAGAATGATAATAAATCAGTTTGTTCAGAACGGTCATATCCATGTACTGACCACGTCCAAAGCCATTGTTGGCCTCTAAAGTGAGGATAGTTCGAGGTACCCTGTACCCGATTTTTTTAGATTGTTACTCCCTTATGTTGTTTTGTATACTCTTTTTACAAGTAGTATTGATTTTTAACACTCAGGTTGACCAACCCATGTGAGGGAAAAAATAAAGCCACTAGGCCTGTGGTAGGGGTGGGACAGTATAATTTAATAATTCGTTTGTCAACAAAAGAAGTTTTTTTTACTCCTTTAACAAATCGCGATCTTTTTACCTGATTTTGCCACATAGATTTTGACTTCCTATTTGCGAATATGTTTTGAAATTTAATATAAGAGTTTATTTCCTTTATAGAATCATTAAATGTAATGTCGGTAATAAAACTTTATAAAAAAGTGTAGGCTTAAAACTACTTAGATGAAGACATCAAGAATAAATTCACCAAACAGATAATGAATTATATGAATAGTTATTTATGTCACTAGGCAGCAAATTTTGCTGACAAGTTTTTTAAGTTTTAGCCGAAGGCGAGGATAGGCTAAACAAATTTACTGCTGAGGCGAAGCCGAGGCAGGAAATTTACTATTTTAAGAAAATTACATTTTGACTGACGAGGCGAAGCCGAGGCAGGAAAACGTTAATTACCAGCTGAGGTGTAACCGAAGCAGGTAATCGTTAAACGAGTTAGGAATGTTTCCTTTGCTGTATAGTTACATCCAATATTTTATTTACTATCAGCAGAAAAATTACACTAAAGATTTTAGTACCTGATTTAGAGGGCAATATTTGCAATTTCGGGTGGCGTGTTATCAAACAAGTCTTCAACGTCTTGCACAACATTATCATCCATATTGTTATTTAAACTTCAAAAACCTAATTAACAAATTTATCAAAATAATAACACAAAACTATTAATTTATCTTTTTTGATAGATAAGATAAAAGATTTAAAGCAATGAAAGTTGTAAAAATCGAATTGATGACTCGAAAGTTTGAGTAAGTGTAATGACTCGAAAGTTAAAACAAAACAATCAGTGTTGCCACTTTTTTTTAACAGCTGCAGGGCTTGTAGTGAGTCACTGAAAGTCACTAAAAGTCACTTATTTTGACGAGAGTCACTTTTTTGTCACTTATTTAAAAAAAAGTCACTGAAAGTCACTTATTTGGGCTTACAAGGATACATTTTTTGTTTTTTTAAATACAAAACATATTTTAACTGTTTTTCAAAAGGGATTTTGTAAGCTCAAGACTTTTTTAACTATGAATATTATATTAGGCCTACTTTGAACTGTGATAAATGATAAAGTTTGTAACAACAAGCGTGTGTTGTGTTTTATCGTCAATATTAAGAAGATGGAATTTAGATGACAAGAATATTTTATTCCAAACTCCCTCCTGATTGTTATTACTTTTCCTCACAACCTATAGTAGAAAAAGTATTTTTTTTTTCGAGATTTCAACGGAATTATCCGTTTTGGGTGTTTTTAAGACCTCCTGAGTGGTTTTCAGCATGGCATCTGTATGTATGTATGTGTGAATGTATGTATGTGCGTGTGTGTTATTATCGTAGCGCCCAAAGTATTTAACCCAGAGAGTGGAAACTTGGCAGAAAATCAGTCTTTACCTGTAGTGGTGCCGCCCGTAAAATCAACTATTTCCGCCATCTTGAACGCAGTTTGCTGAGTCAGCAAAATTTTTACAAAATCGTAATAAATCGAAAATGGTCCTGATGAATGATTGAAATTTGGTACGAATGTACCTCTCTGTATGACAAACAAGCCCACCACATTCCATTTTGATATTGGCCGCCATTTTGAATTTTTTCAATATTTGAATTTATAAACTTTGACAGTTAATAATGCCGAAAGTATAAATTCGTTTTTGACTTATAGCATATCGTTGGAACCAGAAAAAATTAAGGAACAAATATAAAAAAACTGATGAAATTCCATTTATTAGTTTAAAAGTTAGAAGCGAATATAATTATTTATTAGTGCGATAATTTTGGTGACGTCAAAGTTTGTTTACATCTGTCAAAATACCGCCAAACTTCAAATAATTGAATAAAATATATTGAAAATAAAGTTTTTTTTTTTTAAGAATGATGATAAAATCAGTTAGTTCAAATCGGTCACCCATCCAAGTACTGACCACATCCAATGCTGCTTCCTCCTGGCCAATTTGGTGGCCTCCGTAGTGAGGAAAAGTTCCTAGGTACCCCGTACCCGGTTTTTTTTTTTTTTAACCGTTCTAAATTTTTTATAATAATTGCATTTGTTTAACAGTGCTAAACAACAAAACGTAACTAAAATATTTTTTTTTACTTAAAATTAAGTCACTTAAAGTCACTTATTTGGGGAAAACAGGTCACTTAAAAGTCACTTATTTTGAAAAAAATAGTCACTAAAGTCACTTAATTTTGAGGAAAATCTGCTACAAGCCTTGCAGCTGTTTTTTATCTCAATTTTTAGCGATTTTTTAAAAATAATCACTGTAAAATAATAATATTAGTTTTATAATAGAGGACAGAAGTGGGCTTGTAATGTTGGCAACTCTGTACGTCAACTGTGTTCGCTCTAGAATCCAAACAAACTTCTTATTTACGTTTCGCTTACAGGGTTCTTATTCAATTTAGTTCTATTTTTAATATTTGTCTTTAATTTTTTAAATATTTTTTAAAGAAATTGAATACTTCTTTGTTTCATCTCAGTCAAATTCTTTCTATTTTAATGTATTATATATGTACTATATTATTGAGTCCTCCGATTTATCTATAGATATTTATAGTTAACAAAAATAAAAACAAAAGATACTAAAAAAATTAAAAATACACCATAAATAATTAAATAATCATAAGGACTTGACTAGAGCACATAGGTTTTCAACTTTGTTTGGATTCTGAAGAAGGTTGCTGTATTCGTTATGTTATCGGTTAAGGTTACTGTTCTTTTGTGGTCTATTATAATTTTTAAAGGTATTTTCAAAAAACATATAAATATTTAGCAGAATATTACGCTTAAATATACAAAAATGAACAATGTGGGAGAGTTCATAACCTGAGATGTAGTAACTTCTTAAAATTTGGCATGGCAGCCTGTTTGCTTCGTGTTTTTTGAAGTGAAACTTCTTTGGCGGCGGTAGAGTGAATTTTTTCATATAGTGAAATCGTGTAACGAAGTTTGCGATTCGAGACTCGTCCAAGTGTAACATTTTTACAGATTAATTGTATTATATCTATTTAAAGACCAGCCAATCAAAACAAACATTTATTTTTATTGGAATAAATGTGGTTGCCTTAGCGTAGCAATATTTTTTTTCTATTAAATTTCCTATAACCATTTCTTAATCCTGAAATAATAAATTCGTCAAAAAATGAAAGAGACCAATGCATTCTAGAACTTAAGTTTCACTTCTAATGCGTGAGAGCCTCACACATATATTTTTTTGACTTGTTACAAAAGAATCAAGGAAAATGACATTTTGCAGATTGAAAACAGTTCAACAATTAATTTTATCTACTCACGGCAGCAAAATTAAGCATTGTTGTACTGTTTTCAGTCTGCAAAATGTCATTTTTCTTGATTCTTTTGAATAAAGTGTCAGCAAAATATCAAAGTGTCAGCAAAAGTTCAAAGTCTCAGCAAAATAACAAACAGGCTGTCACAAAGTAAGAAAATGTTACTAAAAAAAGGTTACTTCATCGCAGGTTATAAACACTACCACATTGTTCATTTTTATATATTTAAGCGTAATATTCTGCTAAATAGTTATATCTTTTTTGAAAATAACTTAAATAATTATAGTGACAAACAAATTTTACTATTTTACAATGATTATTTTTAAAAAATCACTAACAATTGAGATAAAAAAACAGTTGTTAATAAAAAAAGTGGCAACCCTGAATTGTTTTGCCTTTGTTTTGATTTCTTGATGACTCAAATTTCGTTTTTTTACAAATTTAATTTCTTTAAATCTTTTATATATTAAAAAGAGAATATAATAATTAGTGTAATTTTTCTGCCGTTAATAGATAAAATATTGTATGTAACTATGCAGCAAAGGAAACATTCCTGACTCGTTTAAAGATTACCTGCTTCGGTTACACCTCGGCTTCGCCTCTGCAGTAAATTTCTTTAGCCTATCCTCGCCTTTGGCTCGGTATAAAACTTAAAACGTGTCAGCAAAATTCCATTTTGCTGCCTAGTTACATAAATAACTATTGCTGCCGTGAGTAGATAATAGTTATTTATGTAACTAGGCAGCAAAATGGAATTTTACTGACGAGTGATTAAGTTAGCCTCCCAGCCGAAGGCGAGGACAGGCTATGAAAATTAATAAAAATAAACAATGAATAAACGAGGTAGAAATTTTTCCTTTGCTGCCTTGTTGCATACAATATTTATTTACTCATGCTATTTAGATAAAAAATAGGAGCTTTAGTAAACATATTAATTCATTAATAATAAAACAAATATAAAACTTAGCACAGACAAAAACAGATGTTATAACACGCACTGGTTAACACTGTACTTTTTCTGCCTAGGCAAAGAAATATTTTCCTGACTGTTTCAATTACTTTCCTACCTGTTTTTAATATTTTAATGACAAATCAGCGAAATATTACTTTATCTACTCACGGCAGCAAAATAAACATTACTTAACTGTTTTTAGGCTGTAATTACCTGCCTCGGCAGTTAATTATCACAGCCTGTCCTCGCCTTCGGCTCGGAGGCTAATCTAATCACTCGTCAGTCAAATTCCATTTTGCTGCCAAGCTACATAAATAACTATTCCAGCCTAAAAACAGTTAAATAATGCTTAATTTTGCTGTCGTGAGTAGATAAATGATTTTTTTAAATTAAATTATACTGATTAAAGGGAACAGACTTAAATAAATAGTGACTATGCGTATAGACGCTCAGGTGAATTTCCGGGAAGGAAAATAACTAGGATAATAATAGTTATTTATGCACCTAGGTAAAGTAAGCCATTATTCCCTGAGCGAGAAAGTTGGTTCTTGAGGCGAGGGGAATAATGGCACTTTACTCACGAGGTACATACAATATTTTATCTCCAGTAGGAAGAAAATACACATTTTCGTCCATTGCACAGTTTTTATTTATTATTTTAATAAATAACAATAATTATTAGCACTTTTAATAGCAGATATAAGAGATTCAATATTAAAAACAAATAAAAATTGGAATTAAACTCAAATAGAAGGTTATTTAGATGCAGGTTATAAACAAAGATAAACATGGTCAAAAAAAAGCAGTGTCGCCAACCTGATTTCAACAACTTCATTACATTAGCCATTCATTCTCATTCATTTTCTACTATTTTTAAAATAATTAAGTTGCAATCTTTACTTTTTCGCCCTACTTTTACTTTTTTGAGTTCAGGGATAAAAGACTTACTTTAGTCCCTCTAAACTAATTCAAAATCATAACTTTTTCTCCCTACTGGAGATAATAGTTCTTTATGCACCTAGGGAGTAAAGTAAGCCATTATTCCCTGAGCGAAAAAGTTGGTTCTTGAGGCGAAGCCGAAGGAACCATGGTCCCTAAATCCCGAGGCGCAGCCGAGGGAGATAATTATCGCGAGGGGAATAATGGCACTTTATTCACGAGGTACATACAATATTTTATCTCCAGTAGAAAAAAGATTCACATTTTCGTCCATTGCACAGTTTTTATTTAATATTTTAATAAATAACAATAATTATTAGCACTTTTAATAGCAGATATAAGAGATTCAATATTAAAAACAAATAAGAATTGGAATTAAACTCAAATAGAAGGTTATTTAGATGCAGGTTATAATGTTGTAAACAAAGATAAACATGGTCAAAAAAGCGCAGTGCCGCCAACCTGATTTCGACAACTTAGATAGGTGGAAAAATATAGCCCAATACGAATTGAAATTATTAATACCCTAAAGATCTGAATAAGAATAAGCATAGTATGGAAATAAAGGGTAATAATACTATGAGTATGCTAAAGCTAGTCTTAAGGCAAAAAGGAACTTGTTCGGTGTTTCTTATTTGGTCTGAATACCCTCTCAACCACACGCATATTGTTCATCTTCACTTTTTCCTCGCTACTCTATTGGTCAACAATAATTTGTAGCGTGCCTTTAACAATAAATAATATTTGACCATTTTGAACTGGTTATATCTGAAAAACTTATTGACTTTTAAAAACTTATTGATCTGTTGACCGAGTCAACAGATCATCTGCTTCCAGAAATTCAAGAAATGTGCAGACTGGTTTTACCACAAACAAGCCAAGCCAGATCCGTTTTTTTTCCTTTCGGCTAAGGGGGGCGTTATGACTACTATAATCACACAATTTTAGTTTATAATTTTTTGACCTGTTACTTGAAACAAGGGAAACTACTTATGAAGTAACATTACCAACTATTTTAGTGTATTTGTTGAGAATCCAGTAGAATCCTCCCTAAATTTGCCACAGATTTAATAAATTCGTCAATTAAATATATTCACTTATTTATTTGTTTTTTTTTATCTTAGATTTTATTTTTTAATTTAAATCAAATTATAATTATTATTAACTACGGGAAACAGACAGAGAAAAAGACACTCCAGCACTGGGATTTGAACCACAGGCCTCTATATATAGATATAGAGGTTCTATATCTATATATAGAGGTGAATTTCTAATTGATTGTACTAGGTACAGGTACTAATTGGGTACTTAATTAGTACCTGTAATACCTAATACTAATTATAAGGGTTATTTCTCGGTCTAGTTCTATGTCATTAATGACATAGAACACTTCTCAGATTTGTGGAAAATTGAAAGCTTAAATTCAGGACAAGGTATCATTAACGTCAGAGAAAATCATTCTCCTGCGTAGCTTAGTTGGTAGAGCGCTATACTGGAAATATAGAGGCCTGTGGTTCAAATCCCAGCGCTGGAGTGTCTTTTTCTCTTTCTGTTTCCCGTTGTTAATAATAATTATAATTTGATTTAAATTAAAATTTAATCTTTCCGTAGTATGAATACTACCAAAATCGTAAAATTAGATTTTATTTTAATTGTTATTTTATTTATGATTGAAGGATGGAATCGAAGGAGAAATGTGAGCAAATCATACAGAGATTTAACGGGTCCAGCCTCCCTGGATCTAGAGATACTCTTCTTGTCAAATTCGCTGATGGAGGACAGAAGAAGAGAAACCTTTATAGAAGTGATAACCGTATTTGGCGAGATGTACCAGAGGTAAAATCTTATTCTTTTGTTTAAACATTTTAAACTAGTATGTAAAGCTCCTATTAAAAGAATCATTATCCTTTGTTGATCATAATTAATAATTGAATCAATAGTCTATTTGTTACTATATAATGACACATTTTTGGTTATTTTACTATTGTTTAGCCATTAGCATTAGTTTGTAGTTTTTCAGCATCTGAGAAATGCAGACGTGTTCAAGTTATTTTAATAATACTGCTTGCTGTTTTTTCATGTACAAACTCCCATGATATCTTTTACCTAATCTCTGTTGTTACTTAATATTGCTCTGTGTATGCGAACCACCAAACATGATTATAAATTGAAACATATTATTAGCAGCAAAGTTACTATATTTACTCAACAAATATTTATTTTAATTGTCACATTCGGCTTTGATCACAAATGTTCATCTTGAATGCAGGTAAAAAAATATGAAGTGTAACGAGGTTTTTAGTGTAATTAAAACTATTGATGTACTTTAATTTAATTTTACAAGCACAGAAGAATATTTTAATAATAATAATAATAATTTATTAATTCTTCATAATAACAAAAAATAACATTTACCAAACATTAATAAAATATCTTTAGCATGACCCTATTGGTAGCCTGCCTAGAGTAAGTAGTCTCTACAAAATTGTAATAACATTATAAAATATGAATACCAATTTTTTAGAATATTTTAAAGCCTTTATAGATAATAACATAACACTAATCTAAGCATTGATACAGAAGTTTACATTTTTCTTTCAAATCTTTATTTTTCATGTGGTTTCTTTTATTGCTTCCGAGCTTACCGAAGGTAACGGAAGCATTGTGTTCACTTTTGAGAACGAAAAACTTTTATGCCTCCGATTTCAAAAATTCCAAGACAGAAATCCGTTTCAGACATCAGGGAACATTTTTGGTCTCGTGTCTGTCTGTCTGTCTGTCTGTCTGTCTGTCTGTCTGTCTGTCTGTCTGTCTGTCTGTCTGTCGGTCTGTGTGTCCGCGAATTATGAAACGTGCGACGATAACTTGAGTAAATGTCGACCGATTTTAATGAAATTTGGTAGACATGTTCATTTTACCAATGCCCAGGTCGAGTTCATTGGACACCATTATCCGTCCAAGCGTTCACGAGCAACGCTCACGTAAACGTGAACTTTAAATTTAATATTGGGATTTTAGATCAGGGAAAAAATCTAAATTCATCTATTCAATGACACAAACATTTTTTTCAAATTCAATTTTTTAGTAAAACCAACAGCGACACCGCTATGAAGTGTTAAAGATCGCTAAAACTATTAATAGTTTTTACAAAATAAACAATTTTACAATAAAGTAATATAACAATAATTGTTATAGTACATGATAGGATGCGAGGAAGCTATGTGCCACACTAATTGGCAGTCTATTTTTCATTCTTTAGGCCACACCAAAACTGAAAATGGTTTGTAAGTGGTTTATGAGCTGTCTATGCTAGCTTTGTTTAACAATGACAATTTTGGTGGAGATGAATTTTTCTTTTTCACTAATTTTTCTCATTTAAGCTTGGACTTGATTTCTCTATGGTATGCATTTGGCATAACCTCCATAGGGATACTCTCGATATTGATTGACAATTTTAATTATTAATAATAATGTTTATTTATAGAAAACAAAGAACATTTCAAAAAATGCAAGAGCAAAACAATTTGAGGTATGGCTATTCTGTCTACCTGGAGTTGGAGTTCTTACTTAATATGTTAACATTTCCATGAAACAAATTTCTATATATACACTAGCTGCATCCAAACTTTGTTATCAGGACTAAATTATCGTATTTAGGTTTTATCCTATTGAACGTTTTAATATACTACTTTCAGACGTAACAAATCAACATAGTTTCATAGCACTAACAATTAAATTATTTTCATAACATGATTAACAGAGAGAAACACTTTATTTAAAAAAATAACAGTGATGCTGCCCAAATAGAATGGGTTGCTAAACACACAGCGCACTCATCTATCGTGAGACATTAATTAAATAATTAAAATAATATTCTGTACAATTAATTAAATGACATGGTCAAAACAATTATAATACATTAACAATTAAGTTACCATTAAACAAAGAAAGGGTCACACTGTCAAAACAAATCGATTTGAAGTAAAATAGGATAAAATTAAAGTTGTAATAAAAAGTATTAATAAAATTTAATAATATATCATGACCTACATGCAATAAACACTTATGAGAAAATTAAATATAAGGAACAAAATTTAAATAACAACTAAATTAACATAGACAATTTTAATTATTTAATGTCCAAACAGCAAAAGATTGTCCTAATAATTATAATTACTATCATCAGTTCCTACTTTTTCTAATGGTCTAAAAACGAAATTTTTAATTGTTTTATCCATATTACAGTAAGTAGTGGGTGTCACTTACAGGTATGTGATTTTTATCTTTGCAATTTTAAAAGATGTTCAGCAAGTTATAAAAATTGTATTTTTTTTTAAATTTGTTACCTACATGTTCCATAATTGTGATTCAAATTATCAGGGACACCTCGGTTACGATGCTGCTACCGTAGCAGCAGCTGCTGTTGCTGCAGCGGCACAGAACGGAGTCGGTCATCAGCCGATGATGCCTGCAACTATAACTCAGTATCCTGGATACCAGCAGGGTTACCCTCTGCCTACTTCTTGGCCTGCGACTGTTCTACCTCCTACAGCACAGTACGCTCTGATGCAACCTCCCCCACCACCTCTTTCTCAAGTAGAGGTAAAGCTATGCTGCTTTATTTATTTTTTTAATGTTTGTCTGCATCTGCTTATTTTAGTTTTATTAGGTGTGTCGTTTCTTTTTTTTTTGGTATTTGAAATAATGAAAAGATTTCCACTCCAACCCCCTTGTTTTCATCCCGATCGATTACATCAGGTCATTACTGGACGGAGGGATCACCCACTTTACACATCTATTATTATCATTAGCGTGACGTATCTCACTTCGACGGGTATCGAACCCGAAATATAATCGGTGTTGGGACTTAGGTTCCAGAGAGTGTGCCTAAGTCTCTCAGACACACTGATCACCTCCGAATATAATTTAAAAAAAAAAAAAAAAAAAAGAAGTTAATTTATTAAAAAATAAACATCTTTTTCTTCTTCAAAGAAAAGATTAACTTAAGATTTGAAAAATAAAAAAATTAAAATTTTTGCGTAATAGAGATATTTCGCTATCTCATAAATAAAAATTCCTATTATTATTATATTAATTATTTTTTTAGATGGTTAGCAGTGGAGATCCCTCTGGAGGTGTACAATATGCACCAGTAATACGCCAAATCTCTGCTCAGATGAATACATTACATATCGGCCCAACACCATCTGTAAGTCTTTTCACTAATTCAATTAAGCATATCGGTTAGTTAATTGTGTGGTTTTCATAATAGATAAAAGGAATATGTATAATATACAGGGTGACTGCCGATATATGTAAAAAAAATGAAGTAGGTTGTTCTAGTAAGTAGGTTGCCTCAAGGGCTACAAAAAACACTATATAAACAATGGGTCAAATCTGAACCATTCTCCCACAAAATCAAAATTCATGATTTTTTTAAGATAACGTACTTTTAAAATAAAAATGCTCATTGCACCAAAAGTATAAAAGCTAAAATAACATGTTTGGCACCGTTGTAAAGCTGACAAAATTTCCTATAAGAAAAGTTTAATTTTAATTTTCATGCCTTCAAATTATATAACAAGAATTTCATACAAATTTTATTTTTAAGAAAAAAGTTTAAAACTTTTTTTTTTTTTGAGGTCCCAATTCTTGGTAAAGAACCGAGCACTAACTTTTCGGACTTAAGGGAAAACTTCCTTATTGACTAACGTTTTGATCAATATTAATATTATTACCCATTCATAAGGGGGAATTTTTAGTAAACTTCATTGAAAGTGAAAAAGAAACATGTTAATTGTTGTTATTGTTGACTCAAAGATGAGTATACTAAACCAACCTTGCTTGTTTTTAATTATTTACTCACCTGTAAGTCAAGAATTACAACAATAAATACGTTTATTTTTTACTTTCAGCGAAGTTTAACAAAAATTCCGCCCAATGAATGGGTGATAATATTAATATCGACATAACATTAGTCAATAAGGAAGTTTTTCCTGAAATCCGAAAAGTTTAAGCTCGGTTCTTTACCAAGTTATAGAACCGCAAAGCAATTTATTTTTTTTATTTTTTTTCTTAAATATAAAATTTGTATACATTGTTCGTCATGTAATTTGAGGGCATGAAAATTAAAATTACACTTTTCTTATTGGAAAATTTGTCAGCTTTACAACGATATCAAACATTTTGTTCTAGCTTTTATACTTTTGGAGCAATAAGTGGTTTTTATATGAAAAGGTATGCGATCTTAAAAAAATCATAAAATTTGACCTTGCGGGAAAACGGTTAAGATTTGACCCATGGTTTTATATAGCGTTTTTGTGGCCCTTAAGACGTAGAACAACCTACTTCATTTTTTCACATACAACGCCATTCACCCTGTATAATAGTTTGAGAAGGGTAAAGAAGTTAGTCGGATCTAGGAATGTTAGAGCAAGTTGGTGCATTATTAAATAAAAAAAAAGGCTTCCTCGATACTCGCCCTATCTAGAAATCGCTAACTGGGGGTATCAGCTAAACTCATTATTAGCAGGAAAACATAGAACTCTAAGAGTTTTAGTTAACTCCGGGAATATTAATAGTTGTTTTGACTTTTAAAGTTATATATTCACAAAACTGTTCTTTTTTTTACTTAAGAACGAGTAAGGATATTGATTATGGTGTTCGGCTTAAACTGGTTTTAGTTATCATCAATTAAGATCAAATATATTAGTTCATGAAAGCTTTCAGCCTGAAATTCCACGCATCTGATCACTGATGTTGCTTAGAATCCCTGGAGGGGGGGGGGGGAGTTTTAAAACAATTTATTTACTATGTTCAAACATCGTTAGGAAAGCATTTTGGGTCCAATTTTAAAATTATACATGTTCACACAACAAAAAATATAGGTGATCAAAATAATTTTTTTCTCGATATCTCATAACGGTGACATCACGAGTAAAACCTTCTCTAATGTTACCCAATATGCCCTCAAATTTTTACATTTCTTATTTAAAAGTTATTAAAACTTTTTAAAGGTTCTTTACAGAACCTGTAAAAAGTATTAACTTAGTTACAGTTTAAAAAAAAAAAAAAAAAAAAAAAAAAAAAAGGAACAAAAGAAACGGAAGTTCACGAAAACAAACCTTTAAAAAAGTGGAAAAGAGTAAAATAACCTGATATCTCGATCCTCTCCTCGTCCTGTTCATACGAGCATTATGAATACGATTTCCCATTCCGATCACTTATTTTTGGTGGAGCGGATTTAAACCGATAAGATCCGTTGTTCTCCATTCACACAGCGTTTTGAACTAGCAGATCGTTTTTAAAACCGTTTCTAAAACTATGTGTGAACTTGGAAATTATTTCATCCCTATAATTGGGATTTTCATTGCCAACCTAAATTCCTAACTATTAGTAATAAAGATAGTCACTTCTTTAAAACTCAGGTGCCGAAGAGATGAGGTTTATGAGAGACAGAGCAGAAGGTTAAATCAGTCAGATTTTCTACTTTAATTCTTCCTGTTCCACATTTTATCTCATCATTTATATAACTTAACCTTTTGTTTTCTAAAGCTCGGTTTTGTTCGAAAAAGTTAATTTTGTCTTTAGTTAAGTGGTGTATTTCTATATTTCTAACTAGTAGTTCTGTGAACAGTAGACATCACAAAAATGAGAAAAAAAACTAAACGCAGACAGAGGGTCCATTTAAATACAAATCCAAAGGTATAAGTCGATTTCCCAAGAAAAATATAGTTTCTGTGAAAATAATTTTAAACGCGGACAGATTTTTTTCATAAAAAAAAAATATATATATATATATATATATATTTATTTTTCAAACTTGAAGTAACATTCATGCCAAATTTTAAGATAAACAAAAAATAAATTAGAAAAAAAAAATTTTTGTTTAATTTTTTTAAAAATTTAAAAATGAAATTCATTAAATATAAAACTCATACGTTGTTTTTTATGACTTCAAAGAACATCTAAGTCAAATTTGAAGAAAATCAAATTAAAAACGGTCTAGTACCTGGGGAAGACTGGGGAACAAAAAAGTTAAAACATAGACCTCGCTTTGCTCGGTCAAAAAAGAATAAAAGGCTCTTTCGGTCACTTATGTAAAATCCACAATATTATGCCGATAAATCCACCAAGCTAATAAATCCATCTAACTAACCATAAATAGACTGAAGAAACTCTGTTTTCGATTAATAGTTTATATTGCACTTTTAATGCTTTTGCAAAAATTGCTTCGTTAAATATTAAAAAAGAAATTACGAGGAAAACAACTGTTTATAATCCCCTAATCCCCTTACGATGATCTCCACTGACACTCCCCAATTTCTCACATATTAAACACAGTTCATGTTTAATTTCTCTTTTAATTACGATAATGTTATTAACGCTTGAATTATGTTATGTTAAGTATTTGGCCGGACCAGGAGCCCATTATCAATACTACACTGCAGCAGCACCCTCTATGATTCACACGATGCAACTAACCAGCGATGGACAGCAAGACCCTAACCAAAGCAGCACCGCTTCACCTGATGATCAATACCAGTATCAAACTGCCAAGTAAAGCAACAAAATGTAAACTGAACAACAAACAATAATAATGAAAAAAAAAATGAATAATACTGGATCGATACCCTCAAATTTGATAAACCTTTTTCATCAAAATTAATTCCAATATCTTTAATTACCCTGGGCAGCTTTTATTTTAAATTTATTTTCTTTCCCTTTCATTTTATTTATTTATTTAATAATTTATTAATAGTAAACAATTTTTAATATTTCGTTTATTTCAAAAACCTTATTTAAAAAAAAAAATAATTAAGGACCATTGAAAAAAATTGATAACATCCCATATCTTCCCCTTTCACTAATTTTTCATCGGCTAAAAAGTGATGAATTTCCACCGTAACTTTTAAAAGTGTTCATTAAATATTTTTTGGTTTTTTATTATTTTTTTTTTATATTTGCTCATTTTTTAAATATTAATATATTTTTTTTAAGTGTTGCCATTTTTTTTCCTAAATTTTTATTTTTTAAAAGAATCTTAAAGATTTGAATAATAAAATTAAATATAATAAATCAAATTAATTAATTGGTTCCATAATTCGAAATTGGTTAAATTTATTTTTGTTTCCTTGATTTTTATTTATTTATTTATTTTTTTTTTTAATTTTAGTGCTTAGTGATCAATTGTAAGTTGGTTTGGGCTCATTTTTTTCATCAACATTTTTGTTGATATTAAAGAAATATATTAATTAAGAATGAAAGATTTACTTTAATTGTTATTATTATTTTTGAAAATGCCTAGATTATTATTATTATTGTTATTATTATTCAGCCTTATTAAATTATATATTTGTTTTGTTTTATTTATTTTATTTTTTAATAAATTTTTCATTCTTGTTTTGAAACCCCATTCCTTTATTGCTGCCTTTCCTATCTTAAATTATATTTAATTTAAATTACAAATAAAAGAAGGTTGAAAAAATTAAAAAAATAATAATTTCTTAATATGAAATTATTATGTTGGTAAAAAAAAAAAAAAAAAATGAAAAAATTGAAACATCTTATTAATAATTAAAAAATTAAAATAAATAAAAGTAACAGTGAAACCACTCTGACATAAATTTATTTGAAAGAAAAAGAAAAAAAAAAAAAAATGAAGAATGTTAAAATGAAAAATCCAAGTGAATGATAATTAAAAATAAGGTAAAATTACTTTTTAGTCATTAGATTTGTTTTTCTGTCATAGTAAATAAAAAGAAAAAAAATATTAAGGAGTAAACTTAAACTAATTAAAAATTAACTCTTTTTAAATTCTGATCTTTTTTTTAGATTATTGAACTAGATTTAAAAAAAAAAATGAAATAAACGTGTAATAAAAATAAAAAGGAGTATAAAAATTGGTATGATGTACTGGAAGATTTAATGAATTTTAATTTCAGATTTGTTAGATAAATCGTGAATATACCTCACTTTATAAAAATTTATGGAAATATGTTTTTATTATTGGTTGTATAAATGTAGTTTGTGTAACAAAAATTTTCTACTTAAAAGCCCGAGAATTTTTAGTTGGCCATTCTCATCGTGGTCAATTGTCATAGACTAATTTCCTAAGACATCGTGACGTGTGATCTAGTCGACTATTCCTAAGAATGACACTCCTAATGGACTTTTTTTGGAATTTGAGTATTGAATTTTCCTTGGCCAATTTTCGTACTGTAAAATTCTTTTGTTGAATTATGTTCAAAGTTGATAGAATTGTCAACTGTCAGTGGCCTCTTAACATCGTATTGAAAAAAACAAATGCATAGTATCACAAGATAAATTATAGATAAAAATTGATGATTTGCCATTTTCTGAAGTGATGGAGTGCCGTTTGTATATTTTGTATCATAGTATATATATAAGAAGACAGACTAATGTTATCCAGGCATTCTCAGGGTGTAAGCAATCAGTTAATTTTGTACCATATACTTTATTATAAGATCAACTTGTTGTTATTGGCCAATTTTTAAAGCTATAAGCTACCATTTGCTAATTTTCCAAGATATTTTTACGGAAGATAGCTATTCTTGGGGTGGTCAAGTACTATCAGCTATTTTACAAAGTGGCCAATTACGGCATATTTCTCAATTAGTCTGTCATTTTTAAATCTTATACTATGGTTTTATCAAATATATTAATTTGTTATACAAACTATGATTTAACAGAGATGTCTATTTTACGATCAAAGTAAAATTCTCTTTATGAGTAAAAATTGAGTTTTTCTATTTATTTTAAGATTGTGAGGAAAATGAAAAATATTAACGTATAAAGTAATTATTGTCTCTGATATTTCTTCCAGTGCATTATTAGCTTTCTTATACATCCTTATACTTATTTAAGAACTAAATAAGGAAAATAAGTGGCTCAATTTGAATTTTTTAAATAAAAAAAAAACATATTTTATTGGATATTTCTTACTATAATAAAAAATTTTGAATAACAGAATAAATAAAATAAATTAATAAATAAATAAATAAATAAAAAATAGATAGGATTTATTAAAAAATTAAAAATAAATAAAATTACAAACATAAAGAAAAACAAAAACTCTATCACCTCCATATTTAATTAATTTTTTTTAAAAAAAAGTTTATTCACATTTTCTGATTGCGGTAATATAAACTTGTCGCTTGTGTAAACTGAATTAATTATATTATATTTGGTTAAAATTTGTTTCTTTTCTTCAACTTGATCAAACTTTTGACACATTTTCATGATAAGAAATTGCAAAAAAAAAATATATATATTTTGATGAGAAATCATTGGATAATTTGAAGTGACCTTAAAACAGTGTTTATCTCCATATAATGGCGTTTGGACCTACTTGTTTTGTCTTACAATGAATTTTTTAAAAAAGAAAATTAAGTACAATTTTACATGTTGTACATTTAAGGTTACTGGGCTCAATCAAGGTTATTTTGATTGTGTAATTTCTTCCTGGATCAAATTTCACACAAGTGGCTATATAATTATTGCAATCAGACATCTTGAAAAATAAGGGATAAAAAAAAATATTGATTTTTTTTTTTAAAAAAAAGGTGGTGTAATTTTTTTCCCCTCTTAGATTATTCCATTCCCAGGATATTTAATGATTAAATTGAATTTTTTGTACCTAAACCAATTTTGGTGATAAGAAGAGTTTCCCAGTTTCCCCCTCTTTTAGTTATATTATCTTACACGTGGCAAGAGGGGAGGGGGGTCAGCCTCAGCCAGATTACTGGATGTGCCGGACTGGCGGACTGTCGGGCTAAAGAGACTCATGTCTACTTCATAATATTTCCAATCATTTTACTAGAATATAATTAAATATTATAAATCTAATAAGCAATTGTACAATACACAATTGCTAATATGGTTTCAATATATCGGTCTATATCTTGTCACAGGCATAGATAGAATCATCAACTTTTGCCCAATCTCAAAAAATTGATACTATCGCAAACATGGCCTCTTCAGAAAAATCAAGATTTATCAAATTGGCAATTAACAGAAAATGTTATTAATTAACATCTTTAAATCAATCATTTTTATTTGTTTTATTTATCAATTTATTTTATTTTACACTACCTAATAAATAAAATAATGAAACTAATAAAAAAAAATCAATATATTTATACGAGAAATTATTTAACAATATAAATAATAATAAAAAAAAATAAACAATAATATTTTTTTTTTATTTAAATCACAAATGTAAAATAAAAAATGTTAAAACAAATTTAATAAATAAATAATGATATAAAGAAAATAAAAAAAACAAAAAACAGTTGTTAATACATAAATGAACAGATAAAAGAAAAATTTCGTCTGATTTTCCAATCTTATTTTATAAATATCTTTATTATAATTAATGTGTATTATATTATGAATATTATATAAATTCCAATTGTTAAACAAATTACAAATCGCTTATATTTTAAAGTAAAAAATAATTAAATTTCTCTTTATCGCATTAGAGTAATATAATAAAAAGATTAAAATTCCCAAAAAAATACTTCATCTTTTGTCATATCTTTATCGTAGAAAATGAACTAGTTCTGAATTTTTATTTTGTTTTCTTTTTTGGTGCATTTTTTTTTTTTTTTTTTTTAATGATGGTACATTTCTTTATTATTTTATTTTATATTAACTCTTATTATATATAAAATAATAGATAGCCTCATTTTTGATTATCTAAATATAATTGTATTGAATATATTTTTTATTTCTGTCTGTGTCACACTAAAAATAATATTAATCAATATAATTTATTTTTTTACAGCAATAAAGAATAAAATGAAAATATTTTTTTAAAAAGAAAAAGTACGAATAAAGTTTGTTAATAATTAATAAATATTAAAAAAAAATTAATTAAATTACATAAAGAAAAAAAAAATCTTTTATTGTTGTTAAGTATGGCCAGGCCTTTAGGAATTTTATTTAATTATTTATATTTTATATATATATTTTTTTTAATAAATAAAAGAGTTATGCATTTGAGTGAGATTAAAATATACTTAAATCCAAGCTACAAACATACACAGATTTGTTTAATACTCTGATTTATATTTATTGGTAATATCAAATCAGGAACTTATGACTTATTTTAGTGCATTTACTATTGTCGAATATATTCAAAATCAAATATCTTCATATTTTGGTCATAAGTGGACACATTATGACCTTAATTACATGAAGAGAGCAATTAAAATTACATATAAATTGATATATGTCATTTATTAAACGTAGTTACATTGCTAACTTTTTTTAACAACCTTTGCTAAAACAAATGTGCTAACTACTATATGTAGTCAGTTTTAACTATAAACAAAAGCAAAACACATTCTGCATTTTTTTTTCAAATGGCTTGTAATATCAATGAACAAATTTAATATTTTGTACGATCTAAAAAAAGATTGTAGTATCTTCTGCGCCAAATTCAGCTCATATAGCTCTCTCGTCTAGCATTGGTTTGCTCTTGTGTCAAAATATCAATTATAAAAACCTCTAATGAGCTAATTTGCACTAAATGACTTTTTTTCTTGGCTACATAGAATGTTAGTCATACCAGCCCTAAAACAAAATTGTTTGTAAAATTTGACTCCACTGAAATAACATCAAAAATGTAATAGCGAATAAAAAATAAACCATGAAAGGTTACATAAGAAAATAATCATTTCTAAAGGCAAAACTCTTTATAAAAATGTTATCTTATCTATTTATTTTTTTTGTATTATATAAATTTAAGTAGCTATTTTGTTATTTTTAATAATATTCATTTTTTAATTCGGAATAAAATTAAATCAAATATAAAAAAAAATATATACAAAAATCTATTAACTTGTCTTCCAGTCACTAATATTTTGCATCGTATGCGTTAATTTATTATGTATATCTTTTTTTTTAAATAAATAGATTTTTGCAATTTTTACCTTTAACTCTGCATCCTTTTTGCGATAAAATAGCTTTTATAAAATGTCCTTTTTAATTATAATTAATTAATAAATGTTCAAAATAAATTACATTTTTTTATTAGGACAGACTTATTTTTTAATCATTCTATATATTATGATTAGTGTAAAGTATAAAAAATATTTGTTACAGATAAATTTCATTATTAAATATCATTTATTGTAAATAATTCTTATTATTTTTTTGTGTGAAAAAATACGATTATAAAATAATAAAAAATAGGTAATTTAACGAAAAAATCATATTTATATTTTTAATTAATTTTTTTCTTTAATTTTTTTTTTTAGAAATATATAAAAAAAAATTATAGTTTAAATTATTATTATTATTTATTGTTATTTTGTTCATACGTGATATTTTTATAAATGAGTTATTCGAAAAAAAAAAAAAATTGAACTTATTTATTTTATTTTTTAAAAGAAAAAAATTCTAATTAAAATATATACATATACATATATGTACGACGTTCCAAAAAATATATATATAAAAATTGCAAAGTGCCAAAAAAAAATAAAATATTTAAATGATTGGAAAAACAGACGATTTTTTGAGATATTTTATATAAAAAAAAAATAAAAAATATATAAAGAGATGACTGTTTATTTTGGTACGTTCATAAAACTTATTAAAAAATAAATAAATAAAAAAAAAATTAACGACTTGCTTGTCGGACAACTACCAACTATTTTTTATAATAATATATATATTGAAAAAGAAAAAAAAAAAGAATAGGATTTTTACTTGAAAAAAAAGTAGCTTAAAAATGTTACATGTATGTTAAAAAGAGGCGAACTAATATTATAAATATATAATATCTATGGGCTTTTTAAATAAGGTGAATAAATAAATCATAATAATCAAATATGTAATAAGTAAAGAAAAGAAAACAACAAATTTATACTTAGAATCTTTGATCTGAAAAAAAAAAAAAATGTATATTTATTTAATTTTTAATAGAACTAATTGACCATTTGTTCATTGTAGTTTAAATTTACATCAATTTAATCTTTAAAGCTGTTTAATTATTATTTATGGTGCATCGAAATATGTACAGTATTATTATTATTTATTTAATTTTTTTTAAAAATTTATTTTTTTAATTTATTTTTTAAATTTCCCAAAGAGATATGTAATAGAAAAATTATAAGAAAACAAAAAAAAAATTCATACCTTTTAAAAAAATAAAAAGAAGCTTTAGCCCATAATGTTTTACGTGTGAAATGTATTTTTTAAAATGCTACGTATTAAAAAGAATAAGATTCTACTGTGACAGAATGTTAAGTTATTGAAAAAAGAAAGTTCCAATGAGTAAAGTGTAATGCAGTGTTCTTTTCGTATTTTTTTTTTGGGTCAAAATTCCATGAAATTTGATCAAAAAAATGTTTTTAAAAAAACTTATAAATAATACTAAATAATTATTATTTGACGCTGTTTTTTTTTTTTTTTTTTTAAATATTTTTTACAATAAATAGGTATTTGTCAAGAATTATGTATATTTTTTTTTGTTTTTTTCTACTGGTTGAAAATAGGAAAAAAATAAATTAAAAGAAAAAAAAAAAAGAAGAATGATGTTTTCTTTAGTAAGATATATGTTACAAATAAAAAAATAACAATAAGAAAAATTGACTACCAATTTTTTGTGTATTTATAGTAAATGAAATACGTGTATAAAAAAATTTACTGTTATACATGTATTTGCGGAAAAAAAAAAATAAAATAAATACACAGAATATATTTATTTTCATTTCTTAAAAAGATTGTATGTGACGTTTGTTTTTAATTTATTGTTCAAATGATTTATATATAGGTATATTAATTTTTATATATAAAGAAGAAATATATATATATATAATAATAATAAAGAGATGAAACAAATAAAAAAAAGAACAAAAACAAATAAAAAATACTACTATTTAAAAAAAGAAATTGAATACAAAAAAATTACATTTTTTCTTTGCTTGAAAAAAAAAAAATTGTTTCATGAAAATGTTTTTGTCTTAATAGAAACAAACAAACAAAAAAAATAAATGTAAAAAAAATAATCATGAAATAATAAAAAAAAAAAAAAAAAAAAAAAAATAGGTTTAAGGACTTAGGTTTATGAGACAAAGTTTAATAATTTCTATTTCAAATTTTTAAAAAGAAAACTTAAGTTTAGAATATAGGTGAAAATATATATTAGATTTTTTAATGTAAGGATTAAAAAAATTAAAATTAAAAAAAAAAAAAAAAAAAAAAAAAAAAAAATGTAGAATAGATTTTTTTAATTATTAAGCAAATTAGATTGAAAGAATTATTGTAAAAAAGAAGAAGAAAAATGTAATAATAATAAAATGACTGGATAAAGGAACAGTTAATTGTTTAGTTATGGAACGGAGTTTTTTTTTTTTATAAAAGTATATGTATAATTTTATTTTTTATTCTATTTATTATTACGTTGGGAGTTCAAAATTTTGTTTAAAATTCGCACTTGTTATGATATTAATTGTTGCTGGTTAAATACATGTTAATGAATTTGAGGATCGTTGTTGCTAAGAGACTGTCGGCAGTCTATCGTAAATAAAAATATAGATCCCAAGAACAATATCCGAGACAAGTCAGGCTTGTTTCATAAAAGAGATATTGTTCTGTATTAAATTATATTTTATAATTTAAATAATAATATCTATGTAATATATATGTATTTACTTTGTGCCTTTAGTTTTTTTTTAAATAAGTGCGATATTTCTAAATAAATATATATATCTATATATTTATGTATGTATAATTATTATTTATTTAATTTATTTGTAAATAACGCTTTTTTAAAAAAAAAAAAATAAAATAAAATACATTAATTTTATTTATTATTACGATAAATAAAATAATATTAAATAAAAGTAAAAAAAAAAGCAGGGATCAAAACTTAATAAAAAATAATAATAAAAAAACAAATAAATCACTGGAAAAAAACTCCCTTTATAAATTGTTATTCGTTTATTTATACATTTTTTAAAATTATTATTATTTTATTTTTTTTATTTATTTATTTTTTTTTTAAAAAAAAACTCCTTACTAACAAAGAATGAAGTGGTGAATTTTAAAAATGTGTGTCCTATTGTCTTGTGCTAGCTTCTTAGCTGATTTTTTTTTTCATTCTTTTTTTTCTTTATAAATAGGTTTAGGCTTTGAAAATAAAAATAATTCTTTTTTTAAAAAACATAATAATCAAGCCGTGTGTAAAAGAGGACAAGTGAATAAAAAATTGAAAAAAAAAATAAATAAATAAAAAATGAGGGTTTATTTTTTATTTTATTTCCTTTAATTGTTTTTTAGAAAAATTCTTAGGGGTAGTTTTAAAAACAGAAAAAGGCTTGAGGTTCAATTTTTTTGTATAATATATATATATATTATATTTCAATAGTAGGTAGTAATGAAATAGGGGATTTTTTTTATTGTTAATTTTTTTTATTTCATATTGTTTTTCGTTTTTTTTTTTCAAATAACAAAAGAAAAAGAAAAATGTATATTTACTATCATATAAATTATATGATGTATTCCAAAATCATATCATATGTATAATTATATACGTACGATATATGTATGAAAAATGCCTATATCATTTTTTTTAAAAAATTAAAAAATTATATTTATTTATTTTTTAAAGACGAAGAAAAAAAAAATCCCCATTTTAAATTACTGATAGAAATTTAACTTAGGTTTAAAAATGAAAAAAATCGGTTTAAGTGTAAATTAAAAAAAAAAAATGAAAATAAATAAAATAAGAAATAAAATTAAAAGAAAAAATTAAGTATAAGACCTTTTTTTATAGATTAGTAGATGAAAAAAAAGAAAAAATGTAGGTTATTAAGGGAAATTGTGGTAAATAAGATTTGTAAGAATTAAATTTTCATAGTAATTATAAGTTTGTCTTTGTTACTTTTAGATTTTAAGGTTTACAATTGTTTTAATTTTATTTATTTATTTTATTTTTTATTATTATTTTTTTTTTTTTTAACTTGGGGTTAATTTTTTTAGTAGAGTTGAAGGTTGTTAAGGTTATATTTATTATAATTATATTTATTATTATTATTTTTTTATTTTTATTTTTTTTTTAAAAATAGATAAATTTAAATAATATTCATATAAAGAGGTTTTATTATTATTTATTTTTTAAATTAAAAATAAGAAAGTCTGATTTTTATTTTATTTTTAATTATCCTGTTTATATTTATTATTTTATTGGCAAGGATGATATATTGTTCCTCTTTTTCTTCTCTTACTATTATTTATTTTTTTCTTCCTAATTAATGGGTGCTCTCTGAAGATTTATATAAATAAAAAATTGTGTGAAAAAACTGATCAATTAACAAAAAAAAAAAAAAAAAAAAAATGAATGAACTTGACTGATGGTAGTGGTGAAGTGCAATTAGCTATTTTTACCCAAATGCTTTATTGAAAGATCAACTAGAAATCGATTGATTTATTTAAATGAAAAATTGTCATTGGCTTATTTTTTATGATAGTCAACCAATGGCAATGTTTTTCTTTCAGTGTTGAAATTATAATTGGTCGATTTTTTCAATATGGCGTATCCCTTTCAAGTAAATGTCTTAAGTTATTAGAACATCTTTATAATACTCTTTCCTGAAATTATTTTTGTTTCGTTCTGTGAATCACACTTTTATAATTCTAAATTATTTATGGAAATTTGAGCCATTTTAGGAGCTATTTTAAGGCTAAAAAACTATTGCTTATTATTGCAAAAACACTTCTTTTACTAGAGGAATTTATTATGTATGCTAAATTTTGCCCATGATCTTACTGAGTCTTCTGACATTCCTTTGAAAACGCTGGACTGTTTGGTTACATTAATTTATTTCTTCTGATTCTAACATTATCAATAAGCTTACTTTCCGAAGAAATGTTTAGATCTTTTATTATAATTCTTTTTGGGGGTATTAAAAATAACTTTAATCAGTGTAAGGAACAAATGTTAATAGCAATAAAACCAAGAGAAGTAATTATTCTTATATGCGGTAGTGATGACAATTAGTAAAATAATTCATAAAATTTGTTTACAAAAATTGAAATTGTGTTCATAAATATTTGTGGGGAGGGGGCAACTCCATTCAGTCCGACTCCAAGATTTTTTTGGGCTCTTAATTTCAATGGTTGAGATTATGAATTATTTAATTCCAAGGATTTACTAGCTCTAATGTGAGATAATTAAAAAAGAGAGGAACTAATAAATTATATATATATATATATATATATATATATATATATATATATATATATATATATATATATATATATATATATATATATATATATATATATATATATATATATATATATATATATATATATATATATATATATATATATATAAGTTTCAGTTTTAAACTATAAAATAAAAACCCATAATAATAAGTAGGAAAACAATTATAAAAGAAATATAACAGATTTTTATTTTTTACAAAATCTTTTTTTCATTATTATTTTTATAATACATTTATTTCTTTTTTTAAAAGTTTTTTAAAAAATGAAGCCATTGCCATTTCGTATTTAAATTAGGTCAAATTATTGACTTGAAAAAAAAAATGTATTTTTTTAATTAGTTAAAAAAAAAGAAATTTAAAAATGAACTTAGGTTAGTTTATAAAAAAATATGATAATCTGTTATTGATGAGGAACTTTTTTTTGAAAGATTTGTTTTTCTTTGTTTTCAATTTTTTTCCTTTCAATTCTCCCACTTTAATTTTAAAGAGTTTTAAAGGTTCAAGTTTGATATAAAATTGAGTCCGTCGTTTCTTTTTTTTTAAATATATAAATTAGATTTGTCTGCCGTTTGTAATCTATGTGGCTTAATTATAATTACAACTTATTTTATTGACATTTAAAAAAAAAAAAAATTATACATGTTGTTTACTACCAATATTTTTATACTACTGATTAAAATATACATATCATACTTATTTCCTTTAAATAAATAATTATTTAGTGAAGAAATTTAACGAAGAAATAGCTATGCTTATAGAATTTGAGTCATCTCTTATTAGAACGACCTGCTGCATTATTTAATATGTATGCTTTTTAGGGTGAGGTTATTTTACCCTTAAACAAATCTCAAACGGTATAGATTTTTTTTAAAAAAATAAAAAAAAATCTAAATAAAGATTTGGTACAGATAGTTGTTAATGAGCATGATATATGTCATTGCAATGATAAAAAAAAAAAATATGGCATTGAACTTCCTAAATATTATTTTTGGTATTTGCCGTGTGAGTTTTAATAGATTAAATTTGTCATTAATTATACCCTTCATCTCTTTTTATCAACTTATTCTCTTTTAGTCCAGGAGGTAGCGTGCAAAAAAGTGTCTGACTAACATCAAGCTAAAATTTTGTGTATTAGTTAATGTTTTGGTGCCTTTTAAGAATATGTAGACTGCTAAATTCGTGTGCGGGACTTATCTTGGCAATAACCATTTGAAAAAAAAAAAAAAAAAAAAAAAACGGTGGAGAGCAGCCATGTCCCACCCAATTCGGTGGACAATGTGATTTCCATTATACTGAATACAGAATTAGTTAGTAGATCAAAAATCAAGTAATGTTAGCTTATCACTTTATAGGGTACTTATTCAAATATTACTCCAAATCAATGTGGAAACCTAATAAGTGACAAAATAATATCGACCTGAATTTTTGTCAACTAACTAATTTTGTACTCAAAATCATAAAAATCACATTGTCCACCAAAACGGGTGGGACAAATACATGGCCGCTCTCCACTAGTTTTTTTTTTTAAATGCCTATTGCCAAGCTATATTCGGCAGACGAACTTAGCCGCCCACATATTCTTAAAAGGTACCAAAAGATTAACTTATATACAAAATTCTTGCTTGATGTTAGTCTCACACTTTTTTTTATTATTTATTATATCTCCTGGACTATTTACTTCACATCTAAAAATGGAAATTTAACAAAATTTGTTGTAGAAAAAATGTTATAATGCTCCTGTCCCTAACAAGAACAAATGTTATCTACATTTTTTTTTTTTTTTTTCAAGAAGCTGAACTATTAAAAATTTATACTCGAAGTTAGACAAAATTATCTTTGCTTCTTCTTTGTTTAATGTGATACATTTTCATCATGGAGTCTGCGTGCCTGAAAGGTTTTAATACATTCTCTCAAATAAACAAAGTTCTAAAGCCAAGAGATGTGAGGCACTTTACTTACTAATATCAGGGAATTTAGGGGCATAAATTTACTGATTTTTTTTGTTAATTTCAATTTGTCAAATTGTCTCTAATTGACAGTTGATTCAACTAATAAAAATTAACTAATTCTTTTTCCTTGCAGCTTTTTTCTAAATCAGAAACTTAAAACTATTGTTAGATCTTATAATTTCAGATTGTATGAGGAAAAAGTCAGATTGCTGCTAAAGTTACGCTGTAATTAAAATTAAATGTTTTTCTCTTTTTCTTGAGCCTTTTAAAACTCTTTAAATGTGTTCGAACTTACCCATAATTGGGTTTGTCCTTTTTTTTTATTTATATTATTAGTTTAATTGTTTCTGATTTACTTTTCTATTTTTCCCCTTTTTATTTTATTAAAATAGTCTTTCCTGATAATACATCTTTTTAAAACTGAGATTGCAAAAGCAATATTTATAAGATATATTTTAATAGTATGAATTTTTCACTTGTTCCTTTTTTTTAATAATTTATTATTATTGTTTATTCTTGAATATTGATTTATTTTAAAGATTATAAAAGTTTTTTATTATTATTATTTTATCATATAATTTATTTTTTTATTATATTTATTTATTCTTTTTTAAATTAGGTGCAATACAGTTTAGCTAAGTCAATTTTTTTTTATTAGACCTGTTCATAAATACTTTTTTATCACAAAATAAAGTTATAAATTTGATTAAGATTCTGAAATAATTTCAAATATTAGCGATAATTATTATAAATTTAAAAAAAATAATTGTGCTATTGTAAGTGTTAACATATTACAATGTACAATAATTAATTTATACTTGAAGACTAAGAACAATTTTATGAACACGTCTGTCTATTATTTAATTTTTATTATTATTTTATTTTTTCTCAAAAAAAAGATAAACGAAAAAATTATTTATATATCTTTTACTTTTATCTTAAATTTAGTTGAAAATCTGACTAAAATATTTTTTTTTTATTAAACTGGTTCATATTTTGTTAAAAATAATAAAAAAAAAAAACTTAAAAAATACATTTTTTAAAAAAATGCCTTCTATCAAGCTGCCTCAAAAAAAAAGAATAAATAAATAAAAAAATGATGACCAGTTTTATCTAAATGGTAAAAATAGCTTTGTATAAACTAAAAAAAAAATATTTAATTTTATTTCTTATTTTAAAATTCATTTATTTCATTCCCTTTTTTTTATTAATCTGGTAACACTGATTTTATTTTTTTGTTTATTTCAATGAGGAAGAACACAATGTGACTATGTTTACTTAATGAATAAAATTGATCAATATTAAAATTAAGTAAACAAATAAATAATAAAGCATTTAACTATTAGTTATTTATATTTTATTGATTTAATAATGCTAAAAGAAACCAAAATAACAACATAGGTCTATAACTAGTTCTTACCTCTGAATCATTTAAGATATTTATTGATTACAAAACAAAAAAGTCAGCTGTTGCTTCTTTATATAAAATTTTTTTATGTGATTATTTAAAATTCCGATTGGTTTGATTTTTTTTTTTTTACTGCTTTATTTAGAATTTATTGAACAGAAGTTTTTAAATTTTATATTTTCAAAAGTTTCTTTTGGGCATTCCATTTTAGCCATAAGGAAATAGGTTTTTTTTGGGTTTACTTTTTTTATTCTTATTGTTATTATTGGTTCTCTAAATGTAAAATTATTTATTATTATTTTTTAATTTTGTGATAATATTTTTTCAATTCCCATCTTCCCCTAAAATATATATATTTATTACCTTTTAATTTTAATTTTTTTTTTGTATAGAAAAAACTGTTGAAACATTAAAAAAAAAAATGCTCAGTATATAAAAAAAGAATATTTTTTAGAATTTTCATAAATATTGCTGAATACTTTAATAAAACGAAAGAAACATTTTTCTTTTGGATACACTTTTGTCAATATATATGTTTCTTTTTCTATAAAAAGAAAACTTTTTTTTTTTTAAATAAAAAACAAATTATATGTATAAAAAAGAAATATGTCTGAAATAATGAAGTGTAGAAATTATATTTATATAAGGATATATTCTTTGTTTATTTGGCTTACATTTAAAAAGAAAAATATAATAATATTCACACTTGATAGCCGGTTATTTTATTATTGAGTATGTTTTTATAAAGCTTTGAGGAATATATTATATCAATAATAGGTGATAGTCCACAGGCCACCATAAGAAGTGAGTCGCTGATTGATAAAGTTTTCTTACCTTATGGAATCGCTTATTTATGCCTTGTCCACCGATGAATTGGGTATATGGCAACTGGGCGCTGGGCCATTTCTTTTTTGTTGACATGCCAAACTTGCCCTTCTGCGGGAACATTGAAAAGAGATAGATAAAGTTTTGATTTTCACAGGATCGTTTAATTAAATTATTTAAAAAACAGTGGTAAAGGTGGCCACCGATAAGAGTGGGCCGTTTAGGGTGTCCACCGCCCCAAACATATCGCTTTGCGGGGACGTTAAAAAGAAAACGGCCCACTCATATCGGTGGCCACCTTTACCACTGTTTTTTAAATAATTTAATTATACGATCCTGTGAAAATCAAAACTTTATCTATCTCTTTTCAATGTTCCCGCAGAAGGGCAAGTTTGGCATGTCAACAAAAAAGAAATGGCCCAGTGCCCAGTTGCCATATACCCAATTCATCGGTGGACAAGGCATAAATAAGCGATTCCATAAGGTGAGAAAACTTTATCAATCAGCGACTCACTTCTTATGGTGGCCTGTGGACTATGATTTTATGGAGTATAAACTTCTTAAGATGCTTTGAATACAACAAACATTTTTTGACTACCTGATGTTTGGGTATTTATTTTTTAAAGATAAATTTAAAGTAATTTTAAATTAAAGGATCAGGAGCTGATTAGTTAAGCTCTTCTTGTTTGACTGCAAATTTGAACGTTCAAATTCAAAATTGAGATTATTCCGAGGTAGCTGTTCGTAATTTATCATTAGTATTGATGTATCGTAATTGACTCTTAATTGAAACATACTTTTAAATCAAAAATTGATTTTGATAATATATAGAAATCAGTGGCGTATCTAGGGGTGCATGAGGGGACAGCAACATCATGGGGACGCCAAATTAAATTCGGCGTTTTTTGCTCATTAGGATTGTGACGATTGGTGTTGGTTAGATTTATAACATTGATGGAAAGGGCGTGAAATCTGACTTTGTCCGTGTTCAAACCCTAACTTCGTCTCTAATACAAACATTTTAACACTATATTAAATACTAGTAAAACAATATATTTATTTTAATAAAATAAATATATTTGTTAATTTGTTTAAATCAGCTGTCAAGTGGTGAATTATCTATTATTTTATTTCCCCCCAGAGGTAATAATGTTGTTTAACTCCATTTAAAAGATTTTTTTTTTAAATTTATTTTTTCCAACTTTTTTTATACTTTCTTTTACCATAAATTAAAAAAAAAATATATGAATATATATTTTATTATTATTTTGTATTTTTTAAAAAAAAATAATTAAAGTTTAAGGAAAGATTTAAAAGTAAATTTATAGGTTATAAGAAAAAATTTTATTTATTTATTTTTTCATAATTAAATTTTATTTTTTATTTTTTAGTTTTTTAGTCAGGTTTAAGGTGTAATTTTTTAAATTATTTTTGTTCTAATTATTCCAAAGATTTATAATTTCTCTTCATATTTTTTTTTTTTTTTTTTTTTTTTTGATTTAATATATAAAATAAAATGAATAAACAAGTTAAAAAAAAAAGAAAGAGAAAATAAAATATGTACTTTTGTTAAGTAAAAATAAAAAAAGAGAATCTGGTAGAATTATTTTCATACTTTTTTAGAGGTAAATTGTATTATAGAAGGACCCGATCTTTCATGAGCAATCAGCCTTTATCCCCTGAAATATACTGAAAAGAAATTAATTTTAAATTTAATTAATTAAATTTTAAATTTAAATATGATTTATAGGCTTGATTGTGAACTTATCTTTTATGCATTTGCCCCCTTATTTTATAGGTATTGATTTATATGTAAATAAGATCTCATGAAATAGGAAAGTAGATTAAAAAAAAAAAATGATGTAACCCTAATGATACCTATTTATTTATTTAATAAATAATAAATGGTCGGCTTATTAATTTTTTAACACTGTCAACTGATGTAATTTTTATACAGAAGTTTATTTTGCTTTAACGACTCAATTAAATTTTTTAAATGTCGTGGATATTAGATTAGAATTGATATTGTCTATTTTTTGAAAAGGCAATATGCTTAATTTAAAAATTGATATTCTATTAAATTTGACCAATTTTTATAACAGAAAAAAAAAAATTGGTAACTTGTGTATGATTTAAAAAATAAAAGACTGTGAATTTATTTTTTCACAATTCTTGATAACTGATGACCATCCAAAGAGGTTTATCGAAATTTTTATTCTTGGTCAAAGTCTTTATCATTAAATATAATATTTGATGATAGAATGATAAATTTAAATAAAATATATTATACACCAGAGTGTGTTATATAGATTTAGTCATAAATGACTACTCTTCCAGATTATGCGGTAAATCATATTATTTATCCAGTCAACACGTAATGAAGAAAATATGAGCAAATTTACCATAATTTAAAATACAAAAACCATGCGACTGCCAATATTTATATTATTTTTAATTTGATCAGTTCATGGAAGTGGACGAAAATTGGTCTGTTTTGATTTTGATCCACTGTGAGTAACTTTCATCAAAAATTGTAATGAAACCCTAACATATTTTTTCAGCATAATTTTATGCTGTTTTGATGTTGAAAATTTCTTAAATTAACAGGAAAAAAAAAAAATAATTACCTGTGTGCCCTGCCAAGACTTAGCTTTCGTATTTGCCCCCAATAGTGTTTGCAAATCTTCTTTTTTTTATTAAAATAATTACTTTGAGATTGATAAATTAAATAGAGATATATATCTTAAACAAAATAATACAAATATATATATATATATATATATATATATGTAATATTTATTTATTTACATATATATTTATCTTTGGGCAAATGCCATTAATCTTAAAGAAGTTCCTGCCTGTAAATCATTATTTTTTTTTAATTTATTTATTTTTTCCACAGTTTTCTATCTTCCCTCGCTATTTTTAATTTATTTTAACTTAACTGTTCTGATTATATAGGATTTCTTTTTTAAAGTTAATAAAACATTTAATACAAAATAACAATAATAAAAATATGAAACCTAATTTATAATACCAAACGTAAAAAAATGGATATGTTATTAAGTCTATTTTATATTCATTTGTCTTTCTCTGTTTTTATTTTATTTATTGATTTTACATAAATTTATTTTGCATATAATTTAAAAAAAAAAATACTTCTTTATTTTTTGGTAACAAGAAATGAATTTGGCCATTAATATTCTATAAAATTTTATTTTTTTTATATAATTTATTTTCTATTATAAAGAGGATGGTCAAAAATGTATTATAATTATTTTTTATTTGTAGAGTTTATTTATTTATTTATTTTTTTTAACCATCCTTATTATTTTTTTTTTAATGAGATCTCAGGAAAAGTGAGATCAATTATTTATTTGGTTATTATTATTATTTTTATTTTATTTTTATTTTTTTTCACTGATTTGATTTAATTATATGTATTATTGTCTTTTTCTTTATTTTTTGTTTTTTGGTAAAGAGGTTAGTTTTGTAAGTTAATAAAAAAAAAAAATCTTTAAATAATTAAATTTCTAATTTGTAATTAAGAATTGGAAAAATTGTAATTTAAGAAAAAAAATTGTAATTAAAAGAAAAGGATTTGTTTAATCCTGAAAAAAATGTTAATTTAAAAAAAAGAAATTTTATTATTATTATTATGTATTTTTAATTTATTTTTGTATTAATTTATTTAATTATTATTATGACTTTATACATTTTTATTTGTTGTAGCACATTTTTTTTTGTTTTATTTTATTATTTCTTTTTTTTCTTTTTAAATTATTTATTTATTTGAAAAAAAAAAAAATTGTAAAAATGCTAAGAAAAAATAATGTTTTTTGGGATTTACGCTATTTTGTTCTGTAAATCACCAAAAAGAAAAAAAGTTTTTTGAATTAAAAAAAAAAAATTAAAAATGTTTTTCTCTGTAGGATTATAGCAATTTTTCGAGAATTGAGTTGCATAAAAGAAATTTTTTTCTATTTTGAATTTTTTTGTGAAAAAAATGTATGCAATTCTAATTCTCTTGTTTTTTCTTCTCTCTATCTCTCTCTTTCTCCCTCTTTCCTTCATTTTTTTTTATAATTTTCATTTTTTTTTCTTTTTTTAAGGAAAGTTTATAAAAATTGTCCATCTTTTACTGATCAACAATAAAGATCTGGAATTTGGATATAAAAAGAAGTTGTTTTATTTTATTACCAGATATATTATAATGATTTTTATTTTTAGGTAACATATCTATCATTTTATGAATATTATGTTACTAAATTTGGTAATTTTTCACTTTGATTTGTTATTACTTTTTTAGTTAGTCAAACAAATTAATTTACTTGTTTACAACATTTTATAATAGTAAAATTACAAAGTACAGTATATCACAGTAAAATTACAAACTTCAAAGGACTCAAAATCCACTAACTATACAGGGTGACCCATGATAAAATATAACAAAACTGGCGGATTGTATGGGTGAAATGCAACAAAAAATGTCCTGAAAGCATATGCCCATTTCTCAATAGTTCTCGAGATATCGATTTATTACCTTTTTTTTTAAGTGTTTCACCAAAATTTTCAAAAAAATACCTTATATCTCAAAATCTAAATTAGATAGAGAAATTGGGCTAAGGAATAATTTTAAAGAGCATAAAAAAGCCTTTCAGAATCAATCATTTATTTCCAAATTATCAGCTGCTAAGCATCTTTTAAGTCCTGTTACATTTGAAAAAACACGTCAAATTTTTAAAATTCTACCACAAAAATTCCTGAGCTTTCTACTCTTAATTGAGAGATGTTAGAAGTATGGCGATTTCAGGAAAAACTTCTGCTTTTCATAAGCTTTCAAATGGTAGAATTAAAGTTTAAGATCAATGGACTAGTTTTTGAATTATGGTGGGTTCAATGTTACCAGATGTGAAATTTTTCTGTCAAGATCACAACTCTGTCTCGTACAAATGCAAAAAAGTTTTCCCCGAATGAAACCACAACACTTTGGGTTCTTATAGGAAATTGAAGCTGAACAACAAAGTTCCTATAAGCATGGATCAGGACAAATTTTATTGACTCCTATCAATTTTCCAATGTTGGTTGCATCTATTTTATTTCAAGTTATATTTCTTTTAGTTTATTTACTTCTGATTTATTCTATTCTTGTTTCACTTAATAAAATAAATCTCTTTTAGTAAACTACAAAAAGCTTAGTTTATCTTCAGTTGAAATACCAAAAATATACAAGAGATCTAACATCAACATGATAATATACATGAAGTAAGTAAATTAAATTGTATTATGAAAAGTAATTTACCAACAAAGTGAAAAATTACTTTATATATGTATAAATTCACCCTATTATATGAATATAGAATTCACCCTTAACCCTCATTCTGTATACAGATGTCTTGCTAATTCATACCACTCTAGTGCGGAAAGCGGACATCCGTATAATCAGGACGGACCTAAACTAATTGGATCCAAGGCTTGTTTGGATTTTGTGTGAATTGTTCAGATTTTCTGCTTTTATTTTCCATTAACATTTATATAATTGATCCTGATATAGTTTACAGGATGCTTCTATGTTCTGGCACAAGGAATACCTGGTATTTCTGTTAAAAGAAGATATTTAGAATAAGTTAGAATATCGATAAATCTTTTTCAGTTCCATACAAATTTAGGGCGGATGGTATAAAGGAGTGTATTTTTGGAAATACATTTTTATATGACTGAGAATAGGGTTTTACGAAATACGCAGCGGTGGCTCAATGCAGTCCTAAAAAATGTTGCCAAGCCGGCAGTATATAATGCAAGGTTTCCCTAACTGTGAGCCTTGGGATCCAGAATAAAAAATAATAAAATCCAAACTACTTAGAACAAAATAATGTCTGTCAGTAGAAGTATAGTAGATAGATTTAGTTGAAACAAAGATTCAAAGTTGACTACAGGAAATATCATGAAACATATTTGTCTTTTGGATTTAAAACCTATACCTCAGTGTGTCATCTGCAGAGTACGGTTATCGAATGAAGCCATGGTTACAATAAAAAGTAAGTGAAATCTGGGTTTCGGATTTTTTTGGGTGAAAATACTTTTCCTATATACCTCTGGGGAAGGTGAGGAAAAGTAAAAAATAAAATAAACAGCGTCTAAGTTAAATAATGAGTGTCATACTATAATTTATTTATTAACCTATTAATAAGTGTTTCCACAGAAATATTGATAACTGTTTTTGATGGGTAATAGCCAAAATAGCGTAAAAAGTCATTTCCGGACCTGCAATTTTCAAAAATTTTCCGGGGGAGGTCTTTATAACCCCCTAGCGGGTATGGAATACCCCCATACCCCTTGGTAAGTGGAGTATCCAGTAGACCTATCCACATGGGGCCCAAGATGGCTCTCAGTGGCCCTGCATAAAGTAATAGGTGTGCAGTGGCTATCAGCTATTTCTTTTATAGTATGTTGTAGGCTAAAAAAGTTTGGGAGACACTGGTATACGAGGTCTGTTCAAAAAATACTCTGACTGTTTGAATTGCGCTCCAGTTAGTCCCTGAGGAATCTGCTTGGTGTCGCTAGGTTTTTACAGATCAGCTGATAATAACAACGTTTCCCGATTGAAGATATCTTTATTTTTTGATTAGCTACGTGGTTTTTAGTGAAGTACGATTTTTTGGTTTGTCAAATTTCAGAGTGAATGACCTGAAGGAACAACGACTTGCTGTGAAATGTTGTGTTAAACTTGGAAAATCTGCGACTGAAACATTTGCTAAACTTAACACGGCTCACGGCGATGTTGCTATGAAGCGTAAGCCATGTTTCAAGTGGCATTAACGTTTGAAGGATGGTAGACAGTCGATTGAAGACGATGAACGTCTTGGACGTCCTTCCACAGAAACTGAAGACCCACACGGGGACAGAATCAACACCCTGGTGAGGGCAAATCTACGTCTGACCATTAGGGAGCTTGCTGAAGAGTGTGGGATATCAGTTGGATCTTGTTACGAGATTTTGACCACAAAATTGAAGATGCACCGCATTGCTGCAAAATTTGTGCTACGCTTGATGATGGACAACCAAAAAGCCAATCGCGTCTGGGTTTGTCAGGAACTGCTTGATCGTTCAGAAGAAGATGAACACTTCTTGTAATGGATCATATCACACCTGACCTTGCTCCTTGTGACTTTTTCTTGTTCCCCAAACTCAAAAGACCCTTCAAAGAAAGAAAATTTGAGTCGATTCCCGAGGTTAAGCAAATGTGACGAAGGAGCTGAAGGACATTACAAAAGAAGAGTACCAGGACTGTTTCAAAAAGTGTAATCACCGTTGGGGTAAGTGTGTGCATTGGGGAGGAAAGTACTTTGAAGGGGACGCTGACTTGTAACTTCTGAATAAAGTACATTTTGTTTTATGACGTCAGTCTGTGTATTTTTTGAACAGACCTCGTATATAATGTCTCCATTTTTTTTCTCGGGGTTCTACCTGTGTATAGTACACCAGAATTATTGTAAAATGGTTATTCTTAGTTGCTCATGCACTTTCATAGTTGTTTCCCAGGAAGTGAGTCCATCTAGTCCAGCGAAGTAGATTGTCATTTTATTATAATTCAGTTTATATTCACAATGGTGACAGAGCAGTACGTTTTACGGCCATATTTTTATTCAGGGGTTGTGTTTAGTGTGTGCTAATTACATTTGTTCAACATAAAAGACAACTAAACTTAAGACAGTGACTGTAACAATTGAACAAAAACTTCAAGTCTTGTTTTGTATCGGTAAAAACATCGATTTCTATAGTTACCCCACCTAAAACTTGTTTTACAGACATTTTAAAACTGATTCTGCTTAATCCAGACATTCGGTGTTCCAACTGGGTCCAGTCTCTGGTTAAGTGACTGTAAAGTGTGGTTAAATGCAGTAAATCAGTATAGTTGAGGGGTCCCCCCCCCCCCTAAAACCTCTGTCCAATCACCTACGTATCTAGGTCAAATTCTTGTGAGGTAATAAGACATATTTCAGTCAAATAAGTAGTGATAATTATTTGACTTGGTTTTTTATAATCTAGTAAGCAATTTTACCTTATAAAAGATCTTTATTTAATTAATATTATTTTCAATTAGAAATTTGAACAATATGAAGATAAATATAAAATTTTTAACTTGTAAGGTCTCTTACTCTGAATTAGGATACTAGAACTAGTTCAGATATGAGCACAACCTAACTTATTTTAAATTTTTATAAAATTTCTAGCTGTATTTACATTTTTTAAAAAAAATGTTCCTGCAAGAAAACTGGGGGTAAATATGACAATACATAAAATAAATAAATATATTTTTATTAATTTACTTTTAAATAAGTTATAAAAAAAATTACAATTTATATAAAACATTTTCAAAATCACACACATCAAACAAAAATAAATATTATATTTTTACTCTCACTTAGCTATATGTTTATTTATGAATTTCTAAATTTGGTTATTTGAGATCAGTTTTTCATTTATTAATTATATATTGTTTTAATGACCATTTGATGACATTCTATTGAAGCAATACATTTAAACATTCTGAAATAGTCTCTCAACATTGTTGATACATTTTGATGTTAATAATAGATTATATTATGAAAACAGAGGGTTGTGTTTAACTAGACGGGGGGGGGGGGGGGGATATATATACTAACTTAAGAAGCACATATAGAGGACTATTAACTCGCATTAACTCATTACACCCACATATTAACTCAAGTATAATCTGTTTCATTTTCATATAGTCCAGGAGATAGTTTGCTTAAAAGTGACTGACTAACATCAATCTCTAAAACAGTGGTTCTCAACCTATGATGCACGTACCCCTTGGGGGTACTAAAATCTGTAAGGGGTACACGGTAAACTAAAAAATAAGATTAATTTGTTTACTTTTCCGTCTGATAAATAAAAATTTGTTTGTAAAATGTCAATTAATAGTACATTACGCGTCGAGTGTGGAAAGTAGCATTTTGCATGCGAGTGTGGAGTTTGCACCCGAGAGATAGCGAGGGTAGTAAAACCACACGAGCAATGCAAAATGCCGTTTTCCCACGAGTTGCGTACCGGACTTTATCTACGATTGTTAGATTTAAATAAAAACTTGCTGTATGTAAGTTCGTATCTCTTCTCTTGATAAAGATGGCATTAATCTTGAGTTGTATTTTTTGCCGAATTAATTATTTCTGGAGGAGTATTATTCTCTACATTTTCGTCAAAGCCACTTGATTCATTCATTGTTTTTCACTAAAAACTCATTATAAACAGTTACTTTAATAAAAGAATAGCAAATTAGTTTTGTTAAATGTAAACAAACTCGCTAATCGTGCGTAAAGCTGAAGAATTCCTCTTCTTTACCGCCCTAGGGTGGTAAAGAAGAGGAATTCTTCAGAACTATAAGACGCGCATGCTCAATGAATACAAGTACGTAAAGAATCACTCTCTACGCATCTAAACAGAGATACAATGTTTATATTTCGTATCAATCGTAGATAAAAAAAAATTGTTTGGAATTGAAATTAACAATTCATAGTTGTTACTATGATGAAGCAATATTAGCAGGAGTTAAACAACACTTAATCTAATATAACAAGTATTAATTAAAATTAGGTATTTTTTGTTAGGGGGTACGCACAGTAAATCATACACAATTTGTTTATGTCCTCCAGTAATATCTGGTTGGTTAAGTTCATATGTGGGCCATAATGATCGGTAGAGAGGAGACATGTCACCCATTTAGGTGGACAATGTCATTTTTATGATCCTGAGTTAAAAATTAGTTATAGACCAAACATTTTGTGTTGATTTAAGTTCGGTTAGAATTCAGAATATCAAATTCAGTCTCTTCTGAAATATCTAAATTTATATTAGAACTACACAACATCATAATAATAATGAATTGTTTAAGCATTCATCGGCATTAATCTATTTAATAATGATGATAATAATAATAATTAACAATGGATTGTGGAACTTGGAGGCAAAGATTATTAATATAATTTATTGGTCTATATAGAGAAGAGTGGATCACATTAAACAGGTGTCAAAGAGACAATTTTCTTACGGTAGTGTTCAAGTTTGCTTCATATAATTTACAAAAAAGTTTGTGTGAAACAATCATTATGCTATTTTGGATATTAGAGGTACCAGTAAAATAAAATAAAGCTCAATCCAGTTAATATTGTTTAAGCTGACAAAATAATTACTACAGTTTGCACGTTAGGAATTGTGACTTCGGACATCGCTGGAAAATCCAATAAATTAGGGTGGGGAGCCAATGAGAGGTCAGGATTTTGAATTCTAGAAGGTCGAGCCAACTAGACAAACAAAAATATCACTGGCCCCACCCCTCCCACAGTCCTAGTGGCTTTATTTTTTCTCTCATTTAGGTTGCCCAATCTGAGTGTCACAATTCACAACTTGTAACGCTCATACTGTAGACACATACTAGCTTACTGTTATGTCAAACTTTGTCAAGCGTTATTTTATAAACTCAAAGGGGTTTTTAGGTGTTTTTAATGTTCATTTTATGTACAGTTTAATTCGTGAATGCGGTTTATCAAACATGTTCGTAGTCAGAAGTATCAGTGGTTATGGGGGGAGGGTCTCTCCTTCTTCTACCCCCCTGACGACTTGTTCTTGGAGGTCTTTCTTCTTTCGACGACACATTGATTTTACTGCAGCAACAAGTTATCGTCCAACCACAAGTTACTAATACTACTACAGCTAGAATGGCTGCTGTCCAAATCTTTTCTGCTTGACTCCATTCGTATATCATTTCCTCTTCTCTTGTTCCTATAAGTTAAATTGTATTTATTAAATTTTTTACCCATTTCAATTTTGGTTGTCCCCTTTAATTTTAATAAGTAATTTCTTCGTATTGTGTCAATAGGGGTTTTTCTTTATAAAAAATAAAAAATGAACTAATTCATTTTTGTTTTTTAAAAAATATGGTTATATTTCGTCCCTTTTTAGGACATTTTCAAACCTTTTTGGGTAAAAATTCTTTAAAAAATAAATAAAATTGCAGGAGTACTGCAATAAGTCAAAAAAGATTTTTTAATATAAAAACTAATTATCACATATGGAGTAACTCGTCAATAAAGAGTCTTAACCAATTAAAATAAATTAAAGGAAAAAGGTGAGTCACTTCACAAAGGGATCTGATCCGGAGCCCGCTCTTACACGTCCGGCTAGTTTACCCTCTTCCAGTCGTCCAATCGAGCTGAAACTTGGCACATAGACTCTCTACCACAAACCATTTTTAACCAATTAATTAATTTTTCAATTAAATTAAATTTTTATTTTATTTCTATTACTTAATTTTTTCAATATTTAATTAATCCATTTATTTTTAAAAAGTTAATTAATTAAATTGAAAAATTAATTAATTAATTAATTTGTTAAAATGTTTTTGTGGTAGAGAGTCTATGTGCCAAGTTTCAGCTCGATTGGACGACTGGAAGAGGGTAAACTAACCGGACGTGTAAGAGCGGGCCCGGAAGGGTGTCCATGACCGATTTTTTTCCCATGTAAAGCCAGTTCGGATAATTGAATGTTCAGATATCTGAAATTTGGATAATCTGTGCTCTACTGTTAACAAAAGTATTATGTAATATATTCAATATTCATATACAGAAAAAAAAAATCTTCCAATTTGTATGTATACGTTTGATTTTGCATCAAGTAGAAGGTTGGTATTTAACTTTTGTAAGCTAAATTATTTAAAAGTTAAAAAAAAACAACAATAAAATCATATTTGACTAAGAACAACTTCCTTAGATGTTTTATCTGGTTTTAGTTATCTTTAAAAAAATGTAATATTACTTACTTGGAGGGGCTATATACGGTGTTACGAAAACAGTGCTTTCCCTCAGTTGTATGCCGAACTGACTAGTAACAATGCAACAAACGTAATTCCCTGCATCACTTGATTTAGTCCTGTTAATGGTAAGTTTGCCAGAGAATTCATTTCCTCTTCTTTCAAATGGATACCAGTCTAAAGGCTACAACAATGTTACACATCAGTTAATAAATATGTATATTTACCATGTTAAATAGAAGCATAATTGATTTTTCTTTAAATGATCGCTCTATTTAAGTTTAACTAGCGAGAAATTTTGATGTTTAAAATTCAGCATCATTTCAAGATGGTTACTTAAGAGGGTTTATACTTGTCAGGCAGCTTATACAGGGTTATTACAAATGATGTTCCTGATTTCAATTGAAAATATTACTGGATTAATATGTTTTAAGACCACTTAAGTTGGTACCACTGGAAAGAAAAACTCCATTAAGTTTTTTTTACATTCGTTTGGGTACATATCAGCTGTTTGTTAAGTCAGTATTGTGTAATGGCTGAATATGAAGACAGGAAAGCATTTTTGATTATCACATTAACCAATCAGTTATTAGTGTGCAACTAGAGCCATTTTAACCCTGAAATGCTAATGGTAGTGGAATCGACGAGCACAGTTTGAACCATAACCTTTTATGCTCGTATGCGATGGTGATGGGTACCCCATCCTTCTGCAGTGCTTGCACTGGTGAGTAACACACCTGCTAGAGTAGCGGTAGTAGTCCTTTTGAGCATACACTTGTTTTCTGGCAAATTCCCGTCAAAAATACTTCGTCGATTCGACTTAAGTTTAGTAATAAACGTAGGGAATTAATTGGTCGTTGAATGAGCCTATAGCCTGGGAAAATGGGCCTGGGATAAGGGGCAACAGGCCTAGGGGTAAAGGGCAATGGGCCTAGGGTAATTGGCCTTGGGCCAGAGACCAATGGCCGACAATCTGGGGCCTGAGCACTTAGCAAAGGGCCTAGGGCTTTTAGCCTGGGCCATGGGACCTGGTGCATTAATGTTCACTCCATTTCAGATTCTTCTGATGTTCCTACTAAGTTATTTGTCATCAAATGTTTGTATATCTCACTAAAAGATTTAATAATGAGTTCTTGATAGTTTTCTCTTTATAAAAGTGTAGTTTCAACCCAAAAAATATATTTTCCGCCTATGTTTCGACGAATTTTTTCTATGTAATCGACGAAGGTTTAGTAATACCAGCCATCCAATTACCATTAGTATTTAAGGGTTAATGAAGTAATCACTCTATTGGCAAGTGGTACTTGAGTTTTAAGAGAAATGGCTGCATTTGTAACAAAGAAATCAACTGGAAGGAAGTCAGTGAGCAATGAAGTTGTAGAGCAGGTAAGGGCAAGTTTTACCGTAGTCTACAGAAATTTACTGTTAAATGCAGCAGAGAAATTGGTATACCACCAGCCTACAGTTTGGAAAATTTTACGTAAGCGTATAAAATTCAAACCTTAAATAAAACTACATATATGTACGCTTGAAATCACGAACATTTGTAATAACCTTGTACAGATATATTTTAAATTTATTTAAGTCTTGTATCAGTCTTTGGCTTTGCATGACTGGCCCACCCCTATATGTTCTCTTTTGTTTAATTGATGTTTTCATATTTTTCAGCACTGATGATGACCTTATAGAGGCTTTGAAAATAGATAATATAATTTTTATGTGGAGAGACTTTTCCTTCTATCTTTAATGATGACCTCCCCTAACACTCCATATTCTACCTTACATGTCCAATGGATGAATGGGGGGTTATCATGTTGGTCTATCAGCTTTAGTATTTGCCATTTGTAACACCATGGAGCCCAGTTTTCTCAAGTAGCGACTCATTTATATCTTAATTTAAATCAAATTATAATTATTATTAACTACGGGATACAGACAGAGAAAAATACACTCCAGCGCAGGGATTTGAACCTCGGGCCTCTATATGGGGTAATCTATATTCCCGTAGTTAATAATAATTATAATTTGATTTAAATTAAAATTTAATCTTTCCGTAGTATGAATACTACCAAAATCATAAAATATGAATTTCTCATTTATTGTGATGCTGCATGAATTATAACAACAAGCTATCAGGGACCCATATAAAGATGTTATTGAAACAAAACCTTTAGTCATATCTTTAAAAAAAATTAGGTCAAAAGGGGGACGGATTCCCCATACGCACCCACACATCAAGTTTTTCCACATAAACCTATATGATTTGCCATTTACTACACTATGTGCATTGCGAGTTGTAATGTTTGGCATAACTTTATTTAAACCTTTATATATTTTATATTTTCAAGTAAAAATAGTAAAAATTGTGATACTAAGAAGTTTAATATTTCAATACTTCAATACGTTTAGTCTTAATTTAATATATTTACGAAAAAACGGTCTGAGACAACTCAGACTAACCTTCTCATATACAAGTAAAGATTTCTTTGTCCAGTGTTTTCCATTAATTAGTTATTTCGGATTATCTTAGTTACATTTAATTATTATTATTATTATTTTATCAACATTTGTAATAAAAATAACCTCCCTAGCGGAGAATCGAACCGGGCCTCACACCGTCCGAGTTTAAAGCTATTGTCTCAAGAATTAGATTTTTACCGGGGAAACGACTTTCATGGTTAGATTTGTATCTAAATGGACTACATTTTACAATTTGTTTTAATCAAAATCGTAAGAACCGTTTTCGAGATTTTTTCATGTTTTACAAAGTTTTTGGGGTAGCGCCCTCAAAAATTGGAGCTAAAATTCATTTCAGGATTTCACCTCTGAATTATTCTGAACCTGAAACCCTGAACCTGAACCCTGCCAAATTTTCGGCTCCATGTGTCTCCACAGACTACAGACATTTTAAAAAAAAAACAAAACACTTTTTGGACCTCAAAACGTCTGAATCCATCAAAATCGAATTTTGACCCTATCACAATACTTTATCTTTTTTATGAACTACATATATGAGAAAGTAAAAGGGATAAAGGTAAATAAAAATGGTCCCAGCGCTGTTTAACGATTGCATTTCTACGTCGTAGTAAAGAGGCGTAAAGGCCTCTGGACAATGGTGTGCATTTGTATCTTCTTTCAACACATCTTCTATAATAATAATACTTATAATTTAAACTCCTGGATTGCTATTAACTTCAACAATCATAAACTTAATACATTTAATAAAAATAACATAAATACTACTACAAACAACATTCATACTTCTATCTATCTATTTTAATAGAGCCTTAAATTAAAGTATGCGCGTTACGAGTTGTGACTTTTGACACTCAGATTGGCCAACCATAAATGTGGAAAAAATAAAGCAACTAGGCTTGTGAGAGGGGTGGGGCCAGTGACATTTTTGTTTGTCTAGTTGGCCAGACCTTCTAGAATTCAAAATCCTGACCTCTCATTGGCTCCCCACCCTAATTTTTCGGATTTTCCCGCGCTGTCAAAAGTCACAACTGATAACTCTCAAACTGTAAACTCAAAGTGAGTTTTTGTATTACCTGATATGTTTTATTGAGATAAACAATGTGAGTTGGATTCCTCTGTTCGGATCTAGTCCTTGGTTCTGGAACTTGTTTAAACCATCGTACTATAGCAGGTACAAGACTCATTATTCTACATGAGAGACTCAGTTTAGTCATGGACATTACTTTAACTACAGGGCTGGGTGATTCCAGAAACACAGGATCAGAGTGTATTTCAGCTGAAAATTAAATAGATATGATAACAATTATTATTAAAAGTTTTCACTTAAAACTTTTGTAAGTCAACAATTTTTTCACTTTCATGCAGTTTTTAGAAGATTTGTGTATCAGTAGTTCTAGCTTTTATTTATTTGTTTTTTAAAAAAAATCTAATTTATTTTTAAATATGTATTACGTATTATTATTTGAGGAGCTTAGTATCAAAGACGGACAAGAGCACATTTCAAAATTTTACAGGAGAGCCGAAAAACTGTAGCTCAAATTCTACAGGTGCTAGAGCAATGATTTTTTTTCTGTAGATTCTTAATAGACTCAAAACTAGTTAGAAGTACTGAAAATGTGAATTGCTTTGATATTTTAGCTGCTAAATGGAGTTAAAAAGTGGAGTTGTCCGCTATTGAAACAAAAACAAGGTTTTGTCCGTTTTTGAAGCAAAATGACGTTGAAAATAATGGTTAGAATAATAATATTGGAGAAATAATTTTTTTTTTTCACGTTTTTCAGAGTTCTTAAGGAGTAGTGCCCCCAAATTTAGAGCTAAAATTGATTTCTCGATTGTCCCTCACTGTATCATTTTTCTAAACATGTATTACACAATGGTAGGAGTAGGTATTCAGATGCTAAAGCCCGCAGTGCATCATAGGAACGAGTTAGTAAAATGCAGCCTCCTGATTGGCTGTTTCGGTTATGTCCACTTTTGAAGCAAAACGTGTGTTGACTTGTCCATATTTGAAACAAAACTACAAATATTATTGCATTTTTACCCCTTTTCTGGTCGTTTTTGATGCAAATGGATAGCAGAATCTGATGCAGCAGCCAAAAATCTATAAGAACTAATCAATAACTGAAATTCGGAAAAAATGTTGAATGTCCGTCTTTGACACTAGGCTCCTCATTTATTTATTTTTACATATACAGTAGAACCTCGATAAGAAGTGTCTCAAGAGGATTAGGGAAACAGTCTTGTTATCGAGGTGCTCTTTTTGTTGAGGGTCGTTTTATCAAGGTTAATGGAATCACTAAACGCGGGGTGGGGTGGGGTTTTCAAATCTAGACTTGTTCAAGGTCAACCCATTACTGTAAAGAGTCGCGTTATAGAGGTTGACTTCTCAAAACGACTTATTATAGATGTTATGATTTACGTTGTGAATTGGCAAAAATCCGTGCTCAGGCTCCAAAATGCTGCGAAGGCTCCTGACAAGTATCCAGTAATTTAGGAAGGTTTTTATTGTTAAAATAATTTTCTTTTCTACTACACTAAACTATAATATTTATGTATTGTTAATAATCATAGATGGGTGATTATTCTGAGAGGCACTCACAAATTTATTCAGATTTTATATTCCAGTATTATCTCTTAATGTTAAGTCAATGTTTCATCATGACCCATCAGGGGCATTATTAATATAAAACTAGAAATGAAAATAAAACAATTCCAATTACCCAGAATATTTAATTTCAAGGTTATAATTACAAACATTAACAAAACATAATATTAAAGGTGATAATAAAAAAAATATAATCGTAAGTTACAAAGCTTGCGGACTGTATTTATTAAGGATATTAAATTGGAAAATAATATAAATTTGTTCTTGAATATAAGGTATAAAAAAGGATAGCTTAAATTATAAAAGTACAATACCAGGTAAGTATATGAAGATATAGGCATAAATTAGGATGGCAGAGATAGGATAATTCACAGATATGATTCACAAATTGATACACAGATAGAAAATGTTTTAAGATATAAAAATATTAAAGATATTAAAGTAAATATAGACAATCTAAATAAAAAGGAATGAAAACATAATGTGATGAGTAAGTACTTATGAGGTAATACAAAAAACAATGCCTAGTCAGGTTTGATAACCAGGCAAGAAAAGAATATAAAAATAACTTAAATCTAAACAGAGATTAACTAAACAAAATTATAAACAATGACGATAACTGATTATTTTTAACTAACTACAGGATTAAACAGTCAATTTTATCTAAATATAATAATTTAGTCTTAATCTGGAAGTAAAGGGTGGAGTGCGGCAGACGTATGAATTTGAAGAGGGGATTGCTCCCTTCCTATAGGTCCTAGTTGAGAGTAGGGTCGTTTGAAAGAGGGGGACGGGAAGTTTATGTTCCACGTGGGTTAAGTCGCCAATGGAGTGGTTTACATAAACTTTTTGCAAGACAGATTTCCCGGGGCCTCTTATCTCTTTAAGAGGCGATTTAAACTGGCCAGCAAGATTTGGCTCCTTGTGATTTTTTTTTTGTGGGGATACCTTAAATCCGTGGTGTACAGCGATCGTCCCAGAACCCTGGAAGCCCTCAAGAACAACATTCGAGCCAAAATTGCCGAAATTCCCTATGGAAATGCTAGAAAGAGTGCACAAAAACTTCGAAAAAAGGCTTAATCAGTGTTTGGAGTGTGAGGGGAACCACTTATCCGATACTTTGTTTAAATCTAGGTAAATTTAAATTTCCCATGTTATTTTCCATGTTGTGTTATCAGGAAAAACATTTTTAAAAATTATTTTGTAACATTCTGTGTTTTATTACATTTTCAAATTCATACGTCTGCCGTGCTCCACCCTGTATTTTGAGTTTTTTGGTTTAGTTAGGTTTAGAAAATCTGTGTTGTCTTAATTAAAAAATTGTGTATTAAGATTGACTTAAAATTCATTAAAAAAAAATTAATTTGCATAATTGCATGACCAAATAGACCACGGTTGAACTTCACTTGTTGTTGCACAAGTATGCACTTGGGAGCCAACAATACGCGTATGCATTGCTGGTCAAACAAACGACACAAAATGAAGGGTGTCCAGTTCAAAAAGTAAGTGGCATTTTAATCAAGATAGTGTGTTTGTGGATACTAATATTAGTTGTAATATACTTTAAATAAATACTACTGAATTATTTTTATTTATAATACCTTTAAGAACAGTTACATGATATGACATAAGATGTCTTGCTTCCAATGTGTAGCCAGGAGTGGCTGGAATAGTTGTTTCATAGCATGAATATAGTCCACCTTGATTTAATTTGATCTTATCCAAACGAAGCCATGGTTTGCAATTGCTTCCACATAAAGGTAATCCTCTTCCACTACATTCACTGAATTTACATTTCTGAAAATAATATAGATTAATAAAATGTATAAATAATGATTAATAGCTTTCCAATTTACTTTACTAATTCTGAACACCAAAGATCTTTTCTCTCACTTCATGGCGAAGCCGAGAATGTGTAACGATATTATTTTTAGTTTATTATCCACCCGGTAAAATTTCTGTTTAAGAAAAATTTAGGGGCGGATCGATGTTCTGGTAAACTGTTAGGAGGTATTTTTATTTATTATTTTAGGGCAGTCGCTGATTAGTTAGTATTCTTTCTTTGGTAGTTCTTTTGTTTTGTTCTTCTTTTTCTTTTTTTTTGGGTACACTGGGTGATCCTGAGAGGTTAGGTGTCTCTGTGATCTCGTGATGCGAGAGGACATTGTTAGCTGATGACTATGTGAAGTTCATAAGTTCAGTTTAGTTAGAGTTAGAGGTTTTTGGCAACTTTGGACCAGGATTTAGGGAGCAGAACACGATAATCGTGGATTCTTCTAGGTTTCCCCTGTTGGAGGCGCTAGTGACTGTTTCCGGGCCAAAACACCTGTACCGACGACTCTTTTGGAAGTAGGACCTGTGCCACCCTCAAATAGCCAGCATCGAAGTTTCAAATCCGATTGTGATCGTGATCACCCATACCCTCTCCATCACTCTCTCTCAAGTAAGGTCGACGAATTTTCCTTAATCATCATAGGCTTCGACCCCTTCCCCCACTTCATCTAGGGTCTTCCACCTTCACTCCCACACACCACCCTGCCTTCACTCCATAATTACATTTTTATTTTCTATTGTATAAACCAATTATTATTTCATCACCTTGCAATAGCCCTATCCGTTAAATAGACTAAAACAATCAATGGTTATTATTAATATTTTATCTGAGCAGAGGACTGCTTGTAGGAGGTGTTTGTGATAGGGCCCTAAGGTGCACCAAGTTTGATTTATAAGAACTAATATATATGTATATAATACAGATTTCAGTTGCCACTTGACCTCCCAGGATTGCCTGGAGAGTTATTTCTTATTTTGTGGATTCATTTAATTTTTTTTTTATACAGATCTTTTATTAATTATTTTATTATTCTTTTACTGGGCAAAGCAAAGAGTGCGGTTAACTGGCACAATAAAGAGTGTTCTTTATTTAACTCATTAGTTCAATTTATGTCATTTTATTTTATAATATCTCACCTTATAATTTATTTTCCCTGGATTCCTCATTCTCCAGTTTCCCTTTTAGTCCATTTTTCCCTTCCTTCTTGTCCCTTTTAAGTTACTCCAGTAGTGCTTAAACTTCCTAGTTCCTGGTCCTTTGTTAGCATATTTTTTTTTCTCATTTGAATGAGGTGGCGTCCAATTTTCATTTTACTTAACTAAGTAGTTGTTCAGCAGTCAGACCAGCCGTAAGAACCTGCCCATTTTACAACCGACTGAGTTGGGTTATTATTTTAATTAACGTGGTAGAGCCCATTGAATTTGGGGCTACATAAATTAGCGCCCAGAAACGTGGGGCCTGGAAAAATTTGGTCTTTTTATTATCATTTATTTTGTCTGCAAGGTATTTTGTCTGTTTTGTCATTTTTATTTTGAGTTAAATGTATGAGTTATCACAGTGATTACTGGGCCCGTATATGGTAAAAATAACAAAAATATATCTTTATTTATTAATATATATCTCATATCTTACCTTATTGGTATTTAATATCCATATTGTAAATATAATTTTGTATCACTTTAACATATTTTCATTTATCCGTATCTGGTATTTAATGTACACTATCTTCAGTTATTCTTGTACGAGGTTCGGGATCAGTTGCGGTATCACTACATTTTCTCTTCTATCTGTAGGTATTGTAGTAGGGTTTAAATAAGGTAGTTCTGTAATATCACATATTAATTTATTTAATAGAAGAAAAATCTGTAGAAGACAGTTTGAGGAGTCAGTAACGGCTTGAGGTTTGTTTACATCGGAGAGGTAATAGCGTGGTTTGATTCTTTCTCTTTTTCAGCGGTAGAGAAGAAGTCAGGGTTGCCAGTCCTTTATCGCACTGGAGCGCTGAAAGAGCTATACGAAGACCTACGTCTCTATATATTTTTGCCCATAATTTTTGGGGTTTTATTTGTTTTACTCTGTTTGGAGGATTTTGGATAGCATCTTTAATGAAGAAGTTTTTGTATTTTATTATTTAATATTAATTTCTGCTGACATTTTTTATTTTCTGCTCTGAGTCAGACGAATTAGGTTAATCTTTAGTTTTAACGGGGTTTAGGTTTAATTTTAAATTTAAGGTATGAATGAGAGTGTGAATTTTTAGTTCTTAGAATTAATTTTAAGGAATTGTTAGGAAAAGGGGGCGGTACCGCCAAATACAAATTTATAACACATAGTTTCTTTGTTTTTTTACTGGAATGTATTATTTAATTACATAACTAATTATATTTTATTTGACAAATTTAACTTTAATAAAATTAACTTCTACAATAATTATAAATAACGTAACCTAATAATAACTTAATTACAGCTTAATTATACAAAAATAAAACTTAAAACTAAATATAACATAAATTAACTTATAATTTAATTTTAAAAACTGTTATTAATTTTTTTAAGTATTTCTCTTTGTGAGTCGAGAGTACTTGAATATATTCTTTGTTTACATCATTTTCAGACATACAGTTATTTTCCTTTGTTTATACTTTATCATTTCAATTTTTCCTTTAATAATTTTAATCTTCTATTATTGGTGGTATTTAGCCATTGGGGTAAATAAATTTTAGATTTTAAGTTTAATTTTAGGTCAACGACTTATTAGAACTCAATTGTAATTTTTATTTTAAATATTTTTTTCGATTTTTTTAATTTGATTGTTTTAATAGGTAATTACTTTACCCATCCTAAATTCATTATTAATTCGAGTTTTGATTTTCTGAAATTCAATTTATCATTTGTTATATTGTCAGTTATAATTTAGCCTTTTTATTTTACAATTATATTTTTTTCCTTCTTCAAGATGGATGTAGATCGTCTACAAAAAGATGAATTGGAGTATGAACTGGAAATACGTGGTGTTACCGGTCATACTACTGTCGAAAGTATGCGCCAAGCCCTTCGCACATTATTTAAGATGGAGCGAGAACATATGGCAACGATTCCAGAATCGCCTTTGAAGAAAAGAGACCCTGCCATTGAAATTGAAGTTCTGCAGACTAAGATCCCTAAATTGGAATCAAGGATCTCTTGCTTTAAAGGACAAACCCTGGACAACGATTACAAAAAGATAATGACCCTTTTTGCTCACATGATGTCCCGATTAAATAGATGCCACATCCCCGACGAATCTCCATTACTAACGGATAGAGCGGAACTGGCGAATAAGATGGTAGCACTTAAGAGTCAGTTTGACTCTAAATTAAAACTGGATGAAGAAGAGGTAAGATCTGAGTTAGAAGTTCCTTCAGAACCAGCTAAGAAGACTCGTTCTCTCCTTGTCCCTCCACCGAGTACTTCTGGGGTTAAGAAATGTTTGGTTCCCGAAGAGAAAAGCACAGAAACACCCGAACCAGTACCCACTAATCCTTTAACTTTGGAGGACCTCTTAAGGTCGTTAAACGTTGCTCCTCGAACGACTGACGGGAACAGGAAGGTGGTACCCACAAGCAAGTGGGGAATTAAGTTTTCAGGCGACGGGAAGGGAAAATCGCTTCGGTCCTTTCTAGAAGACATCGAGGTGTACAGCCGAGCCCGCAATGCTACACATCGCGACCTATGGAGCGGGGCACTTGACTTTTTTGAAGGTCCAGCGCTTCAGTGGTTTAAGTCAGTCTTCCGCGACATTTCTTCCTGGCCGGAGTTAGTGTGGCTCCTAAAGGAAGAATATGAAGACGAAGACTACACTGTGGAGCTTACCGCCGAGATGTTAAGTCGGACCCAAGGTCAAGAAGAGAAATTTGGGGACTTCATAGCCATAATGAAGACCTATTTTTCGAGGCTAGAACTTGGTGAAGAGGAACAGCTTCGGGTCTTACAACGAAACGTAACCCCCTATTTCTATGACCGCCTGCGTCAATACTCTGTTGAGAGTGTAGCGGATTTTGTAAAGTTAGGTCGGCGAATCCAGGGTGACAAGGCCCACATGGAAAAATATAAACCTCCACCTTCGGCAAGGAAAACTTTGCTTGAGCCAAACCTTGCTTATGCAGGCGGTTCTACTGGTAAAACCGCGAGCTGCAGTGAAGTTAGTGTGGATAAGCCTGCCCCTGAACGCTACAATCCCCGGAGCAACTACTCGCGACCGAGCAAAAGTTCAGTATTTCCGAAAAGTGGTCCGAACCATAGCCAGTCTACACAACGTCATCGACAGTGCTACAATTGCGGAGTGGAAGGACATTTCTTTTATCGCTGTCCTAAGTTAGGGTTTTGTGGAAGATGTGGAAACAAGGACTTTTCCAAACCAAGTTGTCCACGTTGTCCTCGAACATCGGCAGAGGGAAACGACCACGGAAGACGAAAGTAGAGAGACGGCTTCGTCTTCCTCTCGTAGCTAGGAAGTCTCAAGATAAGGAGAGGTCACATTGGTTAGAGATTGTAAGTAAGTTTTGTAGAAACGAACACGTTAGTGGATTGATAACCTCTACTCATGGTGATCCCAGACCTTACCTCGAAATATCGGTTCTAGGGTTTCCGATGCTTGGACTGCTGGATTCCGGTGCCTCAAAGACTCTAGTTGGCGGAAATGGATGGGAGATATTACAAAGTTTAGGTTTCGAGCTTGAAGCGTCGACAGATTTTAAGTGTACGGTCGCGGATGGACGACAATGTAAGATCATTGGTAGTGTAGACGTCCCCATGACACTGGACGGTAAGCTGAAGGTGATCCAAACCCTGGTTGTTCCAGCGATTCCCTCCACTCTTATATTAGGATTGGACTTCTGGAAAACCATGGAAATTATCCCGGATTTGATCAACCACCAGTTCCAATTCTCCGATAAGGTTTACCTTTCCGAAGTCGTGGTTTCACAAGACCATTTAACACAGGAAGAGAGGGAGCTTCTTAAGCGAGTCACGGACGATTTCTTCGCACAGATGGGAGCTGAGATAGGTTGCACTGATTTGGTGGAGCACGTCATCGATACCGGCGACGCTGCTCCCATCAAACAGCGTTACTACCCTGTTTCACCCAAAGTTCAGGAGAAGATGAACGCCGAGTTAGAGCAAATGTTGAGTCAAGGAATCGTCGAACCCTCGAACTCCCCATGGTCTTCTCCGATTGTAATGGTGCTTAAACCTGATGGAACATATCGCTTTTGTGTGGACTTCCGGAAGGTCAACGCCGTCACTAAAAAGGATGCCTATCCGTTACCCTATGTGTCACACATCTTAGACAGGTTGAAGAATGCCAGGTACATTTCCAGCCTGGACATCAAATCAGCCTATTGGCAAGTACCTGTAGCTGAAGCGTCTAGGGAAAAGACGGCCTTCACTGTACCGAGTCGGGGCCTATTTCAATTCACGAGGATGCCCTTTGGACTCCACAATAGTCCTGCAACGTGGCAACGCTTGATAGACAGGGTGCTAGGTGCAGATCTCGAGGTATACGTGTTTGTCTATCTCGATGATATCATCATCTGTACCTCAGACTTCGAGACTCACACGCGTGTCTTAGCCCTTGTTCTATCAAGATTGCATAAAGCAGGGTTAACCCTAAATCGGGAGAAGTGCAAGTTTTGCGTGTCACAGTTAAAGTACTTGGGCTACGTCGTTGATCACTGTGGCTTAAGAGTCGATCCCGATAAGATCAGCGCGATCACTCAATATCCAGCTCCAAAGACCCCGAAACAGCTACGACGTTTCTTAGGAATGGCGTCATGGTACCGACGTTTCGTGCCAGACTTTTCGACCATAACATCACCGCTGACGTCTCTTCTAAAGAAAAGTTGTCGTTGGAACTGGTCTGAGGAATGTGTGCAGGCGTTCAGACAACTAAAGGAACAGCTAATCTCAGCACCAGTATTGACTTGTCCCGACTTTGACAAGCCCTTTATTGTCCAAACGGATGCCAGTGAAGTAGGGTTAGGTGCCATTCTGTCCCAGGAGTTTCCCGAAGGAGAAAAGGTTATAGCTTTCGCCAGCAGGTCGCTGAACAAGCTTGAAAGGAAGTACTGTGCAACGGAGTTGGAAGCGTTGGCTGTACTTTGGGCCGTAGAAAAGTTCAGGTCCTATCTGGAAGGTCAGAAGTTCTTGGTTGTGACGGACCACATGGCTCTTAAGTGGTTAATGGACTTAAAGGAACCAAAGGGAAGATTAGCCAGGTGGGTTCTCCGTCTACAACAATACGACTTCCAGATAACACATCGTCCAGGAAAGTTACACGTTGCAGCGGATGCCCTTTCTAGAGCTCCTGTAGATGCGGTTACCGTTGAAGAGACCAAGGTGACAGACAAGTGGTACCTAGGAATGCTTGAAAAGGTGAAGCTCGCACCCGACAAGTATCCTCTTTGGGCTATTAGCGAAGAGAAGTTGTACGCTAATAGGTCCGGAAAGAAGAATGTTGGTGAAGAGGCTATGTGGAAGATCGTGGTACCAAAGGAGCGACGGAAGGAGGTGATAGCGGAGAATCACGACTCACCAATGGCGGGACATCTGGGTTCTTTTAAAACGAAGAAGAGGGTGATGGAGAGGTATTACTGGCCGGGTATGGCAGCCGACATCTCCTCTTATGTGAAGAAGTGTCACACGTGTTTGGCCACGAAGAGTGAGTCAAAGAAACCAGCAGGTTTGATGGGCCACCAGAGAGACCCTGGAGCGCCATGGCGAATGATCAGCGGAGATCTGATGGGTCCGTTTCCTCGTTCCTCCAATCAGAATTGTTATCTACTTGTGATCGTTGACTGTTTTACTAAGTACGCTTTGCTCCATCCTCTTCGAAAAGCAGATGCAAAAGCAGTGAGCAAGTATATTGAGGAAAAGGTTTTCATGATGTTTGGAGTTCCTCAATATTTTATAACAGACAACGGTCCACAGTGGCGTAGCAACGAATTTCAATGTAAGATGGCTGACTACAAGGTGAGAATATTGTTCAATCCTTTATATCACGCCCAGAGCAATCCAACTGAGCGTTACAACCGCACCATCAAAACGATGATTTGTGCTTACGTAAAAGAGAACCACAAGCACTGGGACAAATATCTTCCCCAGCTTGGATTTGCTCTGAGGACGGCCGTGAATGAGTCAACGGGATTCTCACCTTCGTACTTAACCTTCGGACGTCTACTTCACCCGACAGGAGAACGAGTACCGGACGCCGAAGACCCTCTAGTGAAACCTCCAGATCCGATCGCTGAGCAGACTGCAAGGAATCTGAAGAAGCTGCAAGAGACCATCCATCGAGTCAGAGAAAATCTAAAGAAGGTTCATGAAAGGAATGCTCATACCTATAACTTGAGGAGGCGACCGCTAGAGTTTCAAGTTGGAGATGTGGTGTGGAAGAAGACGCATTTCCTTTCAGACGCCTCGAAAGACTTCTCTGCTAAGCTCGCACCGAAGTTTGTCCGATGTCGCATAGTAGCCAAGATAACCCCTCTTGTGTACGAGGTAGAGGATGAGCAGGGCAAAAGACTCGGGCGTTGGCATGTGAGTGAGCTAAAACCAGAACCTCCTTAAATGCAGCTGTCACAAAATTGTTTCATCAAGAGGAATACATCTTTATTTTCTTTGAATATGAGGGTTTATTTTTTTTTTTTTTAAAAAAAAGAGTGAATGTTTTATGCTTTTCATTTCTATTTTTTTGGGGGGGAACTCAGATTATGATGTTCATATTCATTTTATGATTTTATATTGGTTTAGCATTTTCTTTTCGGAAGTCTTAGAGAACTTACGTCCTCTTAAGGAATAATTTCTTTTTGGAACTTATTTTTTATTTTTATAAAGTGTTTTTTTTTTTTTACGAGGGGAACTCGTTTGTAACGATATTATTTTTAGTTTATTATCCACCCGGTAAAATTTCTGTTTAAGAAAAATTTAGGGGCGGATCGATGTTCTGGTAAACTGTTAGGAGGTATTTTTATTTATTATTTTAGGGCAGTCGCTGATTAGTTAGTATTCTTTCTTTGGTAGTTCTTTTGTTTTGTTCTTCTTTTTCTTTTTTTTTGGGTACACTGGGTGATCCTGAGAGGTTAGGTGTCTCTGTGATCTCGTGATGCGAGAGGACATTGTTAGCTGATGACTATGTGAAGTTCATAAGTTCAGTTTAGTTAGAGTTAGAGGTTTTTGGCAACTTTGGACCAGGATTTAGGGAGCAGAACACGATAATCGTGGATTCTTCTAGGTTTCCCCTGTTGGAGGCGCTAGTGACTGTTTCCGGGCCAAAACACCTGTACCGACGACTCTTTTGGAAGTAGGACCTGTGCCACCCTCAAATAGCCAGCATCGAAGTTTCAAATCCGATTGTGATCGTGATCACCCATACCCTCTCCATCACTCTCTCTCAAGTAAGGTCGACGAATTTTCCTTAATCATCATAGGCTTCGACCCCTTCCCCCACTTCATCTAGGGTCTTCCACCTTCACTCCCACACACCACCCTGCCTTCACTCCATAATTACATTTTTATTTTCTATTGTATAAACCAATTATTATTTCATCACCTTGCAATAGCCCTATCCGTTAAATAGACTAAAACAATCAATGGTTATTATTAATATTTTATCTGAGCAGAGGACTGCTTGTAGGAGGTGTTTGTGATAGGGCCCTAAGGTGCACCAAGTTTGATTTATAAGAACTAATATATATGTATATAATACAGATTTCAGTTGCCACTTGACCTCCCAGGATTGCCTGGAGAGTTATTTCTTATTTTGTGGATTCATTTAATTTTTTTTTTATACAGATCTTTTATTAATTATTTTATTATTCTTTTACTGGGCAAAGCAAAGAGTGCGGTTAACTGGCACAATAAAGAGTGTTCTTTATTTAACTCATTAGTTCAATTTATGTCATTTTATTTTATAATATCTCACCTTATAATTTATTTTCCCTGGATTCCTCATTCTCCAGTTTCCCTTTTAGTCCATTTTTCCCTTCCTTCTTGTCCCTTTTAAGTTACTCCAGTAGTGCTTAAACTTCCTAGTTCCTGGTCCTTTGTTAGCATATTTTTTTTTCTCATTTGAATGAGGTGGCGTCCAATTTTCATTTTACTTAACTAAGTAGTTGTTCAGCAGTCAGACCAGCCGTAAGAACCTGCCCATTTTACAACCGACTGAGTTGGGTTATTATTTTAATTAACGTGGTAGAGCCCATTGAATTTGGGGCTACAAATGTTATGTTTATATGTTAGTTTGTCACTTGATAGGTCAGTTATTCACATACTTCTCTTAATAAAAGTGGTCACCTATCAAGTGGTAAACTACGATCAACTCAGGATCATGAAAATCTCATGGTCCACCTTTCATGTGCCTATTGCCAGTGGCGGCGCGTGCCCTATTTAATTGGGTGGGCTAGACAAAGGGGGGTGTCATGCAGGGGAATCTAGCTACAATTACGACACTGAGTGTGATGCTATAGTAGGTCTTCATAAATATCTGCAAAGATATGATGGTACGAGATTTCTTTACATGTGGAAAACAGCTAATTGATGCTGCATTTGATCTCATGATCAATTAAGCAACAGCACTATGAGAATGTATAAAAAAAAGAAAATGTTTAACTATATACCCAAAAAATGCGTAAAATGTTATCGAGAACTTACGTTACACAAACCTCAGTCAGACTGTTTTATCTTTTTATAATTTGCATTATTGTTTTAAATTTAGCATCTGAAGTGATTTGCGCAATATATTTTATAATAAAAAGATCATAAATTTAATTTATAATTGCAAAAAAAAATTGGAAAAGTATATAATATATTTTATCTACGATTGGTACGAAATATAAACATTATATCTTTGTTTAGATGCGTAGAAAGTGATTATTTACGTACTTGTATTCATTGCGCAAGTTCTGAATAATTCCTCTTCTTTACCACGCTAGCGCGGTAAAAAAATTAGCGAGTTTGTTTACATTTAACAAAACTAATTGTTGCTGTTCTTTTATTAAAGTAACTGTTTATATCGAGTTTTTAGTGAAAAACAATGAGTGAATCAAGTGACTTTGACGAAAATGTGGAGAATAATACTCCTCCAGAAATAATTAATTCGGCAAAAAATGCAACTAATGAATCAATCCCATCTTTATCAAGAGAGAGATACGAACTTACATACAGCAAGTTTATTTTATCTGTATTTATTATTTAAATCTAACAATCGTAGATAAAGTACGGTACGCAACTCGTGCGAAAACGGCATTTTGCATTGCTCGTGTGGTTTTACTACCCTCGCTGTCGCTCGGGTGCAAAATCCACACTTGAATGCAAAATGTTAATTTCCGCACTCGACGCGTAATGTACTATTATCTATCCCACCACTGCTATCTAGTAGAGAGAATATAAACTAATTTTTAAGCCTAGTAAAACCTCTATTCTACCATCTTGCTCGGCGTGAGGGTTGGGGCTTAGCCCAAGACCCCTTCATATTTCCGTGATTCTAGCCGCGTGTAGGGGATGTTCCCTCCTCAACATGCCCAACCCCTTGGCCCACCGCTCGGGCATAACCTTAGGTATTAACTTGCCGCGCTAATAACCTTGGCCTCCTACCTCCTAACCCCGCAAGATTTCTCGCTATATGCTATGCTTTTCTACTGGTTATTTTAAACGATCTGGATCTACATACTACATACGATTGTACTCTATGAACACTAAAACTATATATATCTAATGTATGTATTTATTTGTGTTGACAGCTAAATAGTTTTTCTTTTCTAAATAAATAAAATAAAATAAATATATATATATATATTTTTTTTCTCATTAAGTTGGTGGGACTTAGCCCCACCTGCCCTTAAGGACGCGCCGCCACTGCCTATTGCCAAGCTATGTCCCGCAGATGAACTTAGCCGACCACATATTCTTAAAAGGCACCAAAAGATTAACTTGTATACAAAATTCTAGCTTGATGTTAGTAGCACACTTTTGCACGCTATCTCCTCAACTGTAAGCATTAATGCATTTTATTTTTAAATTCATATTATTGTTCTTACCACGAAAGTCCATGTAATGATAGTTGAATTGATTTCTTCGTCATCGTATCGGCACTTAAGCCTGGTACTGCTTCCCTCGGTAAGAGTGAACTTATTAACCTCATCTTTCTTACTTTCCCATTCTTAAAAAGAAAAAACAAATTATTACATTTCAATAATAATCTAAGTTTAATGGTTAAAAACCGGGACATTTTGGTATCCTAAAAAGTTTTTTCGTGACACCAGGATTTTAAGTCCAAAACCGGGACAATCTGGAAAACCGAGACTGGTAACCCTATTTTAATAAATTAATTTTTGTCGAACCTTTTAATAAATTCTCTTCTTAATTGAAAGACTTACTATAAAACTCGTCCATAAAAGTTTTTATAAATTTATTGAGTTATTATTCAATAGTAGGTACAGCTAGAAAGTAGGTTATTTTGCCTTCATTATTTATAACTTTCTCGTATTAAGATAAAGTATTGTTATGGCGCGAAAATTCAATTTTAAGATTTTTATGTAATTTACACTTTGGACCGAGTCCAAAAAAATGGTATTTGAAAAATGTCTGTCCATCGTCTGTCTGTCTGCACTGGGCCGATTTTGACGAAATTTGGCATACATGTTAAAAAAAAAAACATACCCTGAGGCTAAATCGAGAAATGAATTTTAGCTCCAAATTTGGGGGTGCCACCCTCCTAACACTCAGAAAAAATTATTTCTCGATAATGGTTCCGACAATTTTGTTTTTAAAAAAAATAATCTAAAAATGTAGTCCATTTAAATACGAATCTAATGATATAAGCCGTTTTCCCGGGAAAAATCTAGTTCCTGAGAAAATAGCATTAAATGTGGACGGAGAGAGGTCGGGTTCGATTCCCCGCCGAGGAGAAGTTATTTTTATGATACATTTTGATGAAATGTTCAATAATAATTAAATGTATCTACAAAAACATAAAAACTAATAAATGGAAAACGCTGGGCTAAGTAATTATACACTCATATATGAGAGTTGTCTCGGACCGATATATTATATGTTGTAGGTACCATATTAAGTAGTTTTATTTTTTAAATTTACATTGCAGTTGAAATATTTCAGTAAGTTGGCGTATTTATTACATTCAATTAAGTGTCGACTGTTAGAATTTAATAGAATGATTTGAATGAACTTCATTTTATCAACCTTTGGCTTTCTTTAGTACTAACAAGGATCTTTATATAAGATCCTTGAGTACTAAAGATATTTACCCTCTCGACATGTTGAGAGGTAATGACACTCCATCCCCCTCCCCCCCCCCCCCCCCCCCCCCTCCCTCTATGTTTTCTTCAACCATTAATTCTTGTATCCTGTATTATTCTTGAAGCCGAAGAAGACTTATAGGCTGTTTGACACATTTTGGATAGCATTAAAAAAGTTATCACCTTTACACCCTATCTGTATACACTAATATAGGGTCTGTAAATGGTTTTAAAATTAGCCTTGTGAAAACAAACAGATCCCGATGTCTTTGAATAGGAAGCAGACATTCATGAAATAGAAATGGGTCTTTGTTTAGAACAACCCTCTTATTTGTTTATTAGCTCATAAATCTTTGAAACTATCAATTCTTGCTGTATCAACAAACATCAAACTATTCTACCTTAATTTTTTTCCTTTTTTACCTTTAATTTATTTTCTCTCTATCCAAGTCCTTCGCATATATTGTTAGTATTTTTTTTTTGAAGTGAAACTTCTTTGGCGGCGGTAGAGTGAATTTTTTCATATAGTGACATCGTGTAACGAAGTTTGCGATTCGAGACTCATCCAAGTGTAACATTTTTACTGATTAATTGTATTATATCTATTTAAAGACCAGCAAATCAAAACAAACATTAATTTTTATTGGAATAAATGTGGTTGCCTTAGCGTAGCAATATTTTTTTTTTTTAAATTAAATTTCCTTTTTCTTTTTTTTTATCAAATTATAATTATTATTAACTACGGGAAACATACAGAGAAAAATACACTCCAGCGCCGGGATTTGAACCACGGGCCTCTATATCTGCCTCTATACTGGAAATATAGAGGCCCGTGGTTCAAATCCCGGCGCTGGAGTGTATTTTTCTCTGTATGTTCCCCGTAGTTAATAATAATTATAATTTGATTTAAATTAAAATTTAATCTTTCCGTAGTATGAATACTACCAAAATCGTAAAATTAAATTTCCTATTACCATTTCTTAATACTGAAATAATAAATTCGTCAAAAAATGAAAGAGAGCAATGCATTCTAAAACTTAAGTTTCACTTCTACAAAAAAAAAATTAAAATAGTATTAAAATAGTCTGCCAATTAGTGTGGCACATAGCTTCCTCGCGATTTATTTTTTATACTTAAATGATTTTATGTTTATACCAAAACCTATTATTTCAACCTATTATTGTCAAAATTATTTTCATTTTCCCCGTCTTTAAAATCTGTCATAATTATTTCGATTTTTTACATGAACTATAGTATCAATAAAGCAAAATTTAAAGAGCACTTGAAATTAATCTGGGGCTGCCTGCGGGCTACTTTAGACAAAAAAATCCAATAATTCATAGAAATCAAATCAGTACTTTTGAAGATATAGACGTAAATAAATGTATGTTTGAGCGCATGTGGAAGAGAAACAAATAAGCGTAGAAGGTTGAAACTTATATGGGACCAACAGTGAACTAATTATGACCTACCATACAAATTTAATTAAAATGGGACGTGTAGTTTTTAAAATATGTTGGTTCGCAAAAATTAAACGACACACAGACTCGAAACCAAAAATGTTCCCTGATGTCTGAAATGGATTTCTGTCTTGGAATTATTGAAATCGAAGACAATAATTTTTCGTTCTTCAAAACGATCACATAGCTTCCGTTACCTTAAGGCCACCCTACACGATCAATCTGATTGAATCAATCAGATTGAAGTAGATTGACAATCCTGCCTTCAATCACAAGGGACCCTACACGATCAATCAGATTGACAATCATTTTATGATATTTTTTGGCTAAAGTGAATTGTACGGTGCCATTGCCATTGAATTTTGTTCATCGATTTCGACATCTACCTGGTCTATAGTCAGAATGGTTGTTTTTCTTCAGAAAATGAGCGGAGCACCGCGAAGCTGCCGTTTAAAATTCTAGGGCAAAAACAATTTGTACTTTATTTCTGTAAACAGCACCGTACAATTCACTTTTACCTATTTTTTTTTAATGTTTTAATATTTCATTGCTTATAAATATGTACCTGAATAGAATTCTTTTATACCTGCTTTGTGATTAATTTTATTTTTATAATAAAATATAATTATAATTTGCTAATGTATAATTTGCTTTTTAAAATTATCTTTCTCTAGTCACTATCTTCATGTCACTAATTCAAAATGATAGCGAAGGCTATTCTATATTCCGTGACGCTGGATTGATAGGACAAAAGGAAAAACAAATTATGAAAAATAACTCATACATAAATTACAAGTACAAGTAAAAACATTTTTAAAAACAAGCTTTTATTCGTATTCTTCTTAGCAAACCCTTTCATTTGATACCCATATCATTGCGTGCTTAAAAAAGAGAGTCAAGAGACCTAAGGAAAGAAGTGTCCTCCATGATGGCACGCACCACGCACTGGACTGAAGAAAAGAATGATGAAGCCACTACACGGTCAGTCAGATTGACACAATCCCCCGCCACCCGCAGAATCCCCCACCACTTCACATGATTGAAGCTCGGATTTCAGAATGTCTGGAAATCCGTCAATCACATTCATCAATCCATCACAGTGGCGTAACTAAGAAATCCGGCGCCCCCCCGCAGCTGTTGAAAATGCGCCTCCTATAGCTAACAAAATGTAACCCCCCCCTTCCCCCCTACTTCTTTTTGTAAAAATAATTTATTTTGCAATTTATTTATTTGCAAACAGATTATAATTCACTATTTCTTTAAATGCTCGTGTACAGTACTATTACAGTAATTATTTTATTTTTATTCCTTATAGTCCCCAGGCCACCATAAGAAGTGAGTCGCTGATTGATAAAGTTTTCTTACCTTATGGAATCGCTTATTTATGCCGTGTCCACCGATGAATTAGGTATATGGCAACTGGGCGCTGGGCCATTACTTTTTTTTGACATGCCAAACTTGCCCTTCTGCGGGAACATTGAAAAGAGATAGATAAAGTTTTGATTTTCATAGGATCGTTTAATTAAATTATTTCAAAAACAGTGGTAAAGGTGGCCACCGATACGAGTGGGCCGTTTTCTTTTCAACGTCCCCGCAGAGCGATATGTTTGGGGCGGTGGACACCCCTAACGGACCACTCTTATCGGTGGTCACGTGTACCACTGTTTTTAAATAATTTAATTGAACGATCCTATGAAAATCAAAACTTTATCTATCTCTTTTCAATGTTCCCGCAGAAGGGCAAGTTTGGCATGTCAACAAAAAAGAAATGGCCCAGCGCCCAGTTGCTATATACCAAATTAATCGGTGGACAAGGCATAAATAAGCGATTCCATAAGGTAAGAAAACTTTATCAATCAGCGACTCACTTCTTATGGTGGCCTGTGGACTATTAATAAAAGTCGTAAAATTATAATATAAATATGATGAAAACAAATCAACAACCTTGCTCCTCGCTTGAAGACTTGAACTGGAATACTTATACACATATACAGATGCACATAAAGCCACTGAATACCTAATTAAGAAACTAAAAGACAATCCTATTTTGTATTCTTTAATGATTTTATGCTTTTAAAACTTATTATTGTTGAATTTATTTCATTTTCCCCCTATTGATTTTAAATTAATCAAAATTGTTTTGATTAATTTAACATGAAATAAAGTACCAATTTAGCAAAATTGAATGAGTGCTAACAGTTGAAATTAATCTGGGATTATATGCGGGCTACTTTCGACAAACTATCCAAAAAAAATAGGCGGGAAATAGGTGCTCACGGTTTCAACTTATATGGGACCAACAATAAGTTAAATCATGACCCACCATCCGAATTTCATTCAAATTGGATGAGTATTAGCGACAGCGACAGACAGTCAGACACGAAAACAAAAATGTTTCCTGTCCTAAAACGGATTTCTGTCTTAGAATTTTTGAAATCTGAGACATAACATTTGTTCGTTCTCCAGAACGATCACAATAGCTTCAGTTACCTTCGGTAAGCTTGGAAGCAAAAGAAAAAAGTGTTTGCTACTGGAGGAGGAGGAAGATGACGATATTTTAGTTATTAACAAATAGACGTGACGGGCTCCTCTAGCTAGAGTCCTGACGGCTATATTATGATAGTCTGAAAAATGCACTCACCCCCGCACGAGAGCTATAACTGAACAGAACTGAGCTTGATAAATGTGATTAATAGATAACAATTCTTAAAAATCGGTCCGAGACAACTCAGACAAACTTTCTCATATATGAGTTTATAATTACTTAGCCCAGTGTTTCCATTTATTATTTTTCAAATGTACATTTAAATATTATTGAACATTTCATCAAAATTTATCATAAAAATAACTTCTCCTGGTCGGGGAATCGAACCCGGGCTCTCTCCGTCTGCGTTTTAAGCTAATATCTCAGGAACTAGATTTTTCCCGGGAAAACGGCTTATATCGTTGGATTCGTATTCAAATGGACTACATTTTAGAATTTTTTAATCAAAATCGTCGGAACCGTTTTCGAGAAATAATTTTTTTTCATGTTTTTTCAGAGTTTTTGGGGGGTAGCACCCCCAAATTTAGAGCTAAAATTCATTTCTCGATTTCGCCTCGGGGTATGATTTTTCTGAACATGTATGCCAAATTTCGTCAAAATCGGCCCAGTAGTTTGGGCTCCAGGCGTCTGCACAGACGACAGACAGACGACAGACAGACGACAGACGACAGACAGACATTTTTTAAAAACCACTTTTTTGGACTCAGGGGACCTCAAAACGTGTAAATCCATCAAAATCTCAAAATCAAATTTTCGCGCCATCACAATACTTTCTCTTTATATGAGAAAGTAAAAAGGGAAGGGTAGAAAAAATAACAACTCTAAAGGGAGGTAAAATTAGCTAGGTAAGAAAAGAGTTAGAAACTAAATATAAAGAGGTTGTGATAGAGAAGATGAAGTAAGGGGGATTAAGAAAGAAAGAGAAATACATGTATATTATATAGCAAAGACAAGCGGTAGAGAAAGAGATGGAAGTATAACTTGTTAAAGTTTGGAACAGAATTTCCTTATCTAGTACAGCTAAAACCGGATTAGATAAGAAAAATTTTAGTTGTAATAAACACTTTGATCTGCTGCCAGTCGAAAATGAAGAAGGGAGTCCGATATACTTACCCATATTCTTATAGGTATAGTGACACTTAACTAGAAAACCAAACTGAGCAATAAGCTCTGAACCATAACAACTCATATCATTCTCACCCTGTTTAAATTCTATTATTTGTTTATCTCTCATTTATTTTCATCTCCCAAAAATAAATAATTCTAATAAAATAATTCCGCCCACATAGATTTTCTATTAATTTTTATTATTAAATATAAATATTATTGTTTATTCATTTTTCGGCGCCCCCAAGAGCAGGCGCCCCCCCCCGCGCCGCGGGGTTGGCGGGGGCGCTATTTACGCCACTGATCCATCAATATCAATCTTGCCCCTACACGTTCAATCAGATTGTCAATCCTACGTCAGATTGACAATCCGATTGATCGTGTAGGGTGGCCTTTAGGTAAACTCAGAAGAAAAACACATTGGATAAATAAAGAACCCAAATATATCACGTTGTGTCTTCTTCATTTTCTTTCTTACAATAATTTATATAATCAAATAGTGCCCCGACGACGGAGACGACTCACCTCGAAATGATTTGTTATTGCTAAGCTAAGGCAACCACATTTCTTCCAATAAAAATAAATGTTTGTTTTGATTTGTTGGTCTTAAAATAGATATAATAACTTATCTTAATTAATTTACTTAATTTTACTTTTTTTCTAAATATAAAATTAAGCCCGTAATTATTAGTTATACAGGGTGGTCCAAAATTCCCCCCTCCCTCTTAACTTTTGAACGGTTTGAGATAAATTAATGAAACTTGGGGGGTCTCTACCATGCAAAGGGAAGTTTGTTTTCATGCAATCGCCCACTAGGGGCAACCACCCACTTTGCCCCCAGGCAACCCAACTTCAAAATTTCAAATTGGAGTGTATATTTTTGATAGCATATTTGGCGATTCTACGGTGAAAAATAATAAACTTTTACTTGTAACTTTTTTCTCTTTCTCCAATATTTTGCCCCCTACAGGGGGGCAAAAATAGCAAAATACCCTTCCTAATTTATCTATTTGACTGCCGAGGCAGAAATGTTTCCTTTGCTACCTTGTTGCATACAATATGTTACCTACGGGTGGCAGATAAATGAAACTGCTAAAATACCATCTTTATTAATATATTAGCATAGTAAATTACTATGTTATATATTAATAAGATTATACTATAATTATTATATGTATTAACTAACATTAATGTTCATGAAGAAATCAAATAAGAAGTTTGAGAATGATAACAATAAGTGAATAGCAAGCTGAATCTTAACAACAAAATACAAGACACACGTTTATAACACAAAACTTCTTAATGAATAATGCAAGCAATATAAAATATTTATTTATATTTTTACTAACAAATTACTAAAAGTAATAAAGATATCTTCTATTGCTTAGAAGAAAAGAAATAACTAGGATAAATCAAGAAAAGTAGCTAGTCTAATCTAGAATGACTTCTATAATAATAATAATAGGATGTTGGGTGTTGGGTGGAGTCCCATTCTAAGTTTACATGAAGCTGAAGTGTAGCCAGTGACACTGCTATTTTTTCAATTAAAGATCTACTATTCATTGAACTTATTTAACAGAATTAACAAATATAAACAAATTATTTAAATATTAAAACGTTTATTTATTAAATATTACTTATTGAACTATTTTATATAATTTTATAAGATAGAGATAATAGGATAAACTGTTATTGCCAACATTATAACAATAAAATATATTTTCCCGGAAATAAATGGTTATAGATTCGTATTTAAAATAGTCTACATTTTTTAAATCAAATTTTCAGAACGGGTTTCTAGAAATAATTCTTTCAAGTTTTTTTTTTTCGGAGGGAGGGGTTTTGACAACTGTCTGGTTCCGGTTTAAATATTGCTAAATTAGTTTTAATTACTACTTACATACTTTAGATTAATCTTGGTAGTATAAAAACAAATAAAATATATTGAAGTGAAACTTCTTTGGCGGCGGTAGGGTGAATTTTTTCATATAGTGACATCGTGTAACGAAGTTTGCGATTCGAGACTCGTCCAAGTGTAACATTTTTACAGATTAATTGTATTATATGTTTTTAAAGACCAGCAAATCAAAACAAACATTTATTTTTATTGGAATAAATGTGGTTGCCTTAGCGTAGCAATTTTTTTTTTTCAAATAAATTTTCCATAACCATTTCTCAATACTGAAATAATAAATAAGTCAAAAAATGAAAGAGAGCAATGCATTCTAGAACTTAAGTTTCACTTCTAATGCGTGAGAGCCTCACACATATTTTTTATATCTTTAAAAATGAAATAACCATAATACAAAAATTAATTAAAATTAATACAAAATTAATTTATAATAACACTTAATAATAAACAGTAATACATACTAACCGGAGTATGACTTGGGGGTTTCAACTTCTAATTCAAATTCAGATGACGTCACAATAGTTAAAATCGCCGCTAGTAGCGCTGCTCCATAACAGACTACGCTTAACTTTTCCATCGTACCATATCAATTTTGAGTGATCTTCAGCATCAAAAAATAAAAATAAAAAAAAACAACGTTCTATTTACTAATAATAATGTTTTAAGTGATTTTTTAAAAATATCAGACGTGTGTTTCTTTCTAGGTTTAATTTACACTGGGTATTAAGTTATCACTGATTTTTTAGAATTATATCAAAAGGGTTTAACCTTTAAAACTACAAAATATAATTTAACCGTTCTTTTTATTATAACTTAATCTTCTTAATTAATTAAAATACCGGCAGCTAATTTGATAAATAGTAAATAAAAATCGAAAAAGATAAGATCTTTATCATTTGAAGATAAGTTTTGAGAAATAAGTACAATCTTAAAACTACGGGAGCACTTGATAAAAAATTACAGGAATGCGTGTGTGATGCAGGAAGCTAAAAAACATATGTGAAGCTGGTAGGATTACAAGGTATACTGGGAAGAAAAACGGTAGTTCTGTTTTGTTATTGTTTTCGTAAAGGGGTGGGATGTGGGAACCTCTTCAGTTCTTCTTCTTTCTCATTTCCTCTTTCACGTCATTTCTATACTTGGGTTGTTCCTTCTCATTCCTTCATACGTCGCCCTTATGCGAGAGAACTGGAGTGCCCTTTCACTCACTCTTTGTATATGGTATAAACTAAATATAGATTGCCCTCATCTATATATGTATATTATGCATTCTTTCGCGGTTATAACAACATATGCGCTTTATAAACAAATAGGTACTAACAATATACTAAACATCGTATTACTTCCGCTTTTTTATTATTTCAATCCCTCTTAGTTTTGGTTTTGACATGACAGCACAGATGTGAAGTATAAAGCATTATTAGAACTGCCTGTCTATACGCTGCTATTGGGACTTAGACTTGATACTCTTAGCTGCCTTTTTATCTACTTAAAATTATTTCACCATGCTTAGATTCCTCCAGCTACTAAAAAAGTCTTAATTTTTTTCTCCAGGTAATTTTCTGTTTTGCTTAGTATACAATTCAATTTATATTATATTCATAATTCATAAAGATAGTTTCCGTCTTTTGTCTTGTTCATTATATACAGGGTGACTGGCGTTAGATGTGAAAAAATGAAGTAGGTTGTTCTACGCCTCAAGGGCTACAAAAAATACTATATAAGCCATGGGTCAAATCTTAACCGTTCTCCCACAAAATCAAATATCATCATTTTTTTTTAAGATTACATACCTTTGCTCATAAAAATGCTTATTGCCCCAAAAGTATAAATGCTAGAATAAAATGTTTGGCACCGTTGTGAATCTGACAAAATTTCCTATAAGAAAAATGTAATTTTAATTTTCATACCTTCAAATTATATGACAAAAATGTTATACAAATTTTATTTTTAAGAAAAAAAATTAAAAATTTTTTTTTTTGAGGTCCCATATCTTGGTAAAGAACCGAGCTCAAACTTTTCGGACTTCAGGAAAAACTTCCTTATTGGCTAACGTTTCGATTAATATTAATATTATTACCCATTCATAAGGCGGAATTTTTAGTAAACTTCGTTGAAAGTGAAAAAGAAACATGTTTATTGTTGCTATTGTTGACACGAAGATGAGTATACTAAACCAACCTTGCTTGTTTTTAATTATTTACTCACCTGTAAGTCAAGAATTGCAACAATAAACACTTTTTTTTTACTATCAGCCAAGTTTAATAAAAAATTCCGCCCAATGAATGGGTAATAATATTAATATTGATCGTCGTATGTTAATATTGAACGTTAGTAAATAAGGAAGTTTTTCCTGAAGTCCGAAAAGTTTAAGCTCGGTTCTTTACCAAGTTATAGAACCGCAAAGCAATTGATTTTTTAATTTTTTTCTTAAATATAAAATTTGTATACATTGTTTGCCATATAATTTGAGGGCATGGAAATTAAAATTACACTTTTCTTATTGGAAATTTTGTCAGCTTTACAACGATACCAAAAATTTTGTTCTAGCTTTTATACTTTTGGAGCAATATGTGTTTTTATAAGAAAAGGTATGCGATCTTAAAGAAATCATAAGATTTGACCCATGGTTTATATAGCGTTTTTTGTGGCCCATAAGACGTAGAACAACCTACTTCATTTTTTCACATATAACGCCAGTCACCCTGTATATGTTATTATGAATTAAAAAGAAACTTCTACTATAGTTGGACATTGTGTCAAATTTATTATTTTATATAATTCAACTTATTGTTATTAATTTATTTCTTCAATTTTTACTCATCATCACCCTTGTACAAGATAAACGTATACGGGACTGCTCTATTGACCATATTTATTATCAATTTTCTATCTTATATATAAATTTTCCAACACCCTTCAAAAAACAAATAAATAAATTTTCTTTAAGCTAATATAGCTGAAACAGATATTAAGATTTAATAACCTTTTTCTTAAAATTACGATATGGGTAAAACTGACAATCACTCAAATGAAATATTAAGATTATAAGATGTAGACCTTAAATAAAAACCATGGAAAATTCTCTGCCCCTTTGTTATTTAAGGCATTGTTGCGGGCACTAATTGCACGAGTTGTCCTTTCTGAGTGACCTTTGTATTGTAAAAGGAAGGAGTTCCGTGTAATCAATACGATTCGCCGACGCAAGGCCTCAAGCTAAAAGTTTAAAGAGTGGCTTTTGATTCCATAATTCTACAATTGTCTATAATGGGATTAAAATTAGGTTAGGGATAATACAACATTTTTTAAGAAATTACTAAGCATTAATCTGCAGATGTTATGTCAAGATGTTATGTGCCTCTAGATAAACATGTTTTACGTGAATAGGTAATCACATCTCTAGGTTTAGTTATTTAAAACCCGTAGAAGACTTACATTTGATATATTATATTGGCAACACTGCGTAGGTTTGACATATGTTGAAATTTTGATAAGATTCGTTTTTGAAGTTAAAAGTAAATAACATAATACACAAATTCCTAATGATTTGAAGGTTTATAGGTCGGATTTATGATTTGTGGTTGGTTTAGAACTTAGTATTTAACATTGTTCTTAGTTTTTTTTCCATAATCAAACGCAAGTATGGGATTGTTCGGTAAAAATACTCAAGCGGATCCTAAAACTCAAGTAAATATTTTTCTGTTTTTCTTTCTATATTTATACTTTTTTCGTGATATTTTCTTTTATTTGTACCGTTTAACTAATATTTTTTATTTATCTGGTGTTTAGGTCAATGAATGGTCTTCGAAAATACGAAAAGAAGGCTATCAACTTGATAGGCAAATACGAGGTACTGATTAGTCATTTGTATGACTTCATAAGAAAGCCATTGTTTGAAATCGATTTTATCATATTTTGATTCACCTTATTTAACTTTCTAGGTATCCAGCGTGAAGAAGAAAAGGTTAAAAAATCGTTGAAGGAAGCTGCAAAGAAAAATGATAAAGCTGTGTGCAATATTCTTGCCAAAGAAGTGATAAGAGCAAGGAAGGCCGTCAATAAAATTCATACTTCAAAAGCCCACTTGAATTCAATTCAAATGCAAATGAAAAATCAATTAGGTTAGTTCAGATTGCTGTTTTTATTGATACGTTCTTTACAAATTTTACAACCTGTAACTTAATATTTACATTACATATCAACTGCTAATTTTGTTTAATCTTTCCGTCTCATTGTATGGTTTTGTTTTGTTGCTTGACTGATGGTATGGTCAAATTGTTCAAGCGGAGTTACTGTCTTATTTCGTTGATTTATTAAATGTAGTTAACTCATCGGTATTGACCCTCTATAGTAGAATTCGCAGAACAACTGCACAATATTTTTTAAATAAAAACTAGGTTTTTCATTGTTGCTGTTTTTTTTTTTTTATAATTGAAGTGAGTGTTAGCGACCTTCTTACATTCAACTAAATATGGACCCTGTCTGTCTGTCAGTAATGTTTACGTGTCCTACGAAAACTTGAGTAAGCGTTGACCGTATCTAAGTAAGCCCGTAAGCGTATCAATTCATTATGCCTAATAACTACTGTTACATTTTCCTTTCTTTAATTGTTTTTTAACATAATTATCAAAAAAATGTTTTGTTTGCTTTCCAGCTGTCCTCAGAGTTACAGGTTCTCTTCAAAAATCCACTGAAGTAATGCAATCAATGCAAAGGCTTATCCGTGTCCCAGAAGTTGCTGCAACAATGCGAGACCTATCAAAAGAAATGATGAGGGTATGTATTTACAGTTTTTTTCCTTACTGGTATGTACTTATTATATTTTAGTTTGTAACAGTCTCTGATCTAGGAGTTCTGTTGGATTCTAAGCTCAAATTCAACAAGTACGTCGACTTAATAGTTGCAGAAGTTTCTCGTCGCCTAGGTTTAATTCACCGTGTTTGTCATGGCTTATCACTAAAGTGCTTTGACTTTATATTGATCTTGTTAGACCACTTCTTGAATATGCCGTCCCAGTGTGGAATAACCTTTTTCAAGTTCGCTCTAATCAGATCGAAAGAATTAAGCGTTCATTTGTCAGGATTTGCTATCTTCGATTCTTCTATAATAGGATTTATTATGCATACAAATCTCTTTCTAATGTTCTGGGTCTTTACACCGTATACGATAGAAGAAATGTTTTTGAAACTATGCATCTATCCAAGGCTCTAATAGGTGACTAGTAATAGTCACTTAACCTCATGACAGTAGTGTCATGAGGTTAAGTCTCATGCTATTGTCCTTCCTTAAGGTAAACGTGCCAGCAGATTTGCTTACGTAAAGCAGTTATCAAATATCAGCCCTCTTGTCTGCTCTGTCTATCAAATTAATAATTTATTCCACTGCTATGATACAATTTCCATTTCCAATCTGTCTAACCTCAAATCAATCCTAAGGCCGGGCGCATACACTCGATTTTACCACGACTAAACTATTGAGTCGAAATCGATGAACTCCTGGATTTCTCCTCGACTAAACTGTTTAGTTGTTGGGAGTGCGCATACAATCAATCAGTCGCCATTGAGATCCCCCAGCATTCGTGAGCCATGCCATACAAAATTATAAACAGAAAAATACTCGCTTACGTTTTCCTTTATAATAAAACACAAAAAAAAGGAACAGACAATACTGTGTACAACCCGTAATAAGCGAAAGATTATTAAATCAAAAGTTTCATACATTACATTCTAATCTGAAGGAATATCCAGAAAACTTTTTTACGTTTTATAGAATGAGTGAATAGAGTTTTAATGAAATAATTAAACTGATTGGTCCATTATATACAAAATCATATCGCCTACCTAATAACATTTCACCAGAAAAAAGATTAAGTGTTACTTTAAGGTAAGAAAAACACATTTTGAAGGGTCGCTGATCGACTGATTAGTTGAGTGTATGCCCACTCCAATACATGGCAATGTACATAGTGCTGTTGACGATAGTTGTTCAACTAAATAGTCAAAAGACGATCGATGAAGTTTTATGACTTTTTAATCGAGCAACTATCGTGTCGATAGTATGCGCACTCCCATAAGGTCCAATAGCTTTTGGACGTACAACTAAATAGTCGAGCGATTAAAAATTGTATGTATGCGCCTAGCCTAAGTCTCATGTGTTTCTTCTATTGACAGTAATAATATTTTCAACAGATTTTCTCATGATACTTTATCTTTAATTTTTGTACTCTAATCTTCAAATAGCTTCTCTATAGCGCTTAACTTATAACTTTTTTAAGCTGTTTAAGGCTATTACAAAATTACAAAAAAAACTATACTGTCATAGCACAGTACTTTTAAATTCAACTAGGTAGGGATTTTTTTTTTTTTTTTTCTTTTTCAAACTGACTAAGTAAATAAAAATGTTTCCATCATTGCTCGTGGAAGGTGAGGAATGATTTATACACCAATAAAAGACAAAAGAAGTAGAGCAAACAACTTGCTACTTAATCTCATTATCTTTGCCCACAGTCTTTTTCTCATTCAAAATTGTTTGTTACTTACAATGAGGACTAAGTCATGTTTAGGTTTCTCCTAAGACTCTAAAAGCTAAATTGATGTTTTCATATTTTGAATAATATAGAGCCAAAACTAGATATAAAAGTTAATATAAAATATTTCTTTGAGTATCTTCTCTTTTTTAATAATATTACATTTTTTTTCTCTACTGTTCATCTTGTTACGAAGAAGGGCAGATGAATTAATTGTTTAAATCGAAAAAAAGGAGAAGTTATAAATAAAATACTGTTTCAGAACAGTAATGTCCTTGAAGTTGTTTTAAAATCATGTAATATTAATAAACAAAATATTTTTGTTTGTAAAATTAAATAAGACGGTATAAACAAAATAAACTAAAATTATTTTGTAAATCAAATTCTTTTGTAATTATAACTTTGTTTTAATTGATGAGCAGTAGTCACTTGATTGAGGATTAAAGAAATTTGTTTCTCTACCAATAGTAACTTTATTTTTTATTGTACAAAGTCTGTGAGTTATGTAGATTCGTGAAAGAGTCAGAGTCCATGAGTTATGTAAAAATGTGAGAGTCAAAGTCCTTCAGTTTTGTAGAATTGTGAGAGTCAAAGTCCGTGAGAAATGTGAAAGAGTCAATACAGGAGTTAAGTTAGATTTTTAAAATTGTTTGTTTTTGGAACGAAGTTCCTTATGGCACGTTCTGGAGCCCAGGAGTGAATCCGAAAAAACGACCAAAATCACCGTCACAAAATAACCGTCACGCAAAATCCGTCACGAAATCTACAGATGACGATAACTTGAGTAAAAGATCACCGAGTTAGGTGAAATTTGGTTCACTTGTTCATTTTACCAATGCCCAGGCTGAGTTCGTCGGAAAACGTTATCCGCCCAAGCGTTCACGAGCAACGCTCGCGTAAACGTAAGCTTCAAAATACGGGAAAAAGTGTTATTGAGGAAGCCTGTTACTTGACTTGTTTTCATTATTTTTGTTATATATGTCACTTTGTTTTGCAAATAAATAAAATATAATCATGTAAAAGTTCACCCTGATACAAGCAGAAGCTGTAGAGTAGGGAAGAGATATATTTTATAATATTTTAAATTAATAGGCCGGGTAGGTAGAAAACAGTCCTATTTCAATCCAAACTCCTTTAACAAACATACTCTTTCACTATAAACTCATCATGATCAACTTTTTTCTTATATTCAATATATATTTATAGTAAGACGCTTGCTTTAATTATACAAATAATGATTTTCTTTTAATTTTGCCTTAACTCTGCTAGGTACAAACAGTTCGTTACTTTTAATATTGTCTCTTTTCTAACTCCGCCATGTATAAGTAGTTGACAATGTATATGTACTTAGCAGTGTGCTTTTATAATTTATATTCAATGAAAAATGTAAGGAACTTCGTTCCTACCGGGTGTCCTGCGACACCACACGTATTTTTTTATTCTAATTGTTGGGTTTTTGGAAAATAATATGCCACCTGAGCACCCAACCTTGTGGCTGGTCGACGGTTTATGTAGGACTTTATATATAGGAAATAGCATTAAAATAGCAAATAAGATATAATGAGATAATCAGTAAAATATTATGAAACCTAGGAGATATTAAAATATAATAGTTGGACTCACCTGGGTTTCCTTGTTCGAGGTGTCGGGGTTGATTCCAAAATGGTCCACGGTCTAATGGGCTTTAATGAAGTTGTAAAACGATCACAAATAAAGTAAATGATAAAATCAATTAAATTAAAATGAAGAGGCAGTGGGGAGAGAGTGCGAGGCATAAAAAAAGGCGGCAAAAATAAAGAGCAGACCATTTAACATGCCAAGACGGACATTACTGTCTCACACCTAAGACGATTGTCCTACACCAGCGCTGCGGGTCTTTCTTGAAGTAAAGTTTAGGCTACCCTACCTCTAGATAGCAGGGCAGTCTCCAGTCGGAGCCAAATACATATCCCAACATCTGCTGGGTTCCATAACAAATAAGAAATAGAATAATATGAATAGACAGCATAATATAAATAGTAAATATTAAAATAAGAATCCACCACTAATAATTGGTTTGTTTCTCTTGTTGTTATTGATAAAATTCTATTATTGTTTTTATTTTTTAAGGCTGGTATTATAGAAGAGATGATGGAAGAAACTCTTGAATCAATGGATCCTGAGGAGATGGAGGAGGAGGCCCAGGAAGAAGTTGATAAGGTTCGTCTACAATTTTATAATTCATTTGGTTCCTGGTAAAAATACTAAAGCCCTTTTTTATCACTGAAATTATTATATACAGTCTGACCTCCTTACGAAGAATATTTTTTATATCCCTACAAATTTCCACAAAAAAATCAAAAAGTGTTTCTGTCGAATGAAAACAATTTCTTTTCTACGAACAAAATTCATAGGAATAAGGATAATAATCCAACTGGCAGACTTTCTGTGAATTATTATTGAAAGTGTTTTTGCATTCCTTGAATTCCTTAGAACCAGTTTTTGATACTAATCAATTTCACGATTTCTATCTCCATTAATTTAAGTGGAATCGGAATCATCTCTGCACAATTTAGAGACGTCTCTGTCAGTCTAGAATTCGTTTCGGACGTTAAATTCTTGCCTTTTTACAGCATAATTTACTTGAAGGAGTGAAGAACAAAGAAGTATCCCGTAAATACGATATCACTCCGAGTTCAGTATCTAAAATTTTGAAAAGCTGGGTTAATATTTAGACTATACGAAACGAGTGGAGATTTTCGATAAAGATCTAGAGGTTGTAAGTATGAAGACATAGATGAAGCAGTTATGTAATGGGTGCAAATGGTAAGGGAGAAAAATCTTCCTCTTTCAGGACCATGAAAGTATCTATTTTGAATTATAAATTGCTTTAAAACTTAAGAATTTTAAAAAATGCTCAAAGCCTTTTACAAGTTTTTTTTGAAATCTCATGAAGAAGTTGTTAATAATTACAAGATAAAAATAACTTTTTATGTACTACATTTTTAAATTTTCTGTTGAATCATATGTAATGTTGATAATATAATATTGTCATTGTTATAATATAATGTTAGTGAAAAAAAAAAAAAATAAATAAAAAAATACATAGTTCCAAATTTATTTACTTCACATAATAATGACAACCATCTAGAGAGCTGATCTTAAACCTATAAAAGGACAAATCTTTGTACAACGGATCTCACCAACACCGAATTTAAACCGTGCCATTGATATGCCCCCGTGTAGGGACAGTAAGAGAAGAAAAATGTGTTATGTTCCAGTAGAGATGTACAGATGGACACAAGTGTGAACAAACCTGGGTGTCACACGTCAATTAATTTATTTCTTTGTTTACTTTTCGCTGTCATTCAATGTCAATCTCTTAATAAAAAATCACCTGTTAAAATGAATATCGTAAATATGGGTCATGTCAAAACAAATAAAATAACTTCCGGATTCTTTCCGAACTAACTTTCCATACAGCAAAATTTGCTGAAAAAGAATTAAATTCTGCTGAAAGATGGCTAAAAATATTAAAATAATGCATTGCCATCGTGTTCTGAGCTATTCTAAAAGTTTCAAATGTTTAGCTACTCAGGAAGTTAGTTAAAAATTGATTGCAAGATTTGTACTGGACAGACAAACAAACAAGAAAGCAAGCTAATAAAAACGTAGTAAAATTACTTCTTCTCAAGGCTCTGGTGAAGATTCAAAACCTTTCAGACAAAAGAATTTTAGGGAACATATCTTTAATTTATGTTAAACAAATAGAGTGTAACTCTAGGTCTTAACTCTTGCAGTGAATATCTATATTTGAAGAAACGATGAATCCTTTAATTTCCACCAGATAAAAAATGAAGATGGATATATTTTGTTATTTATGTAGTTAAAAACAGAAAACTGATTAACGAAACAGAAAAAACAGAAACTGATTAACGAGGATTGGTTTTCAGATTCTGTGGGAAGTGACAGCCGGTGCACTCGGGAAAGCTCCTGCTGCGGTTACAGACATCCCTGCCACATCTACTTCTACTGCTGAACCACATGAAACTGAAGAAGAAGAAGATCCTGATGAGCTGAGAGATATGCAGTCGAGGCTTGAAGCTTTGCGCAGCTAGACTAGTCAAATACTACTTGCATTTTGTAAGTAAATTTTAAATTATTTGTTGATTTAAATGAGGATCAGTATGTCTGGGATGCCAAAGGAGAATGGTCAGAAAACCACTTTTTAAACCCTAACATAAATAATTTGATTCTGTATATTATTCCAATGACCTGTTGTTTTGATTATTTTCTACTATATATATATGTTAACTAAAGCCTAATTAGATTTGATCTTTTTGAGGAAATTGTGTGAATCCGGGCGTTTGGTGGTACAATTGATTTTTACTCTCGAGGTACTCACAAGTTTATCTATAGAAAGGAGAAACAAAATAATTGAAAAAGATTATAATTTTAAATTATTTTATTTAAAAAAAAAGTATATATTTTTATATTTATTTGAACCAAAAAAAAAAAAAAAAAAAAAAATTATTTAAATATAATATTAAAAATTCACTAAATAAGATTAATCACATTAAAATTGAATTATATATATTAATTATTTGAAATTCAATACTAAAATTATATTGGGAGAATCAGCTAGTAGGGTGGAAAGGGGTGGGGTGGAGGGGGAATGGGGGAGGAGTGGGGGTATGACGTAGGGGGTCAGGAGTGGGGGTAGGCCCGGGGGCCCCATACCTACTTTCCTCCCTGTAAACTGAGGAGGAAAGTTCACTTTTTCCCTTTCTGGAGTTAAATAAAAATTAAAACAGAAGTTTCTCCTGACCCATAAATCAATATTTTCAATATGCAACATTAATAATATTATTTTTATTAGCACAATATTATAAGCAGGTGAAAATGGCATGTGACACCACTTAACCCTGCCTTACTAACCCTGTCTAATAGTCCATTATTTCTAACACTACGCCTCTCAGACGTACATTAAAATTAGACCAACTTATACACGTTTAAGATTTAAATGCTGATAAAATCGTGAACTTGAAACATTTCTTTGTCTAATAAAATGGTTAAAAGGTGCTCTTTAGGGAGAAAATGATTACCAAACTGACCCTTTAACCTGAAAAGAGCAGGTCAAAATATACATTTTACAATTTTCCTCACTAGCACCTGTTGCATTTAAATATGAAATTATATTATGATAATCTAATGAATTTTTCATATTATGGCAATATAATATTTAATAATGAAATTTTAAGAACAAAATAAAAGCCATTTTAAGGCAACAAGCTCGATAAGGTTAGGCTCGATAGGGTCCCTGAGGCACAGTAGACTAAAAGAAGTGGTAAATTACTGATATATAAAAGCACAGCAAAGACCCGACTTTGACGCAATCTGAAGGTTAATTAAACAGAGATAGCATACCTAGAAAGACTAATGGCTCACCTGGCGCACCGAGAGCTATCAACTAAAGTCAGCATGTACGCCTCAGAGACGTAGTGTTAGAAGTGCAGGGTTAATAAGCTCTCACATTTAACATATTCACTAACCTTAAGCCCCGTTTACATGGTGATAGTTTGACACAATAATTGTGTTCACGATAGCAACTATCGCATCAGCTACATGATAGATTCTATCAACCATCACATCACACTATCTCGTCTAACGAGATAGTTAAGTGTTCCTATCACAGCAGTCAGAGTACTCACACGACAGATTTAAGTACTACGACACTAGATACTAGATGCTGATGTGCTTATTGTTTGTATACTTTCATATCTCGTGATAACAGATCTAAAAGGCAGCAAATATGATAGCTTGCTTCATCTAGCTTGATATCAGATTTTGTTGATTTGTATATGTATGTATTTTGCTGTATATATATTATAATATAATATATTTAATGCTTATTTCTGTATCCAAGTCTGAAATGTAGTTTATGGATATAACTACATGTACTTTGAGGACAAGATAACAAGTTTTGACTTATGTTAACTCTCACCGTGTAGACTGTACACCTCCGTGATAGTTCTTTGACGTAGACTGACATGATAGTTGTATCATGGGAGAACTATCGCTGTGTAAATGGGGTTTTACTTGCTTATACTTGTAATAATTTATGGATTTTTTTAAATTATTGGTAAAAAAAAATCATATCAAGCTATTGTTTAAATGATCATAGTTGTATAATTTTGCATTCTTTATTATTTTTTTTTTTTTTAAGGTTGCGTACTTCAAGAAAATACAGGCATTGCTTTCATCGATAACACCATTTTGCGTCACTAATTTTTATTTAATTATAAATAGGTTGGGCACTTCACTTTACTCACTTCTACCAGCCACAAATAAATTATATTTTTTTAATCTACAGAAATATCATGATATTTCTTTTGTAAACTGTTATGAATGTTTTTAACATTTAATTTTTTTTATCTTTACAAGTTATTTATTTTTTTATTGTGGTGCTGTTTACCTTAAATTTAAACAACAAAAAAAATTTAATAATTACGGTGACATTTCTGTCTTATTTTTTTTTTTTTTTAAATGTGTATAATATATGTATTTTAGATGACTTTTGACGAACTGACAGTGACGTATGTAGCTTAAAATCTAAGGTTTTCAGGGGAGTAAAAACATAAAATAATAATTTTTAAAATATAGTCATTCAGGGTGTCCAGCAGCCTTGAATTCCTTGAACTCCTGGAATTATGCTTGAATTCTTTGGATGCTTGAAAAAACCTTGAAATGTACTTGAATTTTGAAAAAATAACAAAAAAAACTTAAAATATGCTTGAATTTTGAAAAATCGGGAATTTCAAAGACCCTAGGTTGTCTAGAAGTGCCAATACATTTTGAATTTATTATTATCTGAACCACTCTAAACAACATTAGTTCGGATATAATCGATGCGCTACTGTATATTGTATTTCACTTCTCTGGGGTACAACTGCTGTAATTAGGTTGAATTAATACTATTAATATTATAGTAGGCTGGAGGGTTTATTTGTAATGAAAGTCCTTCGAGTGATATTTATTTTTATTTCATCAGAGCTTAGTGATCACTGAAGAAGCTCAAGTTCCCATGGTGAAAGCTTTGATGAAATAAAAGTATATACTCGAAGGACTTTCATTCCAAATAAACCCTCCAGCCTACTATATTCTACAAGTCCAAAAAAAAAAATCTTTTGTACTATAAAAGTAATTAACTCTGTTGTTAACGATACCAAGTCCCGAATTAAGCTTTCAATTTTTCCACAAGTCTTAGGAATCGACATTTGCGATAATAGAACTAGACCGAGAAATAACGCTTATAATTATAAAGTACCCAATTAGTACCTGCACCTAGTAAAATCAATTAGAAATTCAATTTGTAAGTTTTTGGTAGTATTCATACTACGGAAAGTTTGAATTTTAATTTATATCTAATTATTATTATTATTAACAATGGGAGATAGACAGAGAAAAATAGACTCCAGCTCCAGGATTGGAACCACGAGTCTCCTGTATTTCCAGTGCAGATGCTCTAGCTAAGCTATACAGGAGGCCCGTGGTTCGAAGAGGTGCTGGATTCTATTTTTCTCTGTCTGTCTCCCAAAAGTAATTAATATAAGTAATTAGTAAAGTTAATTCTATTATATAAGTAATTAATTTACTCATACTATTTTTCTCATATTTATTTTCTATAATTTTAAGAAATTGTGAATAAACCACTATTTTAATAACTAATGTTAATAAAACCCAGCCTTGAATTTTATAAAATTGAGCCTTGAAAACCTTGAAATATGCTTGAATTTTAAATTTTAATATTGCTGGACACCCTGTCATTGAACTATTAATTTATAATTATTCATAACAAAACCTATGGTTTTTGAGGTATGCAGTTAGTTTAGTCCGTCGTTTTATATTAAGTTTTTTTTTTTTTTTTTTCTTCTACAAATATATATTTATCTCCAGTAGGGGAAAAAGTTATGATTTTGAATTAGTTTAGAGGGACTAAAACAGGTCTTTTCATCCCTGAACTCAAAAAGTAGGGAGAAAAAGTAAAAGTAGGGCGAAAAAGTAAAGTAGGGCAAAAAAGTAAAGATGGCAACTTAATTATTTTATAAATAGTAGAAAATGTATGGCTAATGTAATAAAGTTGTCGAAATCAGGTTGGCGGCTGCCCATTTTTGACCATGTTTATCTTTGTTTACAACATTATAACCTGCATCTAAATAACCTTCTATTTGAGTTTAATTCCAATTCTTATTTGTTTTTAATATTGAATCTCTTTTATCTGCTATTAAAAGTGCTAATAATTATTGTTATTTATTAAAATAATAAATAAAAACTGTGCTATGGACGAAAATGTGTATTTTCTTCCTACTGGAGATAAAATATTGTATGTACCTCGTGAGTAAAGTGCCATTATTCCCCTCGCGATAATTATCTCCCTCGGCTGCGCCTCGGGAGCTAATTAGAGTTATTCCCTCGGCTGGGCATCGGGAATTAAAGAGTCTAATTACCTCGGCTTCGCCTCGGGATTTAGGGACCATGGTTCCTTCGGCTTCGCCTCAAGAACCAACTTTTTTCGCTCAGGGAATAATGGCTTACTTTACTCCCTAGGTGCATAAATAACTATTTTTTAAAAAAAGAACTTACAATTATGTATTTTCAAAGAGTTTAAATATCTTGAATTTATTAATGATAATATGGGTATTTATGTAAGCAAAAAAATACAGTTGGAGCCAGTTGTTTTATATAGTTAGTCTTTTGCTTACAGATATTACATGATAAACAAGTTAATAAATAATTATTGTTTAAAATTGAAGAATTGTATATTTTTTTTATTAATTACTGTTTGAATTTTAAAATAATATTTTAATTAAAAAGTATGAGGATATGTTGGAATAGACACCTTTTTGATTAATATTTGTAGGGATGTGTGATGGACCACTTTAGGTGTAAAAAAATATACAATTACATCATTTTCAATTAGACGTTTTGACCCTTCATTTTAAGGTCATCCTCAGTCATAGTTTTATTTCTGAAATAATCTTAATTGCCAATTAATTCACAATAACGTCCTAATTAATTATATCCTAAAACTGGAATTATATAGAGTAAAAAACAAAACTCATGTAGTAAACATGATGTTTACTTGAACCAACAAGACGTACATATAGGTATGTCTTGTTGTTGCTTCAAGTAAACATCACGATGTACCACACCCCTGAAGATGCTTCCAGTAGTGGAAGCGAAATGTCGGACTTCATCCCCTTCGTGACGCGGATTTCACTGGAAAAACAAAGTGTATATTACGAGTCTACCGACGGAAGCCTACGCACCAAGTTCTTTTCACCTGCCCAATATAAGTGATGTCCGTTATAACATGTTCAGCTGTAATGTCAAAACTATTTTAAAGTCTTTACTTCATTGTATGCTTTTAAATTAATGAAATTTCAATTATTCTATCGGATTAAACAGCTCAAAAACAAAACCATAACATTAAAGTAAAAAATCGGTCCGAGACAACTCAGACAAACTTTCTCATATACAAGTTCATAATTACTTAACCAATGTTTTCCATTTATTAGTTTTTGTAAGTGCGTTTAATTATTATTAAAAATTATATCAAAATTTACCATAAAAACAACTTCTCTAGGGTGGGGAATCGAACCCGGGATCTCTCCGTCCACGTTTTTAGCTATTTTCTCAGGAACTAGATTTTTCCCGGAAAAACTGCTTATATCGTTTGGATCCGTATTTAAATGGACTACATTTTAGAATTTTTTAATCAAAATCGTCGGAACCGTTTTCGAGAAATATTTTTTTTCACGTTTTTTCAGAGTTTTTGGGGGGTTGCGCCCCCAAATTTAGAGCTAAAATTCATTTCTCGATTTCGCCTCGGGGTATGATTTTTCTGAACCTGTATGCCAAATTTCGTCAAAATCGGCCCAGTGGTTTAGGCTCCAGGCGTCTGCACAGACAGACGACAGAAGACGGACAGACATTTTTTAAAAACCACTTTTTTGGACTCAGGGGACCTCAAAACGTGTAAATCCATCAAAATCGAATTTTCGCGTCATCACAATACTTTCTCTTTATATGAGAAAGTAAAAATAGACTGCCAATTAGTGTGGCACTAGCTTCCTCGCATCCTATCGTGTACTTTATTGTTATATTAACATTAAAATTATTGTTATATTGTTTATTGTGTAAAAACTATTAATAGTTTTAGCGATTTCTAACACTTCATACAGGTGTCGCTGTTAGTTTTACTAAAAAAAATGTATTTAAAAAAAAAATGTGTTTCTCATTGAATAGATAAAGTTAGATTTTTTTCCCGACCTAAAATTCCAATTTTAAATTTGAAGTTCACGTTTATGGTAGCGTTGCTCGTGAATGCTTGGACGAATAACATTGTCCAATGAAATCGTTCTGGGCATTAGTAAAATGAACATGTTTACTAAATTTCATCAAAATCGGTTGACATTTACTCAAGTTATCGTCGCACGTTTCATAATTCGCGGACACACAGATTGACAGACAGACAGGCACGAGACCAAAAATGTTCCCTGATGTCTGAAACGGATTTCTGTCTTTGGAATTTTTAAAATCGGAGACATAAAAGTTTTTCGTTCTCAAAAGTGAACACAATGCTTCCGTTACCTTCGGTAAGTTCGGAAGCAATATATAATTTTTAACAACAAAAAATGTAATTTTAAAAAGTCAGTTTTTCAACTTAATAATTATTTGTTATTTCTGGTGAGATGGAAATGAGAAAAAATAAAGTGATTGATAAAGAGTCATACTGGTACTTATTACAGAGTTCTAAAGACCACTATCAATTTATGAATAGGTTCGGCTCTTTAAATTACAATTAACATAGTAATGTTGCCATGCTACTCAGTTTTGTGGAATGGTTTTAGGCTTAACAATTATTTTTGCATTGATCTTGCCATATAATAAATAATCAGGTCAAGTGTGTGCTAGTCAGCACACAGCGAGGGTCCGTAGGCCACACTATATAGTGTTTAATTGTAAAGTGTATAAACAGTGTTTTTTTAAAATGCTAAAAAGCTTACTTTGAACCATTCTAAGGGTCTGATATTCTCAAAACACAGTCTGATAAAGTATTTTTTTGCCACTGAACCGGACTACAACCATATAAATACATCGAAAAGACCATAATTATAAAAAAACGTATTTTGTTAATAAAAAATAAAATAATATTTTTTTCGAAATTTCCAAAAAATTGGTATCTTTACTTTTGGTCGAAGAATGTTCAGGAATTTTTTCAGATTTTTTGTACTTCACATAAGCGAGATAGAGGGGGGGGGGGGGGGGGGGACACGTTTCATACCCACTTCAAACTTGCCTACGCTCGCCCTATCAAAGTTATATCCAAAGAATTATATATTTTTGTAATCAGCTCGACGTACCCTTTCATATGATACCCCTCACGTTGTCGAAAAAAAAAAAAAAAAAATTAACCCTTAAGTTTTTTTACCCTAATTTTCTTGAAAAATATTTTTTTAAGTCGCTATATTTTTAAAATATGTGTGGGTAGGTACAAGACACATACATGCCAAATTTCAAAGTGATCGGACGAAAGGTGAGCCGTGAGAGCACGCGAGAGGACGGACGGACAGACACACACAGGAAAATATAAGGGTCCTTGGTTTTGCCTATGGACCCTAAAAATATCCAAATTTTATGAATATTCTTTCAATGAAATAATAATTTTATATACCAGGTAAAAGTTTAAATTTTATTTAATATAGTGATTATTATTCAGACAGGAAAATATAATATAGATGTTGTAATTAGAAGCTAGTTTTGTAAGATTTTTTTTTTTTACAGGAATGTCACTAACTTTTCTAAACATAATATTTTAGAAATTCATATTTTACGATTTTGGTAGTATTCATAATACGGAAAGATTAAATTTTAATTTAAATCAAATTATAATTATTATTAACTACGGGAAACAGACCGAGAAAAATACACTTGCTGGAGTGTATTTTTCTCTGCCTGTTTCCCGTTAATAATAATTATAATTTGATTTATAATATTTTAGGTTTGAGATGCTGAATCTGGACTATCAATTACAGTTTGTGTGTTATGAGTTGTGACTTGACAGCGCAGGAAAATTCAAAAAATTAGGGTGGGGAGCCAATAAGAGGTCAGGATTTTGAATTCTAGAACGTCGGGCCAACTAGACATACAAAAATATCACTGGCCCCACCCCTACTACAGTCCTAGTGGCTTTATTTTTTTCCTCATTTAGGTTGGCCAATCTGAGTGTCAAAAGTAACAACTCGTAACATACATACTGTAGCATCGATTATTATTACATATTATTTATTTATTTATTTTATTTTTTTAAATCCTAATACTGTTAACATTACACAGAATAAAGTGTTTATATTTTTTAAATAATTTTTTTATCATTTACTTTTTACTTTTTAATTCATAAATTTATATTTATTTTCTTTTATCATAATAGTGTATAATACCATTTCATATTCAGAAATGTATATAACTTTTTAATGTAAGTATTATTATTATTTTATTTTAATATTTTTTTCACTTTTTTTTTATTAAAACGAGTGCAATCATTCATAATTTTATTTAAGAACTTGTTTTTTGTCGGGAATTTTTTCACTTCCACTATTGGAAAAATCTTATGATGTTTTACTGACGTGTTAAAATACCAGGTCTGACATCTGAAGTTAATTTAAGTCAATTTTATCCATCTGTTAAAAGTTACGTTCAGTATTGAAAGTTTAAAATGAGATCTCATCTCTTCAAAAGTATTGTCTTTATTAAAAAAAGTGAGATTGTTTTAAAGTGTATATTTATTTTTTTATTATTAATTATCCCAATACTCATATTAAAAAGTTTTATCATCTAAACATTTTTTGAACACTTACTTGTATCTTTGATTTTATTTTGATAATACAGATCTAAATTAATTTGTACTTGGAAATTGTATACTAATGTTCACATATTGTTTTGGAAACGGTTTTGAAAACGATCGGCTAGTTCAAAACGCTGTGTGAATGGAGAACAACGGATCTTATCGGTTCAAATCCGCTCTACCATAAATAGGTGATTGAAACGGGGGATCGTATTCATAATGCTCGTATGAACAGGTCGAGGAGGGGATTGAGATATCAGGTTATTTTACTTTTTTCCACTTTTTTATTTGTTTGTTTTTGTGAGCTTCCGTTTCTTTTGTTTGTTTTTCTTTTTTTTTTAAAAAAACTGCAAAAAAGTTAAAACTATAAAGAGCCTGTAAAAAGTTTTAATAACTTGTAAAATAAGAAATGTAAAAATTCGCGGGCTATTAGGTAACATTAAAGAAGGTTTTACTCATAACGGTACCGTTATGAGATATCGAAAAATAATATTTTGATCACTCACCAATATTTTTTGTTGTTTTAACATGTATTGTGTTAAAAATGAATCGGATCTAAAAACACTTTCATAACAATGTGTGAATGTAGTAATAGATTGGGATGGGGAAGATATATTTTTTCCTCAATTTTCTGGGAAGCAAACCCTAAAATTTTGTCAGTTCTTGGAATCTTATACCATGTCTTATCTCTTATATTACTGTGTATTATCTTATACTACTGTGTAGAAAGAAGCAATTAACCATGACCATGGGGGAGTATTGGAGCAGAGATTTGTGTCAGGAATACATATACAGTAGAACCTCGATAAGAAGTGTCTCAAGGGGATTAGGGAAACAGTCTTGTTATCAAGGTGCTCTTTTTGTTGAGGGTCGTGTTATCAAGGTTATTTTGGCTATCAGTCGTGTTATCGAGGTTAATGGGCGGGGTTTTCAAGTCTAGACTTGTTCAAGGTCGACCCATTCCTGTATAGAGTCGCGTTATAGAGATTGACTTCTCAAAACGACTTGTTATAGAGGTTCTGAGTTTCGTTGTGAATTAGAAAAAATCCGTGTTATTGAGGTTGTTTGGATAATAATAGTCGTGTTATAGGGGTTAATTTAACATTATGTGTTATGGCAATCTCAAGGGGATTTGAAAATTGCACTTGTGCAATTAAGGTTTTCTAAGCGAGGTTCTACTGTATATATGTACATTCTATCTATTACATTCTTTGTTTTACATTATAAACAGCATAGCACATGTCACAATAATACCTAAAGTACCACCAAAAAAACTTTCCATGTAAAATAACTTATACTCAAGCCATTATAGTTTGTTATTCTGACAGCACAAAATTAAAATAAAATGGGAGGGTAGCCAATGAGAGCTTCAGATTTTGGCGGGTAGTAGGTCACGCCAACTAGACACAAAAATATCACTGGATAACCTTAAGATAATCTCCTAGTGGTTTTATTTTTTCCCTCACATAGGTTGGCTAATCTGAGCTGTCAGATTTACAAAGTATAATGGCATAAGTATAGCATAACTACCTTCTGCCTCCTGCATTAACCAGAGGCAATGAAAATCCACCTTCTCTCTGATGTCCTAAGTTATTAATATTGTATAAAAAAAATATAATAAACATAATTTTTCAACTTGTTTTTAAAATTTTCAAAAAATTGTTTAATCATTTTGTTGTCCCTTATTTAATGTATTAGTCTTCTATGGTGTGGGTCGTGAAGGGTAATACATTTTTGTTATATATAAAACAACTAAATTGTTATTTTTATTCTGCTATATTTCGACCACCTCCTGGTCATCTTCATGCCTTTTAAGTCGGTCAATTATAAAAAGTTTTTTTTTATCCACCATTTTATGGTTTCATCGTTTTTATTTGAACAATCACTTTTTACCCTCCGAACATCTCATAACATTAACAATTTATACATAACGACAACACAAATTTTAAACAATAACTCAGTATTAAAACAAATTTAAAACTTATAACTAAAAACAGGGGCTAGCGTAATTAAAAAAAACCTTAGTAACTTAGGTTACCAAGTTTTTTTTGTTAATGTTATGAGATGTTCGGAGGGTAAAAAGTGATTGTTCAAATAAAAACGACGAAACCATAAAATGGTGGATAAAAAAAACTTTTTATAATTGACCGACTTACAAGGCATGAAGCTGACCAGGAGGTGGTCGAAATATAGCCGAATAAAAATAACAATTTAGTTGTTTTATATATAAAAAAAATTATTACCCTTCACGACCCACACCATAGAAGACTAATAATATTTCAAATTAAATTATACCATTTGGTTCCTATTGTAAAAAGGAAATCTGGATTCCTGAGGTTAATAATGATACATTTTCATCCCTGTATTATTTTTATTTCTGTCCCATTTAATATTATTTAATATATATTTAGTACTTAAGTGCCTACAACATTATACTGTATTGTATTGGACATTCAAAAAAAAATTATTTGGATTTTTTTTTCCTACTGAATACCATTTTTAAATTTTATAAATAAAAATTAAAATGAAGTCTAATTTAAATTTCATTTCATAAATAAAAAAACTTTGTTGTTTATTTAATTGTTTTGTGATTTAGGAAGATATTTTAATAAGCTCTGTGTTAAATTTAATGACTTTTGTTTATTTTTGTGTTTAAATGTTTATTTATACAAACACATTACACAATAAATATTTATTTTTTAAAATGATTTTATAGAATAAGCTGTATGTTACATTAACTACTATTATGTGTATAATATTTATGTATTAATTATTAAATAATTGTGGCAGTGTTGCCTTTATTGTTGAAAATTCAGTGATTTTGTTTTTTTACTATTTATTTCTCTTATTGAAAGAAGAGCACTTCTTTAGACTGTTACTCCCCTTATATATATAAAAAAAAAAAAATCAGAGGGGAGTAACAATCGAAAAAAGGTGTATGGAATGTTCTTCTTTAGACTGTTACTCCCCTTATAAAAAAAACAAAATCAGAGGGGAGTAACAATCAAAAAAAGGTGTATGGAATGTTCTTCTTTAGACTGTTACTCCCCTTATAAAAAAAAAAAAAAATCAGAGGGGAGTAACAATCAAAAAAAGGTGTATGGAATGTTCTTCTTTAGACTGTTACTCCCCTTATAAAAATAGAAGTGCAATATTCCTTTGTCCCAAAATAAATAGGATTAAACATCTCTTTGTCTTAATAGTTATTTAGTCAAAGTCGTCAAACATAAGGGAGTAACACTCTAAAAAAGTACCGAAAGAAGCAAAGAAACTCTTGTTTTATTCAATTACTCTAAGAATTGAAGTGAACTTCCTTACATAAAACAGACTCTGACAAAAAACCGCTTGTGTGGTAAAAAAAACACCCCGACAAGTCTGTGGTCCAAAAAAGTTGTGAAATCAACTTTCTGTCCCGCCAAGTGATGTTGGCACTTTCTCCTGACCCAACACTGTCAACTTAGATACTTATTAGTTTCTTCTCCTTGGCAGTGTGCCTTGCCATTTCCTGAAACTGGAATTTTAATATTCTTCAAACACCACTACAATTTCTTGTTTCACCTTCACGTTTGCCACATGAGGTTTGTGTGGAAGTTGTTCACCTCATAGTATAGTACCTAGTACTAGTATATGCAGGCGCATATTGGAGAGGAAAGCCTTTTAACAGTGTTGTTCAAGACTCTTCTCGATGCCACAATGATCATTGCTGTAAATCTTTCCTATTATCAGAAAGCAAATAAAATAGAAATAAGTAATATACAAATTAAGCTTTCAAGGAATGACCCCATGCAACTACTTTCTTTGCAGAGGATGCGTGGAATACAACCAGTTAACTTTGGGTAGTACAGCAGGCACACCGCCAAGGAGAAGAAGCTTATAAGTATCTAAGTTGACAGTGTTGGGTCAGGAGAAAGTGGCAACATCACTTGGCGGGACCGAAAGTTGATTTCACAACTTTTTTGGACCACAGACTTGGCGGGGTGTTTTTTTTTTTTTACCACACAAGTGGTTTTTGGTCAGATTTCATGACTTTTTGTACGGTTCCTCAGGAAGGATTCCTGAGGAACTGTTTAGTCCCACACATTAGAGTCAAATAAAAGTGAAGTTAAGAGCTTGAAAAGGTCTATGGAGATTGGAGAACTACGAGATCTACAACTTCTTTGGCGGCGGTAGAGTGAATTTTTTCGTAGAGCGCAAACGAAGTTTGCGATTCAAGACTCGTCCAAGTGTTACATTTTTACAGATTAATTGTATTATATCTATTTAAAGACCAACAAATCAAAACAAACATTTATTTTTATTGGAATAAATGTGGTTGCCTTAGCGAAGCAATATTTTTTTTTTTTTTTTTCAATTAAATTTCCCATAACCATTTCTTAATCCTGAAATAATAATTCGTCAAAAAATGAAAGAGAGCAATGCATTCTAGAACTTAAGTTTCACTTCTAATGCGTGAGAGCCTCACACATATATTTTTTTTTTAATTTAAATTTCGTCTTCTGGGGTTTAGCCCTGCTTGAATAGAGACTATAGTGCGCATATTTTCCTTTAGCATTTCAGGTAGGCACATCTTTTGGTTATTTTGGGGGTAAAGTGGCTGCTATTTTGAAAAATTGATATATTTTTGGGATTTACTTTCCAATGGCTTTTAAATGATACCCTGCTCAAAAATTACTTCTTTTCTCAAAATTACATTTTTTTCTCAAAAACAGGAAACATTTTGAGTTAAATTTTTCCTGTTTTTGAGAAAAAAATGTTGTACAACAAATTTCAAATCTCTAGCCACAATAAGTCAGGAGATACGAAGCAAGATACAATGGACAGACTAACTACCAAAAGAGTATAAGGTTTCTAGGATGACCTTGTAACCCTAAAAACAATAAACCCACCGAGTATAGAGACTAAATAGAGGTGTCATAATATAGGCCGGAGGGTGTGGGGAGTGGCACCAGCTTCCCCCTCTCCTAGAATACCAACAAGCTATAAAATACAAGACTTTTCTCAATGTAAAATTCTCAAAGGTAAGATTGATTAATTTATCACTAAACAGGAACAATCCTCTCATTAATAATTAATTGAAGATAAATAAATAAACACTCGTAGTTTATTTTTTGCTGTCCTGTATGTAAGTGAAAGCAGCACTATACTGGAGGTGAACTTATAATACTAAACATATAAAAATAGTAAGCATGTGCTATCTAGTAGCGAATATAATAACTAATCAAATATATCTTAAAATAAATAATATTAATTAATCCTGTAATTTTTTCTAGTTAGCTTTTTTGCAGTCTCCCTTATTAAGCTGGAAATCAGCACTATAGTAAACACATTATACTTTTTAACTCTGACAGCTTAGGAAAATCAAGAAAAAAAATGAGAGGAGAGTGTATGAGAGCTTGAGATATTGGCGGGTAATAGGTCGGGCAATGACCTATTACCCGCCAAAATCTCAAGCTCACAGTCACTCTCCTCCCATTTTTTTTCTCGATTTTCCCAAGCTGTCAGAGTTAAAAAGTATAATGTGTTTACTATAGGCAATTATTATTAAGCGTTTTAAAACAATAAGCATGTACCATCTAAACTATTGAGCTTAAATTTTGTTAATTTTGTATTCACTAGATAGCATGACAATCTACTTTCTTTTTTTTATTAAATATATATGTATTTTGTTTATTTGTTGTACAGTGCTGCTATCACATACAAACAGGGGATGGCAAAAAAAGGAACTACACAAAATAAATGTCAACACTGTGTCAAAATAAAAAGTTTTATTTTTGCCGCTAGATAGCATATGCTTACTATTTTTTAAATTGGTCCCGGTCCCTGTTCAGCAAACGGTGCTTGTTCAGTGCTGCTTTTACTAAACAGGGGACGTCAAAAAAATAAACTAATAAAAATACTTATAATGCTTGATTAAAAAACTTAAATTCTTTTTTCTAATCTGGTGGAGATTTTTTTTAAATAAACTGTTCTTTTTTTTAACTGGCCGTTAAGTAAAGAAATTTAGATTGAATTCAAGATTTAACAAATTCATTTGAATATTTATATTTTATTATCATATTATGATAAAACTGTGGAAGGAAGGTTATACTGTGGTTTCTTATAGGTTAAGTATGTAAAAACTGTAGATAGTTGATGGGCAAAGCCGTTTATTTTATCGAACGTTGAACGTGAACGGTCTTGATGATCTGAGTCTTTTCCCCGTTCGTTGATTTTAAATCCCTCGCTCCAGTTGCCGGGACGTTTGCGAAAGAACGCCGTTCATGGAAAGAACTACCGCTGAATTAAGTAAGGAACAGTTCCATTCAACTATCAGCCAACAGCTGGTTCGTTCAAGATTGTACTTTTGTTTGTGTTTGTACCTCTTGTTTGAGTTGAAGTGAGTTTATTTGTGCAAATAAATAACGTTTTTGAATATTTCATTTGCAGAATTCTCATGATGTTCTTATTTTGTTGTCTGTTTGAAAATCATTGTATTTTGTTTTTACGTTAGAAAATATTTATTTAATTAGTTTGAGTTATTTGTTTAATATGGTTGCAACGTACAAAAGCAATTGATGCAGTTATCTAATTTTGATAGGTTTATGTCAAGTCCTTGCTTTAGTATTTTATTCATTTTAAATAAAAAATAGAAAATGAGTTTCGAGGCGAATGAAAGTGAATTGATGATTTGGGGTTACGCGTGTAAATTATTTAGAGATGACGAGAAAGCTCTTCTTGTGGACAGTGGTAAGCATCTCATTCCTTGGATGGGTGACGATAAATTATTAATCGATAGATATGACGGCAGAGGTACGCTTTATGACTTAGTCAGCCATGAACCTGTCGACGGAGCTTGGGATAGTTTAACAATCGAAGAAAAAGAAATGGAAAATAAATGTGACAATGAACGATATAGAGCTCTTTACGAAGAAGAGGAATCCAAGATGTTCAAGGAAGAAGAAGAGAAACGGAGTCAGGGTAAGTACGGTAAAGTTGCATATTCGTACGAAGAAGGAGCTGTAGCTACCTGTGAGCCTCCGTCAACTGATGTTACCAGTAAAGCGTTTAACCCTCCTCCCGGTCTAGAATTACCACCTGAATTAATTAAACCTGAATCTATGAAGCATCATGCGATTATAATCAAAACAGCGGCTTTCATAGCTCAACAAGGTTCTCAAATGGAAATATTAATGAGATTGAAACAACAAGGTAATATAAAATTCAATTTTTTAATGCACGGAGATACATTACACGATTATTACAAATTTCTATTGAACTTGATAAAATCGGGGAGTTACGTTCCTTCGGAAGCGGACACTTCTTGTTTAGATGAGGAGGAACCCGAAGGAGAACATTATTTACATCCGAGTCTGTTACCGTCTTCACCTCAAGTCGATCCTAAAAATCCTCCGCCGTTGACTCGTCTGATCATTTCCAAAATGATCAAGTACATCGTTAAGAACGGACTTATTTTCGAAGAGGCGATTAAGAAGTTAGACGATTCTCGTTTTTCATTTGTCGACTCTTCCGATCCTTACTACAATTATTACAGGGAACAAGTAACTTCAGCTTTTAAATTGGACGATAATATGATGGTTAAAGAAGAGAAAAAAGAATCAAAATCGACGGAGAAAGAAGAAAATTACGGAGGAGAAGAACCGGAAGAGGACGATGAAGAAGAAGAGAAAAAAGCGATTAAAAGGAAATTAACTCCCGTTTGTTTTTCACTTAAGAAACCGAAAGACAGTGAAAGTTTAGAAGTTTCGACGGCTCTACCACAAGAAGACAGTACGGATGATGAAGAAGAAGAAAGCGGAGCTCCTCCCGACCCACCTCCCCCACCCCCCGCACCTCGTATCAGTAAAATGAAATCAAAACACGAAAGGGAATCGACTGACAGAGATAGATCATCTCCTGATAATTTGCAGAAAGAGAGAAAAGCTAAAGTCGCACAATTTCTCAAGGGTCTAAAATATAAATAAATATTTCCAAAAAACTTTTACCTTTTTTGTATTATTTTTATATAATGTAAATATCTCGTTTAATGTTTCTTTTAAATATAGTTGAACCTCATTCTAACGGACTAATGAAAGTACAGAAGTAAGCTATAAAAAGTTTATGAAATAACAAACCAGGCTTATACATAGGTTTAATTAAAAAATATGTGTAAGTATACACTGCATTAATCATCAAAACAAGAAGGTCTTACATTCATTGGTTTGTAAAAATATTTATTTTCTGAGTTAATGTTTGCTTCTTAATACTTCAGTTAATAACTGATAGATGATGGTGCTACCTATATTATTATGTGTATAATTATAATTGTACCTGTTTGTTATTAGCGATATCTGATATAATTAGGTCCATTACAGTGAGGTTTTACTCTAAAACTTGTTTTTTTGTTTATAAAAGTCTGTATATTATATATTTTTTTAAAATGAATCTCCTTATCTTAAATTTATTTCCTCTCGTTTAAGGTTATTCCAAATATCTGGAAGAGACAAACACCCAAATTACCTTGAGGCATGTATCGATCAACTAAAAGTTATCAAGCTCTCTTTGAAGTAAGCTCTCAAATCAGCTCTTTGAAAGGTTTCGCATTAAAAACGAGCCTCGTTAGGGGGCCTTACACAAGTAATTGGATTGACGATCTAGCTTGGGATTGTAAGGTCAAGAATGATAGATTGTTCAATGTGAGCTTCAATCAAGAGGTTTGGGGGCTTCTGTCAATCTGACTGATGGTTTAGGGCCTCTTACCGATTTTTGGTTCCGCCCAGAGCGTGCCACCATGAAAGACACTTACCAGCGTAGGTCTGTCAAGTCCCCTGATGCTAAGTACCATACTGAACAAGTTTTAAGGCCCTGCCACACATAAAGCTACGTGACGGGAGCTAACTATGCTACGTATGAGAGCTACACTAGCTTTATTTAGGTGGGGGGGCCACACAGAAAGCGATGTTTTTAAGTCTTGTCTGTCATGTTAAGTTGGAAGGACCATAGTAGCTCTGATGAAAAGCTATTGCTTTTATTTACTTTATGTTAGCAGAAAATGACAAGAAAGTAGGTACATGCATTGAACTGTAAAAGAAAGTCAAGTCTTCTGTCTACCAATTTGGGGAATTCCATCACTTGATAGAGGATCTTAAACAAGTTACAAGATGAAAAGTTCAAAGAATACTTTAGAATGATATCAAGTGACTTTAAATTTCTTCTTCAAAGAGATTTAGAAGACAATAGATTTAACTACAGAGCGACTATATCACCCGAAGATTGCCTTGCTGTATGTCTAAAGGGGGCTACACATCTTCAGTTTATCTGTGCAGTTATCTGTTGTAAATAACTGCGTGAAAATCCGTGTGTTTGTCTGAAATGAAGGTGTGGGATACAGTCTGATTTTTCTTCAGTTTTGACTTCACTTGATTCTAAGTGTTTTCTAATAAATTTTACAAAATCGTTGCAAAAGAGGGTTCGAATTTATCTGCGTGAAAACCTGTTCAAACTACGCAGTTCACACAATTTATCGCTCACACATGACGTCACACGAGATAAACTGCGCAGATAATCGGAAGGTGTGTAGCCCCCTTAAGGTAAGTTAAGATTATATTCGTTGTTTTTGGTAGAGTTACAGGGGGTTGAAGCAGTCTGCGCAAGTCCGTCGCTGAGAGATCTGTTCAAATGGACTTGCCAAAGCATTGCTAAGACATAGCGTTCAGTGTCACCTCCATTCATTATAATTATAACAGAACAAAAATTTTCAGACCTAGCTAGCTCGCGTTGCATGGCTTTCTGTTTGGCCGAGCCATTATGAAGATTCATAAGGGGGCTACACACCTTACGATTATCTGCGCAGTTTATCAAGTGTGACGTTATGTCTGAGCGATAAACTGAGGTAACTGCGCAGTTTATCAAGTGTGACGTCATCTCTGAGCGATAAACTGAGGTAACTGCGCAGTTTATCAAGTGTGACGTCATATCTGAGCGATAAACTGAGGTAACTGCGCAGTTTATCAAGTATGATGTCATGTCTGAGCTATAAACTGGGGTAACTGTTCAGTTTAGTCCGGTTTTCACGCTGATAAAAAGTCTGTGCATTCGGACCCTCTTTTGCAACGATTTTGTAGATTTTATCAGAAAACAATTAGAACCAAGTGAAGATAAAACTGAAGATAAATCGGACAGTATCCTACACACCTTCAGTTCAGATAATCGTACCGATTTTCACACAGATATTTAATACAGTATTAACTGCGCAGAGAATCGTATGGTAGCCCCCTACCAGATAATCGGATTGTAACCCCCTATACAGTTACTACCCCCAACTGTGAATTACACCACCCCTCTTTAATGATGTTAAATGAGTATAACTTACATTTCTTTATACCATTTCTGTGGCCAAATCTGACTGATTTAATCTGATCAAATGGCCTCTTTTAGAGAGACTCAATTTTTCTTTTCACTACCCTTTTTTACTTTACTCTGTACCTTAGAAGTAAAAAAATAAAGCAAAAATACTTCAATATTTGTGATATCTGTCAAGGTATATTTTTTAAGAGGGGTTTGAAAAAAAACAATCTATTATAGTCATACAAAGATAAATCTTCTCACAAAATGCCTTGAAACTTTTTTTTTTAGGAATCTGGTTAAAAATAAACAATACCAATAGAATCTAGCAGGTGCTAGATAGTAAAAACAGCTGGACTGTTATAAGTTATGACTAATTAAATTTAATGACAAAGACAAAACATAAAAAAAAATTGTCATTCTGGAATCTCAAGTTTTCAAATACCTACCTAGAGGAGATCAAAATTTCAGTTATTAATTATTAATTAATTTTTTTAACTGACAATTAAGAAAATAATAACTTCTTATAAAAAATAAATGTAGTTTCAATTGTTTACAACATTGAATTCTGTATGAAATTTCCACTCAAATATTCTAGAGAAAAATTATATTAGTAGTCTTCAGTTAACTTCAAGAAATATTTCTTTGTAGGTTTTTTTTTGTTGTCTTTTACAGTTTCTGTGTATTAATCTGTAATCTATACTTATTGAGTATCATTATAAAAATATGCATTTTTTTTATATTATTTATATAGGATGAGTTATTGTAATCAAGTGGTGGGTAGAAAAATGTGTTTTTCCATTTATTTAAGCGACTTTGTTTTTAGCAGAATGGCCTTATTAATTCTTAAGTTAAGTATACCATTAGTTACATCAAATTAAAGCTAATGAAATTGGGAAGTTTTAAGCTTATCGGGCACATAAGTTGATTATAAAAATAAGGAAGTTATGGAGAACCTCGTTCTGACTGTTTTTTTTTTTTTTTTTACAAAATTGTTTTTTTCATTTTCCAAAGCTTGTAACTCCTGGTTAAATAGAGCTACAGGAACAAGTGCAAAGGCAAATTTAAAGGGAATTTTATGCCCTTTACGTTATTTTTCTAACTTAAATATAAAAAGAAAATATATATAAACTTTTTTTTTTTTTCAAAAAGTCGTAATGTTTTTGAAAAATTTGAAAGTTGCTAGAGCGGCATAAAAATTAAGGTATGGACAAGAACTCTTTTGTTCCATTTAGGATGCTCTATCTAAATTTTAATTTTTTAAAATACATTAAAAATTAATCACCCTGTATAATATTATTATATTTTATATAGTGTTTGTTCTTGGATTCAAATCAGTTCAGCATTATTTTTATTTTGATCGAGTTTTTGTTTTAGTAAATCTTTATTTAGTTTCATTTCTAACACTTCCTGTCACTTTGAGGAACATGCGCAGTATCATTATTTTCATTCTCCTTCTCCGTACAGCTTTGAACAATTAACATTTTTTTAATAATTAAAAACATTTTTATTTCCGTATTTTAAATTCTCGGTAGTCAAATTCATCACTTTTGTATACAAAATAGGGAGTGTGTTTCTCAGAATAATGTGAGTTAGTGCGTACGTAATTAGCTGTACGGATCATGGTTATTTATTTACTTTTAGCCAAGGAGATTTCACGATAAAACTTAAGTTTTAAATTTTGTTTTATGTGATCTTTGCTCTCGAAGGTTGATCGCGTTTATTTTTAGTGTGTTTGCGAAGAGGAGTGATGTCGCTCAAGGTTTTTCGGTCTTTTTTTATCGCTATTTCGTCGGTTGCAGTGTAATTGACCAGATTATCTCTCTTTTTCCTGATCGAATGGAAAGTTGGACACGCCTGCTTAACAGAGAAAATGAATGCATTAGATAATTTAACAGAGTGAAATTTTCGTCGTTTTATTTATAATCCTGTCGGGTGACTTGAGTGGTTCGGGAACAGACAATGTTTTACCATTAGAAAATGAAATGAAAACAGTTCCGAGTGTTGACGTGTCTCCGGACGTATCGGATTCCGTAACACAAGACCGCCAGTTTAATTTCAACGAAAATCTAATAGAGTGTAATTCTCAATTAATCTCGAGGATCCAGGGCCACGAATCGGTCAAACTGAAACACGGTCCTGGTCACTTCCTTCAAAAGGTGTTTTTGCAAAAGTTAAAAAGTAAAAGCGTCCCGACTCTCGTCAAAAACGAAGTTGTCACTGAAGAAATCGAAGAAACGTCGACTGATGAAGAAGAAATAAGGGAAGATTTGAATACAACAGAGAATTGGTTTAAAACTTGGCCGGACTGCATCGACAAAATAAAAGAACCTGATAAAAACGGAGATAATAAAATCGAAGCTAATGGAAATATAAACCTATCTACCTGTTCTAACGGCAATGGTGAACGAGACGATAATGTAACGAAGGTCACCGGGAAAAATGTTCATACACCGACATCTATGGACAATGCTCTTAACGATCTACCGATAGCATACAGTCCATTAACTAAACAGATACTTATCGTTAATACTGACAGACGGAACGATAACTGTCAGGTGACTAACGTACCGAGCCCTAAACCTAATCGTGCATCTCTACATCGTGTCGGCACTGAAGCAGGTTCCTTTTCAAGTACTGTTTCTAGTTTGAGTGATTATTCACCTTTAACAGCCGAAGAAGGATTGTCCAGCGCTTTCTTAGAGAACGGTGATAGTTGTTCCCTTATCTCCATCGGAACTTGTAGTATCGGATCTCAAGGTTCGATAGGTGATAAACCTAAGAGAAGAGGGCTTACTGGATTTTTTAGTCGGTATGTATTCATTTGTTCAGTGCAAAAGCTTATAATTATTTAATTAGTAAATATGTGGCAAATGGTTTACAGTAGAGTCTCGCTTATCCGGACCCCCCTAGTCTGGACATCCGTATAATCCGGACGGGCCAAAAACTATGTACAAATTGGAACCAGGGCCTGTTCTGATTTATGAATTGTTTAGATTATCAGGGTTTCTGCGTTTATTGTCTATTCATTTTTTTTTTTAAATGGTTCCTAGTTAGTTTACAGGTGTGTATATTCCAACATTCCGGCACGAGGAATACCCGGTATTTTTGTTAAAAATAAACAGATTAGGAATAAGTAAGAACATTGATAAATCTCTTTAGGTTCCATAGGAGGTAGGACGGAAGATATAAAGGTAGTGTATTCCAGGAAGTACAATTATATGTGACTGAGATGTGGAGAGTGTTTTAAGAAACATTTAGCGGCAGCTCAACGCAGTTCCATGAAATTTTGCCAAGCCAACAATGTCTAATGTCTCAACTTTTTGTGAAATGATTATCCCACCTCGAATTTCATATCGGAATACAGCCTGCTTCTCAGGAAGTCCCTTCTGTACCTGCCACCTGCGTTATAGATTGTTATTTTATTTTAATTCATTTGATATTCGGACTGGTTACAGAACAGCCCTTAATTTAAATAGTGTTATACCTACGTTGTACAGTACAAGCATGCTTTGGAGATTAATAGAAGTAATTTTCATACAAGTATTTTTTATTTTATTTTAATAGTTTTACCCTACTAAAGCTTGTTCTACAGACACATTAAAACTGATTCCGTTTAATCCGGACTTTCGGTAATCCAGACTGGTTCCGGTCCCATCAAACCCGGATTAGCGAGACTCTACTGTATTTACATATTAGACGTAAGGAATATTTTTCTTTCAAAAGTACCTATATTGTATGAAGTACACTGTTAATTTTCAGTTCTCTTGAGATGAGAAGAAGTGGTGGGAAAGAGAAAGAGCTAACTATGAGAGCAAGAGATTAGAGTTAACATTGATAATAATTGATAGTTATTTTTAGAAGACAAATATGTTTCATTGTTCCTAATCAAGTGATTCATCTATCTCTTACTGACTTAAAACAAAACAATTGATAAGTATAATTTTTTTATACTGTCGTGAGATCAAGGGTTCTTAAAATCATTAATTACTTACAACTAATAGATTAGGCTAAACTTAATCTAATCTGAGCGTCTCTACATAATTTGGCACCACAGCAGATGCTTTTTAAAGTAGATTTTTTTTAATGCATGGTATTAAACAAGGTATTACGGAATGTTGTCATACTCCTATGAAATTATAGTGTTGATTTCACTAAAGGAATAATAGTTCAAAGTGTCTGACTAACATAAAGCTAGAAATTTGTGTATAAGTTAACCTTTTGGGCACATTTTAAGAATACGTGGTCTGTGAGATATAGCTTGGCAATTGGCACTTAAAAAAAAAAAAACAGTGGAGAGCAGCCATGTCGCATCAATGTGTTTTTCATGATCCTGAGAAAATTAGTTGTTGGTAGACCGAAAATCAAGTTGATGTGAATATCACTTGATAGTTTAGTTATTCAAGTATTACTCCAAATCTAAGTGATCACCTATCAAGTGACAAACTAACATAAACTTGAATTTCGGTCTACTAATTAATTTTGTAGTCAGGATCATGAAAATCACATTGTCCACCATAATTAGCGGGATATGTCCGCTCTCCACCTGTTTTTTTTTTTTTGTTTTTTAATTTAAAATTAAATTATAATTATCATTAACTACGGGAGACATACAGAGAAAAATAGACCCAAGCACCGGGACTTGAACCACGGGCCTCCTATATATCCGTTACAGGCGCTCTTACCAACTTCTCGTCTTTATCACTTGCCGTGAATATTGGCTTGTTAGATTTGTAGAAAAGATTGAAAGCTTAGATTCGGGACTTGGTATCAGTAACGACAGAGAAAATCATTCTCCAGTATAGCTCAGTTGGTTAGAGCGCCTGTAACGGATATATAGGAGGCCCCTGGTTCAGGTCCCAGTGCTGGGGTCTATTTTTCTCTGTATGTCTCCCATAGTTAATGAAAATTATAATTTGATTTAAATTAAAATTTAATCTTTTCGTAGTAAGAATACTACCTAAAACTTAAAACTTGAATTTCTGTTTGTTTTTTTCACATGCCTATTGCCAAGCTATGTTCCATAGACAAACTTAGCTGACCACATATTCTTAAAAGGCACTAAAAGATTAACTTGTACATAAAATTCTAGCTTGATGTTAGTCAGACACTTTTTTGCACGCTATCTCCTGGACTATTAAGGGGCCCACACACTTACAGTTTAACTGCAGGCCGTTATCGTATACGATTATCGTAAGGTCAAAATCTCAGACCACCACACATTACCCGTCCACCGCCTGCAGGCAATCGTAAAGAACTACAGATCTGTGCCTGTATGCACCACACACTGTGCGATGAATGCCTGCAGGCCGATATCTGTCGATTTTTAACTGCAGTCCGACGAAGGGAAATAAACAAAATAAATACGAATCACTCTACACGCCTGTAGGCCGACTGATAGTGTAGGGCGACATTGATCTTGAGGCACAGGCCGGACAGTCCACGGACTGTCATCTCTCCTTCCATCCGATCCTTGCCTCTACCCTCCACACACCTACAGTCCACCTCCGACTGCAGTCCGTCATCTTAAGGAAAACTGACGAGTGTGTGGCCAAGCTCCGTGGACGGACAGATCGTTATCTTCAGTTAAACTGTTAGTGTGTGGGCCGCTTAGATTTAGTTCCATGTTATAATAATAGGTTAATGTCATATCTTAAGAAAAACTTATAAAAAAAAAAGGAAAAATTATTCCCTGAATTTATGGTTAGTAGACTAATCTTATTCTCTGGAGGTCACGTTGAAATGAACTGTAAGCTGAAAATTTAGTTCTTCCCTTTATATGTTGAAAACTAACAAACAAAAACTTTTTATCTTCTTATTGTGAACAATGGCAATAGAGTTTTTTTTTAAATTACTAAATTAATTGTAGATGGGAGTATTTATTAATATAGTACTTTAAAATGGATTTACAATTGTTTAGTAGTAGTAGTAGTAGTCTAGTACTTTCTACTAGGACGGGTAGGACGAACCACTTGTTCGAACCTTGCAATTAGGCCATCACTTAGGCCCTTTTTACGCCCCGCGGTAGAGAGTTCCAGCCACCTCACACATCATACCTTTGTACATAGTACCGCCAAAGCGAGTATGATGTGATCAATAGTGAGCCATATAAATCAGAGTGTCACGGCGAGGAATCGAACCCCGTCTCGTTCCACTCGAGATTCAGTGATGGCTGAGCAGACGTGGTTTAACCCACACAGCTACGCTAGCTCCATACAATTGTTTAATAAGAAAGCGAATAGAACCATGAAGAATTGGGTTCATGCATTATGCACGTGTTCTGTCTGACGTAGTATAGTTTTGTGAGAGGAATACAAACTGTATTAGACCTTTAGCAGGTTTAAGCCCTCTAAGGACTGTTGCCCCACGGGTTATTATTATTATGTTACATATAGTTAATTGTGTCATTAAATTAGGATTTTTTTACTTTTCCTCACCTTCCCCGAAGGTATATAGGAAAAGTATTGTTTTCACCCAAAAAATCCGAAACCGAGATTTTAACGGAATTATCCGTTTTGGTTGTTTTTAAGATGATTTGAGTGGTTTTTAACTGGATGTCAGTGTGTCTGTATCTGTTTCTGTCTGTCTATGTCACGCATAACTCCCACAGTTTTTAAGCTAGAGAGTTGAAACTTGGTACAAAAATCAGTCCTTACACGCAGTTGTGCTGCCCGGAAAATCAACATTTTCCGCTTTTGGTTTGCTGACTCAGCAAAGTTTTTAAAAATTCGTAAAAAAATCAAAAAGTGGTCTGATCGAGTTGAAATATGGCACGAATGAACTTCTCTGTATGACAAACAAACCCACCAAATTTCATTTTGATATTGGCCGCCATTTTGAAGTTATCATTTTTTGAATTTTGAAACTTCGACGGTTAATAATACCAAAAGTATAATATGTTTTTGACGTATAGCATATCGATGGAATCGGTAAAAAATAAGAAAGCAATATAAAAAAACCCGATGAAATTCCATTTAATAGTTTAAAAGTTATAAGCGAACATAATTATTAATTAGTGCGATACTTAAGTTTGATTACATCTGTCAAATAATTAAATAAAGGAAATAAAAATAATTTATAATTATTTTTTGAAAAACGTTAATGAGCTGGAGAGTCCACTTTAGTGGCCTCCTATGTGAGGAAAAGTTCTGAGGTACCAAGTACCCATTTTTAGGGTCCGTAGGCAAAACCAAGGACCCTTATATTTTCCTGCGTGTGTCTGTCCGTCCGTCCTCTCGCGTGCTCTCACGGCTACACCTTTCGTCACTTTGAAATTTGGCATGTATGTGTCTTGTACCTACCCACACATATTTTAAAAATATAGCGACTTAAAAAAAATATTTTTCAAAAAAATTAGGGTAAAAAAACTTAAGGGTTAATTTTTTTTTTTTCGACTACGTGAGGGGTATCATAAGAAAGGGTACGTCGAGCTGATTACAAAAATATATAATTCTTTGGATATAACTTTGATTAGGGCGAGCGTAGGCAAGTTTGAAGTGGGTATGAAACGTGTCCCCCCCCCCCCCCCCTCTATCTCGCTTATGTGAAGTACAAAAAATCTGAAAAAATTCCTGAACATTCTTCGACCAAAAGTAAAGATACCACTTTTTGGAAATTTCGAAAAAAATATTATTTTATTTTTTATTGACAAAATACGTTTTTTTATAATTATGGTCTTTTCGATGTATTTATATGGTTGTAGTCTGGTTCATTGGCAAAAAATACTTTTTCAGAGTGTGTTTTGAGAATATCAGACCCTTAGAATAGTTCAAAGTAAGCTTTTTAGCATTAAAAAAAAAAACACTGTTTATACACTACTTAACAGTTAAACACTATACATTGTGGCCTACGGACCCTCGCTGTGTGCTGACTAGCACACACTTGACCTGTTTATTTTTTTTAATCACACTTTTCTTGTTATAAGGAAGTTTTTATAAACTTTCTTTTATATTTATAACTATTTGTTTTGTAATGTTTTAAGGGGTGTATTTGGATGGAAAGGCAAGACTGAAGGTGGAAGCAGCCAGGGACAAGATGGTTGGAGCTTGTTTGGAAAATCAGCTATTTCTCGGAGTCTATCAGCTCTCCCTCGGGACAACTATTCTGATGTGAATTTTTATTTGATTATTAAAACCTAAGATTTTTTTAAGTTGTGAAATACTTAAATTTGTATTGTTTAATGCTGGGTTTACACTTTCCAAAAACACAAAAATATTTTCAGTTTTCAGACACAGTACCTTGTTAACTGAAAATAGAAAATGAATTAAGTTAAAAGATCCTTGAAATTTTAAAGTTTTCTAGGACATATGTCATTTGTTGGACATAAAGTCTAGACTGAAATAAGTTGAAAATTTTTTATAAACACCATATTATATTAATCTGTTTTCCAAAATTCTTAATTAAGAAGGTGATAATCTCTTTTAAGAAAATAATTTACCAAAAACTGGTTGATTAATTAGTATCATTATAATTTATTGGAAAAGGTGTTTGTTGAGATAACCTTATCAAAATAATTAATTTTTAATAATTCACTAATTAGCTCCAATTTAGTTAATTAGATAAGAATTAACATGGTTGTTTGTATGGATTTATAAATATCAAATATGCAATGACAACGAAGGCTTGTTTATCTTTAGTTTTCAATTACTTAAAAGACCTTGCTACTTTTTAGGGTTTCGTTGGTAAAACCAAAAAATGGAAACCCTTATAGTTTCGTTTCTGTGTCTGTCTGTCACTCTATACAGTTCCAGTAACTTTTGAATCAAAAGAAATAAAAACATGAAACTTTCCAGTATTAAAGATCATTTTGATGCGAATACAGGAAAAATTTAGCAAACTTAAAATTATCAGCTGTTCAAATCCAAAATGGCGGATATCCAAAAATGTCCCAAAAACATTTTTTTTTTTTTTTTAATTTTGAGTGGGGTATCAAATGAAAGGTATTAAAGAGTAGATTACAAAAATATATAACACTTGTGGAAAGTGCTTAATATTTTTATTGCTATTTTGTCAAAAAACATCAACATTTTGTGTGCCCCCCCCCCCTTATACTAACTTATTTCATGTTCACAATACCAACGAAACCCTTTTTACGTGAGACTTCGCCCACAACCAATTTATTACTATTCTTGCCATAATGTGGATATTTCATTACAGGAACAGGGATCGGTCGGTAGTGACAGTGTTCAAGGAAGCAGTGGCTTAATTCCTCTGGAGCGACCTGAGGGATTACCGGAGAAAAGTAAAGAAGAACGGCAGGCACACGCTAGCCAACATGATTCCATTATTAGATCCGCCAGAAAGAAAGGTATTACAATGGTATACCTTTGGGTTAATTTTATTTTTAATTTTTTTTTATTTTTAATAAAAATAATTTTTATTTTTAATTTTATTTTTAATTTTATTTAATTTTTTAATTGGGTTTTTAAGCCAATAATATATATAAAAAAAACTAGTATTTATTTTTTTACAAAATGTAACTAACAGCTTATTAAAATTTTAATATTAAATTTGATCTAACTTAGAATTAGTCAAAATTAAACTCATCATATCCTCTGCTAGTCCATGGTAATCCAGTTAATTTTGAAGAAAGAATATTTGACTAAAATGAAACAAAACAATCACAATTTATTTGTTCAAACATACAGCTTTTAAAACCTTGCAACTTTATTTTCAATAGTTCTACTGGGAACTTATAAACATATAATATACTACGTTCCCACATCATTATGAATCTGATTTGTTTTTAAAATGATACATCTTCACACAACAAAAAATACAGGTGATTGAAATATTTTTTTTTTTTGATATCTCAACGGTGACGTCACGAGTAAAACCTTCTTTGTTTTAGCTTTTTACATTTCTTATTTACAAGTTATTAAAACTTTTTACAGGTTCTTTATAGTTGTAACTTTTGTTTTTAAAACAACAACAAAAGAGACAGAAGCTCATGAAAACAAACAACTAAAAAAGTGGATAAGAGTAAAATAACCTGATATCTCGATCCCCTCCTTGCCCTGTCGTTATCAATACTATCCCCTGTTCGGATTTGAACTGATACGATCTTTCGTTTTCCATTCACCCAGCGTTTTGAACTTGCGGATCGTTTAAAAACCGTTTCCAAAACAATGTGTAAACGTAGTAATATTAATGACAAAATAACAAACAAAAGTGTTTTTAAATTCTTTTGTCAGATCTAGAAATGCCCAAATATTTACTAGCTTGACAAAATACTTAGAAACTTAAAAATGTTTAATATTCTTTAAAAACATTTTTTTTTTTCATGTTTCAGTGAAATCCTTCAAGAGAAATCCGCAATACTTTTGCTTCTATTGCCCTATTGATTATTTTTATAAAAAATTAACCTGTCACATTGGCTTTAATTCCAGTAGAAAATACACATTATTGTTATTTAATGCTTGTCAATAACCACTCCCTAATAATTTTTGTATAATTTAAGGATTTGTGTAAACATAATATTAGTAATATCATTCATTTTATAATAAAGAGATTTATTTATTTGTAGAACTAAAAGACTCGAAGGAGAAAAAGAAGATGCTGCAGCATCAGCTGAAGGCTGAGGACGAGTTGGCTAATGCCACTCGTGTTTGGATCCATGACATTCTGCCGAAATGGCATCAAGTGTACGTAGCTTATAAGCATATATTTTGTATTTCAATAATAATCGATAATGACTGCCATCATTTTTTTTATTATTAGATTACACTGTATAGAAATACAGTAGTAGTGTTTTATATAATTTTGTAATTATAAAGGATCAGAGTTGACGAGTTGTTTGAAATTAATGTCCGAAGCCAATATATCTTGTTAGGATTCAAATCCCTGGAGAGGTGAGATGTGTTTCACAGTGATGATCACATTTAGCAAATGTGTGAGGTGAATGTTATATTGACCGATGTGAAGGAAATTATAAAAAAAAGTTTCTAATGAAGGTCGAACTTGTTTACAAGATTACAAAGTGAGCATTCTATCCTACTGTAAGATGAATGTAATATCCAATGAATAGAAACTCACAAGTCCTCACCCTTGCCTGATTCTAAACAATTTCTTTATTTTAATCATGTTCATAATTTCATTCATTAATTGCTAACAATGGTGATAGCAAAATTACTACGATTGCATTGATTACTAATATTATTGCATTTAGCACCATGCTTTACTATGATTTAACATCAAACATTCATTAATCCATTAAAAATTCTTCAAAAAAGCTGATCTAAAAATAAACTTAATGCATATGTATTTTGTGGATACACTTTTAAAAAGATTAAAATTCCCCATCATCACACATAAGAAACGAGCAGTCAAGCCCGTGGCAACTGGCTTAATTTTATATTGAGAAAAAAAGTAAAATTAAGTAAATTCATTTGGATATCTATTTAGATAAGTTATTATATCTATTTTAAGACCAACAAATCAAAACAAACATTTATTTTTATTGGAATAAATGTGGTTGCCTTAGCTTAGCAATAACAAATCGTTTTGAGGTGCCTTGTCGCCGTCAGGACACTACTTCATTATATAAATAATATTTTTAAAGTCAGTTTTAGTTCAATCTATAATTATGACTTAGAGAGGTTGGTAAGTAAGCAATTGATTTAAAATAATGTCTGGTTAGGTGTAAGGTATGTTAGTTATAGTAATATAAGGAATTATTGTTTAGCTACTAAATTAACACGTTTTAATAAAAAAAATACGTGTGGTGTCGCGGGACACCCGGTAGGAACGAATTTCCTTACATTTTTCATTAAATATAAAATAACTCTGCTAAGTACGTATACGTTGCTAACTACTCGTTCCAATAAATATTTTTGACTCAATTAGAAAATTATTACATAAACCTAATTACAAAAATCCCTTGATCTGCTTATGAGCAATATTATTTTATTACATCAATTTATACTTATATATTTACAGTTTTACTGGTTAATAATTTAACACAGTCAACACTGTCAATTTCTGACGATTCTCTTGGTGCACTTTCCATTTTAAATAATAAACGAATACTTTTCTCAATGATAGAAACAATAATTGAAAAAAAGCGTTGTTTTGTGGATAAATAGCGAGTTTGGCAGGAAGAAGGAGTAAGAGAGAGAGAGATGGAAAGATAGAAGAGTTGGGATTGTGCACGAAAGGATACCAAACCAAGAATAGTAGAGGGGCAGTCACTCTACATTCTTCATATTCCATTTTACATGCCTGTTTCAATTGTACTTTAGACGATGTGTATGAAGTTTTATTAAAATCGTTACCTTAGAACGTAAGATATTGGTAAAAACGTTGTTTTATTTATTTAAAACATTTTTTCCCGTCCTAAAATTCCAATTTTAAATTTGAAGCTTACGTTTAAGCGAGCGTTGCGCGTGAACGCTTGGGTGGATAACGTTGTCCAACAAACCTGTCCTGGGCATTGGTAAAATGAACATGTGTACCAAATTTCAACTAAGTCGGCCAACTTTTACACAAGTTATCGTCATCCGTAGATTTCGTGGTGCTTTTAGCGTGACGTGATTTTGGTCGTTTTTTTCGGATTCACTCCCGGGCTCCAGAACGTGCCATAAGGAACTTCGTTCCAAAAAATTGTGGTGACAATATTGTTGTGTTACTTTCTATTTCTACCAACCTCTCTAGTCAAAATTATGAAGTGCTACCAAAAAATCTCACTCAAAACAACCAATTATTTATTCAATCTATAATTGTTGTGTGCTACCTATACTCTATGTATCATGGTTTAGCGACCGGTTGAATTTAAATGTGTGAGCTTTCTTCATATTAACATATTAAGCTTCATAGTATTCTTATTCATAGTAAGCTTGCGTCATATTAACACTATTGGCAGTTGTTTAAAAAATAACAATTTGTTTATTAACTATAATCTATTTGTTGATTTATTGTTTATAGTTTTAATTGTCCTTTTTTTCAAACCAATGCCTAAAAGTTTGTTTATTTATTTTAGGAAAAACACCAAGAAAACACAAGAGATGTGGTGGCTCGGAATACCTCCTGGGGTTCGAGGGAAAGTTTGGAAGTTCGCCATTAGTAACGATCTGAATCTAACTAGAGAATTATATGACATATGTGTTACCAGGTAAATTAATCCTTTTACTTACATTTCCTTTAGTTCTAACTTTTATATAAAGCAAATTTTCTAATCCCTCCTCAATAACTCTTTGTGTTGTAACATCTATCGTTTTCCTTCTGCAGCAATCTTAACTTTGTAGATAGCAGTACAGCTAGGGTGGCCATATTAAGTTGAGTCCAAAACAGGATATTGGAAGGAGGGGGGGGGGGGGGGGGGAGAGCTCCTCAAAAGAGTGGCGCCACCAGGTTTCGGCCTGGAAACCATGACGATGACACTCTTGGTTGTAATGCAACTAGGGGGGGGGGGGGGGGGGTCATGGTTAACGACCATATTGCCAACACGAGAATGGATGATGCCCTTCAATGAACTTAGCCAGAGCACTAATTAAAGGAATATGCAGACCAAATTCAACTTAATCGGCCAACTGTTGCTTGTTACCATCACATTCGTAAACCTTACTTGCTCCCAGAATGAATTTTAAGAAGCTTGCTTTAATTAAATATATAAATTATTTTCAGGGCTAAGGACAGACTGAGTAGTTATAGATCGGAGGAGTCCTCAAGAGAAGGTCTTGATAGAGAATCAAGTTTAGATCTTATCCAGTTAGATATCAGCAGGACCTTTCCAAACCTCTGCATTTTTCAAAAGGTATTTAATTGTAACTATTATTATTAATATATTTTTATATAGATTTACTAACATACTTCTTCCTGTGTACTCTTAATTTGATTTAGTCAATTGTATCATTGTAAACTGCATTGATCATTATCTAGAACTGTATTAAACTATGATTCGTTGAATGGTATTTGTTTTGTAGTTAATTTGCATTTCCTGCTACTTTAGCGTGTGGAATTAGAAATGTAACCTTTTTCTTGAATTCTGATCTCTAGTGTCCTTTAAAATGAAAGAGTTTATTTTTAATCTATAAATAGTATATTATGTTACTAGGCTGTGAAGTGAGTTTTTTTCTTTACCGCGGCAATTACATTTACTGTCGAGTGAAGCAAGACAGTAAATATTGCCAAGGTAAAGAAAAAACACTTCACAGTCGCGTAGCATATGCTATTTTTTCCGAGGTAGCAGACAATGAAAAAACATTAAATATTAATCACTAATCAATATATAATAATAACAAATATTAGTACATACTTAAGACTTAAAAAAAGAAACCTTAAAAAGAGGTTACACTATAAGAAAAGATAAATAAAACACATTGACATCCAGCGGATTTTAATCGTACTAGAAGCATTTCTACAAAGACTGCAGCACTACTAACGGAAGTTTTGACAACTACCTGCCGGAAAATAAAATTCTTTTAGTTCCTAGGATGTAAAAGATTTTTTCTTTACAGCTAGGAGTAATGAAAAGATTTTTTAAGTCCACGTAATGAAAAAATGGATTTTAGCTATGTTTTTTTAGGCTCTAAAGTTACTATTTCACAGCCTACCACGGAAAAAAATATATTACCTATATCAAGTATATTACTTTTCTTTTTTTAAAAATAATTTTATATTCATTCGTAATAGTCATTTAAAGTAGATACCTTTGAGTAGATTCATGAGGAGGAACATATAAATAAAACAAATAATGCTGTGACAGTTTATTTTTCTTCAAATAATGAATGATTTCTCTGTCATAATTGACCATACTAAGTTTTGAGGTTTAAAAAAAAAAGATTTAATTTTGTATCAAGAAAACAAAAGTTTTACATATTTTTGGAGTAGTTTGGTCTTTTAGGGTAAAACAATGACAACAATTTACTTTTCATTCACGGCTATATTTCGACCTTCTTGGTCATCTTCATGCCTAAAACATCGAAACATCGTGCAAATGAAATTTATATAAAATTTTACACTATTAATACGTCAAGCTATAATAAAAGTTTTACAATAATTTCACTCTTCTTTAGAAGGCATTGTGGTTTGTCATACTCTTTTACTTTGTTACCCAACATAATAGAAAGAAAAGTGGTGGGTAATAAAGTAAATATCAGTATAGGTGTACTGATATTCATAAAATGTTGAAAAGTTGGATGGATAACAAAGTTAATAACAAATAATTAGTTGTTTTGATTGAGATTTTGTGGTACAACTTCATAATTATGACTAGAGAGGTTGGTAGAAAGTAACACAACAATATTTTCACCACAATTTGTTTATTTAAACTCACAAACGCGTTTCAACATATAATATCAAAGTACAGAATTCACTCTTACTAAGCTAACACGCACACTGAAGATGATACTATATGTCGAAATGCGTTTGTGAGTTTAAATATAAAATTGTGGTGACAATATTGTTGTGTTACTTTCAACCAACCTCTCCAGTCATAATTTTAAAGTTAATAACTATTTAGACAAAGGGATCTTTTAGTCTAATTTACTTTTAGGACAAAGGAATATCACACTTTTGTGTGTGTATAATTTCAAAATATATAAGAGGGGTAACATAGTAGAAGAGTGCTGGCATGGTCAATTTAAAAAAGGTTATCTTATATGAAGGAGGTTGCCTCGCTGTAGTCTGTCAGTCAACTTATTATACCAATAAGTTTAGATTTAGTGTTTTTAGTGCATATTTTCTTTTCTTTTTTATATATATTACGGTTGCGCGTTTTTTATAAAGTCCCTTGATATAAAATTTATTTTTATATCTGAATTTTACGTTCGGATAGCTCATCAATTAAGATAAATAAACTTAAATAATAATAAGGACAAGGAATAAGATAAAAGTTAACCAGCTAGTGGTTACAAATAAAAAATATCAAAAAAAAATTAACTTGAATAAATAAATTTTTTTTTATTTTCTCATTAAATTCATTACACACAAAATTGTGAACTTAATTGTGGGTGCGGTAGAACATTAGGCAAGTTCTTTAATTTATCAACTTTAAAAAATTATTTATTTATATTCAAACATTGTACACATGTATGTTTCCTTCATAATGTATTAATTACAACTATCTTTTTCTTTTATTTTTACTTTCAGATCTCTTCAAATATTTTATATATATTTCTTAAAATAAAGATATTCTTAATTTTACATGACATGCTTTCTTTCTAATTCTATCCTATGATATATCTATTCTGATACGTAGTATTCATTAATAAAATGGTGAGGTGTGAAGTTTAACAATTTACATAATTTAAAGAAGGTTTTTAAATGACGACAAATTAGTTCTCCATAATTTGAACAACGAGTAGCATAATGCTCCAAAACTAACTATGATTCAATTATATCTTTGAAGACAAGTAATCGAGAAAATCACCACGTGGTTGACTTGATGAGTGAATTGTGATTCAAAGCAAAATGGCGAAAAATGCCATGTGTCACCAATGATGATGGTGGTGGCCCTTTAAAATAAAATAAAAAAAGGAAATTAGCTAAAAGCTAAATTGACTACCTCACACTTTACTGTATCTGATTAAAATTACATATAATTAATTTTAATTAAACAAAACTTACGATTCAATCGGCAAGTTGAGAATTCCTCAAAAAAGGTGAAAAGTGAAAGATTCGAAAAAGTTAAATTACTTTATATTTTTAAATGCCACATCGGCAACTACTCAAAACCAATTGCAAACTGCAATGAAACATTTAATATAAATGAGCAGTATTAAAATACTCATAAAAAAAAAAGAAATTAAAATTTTACGTCCCTAGACGGGTTTGAACTCGTTACCTCGGGAAGTCGTCCTTAGAGCCAAGCGCCGATTCTCGGAACTCACCCCTATATATAGAGAATCCTAATCTCAAAATTACCAACATAAAAACTTAATACTACCTATTAGAGTTAAATTGAAATTACAACAAAAGCTCTCGCAAAGGTATTACATAATTACATTAAGTTAAATAAAAAATTCTATTGCCGATAATAAATTAAATTACAAAGTATTATATTTTAATAATTCATTTAAAACAAAATCATACATTAGGTATCTAATACGTCATCAACCCATCACATTGCATGACAGAACGCTGGATTAAAGAACATCGATTAAATGATCGATATATTACTTAAATCGATTCTCATCGTCAGACAAACCTTACTCCCTTATAACACTACATCAATTGCTCAAGGATAAAATATATTTTATATTATCTTCTCTTTTCATAAAATAGCTAAATTTGTTTGAATAAAATATATGTAGTGTAATGAGACACTACAATATATAGATACATATTTAGATCCTTCCTTATCTCACGAGATTATAATTATTGAATCATACAAATGATGAACTGTGGCACTAAAATCAAACTACCTCATCCTCATCTTGTCTTGATCTCTTTTCTGGTTTAATTACAAAAATAAAATATTAATATTTATTTTTTATTTGTTTAGGGTGGTCCGTACTATTGTATGTTGCATGACCTGCTAGCTGCTTATGTTTGCTACCGGCCGGACGTCGGATATGTTCAAGGAATGTCTTTCATCGCAGCTGTTCTAATACTCAATATGGATGTAGCCGATGCCTTTGTCTGTTTTGCCAATGTACTCAACAAGTCATGTCACCGGGCATTCTACTCTCTAGATCAACCTATGGTACTGTATAACTTATCTTTTTTTTTAAAAAACCTTCCTTTTTTGCCTAAAACACAAAGTGATTCTTAAAATTATCAGAAAAGAAGTTTATCTACGACTTGCATTGTAAGGGGACTTTACATTGCTAATAACAGGGCGGGAAGTGTTACTTCCCTCCCATGGGAGTAAAAAAACAATCATACCAACTTAAAAGGTAATTTGTTTAGGTATGTTTTAAGTATTATGTTGGTAGTAAAGTTTTTCCGCTGTTTATAGCTAATTTTTCAAGAAGGTTACTTTAGGTTATCATATAATGTCTTTAAATTAAAAACAAACTTTTGAAAGTGTTAGTAGTAAAACGTGTATATTTAGTATAAAAATTGTTATTTTAATAAATCAAGTAACTAAATATCAGTTTAAGGTGTTTAAATTACATGAATTTGTAGGTAAAACTTTTAAACCTACAAACTTAATAGCTATTAGCCATGGTGCACTAGTCGTAGATAAAATTTAATACGCAACATGGATCAAAGTATTTCTGCTCTCGGGATTATCTCCCTCGACTATGCCTCGGTTGCTAATACTACAGTTATCTCACTCGGCAGGCCTCGGGAGCTAACTCATTTATCTCCCTCGGCCATAAGGCCTCGAGAGCTAATGAAGTTTTCTCCTTCGGCGGTGCCTCAGGAGAAAACTTAACCTCGAGCAGGAAAACATACTTCTCTCCCTTGTTGCGTAAATAACTATTGTTGCACTGCTGTATCTGTAAACCCAACCCTTATACCCCCCTCCTTAAACCCTAAGGCCGGAGTTAAAATGCAAATGAAGCCAAGTAGTATTATGGTTTGTTGCAAATGCCAACTTACTGGTTGATTTTAGTTTATGTTGTTTCTATTATATAAGGTATATTTTTAAGGGGGGGGGGGGGAATGCAGAGAGAGAGAGAGAAATAGGATTGCTATCTTCTTAGTAGTAGTAGGTTTACAGGTAAGTGAGCTAAAAAAAAAAAAATAAATAAATAAATAAATAAATAGAAACAGTTCTTGCTACTGCTCCTTTAGCTTACTGTCATTCTACAAAATCCATAATTACAACTAAAAAGATTGCTTGCATATGAGTCTGCAAGACAGTGAGACATTTTCATGTAATGCTTTTTGGTGTCGGTTTTTGGTAACACTTTTCGAGTTTATGTGCCTAACTAAAGACATGAAAATTTTCGCAGATTTGTGCGTTTGTATATTAGGAATTAAATTGAACATATGTTGAGCACGAAGAAAGAAAGTACTTTTCTTCTTCTCCAGTTTATTAAGAAGTAATATTTTAGCTTCTTCACCCATATTTTTATCATAAATGCAAAAAATTATGGCAGTAACAAAAATAATAATAAAGTAAAAAATAAATTTTATGTATGCAAGTTTGTTAGGAATATAATTCCTAGGGGGGGGGGGGGGGGGGGGGGGCAGGGCTGCCGCTGGGAGAGTGAAGAAGTCGGGGCGTAGAGCCAGTAATCTCGCAAGGTGAAGATGTAGCCCCTAAGATGGAGGGCCCGCGGGGGGAAGGCTGAAGGCTCTCTTTACAATCCTCTAGAATAGACTAGACTAGAATATACTATGCGACTACAAACCACCTCCTGCAACTGTACATTTTCCTGGTAGCAGTGGAACTCTTTTCGACTTTCTTCGGCCCTACGAAGCGCGGTAGGGGAAGGCCCTACAGCTGGAGACTTAATTGCACACCTCCTATATCTTTCTAACTCCTTGTTACACTGGGTAATGTTTTTGGCTTCAATTTTTAGTAACGCTTTATGTAGCACAGCCAAGACATGAAAATGTCAAAATATTAAATATATTTGTGAAAGTTGAACTAAGATTGTTAACTGCTGAAGATAATATAATATATAGTCGGTAGAATTGTAACCTCCACAGAATTTTTTTTTTTTTTTTTTTTTTTTTTTTTTTTTTTTTTTTTGTGAGAAAAAATGAGTGGTCTTGAAAGAGGAAGATTTTTATCCCTTGCCACTCACCTTGAGAACTGCTTCATCTACGTCTTCATACTTACAACCTCTAGATCTTTTTTTTTTTAAATTTCATTTGTTTAAGAATAGTTTAAATATTGAATCCTGAATGTGATTTTTAATTTGCAGGATTCCTTTTGTTCTTCACTCCTTTGAATAGATTAATGATTTTCTTTTAGACATTATTTGCTTGGTGAGTCAATTACACTGTAAAAAGTCAAAAGCTTTATAAACGTCCCAAACGAATTCGAAACCCGAGACTAAGATATTTCTCTATACTGTTCAGAGATGATTCTGATTCCATTTAAACAAATGGAGGTAAAATTCTCAAAATGATTAGAGTGCTAGAGCAAGAAACTCCTACAAAAGGTTCTAAGAAAAACACCGTCAATATTAATTCACAGAAAGTTTTTCGATCGGATCTTTATCCTTATTTCTATGATTTTTGTTCGTTGTATAATTATATCAACCTTTCCTCATCGATGGGCTACTCTACTAAGTGCAAAATAATAATTGAAATTAGATTTTATTATGAAATAGTGATTTTTTTTCTGTATGTAATTGTATGTATGTTTTGTATGTAATTGTATACTGTATGTAATTGTATGTATATTTCCTACACTCTAAATAGTGTGCCCCTGTCTAAAGTACTGTCGATTCGTGATCTTGGAATCCTCCTTGACAATAAACTCACCTTTTCAGACCATACCAAATATATATCCTCCAAAGCCTCTAAACTCCTCGGCCTCGTTTCCAATATCTGTCGTGTTTTGTCTCTTGATTGTTTTGTTTCTTTATATAAATCTATTGTTCGTCCTTGTGTTGAATATGCTGTGCCTGTCTGGAATAACCTAAACCAGACTAAGTCCTCTCTCATTGAAAAAGTCCAGCGTCGTTTTATTCGTTTTTGTTATTTTCGTTATTTTTATAAAAAAGTTTATTATTCATATTGTGCCAGCGTTTACTCCTCGAACCTCTTTATCGAAGGCGATCTGCTTTCGAAGCGTTATTTCTTCTAAAGTGTCTATGCAATAAATCCCTCTGTGACGAAGTCCATGAACAGATAATAGTCCTTCCTCCAGATCGTCGCGCTGGTAGATTCCTTAACATTCATGATTTGTCCGACTTAAGTCCTTTAGTCCGTTGTGTGTCCACTGTTAATACCCTTCCCATATCCTCTTCTAATGCTGAAACCATCTCCCACCTTCGTCACATCCTTTCTTTGTTTTCCTAACGTCTGTGATCTGTACTTGATTGACATTTTTAGTTACCTTAATTTATTAATTTTTAGCTGTTTGTTATTTATCTAAATGTTATTATTTATATTTATATATACATATATATATATATATATTCTTATTGTAGATATTAGTGCAATTGTGTAATCTTGCCGATTATTTATTATTTTTCTTTTTTATTGTTCAGTTATAATTATGACATAGGTCTACTTACTAATTTATATTTAATATTGTTGTCAATACAGCTGATTCGCAAGCTGCATATTGTGTTCTATATATTGTTTTTATTGACTGTATATATTATTTTCATAGATGTATAGATTATATTAAGAGCGCCTCTCTCGTGGCGAAAGCTGTAGAGGGCGCGTAAAAAATTATGTAAATAAATAAATAAATAAAAAATGTATACTAATTCATTTGTAGTAATTGAGAGAATTAATTTGATTAATTTCAGATGGAAGCTTATTATGCTGCGTATAGAGAACTTTTGAAAGAGAATTATCCTAGACTATGGTCACACCTGGAATCCACTCATCTTACTCCTGATCTTTACCTGCTTGACTGGGTCTATACCATTTATTCCAAGGCTATGAACTTGGATTTAGCATCAAGGGTTTGGGACTTATTTCTCAGGGACGGTGACGATTTCCTCTTCAGAACTGCTATTGGTAAATATTATCTTTAAAAGTACATATTTTGTTGAGCTGTTTTGTTGCTGTCCCTATTTATTCAATCCTTTTTATCTTCGTTGTGTTATTTAGGGAAAATTTATAGAAGTCAACTCATTTGTTTGTTGAACTGACTTTATTTCGTCCCCCTCTAGGGCGTAATCATGCCTAAAACATCATTAAGGTTTCTTTTATAACACTACACACATTTTTGCTTCCGAGGTTTACCGAAGGTAACGGTGGCTTTGTGATCTTTCTAAAAAACAAAAAAAATGTATGTCTCCGATTTGAAAAATTCCAAGACAAAAATCCGTATCAGACATGAGGGAACATTTTTGGTTCCATGTCCGTCTGTCGGTCTGTCGCTCAATTTTTGAGAACCTACATATCTTAAAAACTACTCTTCTGATTGTATTGTGGATTATGTAGGAGAGGGTGTCTTTGTCTTACCACTTCAGTGTAACAAGTTTCTCTACCCTAATTCCTCCGTTCCGGAGGAACAGAGGAATTGAAAGCGCAATCTTCCATATCCTTGACACACTCCCAGGTAATGGTAAGCTGTTTCCTCCTCCTCACCACACACTGGACATGTGGGGTCCTCCTCCACCTTTAGTAATGGCAGATGTCTACTGGGCCTGCAGTGTCCAGTTAGCACCCCAAGCAGATTTCTCAGGTTGGTCCTGCTCAGTCCTACCTGCCATCTGGTTTTCCTTTTGTTTATTTTCGGCAGTAACATCTTAGACTGCCTGCATCCCTCTGTTCCTAACCATTCCTTATCTGCCTCATCCCATACCCACTTCTTAATGACTGATTGACCTGACCTTACGACCAATCAACTGCAGGTTCCGGTCTACAGAAAGGTATAGAGGCTCCTATTTTTGCTACCTCATCTGCTTTCTCGTTCCCTGGGATCTTTGGTGTCCTGGGACCCAGAGCAGTGTTACCTCTTTACTCTCTGCCAGCAGCTCTAGTGTCTCCCGACACTCCCTCACCAGTGCAGAGGTTGCACCAGGGGCATCGAGAGCGCGTAGTGCTGCTTGGCTATCCGAGCATATAGCTATAGATTTAACTGTAATAATCTGCTTGGTATGTATACTATTTTTTTAAAAAAATAAAGCTATAAAGTTACACAGGCCCATTTATGATATGTGTACCAATTTTTACTCAACTGGATTATCATTACTACACAGATCATTTTTAAAACTTTTTTTTCTTGTTTTTGTACATTAGGAATCCTTGGTGTGAGTGAGAATGTACTTATGAAAGCAGACTTCCTTGCTGGATCTCAGTATCTGACTAGATTACCTGAAGATCTGTCACCAGCAACTCTATTTAAATCCATATCTCAGGTAAAAATGGTTTCAAACAAGAGGACATTCTCACAGATTCTCTCATCATATCTGCCGCATTCTTGAACTGGTTTCTTCTCAGGTCTTTATTTTTTTTTCAAAACATAATCTCAGATCGATGTTTATTATAAAAATATTCTTTCATAAAAGTGTGATCTGAATTAGTAAGATCTTATTTGGATTTTTTTTTGTTTGCTTGTGATTTAATCCGTGAAAAATTAGGAATGAACAGATTTAATGAAAAAAAAAAGTTTTGTTTTTAAGTAAAAAATATTAAAATAATATATATTTAAAAGAAATTTGTTTTTTACTAATCAATTCTATGAAAAAAGTTCAAAATTTAGCTCTTTTTTTTTATTTTAGATAAAGCTTTGGCAATAATCAAATTTTCCTTATGTCCAATATAGTCAAAGAGTTCATGAACAAGTTGGGTGTAATTAGATTTCATTTGGTCGTATTTGAACTAAGCATGATACCCTAATTTCACCTACATTCAAGTAGGTGCTAAATTTTTTAAAATTATAATAAAATCACCCTTGTTGAAACAAAATGAGTTTATTTTTTTATTTTTTTTTAATGATTATTATTATTTTTTTATTTTTTTAGTCATGGGCTCTTATGTTATATATTTGGATGATAATTTTATATTTATTTATAATCTTAATGCCATAGATTTTCTTTTACAATTTTTAGTCTACATGTAAATATTATTAAATTATTTAATATTATATTTTATATATATATATATATATATATATATATATATATATATATATATATATATATATATATATATATATATATATATATATATATATATATATATATATATATATAAAATTTCACTTGATTCTTTGAATAATAAGTAAATTGCTGGAATTAAAAGAAAAACTTTTTTTTATTATAAAATAAATGAATCTCTGTTTTTAATTTGCTTTATTATCTATTATTCAGATTGTTTTTAATTATTTCATCTATATCTTAAATATATATATCTGTTAATCTGTGCCATTATTATAAATGATACAAAAAAAGAGAAGAAGAAAAATGTAATCTAAAATGAAAGATAGAAAAAAAACCCACCGTCCTTTTGTAACAAAGATTAGCAATTAGTAAAACAATTGTAAATTAATTTAAAAATTAAATATCAATGACGATCTATTAATTTTAAGATTTTTTTTTTTTCAATAATTAATTATATTATCAAATTATATATTGGTCTCTTGGTGTTTGAAAAAAAAAAAAAAAAAAAAAAAAAAATCTCTTTATAAAGTTAATATTATTTTAGAATCTATGTTTCATATTTTGTCAACGAATTCTTGTTATTTAGTCTTATACTATAAATTGTGATATTAAGGAATTAATTCGGGGATAATAATTGCTTTTTTTTGGGGTGGTCTCATTTTTTTTTTTTTGAAAACATACATTTTTTTCAAATTTAACTGCATTTAATAGCTGAAATATCATTGCATATAAATTTATAATATACAAATATTTTGATATCTTCCAAAAATAATAGTAAAAACCTTTATTATTCCTTCTTAAAATTCGTAAATTAATTAAGAAAGGATTTTTATTTTTTTTTTTTGCAATTTTTTTAGAATCCTCATATGTATTTAAAACAGGTACAAATTTATTTAATTATAGAATTGTAAATAAATGCGGAAACTTAATGGTGTTATCATTATATGCCGTTTGGTAATTCTAATTTTTTATGGATTTTTTTTTTTTAGATAATTTAGATTCATAAATATCTGCGTGAAAGAGTAGATACTGTTTATGCTTAAAAAGTTTTTCAGAGACTGCAATATCAAATATTGTAATCATTTTTGAAGAAAAAGTAAACTTTGAACACTATAATAACTGGTGGATTATGTTTGTTAAAGCTTTTGAGCTGACCCTCATTGAAGATAATATTATCTTACTTGCTTAGTGAAAAAAGGTTTAAATGGTTTTTTTTGTCTCTCATGAAAAAGTTCTAAGAAACCCTTTACTCTTCGAGGTCTGTTCAAAAAATACTCGGACTGACTTCATAAAACAAAATGTACTTTATTGAGAAGTTACAAGTCAGCGTACTCTCCTCCCCAACGCACACACTTACCCCAACGGTGATTCCACTTTTTGAAACAGTCCTGGTACTCTTCTTTTGTAATGCCCTTCAGCTCCTTCGTCGCATTTGCCTTAATCTTGGGAATCGACTCAAATTTTCTTTCTTTGAAGGGTCTTTTGAGTTTGGGGAACAATAAAAAGTCACAAGGAGCAAGGTCAGGTGTGATATGATCCTTCACAAGAAGTGTTCATCTTCTTCTGAACGATCAAGCAGTTCCTGACAAACCCGGACGCGATTGGCTTTTTGGTTGTCCGTCATCAAGTGTGGCACAAATTTCGCAGCAACGCGGTGCATCTTCAATTTTGTGGTCAAAATCTCTTAACAAGATCCGACTGATATCCCACACTCTTCAGCAAGATCCCTAATGGTTAGATGTCGATTTGCCCGCACCAGGGTGTTGATTCTGTCCACGTGTGGGTCGTCAGTTTCCGTGGAAGGACGCCCAAGACGTTCATCGTCTTCAATCGACTGTCGACCACCCTTCAAACGTTAATGCCACTTGAAACATGGGGTACGCTTCATAGCAACATCGCCGTGAGCCGTGTTAAGTTTAGCAAATGTTTCAGTCGCAGATTTTCCAAGTTTAACACAACATTTCACAGCAAGTCGTTGTTCCTTCAGGTCATTCACTCTGAAATTTGACAAACCAAAAAATAATATTTCACTAAAACCACGTAGCTAATCAAAAAATAAAGATATCTTCAATCGGGAAACGTTGTTATTATTAGCTGATCTGTACAAACCTAGCGACACCAAGAAGATTCCTCTGGGACCAACTGGAGCCGCGCAATTCAAACAGTCCGCGTATTTTTTGAACAGACCTCGTATTCCATTTCCTCAAGGTCATTCATGTCTCTATAGGGCCTCCTTCAGTTCAGAATAAGGCAATAAAAGAGGGTTCATGACAAAAAAAGGGGGATTCTGAACAAGTGCAATGTTAGATACTAGGGTACTTCTTTAGATTGTTACTCACCTATGTTTTTAGGGTTTCGAGGTCATCCTAGAAACCCTTATGCTTTTGGTAGTTTGCCCGTCTGTCTGTCGCATCTTGGAGTATATCTCCCGACCTACTGTAACTAGAGATATGAAATTTGGTGTACAAGTTAAACTTTTTTGTCCAAAAACAGGAAAAATATTGCAAATATAATAAAGACTCAAATTTCTTTCATCAGCGAGCAATTGCGTATAAATTTTTATACGCAATTCTTTTTTAAAAGAGTATAAATGGATATAATTATTTATGTCTTCCTTTGTCTAAATAAATATTAAGACAAAGGGATGTTTAGTCCAATTTACTTTTGGACGAAGGAATATCACACTTACGTTTTTATAAGGGGAGTAACAGTCTAAAGAAGTGCCGATACTATCAAGATATATTCAAAGCTTTCTTATTTTAAACTGCTTTTGATAGATTATTTTTAATTTGCTTAATCTGAATCATTATATCATTCTCATATCTTGAATCTCTTTTCACTTTTAATAAATATTTATGATCTTAAATAATTTAAAAACGTTTTTAAATTAAACTTTCTTTTTTTTTTAACTTTGTATTAAAATCACATCTATAGATAAATCAACTATTTTCTCTCTGAGTCTTAAGGAAGAAATACTTAGTGATATTTTGTGCATATCTTCATAATTCATATTTTTTATTACCTTTCTTATGGAATTACTTCATGCTAAAATGTATTTATGATAATTAAATGTTCAGCTATTAAAAATAATTATAAAAATAAATATTTTTTTCTTGATAAATAAATGCTTCTGTTTTATTCATAAATAATCTTAATTAAAGGGGGGAAAAATTCAAAAATTCTCCAATAAATACATTTTGCTTTTTAGAATATGGAGCGCTATTTTTTTTTTTTTTTTTTTAAATTTATTATTTTTTCTACAGGGATTTTTGATTTTTGTTATTACTTTTTAATTTAAATAAATATAAATACACAATCATACATTTTATATTGTTTATTTTTTTACTCTTTCTATTATTGTGATGTATGTCCATTAAATAGTTTATCACTTTTAGATCTGAACTGTGTTTATCATACTCCATCAAAAAAAATGTTTTTAATCACTTTTTCCTCTTGTAGGCGATGAAAGTTAAATCTAACGATACTTTACATTAGATTTTTCTTTCACCGCCCTCTGTTATTTTATTTCAATATAAATATATTAACTAAAATATTTAATTTTTATATTCCCATTTATTTTATTTGTAAATTTTATTATGGTTTTATTTATATTATAAAAAAAATGAAAATAATAAATATTTATATTCATATACAACGTATTTATATAGATATATAAATTATGAGAAAATAATATTATTGTTTTAATTGTAAAATTTATGAAGGATATCGTCCCAAATAATGTACTTAGAATAAGATTTTAATTTAATTTCGTTTTACGAATTTTTTATTTAAAATGAATATTTCACTGATTTGTTTTTATTATTATCATTTAATTCTCCGTGTATTAAATTATATCTATGTTTGTTTTATTTTATTATTATTATCGTTCAATGTATAACAATACACCAAATTTTTTTTGTCAAGCTTTATATTGATGTATTGTAATAATTTTAAAACTTAGGAAGTTGTAAATTATTTTGGTTTTGAGGATGTCTTGATGGGTGTAGATCAAGTGATATTTCTCTTCCAGTAGCTGGAATATTCATGGGAAGTAAAAGTTATTCTAAAGAAGTATCATTGTTACCTCCCTGGATGTAATTGTTGTTTTCTGGAAATAATGTCATTAAATCTCTCATTGTATTAATTTTTGTTCTAAGGAATAGATATCTCCTGAATGTGATTGTTGTTCTAAGGGAATAAGATTGATAACTACTTCTAGAAGTAATTGTTATTCTAAGGAAGTAACATTGTTAACTTCCTGGAAGTAACTGTTGTTTTATGAATGTGATGTCATTTACTCTCTGAATGTATTCATTTTTGTTCTAAGGAAAGAACATAATAAACTCTCCTGGATGTAATTGTTGTTCTAAGGGAATAAGATTGCTAACTACTCCTAGAAGTAATTGTTGTTCTAAGGAAGTGACATTTTTAACTCCATGGAAGTAATGGAAATAATGTCATTAAATCTCTCAATGTATTAATTTTTGTTCTAAGGAAGGAATATCTTAAACTCTCCTGGATGTAATTGTTGTTCTAAGGGAATAAGATTGCTAACTACTCCTAGAAGTAATTGTTGTTCTAAGGAAGTGACATTTTTAACTCCATGGAAGTAATGGAAATAATGTCATTAAATCTCTCAATGTATTAATTTTTGTTCTAAGGAAGGAATATCTTAAACTCTCCTGGGTGTAATTGTTGTTCTAAGGGAATAAGATTGCTAACTACTCCTAGAAGTAATTGTTATTCTAAGGAAGTACATTGTTAACTTCCTGGAAGTAACTATTGTTTTATGAATGTGATGTAATTTACTCTCTGAATGTATTTATTTTTGTTCTAAGGAAGGAACATCTTAAACTCCCTTGGGTGTAATTGTTGTTCTAAGGGAATAAGATTACTAAAGGTTGACCAAGAAGTCATGGAAATCTGAGGAGTGCGCTAGTGTCGTTGTTTTGGTGCCATGTATAGTCAGTTTTTAATAAAATAGAGCACTGTCAAAAACCACAGTGCTGTTCTTTTGTTATTAATAAGTTTATTTTTGATAACTTCTATATTTTTTTGCAACAGGCAACACTGAACCTGATAAGAAATCACTAATAATATACGATAATATCTTTATATAATTATTTATTGATTTATTGATTATTCATAATAATATTCTTTAAATCTAAATCGATTTTCTTCATTCTTAATCTATTTTTTTCTTCCTTTTTATTTCTGAGTTTGATTTGGATTTAGGACAGTTGTGACTATAATTCGTACTGTATAAAAACAAACAAAACAGGAAACCTAACAGATTGGAAACCTTCCTGTTGTTATTCGTGAGATTTGACATAACTGCGCATGTCATGCAAACTAGAAATGGGTATTGTCTTTGCACCCGACTGTACTGACTTCGGCAATACTCGGAAGTTTCGACTTTAAACGAAGCTAAGCTTTCAGTTTCTTCCGTGTTCATGACTTCTTGGTCGACCTTTAACTACTCCTAGATGTAATTGTTATTCTAAGGAAGTAACTGTTACTTTATGGATGTAATGTCATTAACTCTTTCAATGTATTTATTTTTGTTCTAAGGAAGGAACAACATAATTAACTCTCCTGGATGTGTTGTTCTAAGGAAGTAAGATTGTTAAATCCTATCGAAGTAACAAGGATGTATGTGTGTTGTTACAAGGATTTAAAAACATACTTCCCTGGATATGCCTCTAGAACTGGGCGCGAAATGTCGGGCCTACCCAAGCAGCTAGAGGATAATATTGTTTTCTTTTAAAACAATAAGGAAATGCTTGCCTTGGTCATAAATATCTTATTTATCAGCTGATTTATCTGATCCCACCATCTTGGTGGGATCAGATAAATCAGCTGACAAAAAAACAGCTGACATAATCGACCAGTTGAGTAGTATTTGTTTCCAATGTAATATCTATTTAAGACGTCTTATTTATGTGATTATTCCATACACTGCATAAAGTTTGACAAAAATAAATTAAGAATCTCTTTGTATGTGTAAATTATTAGTGCAATTATCTTTATTATTATTGTACAATTTATTATTCTATTATTATTATTATTTTTAAAATTATGTTATAGTATATTATTTTATATAATTATTATAATACTCTTACCTGAAAAGAAGAAAAAAAAGAAATGTATTAGCTGTGATGTTATGGCTTATATTTTAAAAACATATTCACTTTGAAAAAAACAATTTTTTTTTTGATGAAGTGATAATTTTATAATAAAATAAAACATGGAACACACTTAAGTTATTAATACAATTTTTTTTTTTTATCTGGATATACAGATTCACATTAGATTACTAATGTTAAGCATTATTGGTGTGATAAATCATTTATATTACTTGTAGAAAGAAATAAAACAATGTAATTATTATAAAATATAATTTGTGTGGGTTGTTGAAGAGTTGAAAAAACTTTGTTTATACTTTAATCATTTTTTTTAAACTTGGTTATATTTCGTCTTTCCGAGGCATAGACGTGCCTGGAAACATCATTTATACATTTTTACATGTTGTTGAGTAACATTAAACCTTGGATATACAGGTAAATAAATAATATGAACATTATAAAAAGAATTAGAAATATACCGGGATTACGACGTAATTTTACTATTTTTTTTTTTTACTTTTCCTCACTACCTATAGTAGGAAAAGTATTGTTTTCACCAAACATTTTTTTTTTTTGAGATTTCAACAGAATTATCCGTTTTAGGTGTTTTTAAGACCTCCTTAGTGGTTTTCAGCATGACGTCTGTATGTATGTATGTGTGTTATCATCGTAGTGCCCAAGGTATTTAACATAGAGAGTTGAAACTTAGCAGAAAAATCAGTCCTTACCTGTAGTGGTGCCGCCCGAAAAATCAACTTTTTCCGCCATCTTGAACCCAGTTTGCTGAGTCAGCAAATATTTAAAAAAATTGTAATAAATCGAAAATGGTCCTGATCGAGTTATAATTTGGCACGAATGTACCTCTCTGTATGACAAACAAGCCCACCAAATTTCATTTTGATATTGACCCCCATTTTGAAGTTATCAATTTTTGAATTTTGAAACTTTGACGGTTAATAATACAGAAAGTATAAATAGGTTTTTGACTTATAGGATATTGTTGGAACCGGAAAAAATTAAGGAACAAATATAAAAAAAAATCGATGAAATTAGTTTATAAGTTAAATCAAATTATAATTATTATTTACTACAGGAAACAGACAGTGAAAAATAGTTTAATATTAATATTTTTCACTGTCTGTTTCCCGTAGTAAATAATAATTATAATTTGATTTAAATTAAAATTTAAACTTTCCGTAGTATGAAAACTACCAAAAACTTAAAATTAGTTTATAAGTTATAAGCGAATATAATTATTTATTAGTGCGATAATTTTGATGACATCAAAGTTTGTTTACATCTGTCAAACTACCGCCAAACTTCAAATAATTAAATAAAATATAGGTATTAAAAATAAGGTTTTTTTTTAAGAATGCTAATAAATCCGTTAGTAGAATGGTCACCCATCCAAGTACTGACCACTGGCCTCTGAAGTGAGGAAAAGTTCCGAGGTACCCCGTACCCAATTTTTTTAAATTATAAAGTGTGTCAGATCCTCTAATTTGATTAGATTCGTCGAGCTGAAAACTCTCCTACAGTTTTCCATACTGAATTTACAAGATAACAATAATTAAAATAAAATAAATTAACAATTATATCACTGATTATAAATTAAAAATCAGATGTCATATGGTATGTCATCTTATATTTCTAGACTGATATGTCACTGAAGATAGACGTCATACTTTTATAAACTGTTTTAGTATTTTAGTGGCTGAAACTGGTCTGATTTATAATAAATTAAAAATTGTGTTATTGACCAATAAACTTATATTTTTATAATTATAGTGTTTTATTTCTTTTAATCAAGTAAAATTAAAGCTTATGTTTGATTACCACAAAATTTCAGTCAATACAACCTTTTAATTTTAATAATCTAAACTTATTGGACATTGTTCATCTCTCGAAGAATTACCTTGCCTTGCTAGACTGGTGCTATAGGGATTTACTTGTACCAAGAACAAGAACCAACCTTAAAATTTTAAAAAGATTGTTCCACAATAATAATTACTTTAAAAGGATGTGTTAATTGTCTAGTAGCTTTTTTTTTAAAAGCCAGATAAATCAGTTAAAAAAAAAACTTTTTCAATCAGAAATAATTGTATTAATTTATTTCCTGAAATATTTTTATCTCTAATTCCTTAATTGCAGCTCTTACTTCTAATAAAAGTGAATACTCTATTCTATAAAATAAAATAATTTTTTTTTTTTTTTTTTTTAAAAAAAAGAAGAAAAATATATAATTTATAAATGTACAGGGCTGTGAATATTAATGAAAGTTTCTTATTTTAAAAAAAGATAAATTAATTAATAAGAACATTACATGTGTTAGTTAGCCAAAAAAATATATTTAAATTTTTGAAAAAAGTTTTTTTTTGTTGATCATAAAAAAATAATATAATGGCTTTTGAAATTTCTCTTAATTAATTGTTTGTTTTTTAGAATATAATCCTATTTTATTGTTGTATTTTTTTTTTTTTTTTTTTTAAGTTTTAAGGTTTTATTATTATAATTATGTTAGCATTTGGATAATCTGATTAAAATAGTTGATGTTCTGCCCTGTGTTATTATTTTTTGTTTTTTGAAGTGGTGATAAAGTTTTATTTGAACAAATTGCCTTATTTTTGTGTATTTTTACAATAAAAGATTGATGTTGTAAGTGTATTTTTGATAAAATGGTAACTGATAGTGTTTTTTGGGGATAGCCAGAAATTATTAATGGATTTGGGGATCTGAAGTAATAAATTTTATATATGATCCTCGACAAGGAGATGCATGGTGATTTTTTTTTATCTATGTGAAAAAAATGAAGTTGATTGTGGTTGATAATTTAAGACTATGTTGTATGAGAATATGCTAGGCCATTATCGGCAGGAGATATGAATAAAAACTAATTGTAGATACATGAATTTGGCACACTGAAATGTTTGTTTAAATAAATAATTGATACAAAAAATACTTTTTTCATGATAGTTTACTTTTGTAAATTCTAATTTAAACATTGGTGCTTCTTTTTTACTGCTCACTATTTTTCACTCTACTTATTTTCTTCTCACAAATTTAAATTTAAACATAGTGTCCTAAATAGGGATTATTTAAAAGCAGACACTAAATAGTGGGTGATTATAAGAGATAGAACTACTTCAATCAATAGATGGTATTCTTCTGAAAAAAAGAACAAAATTCTTTCTCTTTTACCTTATTATTATTATTATTTTTCTTTTAATTCAGAAACTAATGAACAGCGTTCTATAATTAAAGTATAAAAATTTGCGATCATAAAAATGCATCATTAAATTGGTCTTCTGTTATGAACAATAAACTTCTTAACCCTTTAAGGCACAGCTCAAAAATTAGGTTTTCCTAGATGCGTTAGCTATGTTTACCACCCACCAATATACATACATACATACATCCGCGGCGCTACAGCCCTTGAAGGGCCCTGGCCTCCTTTACAATGCCTCTCCAATCGTCCCTATCCTGCACGCGTCTTCTCCAAGAGTGCACGCCCATCTTTCTCAGGTCGTCTGTGACATCATCCAGCCATCTTGATCTGGGTCAACCTCTTCTTCTACCTCCTCCAGGATGTCCGTCCATTAGTCTCTTCGGGACTCTTCCCTCATCCATCCTAGTGACCTGGCCTAGCCAGCGGAGTCTACCAGCTTTAATAGTGCTAACTATGTCGGGTTGATTGTACAGGTCCCTGATTTCTTGGTTGGTGCGGATCCTCCAGGATCCTTCCTTCCTCACAAACAGCTCCATAAATTTTCCTGAGGATTTTGCGTTCCCAACGTCTCAACCTTTCCTCATCGCTGGATACTAGCGTCCATGACTCAGACCCGTACACTGCTGTAGCTCTCACCACACTTTTATACACCAACAATTTAGTATTACGGCTGACATTTCGGGACCTGAACACTGACTGGAGGGCAAAATAGCTCCGGTTTCCAGCAGATATGCTAGCTTTAATATCCTCTGTAACACTGTTGTTACCTGAAACTACGGTCCCTAGGTATTTGAAACAGCGAACTTGCTCAAAAACATTCCCTCCTATGTGCACCTTCCTCTTCCCAAACCGGGTTCCTCTTTGATAACACCATATATTTGGTTTTCCCGGAATTGATTTCCAGTCCCATTTCCTTGGCTGTATTTCAAAGTGCCACATAAGTTTCTTCCAGATCGCATTGACGCCGGGCTGCTATATCTATGTCGTCCGCGAAGGCCAAGCATTGCGTCATCCTGTTAAATATATTTCCTCCTGGGTTTTGCTCTAAGTGTCGCATCGCTTTCTCCAGGGCTAGATTGAAAAGAGTTGTAGAGATTACGTCTCCTTGCCGTAGCCCCTTAGAAAATTTATTTATTTTAATGTACTTGAAGTTATAAAAAAACAAATTATTTGGGGGAACAATTTACATACAAACATAAGATATATACTATTCTGCTTGTAATAAACTTTAAAAAAAAAAAATGTTTAATAATTTTTTTTGAAGGGGTACCCAAAAGAGAAGAGAAGAGAGATACGAGAATTATTTATTTTTTATTTTAAGTAACATCTTAATAAAATTAATACATTTCAATATATTGTGACTAAGATCAAATTATGCACTTGTCTCAACGGTTTCATGCTGTTTTTTTTTGGCCAAAAGCTAGTTGATTTTAAACGTTGTATAGGCAGGTGTGACTCATGATGAAGCAGCCAGTCTTCTGACCACAATTCAGGTTTTTTTTCCTCACTGCCTCATGCAATCGCTTCAGATAATATTGCCACTTGTAGATAGTAATTTTAGTGATAATATAATCAAACTTTTGATTATATTATCACTTAGACACAGATTCTTGAGCATTGAAACTTTTCTGCCCCTGTTTTCTTTAACAGGAAATAGAATTTAATGATGTTGCATTGCTCCTTAACCCTTTCGTTCCAGGTGTCCAGAATACTGGACATCATTTTCAGGACAAGTATTAATCTACATTAAGTCATTTGCCTTTATTTTTTGGCCAACCTGATACCTTCTTTAGTGATTTTAACTCATCAGTGTTAACAAAAATAATTGTAACTATTACCTTCTTTAGTGATTTTAACTCATCAGTGTTAACAAAAATAATTGTAACTATTAGATAAACATAATTTCGATAGGTGTTTTTCGTCCCAACAACATAGCGTCCAGAGGAATGTATGTTTTAAATTTTCAATATTTCTTTTAGGCAGTAATTGTTTTGTAAAGATAAAAATTAAAATTTGTTAAATAATGATTTTCAATCACAAAAAATGTTCAAATTTAGCACATAATTTATTGTCAAAATTTGATGTCCAGTATAATGGACATTTGAACTTTATGGTAACATTTGGTTTTGTAATATGTTGAAGTGAAAACAATTCCTACAATTAAAATTCTAATGTGTATTATTTCTAATTTGACTTGTTTTATTACAAATTAGTCTTATATTATAAACGATTAGATTTTTATAAATGCTTTATTTATTGAAATTTTGAACCTTAGGGTGAGTTCAAATGCCGTGATTTTACTGATCATAATCATTGTAAACTGGTATATCAGCCATTTAAGCTAATGTGGAATATAACTGATCAAAGTGATCATGATCATAGTGATCACAGTTTTTAAACTGTCCACTGCAGTGGACTTATTAATTTTAAAAGTACATCTGGGATCTTACAGTTGAGTCTGAATGTCCACTATAATGGACATTTCATATCTCAAAAACGGGAGGTCCAAAAATTTTAGGGTTCAATAGGAATTGACCCTCTAAAAGAAATTTTTTTAAAATCGACAGAAAAAAATCGGGTGTGAAAGGGTTAAAGATTAATATCGCTAAGAGCATCGGGAGGGGCTTAAGAAAAATCACTCTGTCCACTAAAATGTTTTCTCATGAATGTTAATTGACTAAAACCAGGTTCCTACGGGGAGAGAACACTCTAGAGTGGCTCACTGTAGAGTGAACTTGACCCGTGTGAACCTGTTGCAGTGAACTCTGCTCTGACGTCACCGAGAGTGAGGATAGTTCACTACCGCTCACTCTCCAAATCAAACATGTTTAATTTTCAGGAGTGAATACTCCAGTCGCCAGCCGTTTCATAGAGGCAACAAGTTGTTTTAAAAGGTACTAACTATGTCTGAGCCGTCAGCGTCGGCTCATATTCTTAAATAATTACAAGACGTTGAAACTATGAAGTTTCTAGAGTTTTATTCCGGTGAGCCAGTGTTATATGATTCGAGCTGTCCAGATTATAAAAATATAGATTTTAGAATGGCAGCAGCTAAAAGAATTAGCGAAGCAATGGGATTGTCTGAATTTGGACCTAAGGAGGTTATAACCAAATTCAAGAATTTGAGATTGCCATATTCTTAATTACAAGATAAAAAGAACTTTTTATATACTACGTTTTTAAATTTTCTGTCATAAATCATAAATTTGTAACCCGTCAAAATGAAGATTGTAAAAATGGGATATGTCATAACAAATAAAATAACTTGCGGATTTTTTCCAAACTAACTTTCTATACGGCAAAATTTGCTGAAAACGAATTAAATTCTGCTAAAAGATGGCTAAAAGTATTAAAATAATGCGTTGTCATCGTGTTCTGAGCTATTCTAAAAGTTTCAAATGTCTAGTTTGTACTGGACAAACAAACAAACAAGAAAGCAAGCTAATAAAAACGTAGTAAAATCTTCAGGGTGATTTGTTCTTAGTTCATCGTCAACCAAATTGCGTGCCTCCGAATTTCTACTAAGTATCCACTTCCTGACCCAATAACGCCTTTTCTTCCTCTTTATCCGTCCATGTGACTAGCTCAACCTTTCTCCTAAAATACCCACTAAAAACTGAACTCAACGCGGTACAACTTTCTATGAGAAGCTCGTAGATGGTTGGCTCCCTGGAGTAAACTGAGAAGCGTGATCACTATCCTGTGTGAACTCTCCACGGTCCTCCACTAGTTCACTCTTCTTCCCCCTCCAGGCGTGGGTCACAACAGTCTTCACTCTAGCGTGGCACTGTAGAGTGTTCACTCCCTATGGGAACTCGGCTTAATTTAGCAGGGAGTTTCTAGTAAATGTGCCTAGTGGTAGAAAGCAGCACTGTCAACCCACATTCCTACAGAAATTAATTCTATTTTCTTTTGGGTTCCTCTTGACAATAAATGTTAAATTTTATTAGTTTTTTATTTCCTTAGATTTTTCCCTCAAATTTTATGTGCCAACCAAGTAATGTGTTATATGTATTACATCTTTTTTTTGTCTTATTTTACCAAGGAAATTAATAAAAAATAAAAAAATAATAATAAATTAATAAAATACAAAAAAATCATTAAAATTGTATCTATTACAATCGTTTAAATTTTATAATTCCAATAGCTTTTCCTCTCTTTGCAATGTTCGTATTGTATTGATTTTGCTCAATTTCTATAAATGTAGGTAACATTTGTTGTTTGATTATTTTATTAGTGGTGCCATTTAAATCTCAAGTTTTGATCATAAACTTTTAAAATATTCTTTTATGTAATTAATTTAATTTAAATATTTCTATTAAAAATGATTATAAAACAATAATTAAATTTTAAAAAGTGAAATTGTTTAGTGTCTAATTTAAAACAAATTTTTTTTTTTTTTTTACTGAATCTTTTTACGTTTATTAGACGCAATAGCTAGTAGTAGAAAAATGCTTTGTATCTACAGTTTGCGCATTGTGAGTTGTGACTAAAAGGTTGAGGAGCCAATGAGGGTTCAGGAATTTGAATTCTAGAAAGTCGGGCCAACTAGACAAACAAAAAATATCACTGGTCCTACCCCTCCCACAGGCCTAGTGGCTTTATTTTTTCCTCATTTAGGTTGGCCAATCTGAGTGTCAAAAGTCACAACTCTTAATGCGCATACTGTAAGAACAGCTAGTGAAACAACTTCTTTTAAAACTGAATTATATATTTTAGCATTATAAAAAAAAGCAGGATTGTTGTGGTATATTATATAACAACATAATATTCTAGTTTTTTGCTAAAAAAAAAAAAAAAAAAAAAAAAAAAAAAAATCAGTAAATTTTTCAATGTTGATTTTTTTTTTTTTAAATGCAATGTTGCAAATAATGTAATTATTAATTCTGCTTATACAAGGAAATCTTTGCAATTTTAACAATGACAAGAAACAATAAAAACACCCAGTTTCATTTTTTTTTTTTGGGTAATTTTGGGTGTTATTCAGGGTGACTACAAGGAGAAGTATCATTTTTGTTGAGATGATATTATTTTTGCCTACAATTTACATTAGTTTACTTCTGAAAAAAAGCAGGAATTGATAATATGATTGTAAGAGTCACTTGATGTTATATTCAGTAATAATATTACATTTTTAGTATTATTCATACTACGGATAGTTAAAATTTTTAATTTAAATCTAATTATAATTATTATTAACAACAGGAGACAGAAAGAGAAAAATTGACTCCAGCGCCGGGATTTTTTTCTTTGTCTGCTAATAATAATTATAAATTGATTTAAATTAATAGTATTGTTTTTATATAACTACCTTTTTTTTATATTTCAACCCATTTATTCAATAGACCAGAGTTTTTGCAATTTGTAAAGTTTTCATTATTTTGCTTTCCAATGAAACAAACTTGCTGAAATTTTCTTTGCTGTTTAAATTTTTTGTCTGTTTTTAAATAAAACGTTTTTCAAGTTAAAGCTGTATTAAAAAGATTAATTTTTTGTAGTAAAACATTTGACGTATAACTCATTGATAAAAAGGAGTATTTTTAATAAACTTTTTATTTTAAATCAAATTATTATTAACTACTGGAAACAGACAGTGAAAAATACACTCCAGCGCCGGGATTTGAACCACTGGTCTCCTGTATAATTATGAGCGTTAATTCTCGGTTTGGTTCTAATGTCATAAATATTGACTTTCTAAATGTGTATGAATATTGAAAGCTTGGATTCGGGACTAGTTATCGATTACGGCAGTGAAAAATCATTCTCCTCGTAGCTCAGTTGGTAAGAGCATCTGTACTGGATATACAGGAGACCCGTGGTTCAAATCCCAGCGCTGGAGAGTATTTTTCACTGTCTGTTTCTCGTAGTTAATAATAATTATAATTTGATTTAAATTAAAATTTTAAACTTTCCATAGTATGAAAACTACCAAAAACTTAAAAATTGAATTTTAAACTTTTTATTTCATTCATATGAGTAACCCATAAAATTGGGATTCCTGTGGGGGAGAGGTAAGTGGACTTACCTGAAATTAAAGTCAATACTGATGTATCTGATGTTGGTTCACATTTGGGTTGGGGAATTGCTGCATTCAACCAAAAATCATCTATGTTGAACTCTCCATGTATTATCAAATTGAATTTTGGCCCGAAAAAACATCAAATTCGATAACATAAGAATTGAAAAAGTCAACTTTTTTTTTACTCTTTTGCATAAAAAACTACCCCCACATCCCCTAGGCCCTTTTAAATTTAAATGGATGTTGGTTCAATTGTCAAATATCGATGTCCCAACCCTTGTTCAAATCCCAGAGAGGTGAGATAACGGTGATCGTAACCAAAAAGATATATAAAGTGAGCAATCAATCACCCTGTGTTAACCTGATAATGTGTTGTTCAAGAATTAACCCTTCGTGGCACAGCTATAGTGGACAAACAAAGAGGCACGGGTGGCGCTCTTTATGCGCCAATGCATTTTTTAAACCATAAATTGGTTAAATCCAGATTATCTAGATTGCGTTTTGGAAATGTTGAATTGAACTAAAAAGTCAATTGATGTATTACATATTTATTTTTCAATGATATCTTTAATTATGAAAAATAAAAATTACTATAAAAAATCAGTAATTACTCCTTCAGAGTTCTGACTTAGTATCGGGCTTTCAACCTTAATTATCAACCCTATTTATTATTATTAGTTGTCAAAGTCCTAAGATAACTCCTCACAACCATCATCCTAATCCGACAACTCATGCAACGAAATAATTGAAAAATATTGATTGCATGGCATCATTTTTCTATCCCAGACATGGTGGCACGGCAGCGCATACAGTGCACCAAGCCAAATAACCACGGCAAAACAATGTAGAACGAAGCAATAATCAAAGCTGACTGTTTCATCTGTTTTAGGGGTCTCTAGTGGTACGGTAAATTGAGGTTTTATTTTTCTCACATCGTGAATCTGTGATTTGCAGAAACTTTTTACTCGTGGCGCACTCCATGCGCCAGCCCGTGTCTCGAAGGGTTAACCTGGGTTTCTTGCCCCATCAACATGATGTATACCTTTGGGTTTTCAACTTCCCTGAAGTAGAAAATTCATCAACTTTCTTTAATGTTTTATTGTAAACTAGGATATTGTGAATCTCTAATTTAGAAACGATTAAGTTAACATGTTTGTAGCTTTTCATCATATTGCCCTCCTGGATACTCTTAAGTTGAACCATTGTAAAATAAAATGTGTTATTATAATACCATATTATATTGAATGTAATAACACTAACAGTCTCTCTAAGTAAATTGATATGACTTTAATATCAAAGCTGCTTTGATATTGAAGTCATATCAATTAATGTGTAGAGACAATTTGTGCTATTCCTTTTAGATGAACTCCAATTTCTAACATATATTATACTGAATCCATCCAAACTATAGTGTGTGTGTGTGTACATTTAAGAAATCAAAGTGGTTTTGCTTTTTCTGTCATTTTGTCCATAAATAATTGATTATTTTCTGTATAATGAACTATTGTATATTTATTAAAGTTAATTTTTTAGAAATAGTTATTGGTATAGCTTGGAGCTATTCATTGACCGAAATAAAAATCCTGTTATTATAAATGAAACAAATTTGAAATGTTATTTTTGGATTGTTTTTTTTTTTTTTATTTGTTTGTTTTTGTATTATCATAAAAGAATGTTTTCTCCTTATAAGTTCCATAATAAAATTTCAAATATATATTTACAAATATGTATAAAATGTATTTTAGAACAGTTTCAATTTTTTTTAAAAAAATATTTCCCTAAACACATTTACAAATTTATATTCCTTTTTCAAGAAACAGTTTGAATTGTGTTAAGCAAAAACTCATTATAACTAATTGAGAAAAACAAATCAGCTTGTCTGTAAAGCTTAGTCCACACTGAGATTCAATCGGTGATGGTGCAATTCAGCCTTGTAACAAAGTCGCGCAATATGGAGTCTAGAGGTGGGCGATCCGCTGACAATCTGTTCAAAAGAGCTAGCTCTTTCATGAGAGCATGTGAAAGCGCTCTCGAAAAAAGAGGGGAAGCTCTTCCCCTTCCCTTATCAGCTGTGCTCTGAGCAAAAAGGCGAAAGAGGTAGAGGTCTGGTTATACTTTTATTTTCTCTGGGCATTGTGCAATCGCTGACAGCTCTTTCTTTTGCTCACTGGTCACTTTCAACTAGTAGAACCTCTAGTCCTCCCCCCTTCTACTCAAAGCGATCTCGATTCCTATCCGGCGATCCCCTCACCTCAAATGTTTACCGAAACGAATAGCTCTGGCAAAGCTCAGGAGCTAGTTAAATAGCTCTTCTTACCCCTACTTCTCTTAATGATCATTTCTAACCAATTGAATCTTAAGGCTCGGCTGTAATAGTGATCTTGTCAGCCCACTTAACTACAAACTCTTAACATTCGCTCTCACTCTATTTAAGATCTGATCCGAGCTAGCTCAGTAATCTCTTATCTACTAATCTCTTACCGCTCTAACACTCCACAGATGTAGTAGCTCTCTTCTAATTCCTGACTACTCAACCCCCCCAATTACTATATTAAAAGTATTTGTTTAATAAAAAAACTTTATTTTAAATCAAATTATAATTACTATTTACAATGGGAGACAGACAGAGAAAAATAGACTTCAGCCCTGGGATTTGAACCAAGGGCCTCCTTTATTTCCAGTAAAGATGCTCTACCAACTAAGCTATACTGAAGAATAATTTCCTCTGCTGATAACTTTTCCACAAGTCTAGAAGTCAACATTAACGACATAGAACTAGACCGAGAAATAACGCTTGTAATTATAAAGTACCCAATTAGTACCTGTACCTAGTACAATCAATTAGAAATTCAATTTTTAAATTTTTTGGTAGTATTCATACTACAGAACGTTTAAATTTTAATTTAAATCAAATTATAATTACTATTTACAACAGGAGACAGACAGAGGAAAATAGACTTCAGCACCAGGATTCGAACCACGGGGCAGAGTGTCTTTACTGCAAATAAAGGAGGCCCGTGGTTCGAATCCCGGTGCTGAAGTCTATTTTTCTCTGTCTGTATCCCGTTGTAAATAGTAATTATAATTTGATTTAAATTAAAATTTAAAAGTTCTGTAGTATGAATACTACCAAAAACTTAAAAATTGGATTTAAAAAACCTTAATGTTAAACTAACTTAAGACATTATACATAAATATATATATTAGTAAGCAATGAACGATGAGTTAGTTAACCCTTTCGGCACTGTAGACGTCTATGGACGTAATTAGTAAGTGCCTTTATTAGACTGTAAACGTCTATGGACGTAATCAAAAAGTGCCTTCCACAGCCTACAGACGTCTATGGACGTTTTGAGGTTTTCTTATGTATGTTTTCAAATAGAAGCCTTACTAGACGTCGCACGTGACTCCTAACGCAATCTATCGGAACTAGCATGATGTACAATGGTAAATAATAGGCTCACTAGGTGTCGCTGGGGTTAATATTTCTCAGTGATAGAATAAAATGAAAGGGGTTGCAACTCTAGCAGGGCGGGTGACTCATATTAATTGCGCCGGCCCCGCGTAATATTTTTTTAAGGCCAAATGAGGTCAGCGAAGGTCAAATTCTATTGTACCTTCTTACGTTCATCCTTGGAGCGTTTTCCCTTTTTTATAAAGTTTTTTTTTCTCCGAAATAATATTTATGTCTCTTAAAAACTTAACTTAATTTTTATACAATTTTCTTACACGATTTATGTAAAAAAGAGTAGTTTAATCATATTTTTTCTTCTTTTTGTCCCCTATGGTTTAGATATTAAGTTTATGTTTCAATAAACTCAACAAAAAAAATTAAATTAAATAAAATTAAAAAAAGTTTAACTTCGCCGTTGCCGGTCCAAAGCCAGGATACGAAAGAAGGCTAGGACTTATTATTATTATTATTTTTTTTTTTCGTCATGTTTGAAAAATTATCAATGTATTGTATAATATGAAATATGTCAAAAATAATAAAGAAATGAAAAAAAGTTATTTATATATATAAAAAAAATACCAGTTATTCATAAAATGTACATAACTTTTACTTTTTTTTATGTATATATAGAATTGAAAATTATTAAATTAACATCTAAAATTAATTAAAAATAATTATAGATGAATGTAAAAAAGTAATAAAACAAGAACTATCCTAATATGATAAAAAATGTAGGAGATATAAAATAAATAGTGTGAAAGCGTTGAAGAATGGATAGTTTTGTGTGAGGGTTGAAACGACTCAGGCTGGGGAAGCCTACTTTTGATTTCTACCTCAGTACCGAAAGGGTTAAAAAAGCTGATCATTTTGGCGAGCGATCTAATCTCTGAAATGATTTATTTTGCCCATCTCTATGGAGTGCTAATTTAAGCAGTCGACACTGGGACTCAATGTTACGTGTCTTTGTTAACAAATACACACTACATTTGAGTTCTACCTGTGGACTAAGCTTAAAGCTTAAGATGCTTTGGAATCTCTTTTTATTACACCTAAAAGATTATTGAGGCATTAAGATACAAGGCATCCCGTGGCTCTATCATTGAAGCGAGCGTATTGCAATAAAATACTGAATATTGAAATTTATTAATCATGATGAATGTCATAGTTGAAGATAAGTGGAAGAAGGTAGTGAGGAGTAGAGTGGGGGTACTCGGTACAAAGCTTTACTTCCTAAACAAACCTACACACAACACGACTATAAGAATCTTAACTAGAAATAGCTTTTAAACTAATATTATAAATGTATCACTTCATTACTCAAATACTACTGCTTGTATCAAGATGAAATTTTACTTACTTGTTTCAATTGTACTTTACACGATGTATATGAAGTTTTATTAAAATCGTTACGTTAGAACGTAAGATATCGGTAAATAGGTTGTTTTCTATATTTTAAACTTTTAGGTCCGCTTTAATAGTTTTAGCGATCTTTATTAATTCGTGGCAGTGTTGTTAGTTTTAATAAAAAATGTTATTAAAAAAAAAGTCAACTTTTACTCATGTTATCGTCGGACACGTAAACGTTACACACAGACAGACAGACAAGATGCATATTTCGTTGAATGTAAGAAGCTCGCTTACGCTCGCTTCAATTAATTAACGAGTCTTGGAAGTTATGAGAAGAGCACAATATTACGAAGCTGTAAGACAAACAAATGGAAAAAAGCAAAGACAATTAGTTTGATTTTGTCAAGCAAAATTTTTTCGTCTTAATTCTTCACAAGTTCACAACAAGGTTTAATGAAAAGGAAGGTTACAAGTGTGTCAAACAGTGAAGATCGTGCTCCAACATTTTAATTAAGTATAATTAGTAAAAACAATATTGTGTGAAAATTTTTAGTGAATATTGTGTAGTACAAGTTGCTTCAGCAGTGAGTGTGTTTTGAGGTCGTTCCTAAAACTAGATCATTAAATATCGAGATCTTAAAAAAATGTATAGTAACTTTTGAGTTGTTTCAAATTATATTTGATGGAAGAAAGTATTTATTTATTAAACAAATATCATCAAGTTTATAGTATTATACGAATGAGATAAGTGAGTACAATACACAAACTTTTAAAGTCATTTTTATGTGAATTAAATTACTAACCAATACCAGGTTATTTTACCCAAACAAATCAAGTAAAACTGATATATATATATATATATATCCTGCTGAGTATTAGTCAAGGAGAACGAGAACTTAAGAGGCACCCAGTATAACAGCCAGTCCGGTAGCCGTGTGGTCTAAACGCCTGCATACAGATTAGGGTTTGTTATCGTACTAGGTTCGATACATAGCCAAATCACAGTTTTTTTAACAAGACTTTCTCGCTAGCACGCAAAGAATATTTGCATTAATAATATCAAAATATTAATTAGATAAAAATAAATAGATTCAAAGGTGTAAACTCGGCAAGGTATTACAACGTAAACAGTCACTAGACATTGCAGTGAAGAGTAGTGATACAGGTATATTATAGTATACTAAACATTGGAAATAACGGAAGAAGAAAGACTAATAGAAATATTAGCTTTGTTCAAAGAGGAAATGCGTAGAGATATAAGGGAGGATATACATAAAAGCTTCACTCAAGAACTGAATAAGGTAAAGAATCAACAAAACTTAAACTGTAGCATTATCAACAACCATGAAGCAAGATTGGACTATATAGAAAGAGAGCAGAGGAGAAATAATATTATTATTCATGGTATTCAAGAAGGAGAAAGGAAAACATATAGTGAAATAGTTAAGAAGGTTAGAGATGTCCTAGGAAAGCAAATTCAAGTGGAGATTCAAATTCACAACAAGGTTTAATGTATTCAAGAGAAGAAAGACTGAATTTGATATAAAAAAGTTCAGTCCAAGAAAACTCAAAATGTATATGAGAAAAATGTTACGGTAGTCGTCATTCTGAATCACAATTCTATCAAGAAATAATCTTCATTTTTTTTTTCCATTTGATTCATTCTAGAATACACTTGGCTTTTAGGTGAGGCAACTTAAAAAAAAACTTTTGTTTAAGAGAAAAGAACGTGTATTTTTCCAGGTACAATAGTAAAATAATCACAATTAAAAATACAAATTTGTAAAATTAATTAGAACATATAGTTGACTAAAACTCTAAAAAAAAAAAAAAAAAAAAAATTCAACATAACGAGAGAAAAATAAGAAAAAGAAAATACAAATACAAGAGCCATATTATTTCTGCAAGGTTATTTATTAAGAGGCATTAAAAAAAAAAAAATACAATATTAAACAACTAATATAAAAATACTGTTATATATATGTTTTATATAACATCAAGTCGAACTAATATAAATCACACTCTTTTTTGGGAATAATACTTTTTAGGATTCATGACATAAATTAAAGAAAAAAATAAAATAATATAAAATGTAATAAACAAAAGAAAAAAAAGAACCTTAAAAATATACAGGGTATTAGAAATGTCTGAAAATGATCAAATATATCTTAATAGAATCAAGTTTAAAAAAATAAGTTTCAAATAAAAGTTGAAGGGTTTCAAAACGTCAATTAGATGGTAACAACAGCTATACTCTAGAGGAAAGTGGTCCAAAAACACCACAGGTTTCCAAAATATGAAGCAAAAATGAGCTTTGGTCTTTTTAATTAATATGATAGCAAAATTAGTCATAAAGTAACACTTAATTGAAAATATAATGTCAACATTTTTATAGTTTTAAGCTAATGTATCGATTGTAAAAATTAAATTACACAATATTGTCGAACTAGTGCTGCTTTTGGTTCATTTCTGTCTCTTCTTGGGAAACTCTAATGCACGAAGTATTTAGAGATATTGAATTAAATAAATAAAATGCTATTTAAGTATAAGGTACTTCTTTATTTGTGTATATCACAAGTATTTTTTAAACTTTACCGTACCGGTTTCAGCATATTTGCTTACTTCAGTGGTTAAGTACAAACCACTTGAGGTTAAGTATAAACCACTTGAGGTTAAGTAAAAACCACTTGAGGTTAAGTAAAAACCACTTGAGGTTAAGTACAAACCACTTGAGGTTAAGTATAAACCACTTGAGGTTAAGTACAAACCACTTGAGGTTAAGTAAAAACCACTTGAGGTTAAGTACAAACCACTTGAGGTTAAGTATAAACCACTTGAGGTTAAGTATAAACCACTTGAGGTTAAGTACAAACCACTTGAGGTTAAGTACAAACCACTTGAGGTTAAGTATAAACCACTTGAGTTTGCACTTAACCACTGAATACAGCAAACATGCTGAAACCAGTATGGTAAAGTGTAAAAAATACTTGCGATATAGACAAAGTACCTAATACTTAAATAGTGTTTTATTTATTTAATTTAATATGTGTAACTATCACAAAATCTCGGTCGAAATTACAAAGTTCGTAGTATTTAGGGTGGAAATATGTCCCGTTTTGAATGAGACAGTCCCTTTATTTCCTAACTTTAGAAGGATTCATGTTGGTTTTTGAAAATTGAATATTTGAACATCGTCGTTCATCAGGGAAAATGGGACATTTTCCAAAAGGTCTGGGTAAATTGAAAAAAAAGTCCCACAAGTACTGAGTTAGAGATATTTTCAATCTTAGTAAATATATTATTTATTGCATGGTATTAACTAAACTTAGCTAGGTATTTGGTAAAGATGAATTTAATGACATCTGCATTAAATTTACTATTAATTTTGACATTTTTAATACATATTCCTCATTTTATTTTTTACTTTAATTTTGAAATGGTTTATGTAAACAGAAAACATGCTTATTTTGCCCTAAAATTCCCAATGCTTGACCCTTCTGTGATATTTGACCGTTTACAAGCTTTTCTAACACCCTGTAAACAACATCTTATAAAAATTTGAAGTACTCTAATGTCTATTATAATAATAATCTGTAATATAAACATTTGGGGACTTTTCATTTTTACCACCTCATTGACAAGACCCCCCCCCCTCCAAAAAAAAATGGTGCATTAGAATGTAATAACCAGGTATATTAGATTTTTTTTTTTTTTTCAATACATTTAATACCACCTTAATATGTTTGCTTAGTTTTGAAATCCTCCCGTTTTAAATACACATTATTGTTATTATATATTTCAATACTTTTTTCAATATATATATTTTTTTTTTTTTTTAAGAAGAGGTTGAACATTTAAGTACAAAATTAGGCAGTTTCGTAATAACCTGTTATTTTTTAGAGATAATAACAAAGAAAATTCGGTATACATTAGCATAATGGAGAAAAAGGTCTTTGTTTTAAAGAATTAAGCTTGTGTAAAGACCAATATATATTTTTGAGAATGCTATTTAATAACTACAACATCAAGTTTCTTTACATTTGTAAAATAATAATAATAAAATATCAATGACCTAAGAAATAGAGACCCTTCTACTTTTTTGTCATCGACAGAAATTTGGGTTAAAAAAATAAAGCAAATATTAAAACAAAATAAAAAATTATTTCCAAAACGAAATAAAATTATTTATTTAAAAAAATGTATTAAAGTATTTAACGAATCAGTCAAAAGGTTACATTTTATATTGCTAATGCCAAATAGTATACATTGCAATATTTATTCCATCTATTTTATAAAATTTGAAAATAATACAATTTCAACATCTTGAGAATTTCTTTAGATAAGATGCATTCTAAGATGAGGGATATTATATGAAATAACTAAATAGTAAACAAAAAAAAATATAATTGATAAACGTAACAAATTCTTAATAAAAAAATATATATATTCTTAATATATGTAAAAAAAAAAAAAAAAAAAAAAAAAAAATATGAAGAAAAAAATATTATTATAATAATTAATTGTAAAAGACAACATCAATATAATACACAAAAATTTAAAGATATTTACAGTTTTTAAGAATAGGTTTTAATTTTCAGCAGCGATGCGTTGCTTGAATTCAGAAAGAATCTCACGGTGCATTGAAGAACTGAGATGGAATTTAACAGCGAGTACGTCATCTAAAGCAATGTGACAAAGTGAGCAAGTAATGCTCGACCTAAGATTTTCCAATCTGAAACAAATCGGTAATAAATAATTAAAAGAAGATAAATAAATATAGTGTTCTAAACAATCAGCTTCTCATGTGGTTTAGGAGAGGGTCGTTTCTAGTTGTTTTGCCGCCCTAGGCGAAAATTAAAAAAAAAGTCGCTGCCCCTCACCCATTTACCACCATCCCCTTCTCCCTCTGTCATCTAGGCTAGAATAAATTTAACTATTAGATGTTATAGTACATTACGTGTCTAGTGCAGAAAGTAGATTTTACATGCAAGTATGGAGTTTGCACCCCAGCGACAGCGAGTGTGGAGTTTGCGAGGGTAGCAAAACGACCCGAGCAAAGCAAAATTCAGTTTTCGCACGAGTTGCGTACCCTACTTTATCACGATTGTTGGATTTTAATAATAAATGCAGAAAAAAAAATAAAATAAAATAAAATAATAATTCCCTTCCTGAATGTAAGTTTGTATTTCTCTTTTGATCAAGATGAAATGAATTAATTAGTTTTATTTTGTGCCAAATTAATTATTTTGGGAAGAGTATTAGTATTATTCTCCTCATTTTCGTCATAGTCACTTAAATCACACATTGTTTTTCATTAAAAACTCAATATAAACAGTTACTTCAATTAAACAAACAGCAAATTAGTTTTGTTAAATGTAAACAAACACGCTGATCGTGCGTTAAGACGAAGAATTATGAACGAGCATGCTCAATGAATACAACTACGAAAATAATCACTTTCTACACATCTAAACAGAGATGTAATGTTTACATTTCGTATCAATCGTAGATAAAAGAAATTGTATTTAAAATAAAACTCCTCAAAAATTAAATAACTAAATAAGAACTTATATTTCTTATCTCTTATAATGTTAAAAGTGAAGTGTTTTAGGTTCTTTTTTTTTTAACTTTCCTTAGCTGTTTAGTACCTCCCTTGCCTTTATTTTAGGAAAAGTCTTAATAAGATCTATAATATCCAGTTGGTAAGTAATGCCTTTATCTAATAAATTTGTTGCTAGTCCCACGAGTCTTTATTATTTCATGGAACTGCACAGGATAGGTTTCTATTTTTAGGTTCTATTTGAGTATCTCATCAAAACAAAATTTTATTTTATTTGTTTTGGCCCACATTCAACCAAAAGAGTTGTTGATTTGTCTCCACTTGAGTTTATTTAGTCAAAGTGAATACACATTAAGTAATTGTTCGGTATGCTTTCGAAAATTCAATATTTTAATTTTTCTCAATTTATTTTTGTTGTTGTTTGATTGAACATTAATTTTTTCCCCTTTGTTTTGACGCCCCTAAAATGTTGCCGCCCTGGGCAGCCGCCTAGTCTTTCCTGCTAGTAGAAACAGCCTTGGATTTAGGCATTCAGATTTTCCTGACACCTTTAACAACACTAAAATAATTTCAATAGAAATACCTAATAATATATCTGAGGAGCTTAGTATCAAAGACGGACAAGAGCACATTTCAAAATTTTACAGGAGAGCCGAAAAACTGTAGCTCAAATTCTACAGGTGGTAGAGCAATGATTTTTTTTTTTTGTAGATTCTTAATAGACTCAAAACTAGTTAGAAGTACTGAAAACGTGAATTTCTTTCATATTTTAGCTGCTAAATGGAGTTAAAAAGTGGAGTTGTCCGCTTTTGAAACAAAAACAAGGTTTTGTCCGTTTTTGAAGCAAAATGACGTTGAAAATAATGGTTAGAATAATAATATTGGAGAAATATTTTTTTTTCACGTTTTTCAGAGTTCTTAGGGAGTAGTGCCCCAAATTTAGAGCTAAAATTGATTTCTCGATTTCCCCTCGAGGTATCATTTTTCTAAACATGTATGACAAAATGGTAGGAGTAGGTATTCAGATGCTAAAGCCCGCATTGCATCATAGGAACAAGTTAGTAAAATGCAGCCTCCTGATTGGCTGTTTAGGTTATGTCCACTTTTGAAGCAAAACGTGTGTTGACTTGTCCGTATTTGAAACAAAACTACAAATATTATTGCATTTTTACCCCTTTTCTGGTCGTTTTTGATACAAATGGATAGCAGAATCTGATGCAGCAGCCAAAAATCTATAAGAAACAATCGATAACTGAAATTCGGAAAAAATTTCGAATGTCCGTCTTTGATACTAGGCTCCTCATCTATTAAATATATTATATATAAAAATTAAATACCCAAGGCCAATTGCTTGGAGTTTGTCAATATTTTGAGATATTTCTTCATTAACTCTAGATGAGGGTGCTTTCAATCTGACTGCCCATATAAGAGAATAGAAAGAATTATTGACAGCTTCATCATCTTCCATAGGGCAGAGAAGTAAATTGTCTTCTACAAGACCCCACTGGAAATTACTTCCATGACCTATAACACCTTGACTAGGCCTCTTTTTTAACAATACTCTGCAACAATAATACATTTTATTAAATTCAAATCAGCATTGAAAATTTCATTTTTAAGTTTTAGGTAGTATTCATACTACGGAAAGTTTCAATTTTAATTTAAATCAAATTATAATTATTATTATATTATGTAGCTCAGTTGATAAGAGCGCTATACTGGAAATATAGAGGCCCGTGGTTCAAGTCTCAGCGCTGGAGTCTATTTTTTTCTGTCTGTCTCCCTTTGTTAATAATAATTACAATTTGATTTAAATCAGCATTAAAGCAAATACAAATACAACCATAAACACATATATGCTAAAATTAAATAAAAGTACTCTGCTAATTAGTGTGGCACATAGCTTCCTCGCATCCTATTTCTTAAAATTTAATAATTTTATGCTTTTAAAACCTATTATTATCTAATTTATTTCATCCCCCCCCCCGGTTTTTAAATCTCAAAATTGTTTTGATTTTTTACATGTATTAAAGTATCAATTTAGCAATTTTACTTTTATCAACCATCAAAATTTCATAAAAATCTGATAAGTACTTTTCAAGACATAGGTGTAAATAAATGTATGTTTGTGCACGTGTGGAAGAGAAACAAATGGGTACATAAGGTTGAAACATATATGGGACCAACAATGGGCTAATTATGACCTATCATCGAAATTTCAATAAAATCAGACAGGTAGTTTTGAAGATATGTTGGTTCGCAAAAATTGAGAGACAGACTGACAGACAGACACGGAACTAAAAATGATCCCTGATGTCTGAAACGGATTTCTGTCTTGGAATTTTTGAAATCGGAGACATAAAACTTTTTCGTTTCACAGAACGATCACATAGCTTCCGTTACCTTCGGTAAGCTCGTATGCAAAATTAAAAATAAATATAACACAAATATGTCCGTGGAAGAACGTAAGTAGTGCAAAATTTGGGTTACATTGTAAAATTGTATCTACCCTATTTATAATAGATTTTATATTGATCTTGAACTGGCAATAGAAAGATTGTAAAATGTATTTTTACAAGAAAAAATTGTAAATTGTGGTTTAATTTGAAATATATTTTGTCATGAGAAGAAATAATAAAACTTTAAATGTAAATTCTCACTTTTTATTAGTTACACCTCAATTCCACGATGGGAGCGATATGCTTCAAATTTAAGCTGCACCCTAATTTTATGCATTAAATATTTAAATAAAAAGTGCGGCATACATTCAAAGGAATATGATTTATTTATAATTATAATGTGAAAAATTAAAAACAAAAAAATAAAAATAAAAAAGGCAGTTACGTTGAAAGAAGCTCTTTGAGTTTTTCCTGTGCTATTGGGATTTCACTGTTGCTGTGCAATTCTTTTTCCCATTCCACACCTCCGTACAAAATAACATTCATCCAATATCGGATTCTGTTAATCTAAAATTAATAATAATACACATATTGAATTAAAGAAATGATAAATAACACTGTTCTGCAAAATTTAACGAACTTTCGGGCTACAAGAAAATTTTATCTGAACTTAATGTTTTCAAGGTTGCTGACTCCGAATCTGAAGTCAACATTTCTCCTATAAGTACAGTTTTCCCGGAAAATGCGCCTGAAGTTTGGAAATAATGGTGTTTTTGGGGGTTTTTGACCCAATTAGCATAAAATTATTGGGCATTTAATATCGGAACACGAATCTAAAGTAAAAAAAATCTGCTTACCTTACTTTTTTAAGAAAATTGAGAACTAAGAAATTAAAAAAAAAAGATTTTTTTTTCATATTGAGTCTTTGTATTTCTATTGCTTTTTCAGCTATATAAGAAATGTTCTGTGACTTTTTTCTCACATTATACTAGAGAATTACAATACATGTGACCGAGGAAGGGTACAAGAAACATTGAGGGGGGGGGGGGGGGGGGGGGGGGTTATTGTATTTTAGCATTTCATATTTGATTGAAAAAAGTAAATAAAAGTTGTGGTTTTGCCCAAATTTTTTTATTATCCCTATTATTTAATATTTTTTGGGGCGAAAAATTGGTTTGAAAACCCCAAAAAACACCACTTTTCCGAACTTTAGGCGCATTTTCTGGAAAAACTGTACTTAGAGGAGAAATTTTGACTTCAGATTCAGCATACAAAAATACTTTAGAAAAAGACAATTTTCATTCTGAGGCTTTTTTTTTTTTCAGAACAGTGTAATACAAAGTACATATTTATATAATACATATTTTATAATTTATAAAGTTTTTAATAATTCAGTAGATCATCAATCTATATATAAAATAAAAAGTGTTTCTTTCTGAAAACGTACATTTTCAAGGTCTTCGTAAGTAAAAGTAACATCAAAATTTATTTCCATATCGTTTTCTGGATCGTAAGATTCATGAGTAAAACTATCACATCCAAGTCCACATAGAGCTCCTGTCCACCTCGTTCTACTTTCGTCCACCCTGAAAGCAAAATTATTCGCTTGTTTTTTAGTCGTAATTAAAATATATAACGTTTAAAAATATAAATATTTCATCAAAATGTATAAGATAATTACCTCAGTTCAACACAAGGTGAAAAGATCATAGCAATAATAGAGAAGAGACCGTGAATGTTCGGCATTAGAGTTGTCTGACGGAGAATTAAACCATCGCCAGTAGGACTCACATTAACTTGTCCAGCAACAAGAATTCTGTTGAGAAAAAGTCAATTAAAATATAATTTTGAAGTTCCACGTCTACCGGCGGAGAATGTAATTTAAAGAATGAGTTTACGTATCAAGTACTGAGGGTATTTTCAAACGGTACATCCAGAGTGCTCGCTGGTTCTGAATCAGGTTCAGATACTGAAAACAGACTCGTGATATGTCAGCTTGAGGAAAGCAGGTGATGGCCACAGTGGAGGTAGACTAAAATAGGCGCAGTTATAACATAAACACTAACACGTAGTTGTTTTATGAAGATATAGCGAGCTTGTTTATGGCTACAGAGTGTGTTTATTTAAAATCAAAATGTGAAAGTATTGAAGTGGAGAAAATCTACTACATTTTTTTTTTTTTTTTTTAAAAAGATAATGAAGCTGAACAGTTTTGTGGTAAGTGTTCTTTATTCATTATATTAATATTTTAAATAAAAGCAAAGACAAGAATAAGAAGTATTTGTATATAACCAAGAAAAATGTTTCATAAACCACAAACAACTTAAAAAAGATGTCAGATTCTCACGCATTTAACAGTTAATTTGATGTGTTGCTCTCTTTGCATTAGTTGACGATTTTATTATTTCAGGATTAAGAAATAGTTATGTGGAATTTAATTGAAAAATAAAATATCTTCATAACATTTTCGTGAATACTGAAGAAAAACATGAAAACAACATTTATATATATTATAATGTATATAATATTATGCTTATATACCAATTCTGTGTATTGTAAAATCATCTACCTCTGTGGTGCAATAGTTAGCACTTAAATCAATTGCCAAATTAAGCCTAAAATAAATCTTTCACTTCTCGAATAACAAACCTTGTTACATGCAATTTTGTTTCAGCCAAGCCAATTTAATCTATTGCGCGTAAGAAGTTTCACTAAAAAAAAAAAAAAAAAAAAAAAAAAAAAACAATAACAGCAGTTTGTAGTAAAATTGAAGTCTGTGCATGCTGATAGCAGTCAGAATCTGAAACAAGAATGATCTAAACATTCTGGTAAAGCCTCTCACACCGAACCCTGAATGAGGAACCAGTTGCCTGATTCCACTATGGTCACCCTGCTTTAACTACACTGTTAAATTCTCGCGCTTGTTTTCTGAGTCTGAACCTGATTCGGAACCAGAAAGCACTGTGGCTTGAGTTGACAGGATTATTATCATCCTGAAAACTTAAACTGATACTCTGAACTCCACTGAAGAGGTTAAAATAGCAGAACCTACACCTTATCAAAACATAAGCACCGGAAGACCCACAACAGCAAATGCATATAAATATTTTATAAGTATGGTACATTAGAATATTTAAAATGGTCAATAATAATAAAATAATTTGTTTTGACCTTTCATGTTGATCCATAGGGTAAGTGTCTAGGAGTATGGAGTTGACAGAATTCCAATCTATATTGATAGTTTTATTCAAACATTTCTGAGTCATACAATACAGCTGCATTTCAAGTGGACTTTTAGGACCTCTCAGTACAACCTAGTACAACAAAATAAATAGGTGTAGACATTGATAATCACTGGTAGTCAGCATAGTAGTCCCTATACAGTCACAGGGTAAATACAGGGTAAAGAGCTGAAACCTGTCAAAAATAACATAAAAATCTGTGATGGGCTTAGATCAAGCAAAGGCTTATACTGGGTAAAATGTCATAACCCAATTGGTGGATTCTTTGGATCAAATGCAACAACAAAAGTTCCTAGTTTAGAGCTAGAACTAGTCCAGGGACCGCGGAACCTATTTCAAAGAGGGGGGGCAAAAAAAAAAAATATGGTGTGCATTGTGGGTTTAGCATTTTGCTAATAATATTAAACTTTTTTATATTACAAGCACCTCTAAACAATTTTTTTAAGAAAGAGGAGAGGGAAAAATCCAGACGACTAATGAACATTTTGAAGATAAATGCTCAAGTAGTATGTTTTGGTTTGTTTATAGAGGCTAAATTTCTAAGGGAAAAGAAAAATTAATTAATTAATAATAAAATTTTCAAACGAAGCAATCCTTCAATATGTTTTAGTTTTTTATAAAAAAGCGTAATGTTAAACATCGATATCTGTAGAGTATTTGTATTTAAATATATACTTTATGCGTTTATATAAATAATATTGTACTATAATTGTAAATTATAATTATATTTAAATATTTTTAGAGATCAGTAAATGTACATGTTCGATGTTAGTTGTTCTTACTATTTTTGAGTACAATAAATTTACAAAAATTTAAGTCTAACGGCAACTTTGTACGTCCAATAGTTCCCGAGATATGGCACTTTAAAAATTGGACATTTTTTTCAAAAAATGGAAATTTTAAGTATTGGGGCGAATATCGGCGTAAAAATGTTAACCTACGAGAAATGTTATAAGGAATGAAGTTTTAGTAAATATAATTGGCTTCCTTTAAGGTCCAATGAAAACTATTTACGTACATCGAACAACTAACATTGAGCAGCGCATAGTTTACAAGGTATCAACAACTGAAAAAAGTCCGACAATTTGTCACATGTTATGCAGCTAGCACAGGTTTTTCGAAGCTGCAAACTTAGGATCACACTACCCTAACTGGTCCGAACAACATATCAAAAAATCAGAACTACATCAATCTTTGCGAATTATATAAGTAGGTCTAATTTGACTGGCCTATTATTCCGTTTTTGTGTTTTTCACAATTTCAATTGAATTACAGGGCTTACCGACTTGGTTTGCTCTTAAAAGGAAGATAATTAAATAAATATACTACAACTTTATTCCTTATGACTTCTCGTAGGAGGGTTTTTTTATGCCGATATTCGGCCCGAAACGAAAGCAACACTATTTTTTTAAAAACATTGTCAATTTTCGAAGTGTCATACCTTGGAACCTATTGATCGTAGAAAGCTCCGGTTGAGCCTATGGTGCTGCAAATGTACTGTACTTTAAATAGAGTTATAACGCCTAACTTCGAAAAACTCATAGTTTACAAGTTATATGGCAAAAACTAAACAAAGTCTGAAAATGTTTTAGTTTTTCAGCTATTACGCAGCTAGCACAGGCTTTTCGAAGCTGCAAACTTAGGATCACATTACTCATTACTCTAACACTCTAACTGGTCCGAACTACATACAACAAAAAAATCAGAACTACATCACGCTTTGCGTGATATAGTTCTGTGATATAATTTAATTAATTAATTCTAATTTAATTAATTCGTGATATAATTTAATGTCTTATTTGAATGGCCTATACCTATATATTCATTTATTTGTCTAGAATAAATAGGTAATTTAACAATAACAGAGGGGGGGCGTTGCCCCCCTTTGTTCACTGTGGAGGGGCGGCCGCCCCCCCTGCCCCCCCTGTTCCGCGGTCCCTGAACTAGTCTAATTCAATTCTCTACAGCTTTGCTTCAAGGAGAATTATGGTAAATTGCGTAGTAATCTTAATGTTATTTTCCTTTAAACATGGATCCAGAACAGTTTTGTTTTCAAGATATTCCCAAAAACATCATTTTTGGGTGTTTATTCTTAAAATTCTCTAATACTTTACTTTTTACCATAATTCTCCTTGAAGCAGAGCATAGTTCTAGCTCTCTATATCAAAATCATTAAGGAATTAGACAGTTGATAGAAATCACCATATTGGATTGACTGTATAAAATAACAATTAGGATGTAGAACTTTAAAATTTTGCTGAAAATATGTTTTTGCGGGTTGTTGTACAGAGTAGTGATTGGTATCATTCAACACAAAAATTTTCTTCTCTACAAGGTTTGCTTCAAGGTGTTTTATATTATGGTAAGAAGTGTAGTATTAGAGAATTTTAAGGATAAACGTAAAAAAAAAAGTTTTTTTTAAAAAAAAATGTTTTTTGTGAATAACTCGAAAACAAAGCTGTTTCTGATCCATGTTTATAGGAACACCCTGTATATGTAATGGATGAAAGGAGGTTGGTATGTTGCTGTACCTGTTGTATACCTAAGTGCATAATGAGAATATATTATCTATACTAAACAGTAGCATGCACCCAGAAGGTGGTTTTCCAAATTATTGAGCTGAGAGAAGTGAAGCTCATATACTACACTTTGCATTTGTTTGGATGCATACTCCTCCTGAACGGCTAAACTGATCTTCACAAAATTTGGCACGGTCAATGAGACCAACCACAGGAAGGTATAAATCTGAAATGGTCCAAATCGGTACACAGGGGTACGAGGTACAGGGTACAAAAGTTTCCTCCTGAACGGCTGAATCGATCCACACCAAATTCAGCAAGGTCAATATGACCAACCATAGGAATGTATAAATCTAAAATGGTCCAAATTGGTACACAGAGGTACAGGGTACGTGGTACAAAAGTTAAAATAGTATATGCCCTTCACAATGCATTTCATTGGAAAGCTCTATAAGAGTACAGTTATTGTTGCTATGGTCACTTCAGTGGCGTAGCTAGGGCATTGGGCCCCCCTTCAAGAACATTTTGGGGGCCCCTCTCCAAAAAAATTGTGGATAAGAACTGAATGGTATTGAAGTATGCTTCCAAGGTAGTTAGATTTTTTTTTTTTTCTTATGTCCTATGAAGGGGGCCCCATCTACATTAGTACATTGGATTTGGGCCCCCCTGGCACCGGGGGCCCGCCCACAATACGGGCCCATAGTTACGCCACTGGGTCACTTTTGTTATATATTCATTTAAGAGGGGGGTTAAATATAAAAACAGGAAAACCAGTTTAATTAAAATTAAAATTATTACTATTTTTGATAAAATTTCAGCTGTTTATAAATAAAAGTGTTTATTGTTTAAGATTAAAACGCACGCTCAGCTCAATATTGCAAGCAGACAACTGCATTGCACACCTAGTAGTTTGTTTATATTGTGTCGTGCCTGTACTAATGCTAATGCTACACTCAGCTCTTTAAGATTGAAGATTGAGTACAATATGGTTCTAAATGACTAATAATTAATACACTTTGTATACCTTATCTCTACACTCAGATTCCAGAGGAGATTGAACAAAAATACAGCTGTCGGGTGTTTCCGAGGAAAAAGCTTTAGCTAAGTCCGGCCTCTTCTTAGCGGCTTCTCTGAGCAAACGATTCTCTCTCGATAAGTAAGGCTCTTCACAGCGATCAGCAAATCCCTTCTTGATAAGGTGAAAGTTAAACGAATCTTGAAAATCAAATGATTTTTTCACTCGCATACCAGGATTCCGAAACAGGGTCACTGATACTACACCTTGCACCACTGAATATACCTGAAAAATTAAATAAATATTAAGTTTCTTAATATTGTGCAAAAACACAGGGTAAAGCCTAGTCCACACCAGTAGACACGTTGCAAGACATTTCTATAGACGGTCTCATAGAAATGTCTCGCAACGTGTCTATAGACATCTGCTGAGACCGTCTATGGTCTAGGTCTAGCGTCTACACTTGTAGACACGTTGCGCAACATGCCTAACGTTGCACCATGTCTACCATTTAGAATGGAAAACCATAGACATGCGATTTTTAGTCTAGCAACGAGACCGTGGGCGCCGTTTGTCTCAGCCGAAATCGCTAGACATGTCTCTGAGACCAAAATCGCGCAACATGTATACTAGTGTGGACAAGGCTTATAGCTTTTTAATTGTATTTTATTGAGATGAAACATATAACTGTGACTATAGTTACATGTGTTGACAGAGGAACTCAGATTAGTTTTTAATCTGACCTTGCATTGTCAACTAAAAGAAGAAACAGGAAAAAATTAACTTACTATATAGCTACAAACAAAGAAATTCAAATTAATATAAGAGAAGATTTGACAAAAAAAATTACCTGAGCAATTGCATTAGGGTCATCATAATCGCTGAAATATTTGTCAAACTCTAAAGTTGCATAATGTGACCACTGACCATTTTTGTTTAACATTGCGGATGGCTGTACCTAAAGAATTAAGCAGAATAACTTGATTAAATAATCAATAAAAACAAAAAATATAATAAATAAAAATTGTTGAGACTTTCTTTCATATCTTACAATAAATAACTAGAAATCGCGTGGCTCTATCATTGAAGCAAGCTTATAGTAATAAATGTATTGAATATTAAGGCAATAGATAATCATGATGAGTTGATAGTTAAAGAGTATGATTGTAGTTAGAGAGTCTAGTAGTGAGGGAGCCACCCTGTATTCTTACTATTCCACTAACCACACAACTCCTTTTAAACTATTTTAAAATGTATCACTTCACTACACAAAAACTTTTGCATGTATCAAGTTGAAATTTTACATGCCTGTTTCAATTGTACTTTAGACGATGTGTATGAAGTTTTATTAAAATTGTTATGTTAGAATGTAAGATATCGGACAAAACGATGTTTCCTCTATTTTAAACGTGTAGGTCTGCTTTAATAGTTTTAATGATCTTTATCACTTCATAGGGATGTTACTGTCGGTTTTACTAAAAAAAAAAAATGTATTTGTAAAAAAATGTTGTCTCCTTGAATAGGTAATGATAGAATCTTTTCCCGTCCTGAAATTCAATTTTACATTTTAAGGTCACGTTTACGTGAGCTTTGCGAGCGAATTCTTGGAGGGATAACGCTGACCATTGAACTTAGCCTTAGCATAAGTAAAATGAAAATTTATACCAAATTTCAACAAAATCGGTCAAGTTTTACTAAGTTATTGTCAGACACGTAAATGTTACTGATAGACAGACAAGATGCATATTTTGTTGAATGTAAAGCCGGGTCCACACCATATAACAAAACACGGTGTAACTCGTTATATAACTTTGTTGCAGGGAGTTATATAACATGTTACAAAAAGTCTGATGAAAAAGTTAAATAACTCCATGTTATATAACATTTTTCTTGTTATATAACAATGTTATATGTTATCCACGGAGTGTCAGTAACATTAAAGGATGTTTTCATAACAATTCTCCTTGCTCCCTCACTTCTCTCCCTCCCCGCCTTGTGCCCCCCTAGCCCTTATCACTACACCTGTCGCCCGATCCCTTTGCCCTTTTCATGTCAGTCAGTCCATAGAGACAAATTAAAAGAGACCTCTCCGCGTAATTAAGTTAAGTACACAGGCTATCGAATTACCTCGAGTTTTGCCACAAAAATGGAATGGACAAATGAAAAAAGAAAATATGGTATAAATGTGAGGTACCACTGTAAACTTGTCGAGCTTTTAATGAAGGCCGAGCCCAATATCTGCGACAATTCGTTTGCCGTCTTCGTGTTGCCAAAATTACACAGGCTGCTGCAGCAAGCACTACGCCGTGCTCACTCCGCGACATCATCAGAACTACTACACATGCTTTTAAATATTTTGTTAGGTAATATTTTGTATAACTTGGTTATATGTAAAAGTAGTATGGACAGACAGGTTCTTTAACAACGTTATTGAACAAGTTATTGAAATTTTTATATAACTTCTTGCAACAAAGTTATATAACATGTTACATGTTATATGGTGTTTTGTTATATAGTGTGGACCTGGCTTAAGAAGCTTGCTTAGACTCGCTTCATTTAAATGCATTAATTACCTCAGACAGCCTACATTCCATAGCAATCTCTGGATCTTCTTTAATGTTGAGCTCAATAAGTCTTGCATCAAAATCCATTATAGTGTGATCGCTAACAAACACAGAGTTTCCATAATCAATAAAATACACCTGAAAACAAAATAGCAAATTTATTATAATTTTATATTGGATAATTAAAGATGGATTCTGAAATTAAAAATAAATAGTAGTTGCCTACATAGCAGATATTTTTAATTTAATTTTTTTTTTTTTTTATTTATTTATTTATTTATTTTTTTTTTATAGATTAACTCGATATACCTGAACAGATTTACCGGGACCATAACCCCTTATTTTAGCTCTATAATAGTTAACAGAAGTGCCTCGGTTATTCTCAGAGAAGGGTGCAGCGACAAGCATCCCGATTTCAAGTTTTTTCTTCATAGGAATCAATCCTGATCGACCGTTTCCATTAAGTAAATCGTACATTCTAGCGAGCCTCATTTGATTAGTTTCATCTGCGATCTGAAGCCAGAACTTGCTCGGACTTTCTTTCTGCAAATAAAAATATCAATATTAAAATGTGACGATATCGTGTCACATGTAATAAAAAAGACCACATATTGTTTGCATATTCCTCCGTTTAAAAGATCATTTTGCTAAACACAACTTCAATAGGAAAAGAAGAAATAACATAAATTTATTAAATATTAAATTATGTACGAGGAGAGACAATTTATGTTATTTCTGTAAGACGACCTCCATAGACGCTCCTATATCTAACAATCAATAGGAAATGTTTAAATGCAGAATCCATATGAAAATAATACAGTGTTGGGTCTTTCCATATAAAATAGCATGCAAAATTTTGATGTTTTTTGACAAAATTGCATGAAAAATTAAACACTTTCCTCAAGTGTTATATATTTTTGTAATCTACTCTTTAATACCTTTCAATTGATACCCCACTCAAAATTAAAAAAAAAAAAATTTAGTGACATGAATTATCCGCCATTTTGAATTTGAACAACTGATAATTTTGAGTTCGCTATATTTTTCCTGTGAGCGGGTCAAAACGATCTTGGATACTGGAAGGTTTAATGTTTTTGTCTCTTTTGATTCAAAAGTTATTGGAACTGTACAGAGTGACAGACACAGGAACGAAACTATAAGGGTTTTTTTTTTTTGGTTTTACCAATGAAACCCTAAAAAGGGGTTTTTATAAAAGTCTATCATGAGAAGACTACATGTTAAGAGGGACAAATTCTAGCAAACTACATAAATTATATTAAGTTTAATTGATACCAAATTAACTAATTGATATGCAAGTTTAAAACAATAAAAGATTAGTAAATGTCATAGAAAACCATGAACATATGAAGGCCAGCAAATAAACAAGCTCCTTTATAAATAAACAAATAGTTTGTTGTTACTCCCTCTTCACTTCAACTGCACTGAGGCCATTAGCCGCAAATATAAACCACTATTATATTATGTGGAGTTCAAATCTTTTAAGGTTAACTCCACTGACATTCCACTATTTGTTCCTCATCTGATAATAATTTTTACAAGGCAAATGGAGTACATTAGGTCAAGTTTAAATTTTAAATTTTTATTGAATTTATACACAGTAAAACTCCGTTAACCCCAAACATCTGATTATAGGGATAAGATAGAAAGCGATGAAGCTCATTGAAACAGAAGCAAAATCACTCATTTGAGAATGTACTACGAATCATAATTGGAGAGGGACTGGCTCAGTTTTAAAGCCTGGAGAACCTCAACCGAGGCGGGTTGTACAAAATAAGTCAACTGCATATTTTAAAGATATAATAAACATAAAATATAAGAGAAAAAAGTGGTGAACATGATAAGAAATGAGGTGAGTTAGTTGTTACTGGGTCAGAAGTCTACTATAGCGGGTTCTCAGTGGTAGCGGCAAGAGGCAGTATGAGATGGTGTAAATCCAGCGGATGTTTGATTATGGGGAATCTGGGGGGGCCTGGGTGGCTCGGAGGCTAGAGCGCTCGCCTTGCGATAAGGCAAGTTAAGCAGCATCGAGCCGGGTCAGAAGGTGACCGCAGCTCTGGGTTCGATTCCTGGACCAGGCCCCCCGCTCAATGTCCACCCAGCATTGTTTAAACAAGTGGGAAGCTCCTCGAAAGAGTAGCGCCACCAGGTTTCGGCCTGGAAACCATGACAATGACACTCCTGGTTGTAATACAATTAGGAGGGGAGTCATGGATGACGACCTTATCACACGACAGTGTGAAGATTTCGGTCCCTAACCCGGGTTTGATGAATGGGCCCACCTAAGTGGCCTGCATCTTCGAATGTAAAAAGCCCCCCGGTATTAAAAAAAAAAAAAAAAAAAAAAAAAAAAAATGGGGAATCTGATTATCCATGTAGACCTTGGTCTATTTAATTTCTGAATAATTAGGAGTTTAACTGCATTTAAAATTGTGTGAGATGTTTGATAAGATTATCCATAGAATACTAACCATACTTTGTGGGTGCTTAACACTAACCTTCGTAATTTTTACGAGGATTGTATTATGAACCTTATTACTTTTTAATTGACTTATGTCTTAATTTTATTTTTTATTATTTATTTATTAATGATAGCATAGCATTATGGCATAAAAATAGTATCACATAATATGAAGAATACAATATCAACTAGTATAGTTTGAGTGTCAATGAAATGTAAGAATTTACAAACAACATTCGTGTATTGTTAGATTTATTAATTTAAGTAATATATTTAAAATTGGTATTATTATTTTAATGCAATATAATACTGAAAGAAATGTTAGTTAACAATTTAAACAATTTTTTAAAGAATTTTCTCCACAAATGGGGATGTCGCAAACAGAGCAATACAAAATAAGTAAATTAAGATTTACTAAAGTTTTGACTTTTGACACTCGGATTGGCCAACCTAAATGATGAAAAAAATAATGCCACTAGGCCTGTAGGAGGGGTGGGGCCGGTAACATTTTTGTTTGCCTAGTTGGCCCGACCTTCTAAAATTCAAAATCCTGACTTCTCATTGGCTCCCGACGGATTTTCCCGAGCTGTCAAAAATCAAAACTTTAGTAAATCTTACTGTATGTTGTAGCTCAAAGTAAAAACGGCGTAAAGATAACACTAAGAATTTCGGGCGCAACTAAAGCAAGGTTGTAGGCATGAAAAGCATGTAGGTAAAGCACTGGTGAAGAGAGAGGAGTCGTTTACAGAACCAAGATGGCTAACTCTTAAGAGACGATTGTCGTAATTTTAACTAATGGTTAGTATTCTAGGGTTAAGCGAATGCTAACACTTTTTTTACAAAGAGGTAAAATCAGAAGGTGAATTGATTACTGCTGCTTACGTACTACTTACATGAGATATGTTAACTGTCAATATTTCAACAGTGGTGCCGGGAAGGTTTGTCGTTTTAATATTTCCCAGCTCTTTCATATTTAAACTACTCTCTCCTTTCTCCGTCTTATTTTTAGTAAGTATACATTGTCTCCAACGTTTGTCAGCTTCATTGTGACTGAAATAGTAAACAATTTTCTATAATGTAAAACAATAAATGTTAACAGCTGCCTACAATAGGGGGTAACAATGCTACACATTATACAACAATTGTAGGCCGACTCATTCATATTCAGACTAATGTAAGTAAAAGTTAAGCTAAGACTATAAAACTTTTGATTGTGACACTATAAGTTTGTAGTAAGAAAATTTAACAAAATAAAAAATTAATTACTTTTAATTTTTTTCATAAACTATCTATGTGTACCCAGTAGTGATTATGTATAATGAGGTTGGATCCTGACGTGGGTAAAAAGTATAAAAACTTTAATTTTTTAAAAAATGTTTGTCATATTTTCCAGTGTCTTTATTTTAGTTTCTTTTTTTCCCCAATATTATTTTGTGAGTGGCAACCATAGGCTTGTAAAAATGATATCAGCTGCTACCAATACCATGTTTTTGGTTAAATTACAAATAACGGTTGAACTAGTCTTTACGGGGCATCATGTATAGAAATGAAAAAAAACTGCCACATATAATTAAAGTCTTTTCTATATATTGATAAAAAAAAATGCCCCAATTATTATGGATTCTTCTTCATTTCATAAGTTTTCTCTTAATTAAATTTCCATCTTCAGTCCTCTATTTTGAGACACAGCTGTAAACAGGTCGATTTTGGGAATCTTGGGCGTATGTATCTGTCGTAGATTACCTGGGCTTTGATGTAGCGTATCTGGTTTTTCAAGAGAGTATGAAATGAAAAAGAGATAAATGAGATAATAATATAGATGAAAAGAGTATAAATAATAAAATTTGTATCAATATACAGGAAACACTTTAATTATGTATGCATTATATTTGTTAGTTTTTGCATTTCTATACATGATGCCCCATATAGACTAGTCCAACCCAATAGTTGGCAACACTGAGTGGTAGTAAGGATTTCTCTGAACACAACGGGCACTGGCGACCTTCGTTAGTACCAAAACTCGCTTCGTTAGTAGTATCCGCTTCTGTAAAATATGTCGATAAGAAATCCCACCAAGTGGGAGGTGTGCACTGTTATAAGGTTCCTTGTTGAGGAAGGAAAATGCCGACTGAAATTTTTGCATGGACCAAAACTGTTTATGGCGAAGGTGTTTTTTTTTTTTTTTTTTTTTTTTTTTTTTTGTGTGTTGGCATTAGCTTTTCAACTATACAGCCATATACAAGTATTAATGTTTTTTTATTTGCTCGTTTTCCTATTAATTTAAATTTTTATTTGTTCACTATTTAGAAAATTGTATATTTCACGAAACACAAGGATATTATTGCTTTGAAGAATGCTTTTATAAAGAACTGGTTGTTTTATTTTATCTGAGATGCTGTGGAGCAATCTCTCCCTACTATCTCTGTACTTTGTACATTTCATAATTAAATGCTCTAGATGGCGAAGGTGTTGTGACTGCCACAAGGGCAGTGTAATAATAGAGAAACGTTTTACTGAGATATGACTGGTATATTATATTGAACACAGCTTTTGTTTATATAATAGACATCTCCTATAAATCTCGTAAAAGAAGTTTCCCTCTCCTACTTGGATCAGGACTGACCAAGATGACAGAAATGTCACTTAAAACAACTCTGCCTGACCAAGTAGGATCAGGAAACAACCCAAATAATAAAAAATACTAAAATTTGATGACACAAATTAATCTAAAACAAACTGAACAAATAAACTGACCACAGCGGCCACAGTGTTATGAACCGAACAAACATGTTTAAGCGGTGCCGTGAGTTTAATGAAGAAAGAATGAATATTCATGACGAGCAAAGAAGTGGAAGACCTTGAATTTTGACCGATGAGTTGGTGCAATGCCTTGCTACGCCACTGTTTAATGTACTAATTAGTTTAGAAATGGAGGTTACAAAATCTTCTCAAATGGTTATCCTGCCTCTCCCCCCTAATATTTTTTTTTGCCTAGTTGGCCCGACCTTCTACCCTCCAAAATCTAGAGCTTTCATTGGCTCTTCTCCTGTTTTTTTAAATTTTTATTTTCCGACACTTTCAGAACAAGAAAACATTTAGGTATTAGTATAAGGTAGCTTCATCTTGAATATTAAAAAAAACCTTTTCATAATAAAAGAAACTTACTCTAAAAGTGGTACTGAAATAACTCGTTTCAGCTGGCGCAGTTTAAGAGCTCTGTAGAGGGCCATCTCAATATTACCAGGCATCAATGCGGGGTTTTCAACTGATTCAATATCTGTAGTACTGCTACCAAATTCAAGGTACACTTTACTGTTAACATTACATAATAAGTATTAACATTAATACAGACATCATTTTACTGACAAAAAATAATTTTATTATACCAATGTAAAAATATAATAACATTAAACAGATTTTTAGAACATCAAATATAATTATGCCCTGGGAATACTACCCTAAGATGTATACTGAATTTCAGAGATATTGGTTCTACAGTTTAGGATATGTGCGCAAGTAAAGATTACAGTAATTTAACGCCCCCCTTTAATGCCCGGGTATAAAAAAATGCACCATGTTCTAAACGCTAGGTGGTCCTCCATGGCACCAACATCCTATTTAATTTTAATAGAATATAGAATATAGGATAGAGAGGGCAAGGTTCCTATTATTCTGTGCGGAGACTTCAACGCTTGCATTGGCCAATTAAATCAGTTTGACGAGGAAGAAGCACAATGGCGGAACATCAATCCTGATAGAAAATCCTTTGATAACGTCATAGATTTTAGGGGGAAGCACATGGTAAAAATGTTTGAAGAAAACGATTTATTAATTTGTAATGGGAGATCTAAATCAGACTCACAACGGCATTTTCCCTTTATCAACGAGCGTGGTAAAAGCACGATAGATCAAATCTGGATAGAATACTCAGCAATCGAACAATTTATTGACTTTGAGATTAATCATTTCTCTTCAAAGTCAAGTCACTTGATGTGTATCCTTAAACTGCTCCTCCCTAATGGAAGGGAATTGGTGAAGGAAAGAAATAAATCACACCTAAACAGTCAGCCGTATTTCCCAAGAATAATCTGGGACAATGCAAATCAGGAACTCTTCATAAACTCTCTCAACCATTCAGACTTAATTTACTTCAATTCAAGCAATGTCAATGAGCTGAACTTAAACTTATTGAGAGCGTTAACGAATGCTTCAAAAGATTCCAATATGTTCAAAGCAAATACATCAACAAAAAAGAGCCTATTTTGTCCCAAGAAACCCTGGTATTCTTATGAATGCCACCTTTCTAGAAGAACGGCCAGAAAATGCCGATCATCAGGATATGGACCAGAAGAAACTCACGATTTTATTACAGCCCAAAAATCTTACCGTAATCTAGTTAAACTAAACAAAAAATTGTATTATTCTAACACTCTTACCATTTAATTTTAATATGTAATGTAAATTAATTTAATTTGATTATTCAATTAATTTTTTAAGCGTTAAAGGGTTAAAAAAAGGTTATTATAATTATTAAATAATACATGCTGTTTAAATCACATTATACTGCAATGTTTTAAGACAATGAGTCATTGGGAAGTGGGTTAAAGTTAAGTAAAATATTTTATCTACTGACGGCAGCACATTACAGTCTATAAGATTAGAGTTGGCACAGTCGAAGGCGGGAAAATTTTGAGAGGGAAACGATTTTATTGGTCCGCCATCTTGAATGCAACTTTTGAAAAAAAATGCCCTACTCTACCCCTGTTCCACAAAAAAAAAAAAAAATAAAAATAAATAACATGGCAACACTGATTTTCCCTTTTTATAACCCCAAAACTACCTCCACATTTGTTGTTTCCCGCCTTCGATTGTGCCAACTCTAATCTTATAGACTGTAATTAACTGTCTTTAGGCTGGAAAGAACTATTCTGCTGATTTGCCATTAAAATATTAAAAACAGGCAGGATAGTAATTTAAAAAGTCAGGGAAGAACAGTGTTTACCAGTGTTTCATAATATCTATTTTTGTTTGTGTTTAGTTTTATTTTAATTTAGTTTTATTACAAAGCAATGTTCCATTATTAATATAATATCTAAGTGTGAGTATATAAAATATTGTATGCAACAAAAGGCAGCAAAGGAAACATTTTTATGCCTTATGTATTCATTACCTGCCTTGGCAGTTAATTTTCATAGCCTGTCCTCGCCTCCGGCTCGGAGGCTAACTTAATCACTTGTCAGTAAAATTCTATTTTGCTGCCTAGTTACATAAATACATATAACAAAACAGCAGGCAGAATAAATAAATAAAAATGAAATAAATAATAGGTAAAGTTTGTTACTTTGATCCATCGAATGAGACATTTATGTCTGAGCCACAGTGAGTAAAATGACTTCTGATAGCGTCTGCGTAGAGGGGTCCAGGCTGAGTTAAAGGAAATCCATTCAGGTAGCATGTGTTGAACGGGTTTCTACCTCCGAGAATCCTAACCGCTTCCTTCTCATCCGGTGCTTTTCTCAAAAAGTAGTTGGGATAAAATGCTCCAGCCAGTATCATCTAAATAAGAATATACAATCAGTTGCATTCATATTTATACTAGGGGAAGTCTAACATTAGGTGATTAGAGTGGGAATGCTTGTAGAAGGTGCAGCGTAAATTCCAGCCAGAATGGAGAAAAATTTAAACTTGGACGTGCATAGTAGCAGCCATGTTGTGCTCAGTTAGGGGCAACAAACTGCCTTAACAACAAACAACAAATAGAGCACAGAATAAAATTTCAAGATAAAAAGAACTTTTTATATACTACGCTTTTAAATTTTCTGTTGAATCAATATGTAATGTTGATAATATTATTGTTATATAATATATAATGTTAGTGAAAAAAAAGAAATAAAAAAATAGTTTCTAATTTATTTACTTCACATAAATGTCAACCATCTAGAGAGCTGATCTTAAACCTATAAAAGGACAAATCTTTGTACAACGGATCTCCCCAACACCAAATCTAAACCGTGCCATCGATATATTTGAAATAATATAATCGATAAATAATATAATTGATGTATTTACTGTTTTGCTGTCATTCAATGTTTATCTCTTATTTATAAAAATCACAAATTTGAAACCCGTCAAAATGAAGATTGTAAATATGGGATATGGCAAAACAAATAAAATAACTGGTGGAGTTTTTCCGAACTAACTTTCCATACAGCAAAATTTGCTGAAAACCAATTAAATTCTGCTGAAGGATAGCTAAAAGTATTAAAATAATGCATTGTCATCGTGTCCTGAGCTATGCTAAAATTTTTAAATGTCTAGCTATTCGGGAAGTTAGTTAGAAATCGATTGCCAGATTTGTACCGGACAAATAAAAACAAGAAAGCAAGCTAATAAGAACGTAGTAAAAATGAATCAAATCCGATCGGATCCTACTACTCTCATAAATTCATCCTTCTATGTAATTGAAATAAGCATAGCAAAGCATCTTAAACTTAACACAATGTGCACCTTTTCTGTCTGTTATACAGAGGTACTTTCATGCCAAATTTCAACACGATCGGACCACTTACGATTTCTTACAATATTTTAAAAAGGTTGCTGACTCAGCAAACTGGGTTCAAAATGGCAGAAAATGTTGATTTTCCTGGCAGCACAACTAGAAGTAAGGACTGATTTTTCTGCTAAGTTTCAACTCTTTAGGTTAAATACCTTGGGCGCTACGATGATAACCCACATACAGACATCATGCTAAAAACCAATCACTCAGATCTTAAAAACACCCAAAATGGATAATTTAGTTGAAATCTCGAAAAAAGAAAAATGTTGGATGAAAACATAACTATTCCTACCATAGATGAGGAAAAGTAAAAAACTTCAATGCCAAAGCAGCTTTCAGCCTTCAAAAGGCCTTTTAAGATGACCTTCATTGATGCTCCCATACCTAGCTTATATGTTAAATTGCCTACGGACCGACCCACTGTGCGACCTGAATGCACTTACTTGGCCATTTAATTATAATGACAGAAAAAGAATAAAAAATTAAAGAAAATTAACAGATTATAAATTAAAACAGAAAATGATTTAAAATACCTTTAGAATGATTGGTTTTTCCATGTTACTCCATTTTTTAGAGGGATTTGTTTCCTCAACAATATTCAATCTTTTTAATCTCCTAGTAACTTCTTCTTCCAGTCTACTCACTTCAACCAAGGATTTTATTTGTATGAAATACCTGAACATTAAACAATTTAAGAGTTGAAATTCAATCATTTTTGGAATTATTAATTTAATAATTAAAGCATATAAAAAATAGACTGCCAATTAGTGTGGCACATAGCTTCCTCGCATCCTATCATGTACTTTATTGTTATAATGTTTATTGTGTAAAAACTATTAATAGTTTTAGCGATCTTTAACAGTTCATAGCGGTGTCACTGTTGGTTTTACTGAAAAATTATACTTGAAAAAAATGTTTGTCTCATTAAATAGATGAAGTTAGATTTTTTTCCCGACCTAAAATTTCAATTTTAAATTTGAAGTTCACGTTTACGCGAGCGTTGCTCGTGAACGCTTCGACGGACAACGTTGTCCAACGAACTCGTCCTGGACATTGGTAAAATGAACATGTCTACCAAATTTCATAAAAATCGGTTGACATTTACTCAAGTTATCGTCGCACGTTTCATAATTCGCAGACACACAGATCGACAGACAGACAGACAGACAGACACAAGACCAAAAATGTTCCCTGATGTCTGAAACGGATTTCTGTCTTGGAATTTTTAAAATCGGAGGCATAAAGTGAACACATAAGTACACATGAACGCATAAGTTCTCAAAAGTGAACACAATGCTTCCGTTACCTTCGGTAAGCTCGGAAGCAATAAATGTACTAAGTTAAAATCCTATTCCTTTAACTTATTTACAAAATTCTTTTCTTCAATATCTAACTTAAAAAAAGTTTATATGTTACAATGCTTTCATTAATTATATCCTTACACTTTTTACTTTTTGTCATGATCACTATTATTATTTCATTCTTTATAATATTTGTGACTAGGGTGACAGGGTGACTGGCGATATATGTGAGAAAATGAAGTGGGTTGTCTACGCCTCATGGGCTACAAAAAACACAACATAAACCATGGGTCAAATCTTAACCGTACCCCACAAAATCAAATTTTATGATTTTTTAAAGATCTAATACCTTTGCTCATAAAAAAACTTATTGCTCCAAAAATATAATAGCTAGAACAACATTTTTTCCTACAAGAAAAGTGTAATTTTAATTATCATGCCCTCCAATTACATGATAAAATATTTATACAAATTTTATTGTGAATTAGAAATAGTTCCTTGTAGCATTATATTCTGCATTATATTCTATTGATGGTGTTTGTTAAAATGCTACAAAGCTTACTTTGAACTATCCTATGGGTCTGATATTCTCAAAACACATAAACAAACTTCTGATAAAGTATTATTTTGCCACTGAACCTGACTTCAACCATATAAATACATTGAAAAGACCATAATTATAAAAAAAATGTATTTTGTCAATAAAAAATAAAATAATATTTTTTTCGAAATTTCCAAAAAGTGGTATCTTTAATTTTGGTCAAAGAATGTTCAGGAATTATTTCAGATTTTTTGCACTTCACATAAGCGAGATAGAGGGGGTGGGGGGGGGCACGTTTCACAGCCGCAAGTGCCCCCCTTGGATACGCCACTGCTCTATTTTATCATAGGTAAGCAGAGCAATACGTCTTAAATAATCTATTGAACAACAATACCTTTCAGCTAATTCTTTTTGGGATAAACCACCAGACCTGTCGAAAAACCCATCAGCTTTTTTTCTACGCCAAACCTAAAAAAAAAAAGTAATCTATTACAATAATATAAAAGATAAATTTAACAATAATAAAGCCAATTTTACTTATTAAAATGGATTTTTTTTTTTCTTCTTTATTTATAATATTCAATGGTTTCTAAGTTTCTTTATCTGATATACTAACATCATAAGCAAATTTATAAGCAATTGGATCACTGCATGAAGAATCCGCCCAAGTAATTTTACTATTATATGCTTCTAGCTGTTGTTTAAACGGAGTGCTAAAAACGCTTCTTACTGACATGGCACATGCTAAAACAATAAAAATAAAAATGGGTTAATTAACATTATGTATATATTAATATATATAAATAAACACATACATAAAAGCATATTTTGTTAATTACATTTATCATAACGTGCAATGAAATTAGATACAATATTGCACAATATTAACCGCACCGTCGTTACAGACATATAGTAGAGTCTCGCTAATCCGGGTTTGACAGGACGGGACCCAGTCCGGATTAAACGGAATCAGTTTTAAAATGTCTGTAAAACAAGCTTTAGTAGGGTAAAACTATTAAAATCAAGGTTTTTATCGTAAAAATTACTTCTATTAGTCTCCAAAGCATGCTTGTACGACGTAGGTATAACACTATTTAAGTTAAGGGCTGTTCTGTAACCTGCCCGAATATCAAACGAATTAAAATAAAATGACAATCTATTAAGCAGGTGCAGGTATAGAAGGGACTTCCTGAGTAACAGGCTGTGTTCCGATATGAAATGCGAGGAGCGATAATTATTTCACAAAAAGTTGATACAGTAGACATTGGTGGCTTGGCGAAATTTCATGGAACTGCGTTGAGCCGCTGCTACATGTTTCTTAAAACTCTCTCCCCCATCTCAGTCACATATACTTGTATTTCCTGGAATACACTTCCTTTATATCTTCCGTCCTACATTTCTATGGAACCGAAACAGATTTATCAATGTTCTTACTTATTCCTAATTTTTTTAAATTTGTTTATTTTTAAAAAAAATACCGGGTATTCCTCGTGTCGGAATATACTCCTGTAAACTAACTAGGAACAATTTTATACATTTTAATAGACAATAAAAGCAGAAACTCAAATTATTTAAACAATTAATAAATCTTAACAGGCCCTGGTTCCAATTTGTACATAGTTTTTGGCCCGTCCGGATTATACGGATGTCCGGACTAGCAGGGTCAGGATAAGTGAGACTCTACTGTACAAAAAGATTAACAAATACTTCTTAATCGTAAGAAATCTCACAATAACTTCGTACTATCTTTTGGTGGGATTTCACAGGAAATAAACACTTTGACGAGAAAATGCATCTGAACTTTAATCAATAATAATTGACACAATAGCGAGACCATCTTCTTAGATTATCAATAAAATTAGCGTTGGGACAACCGACTAGAAAAAACAACCGAATGAATAAGTCGATTCGGGAAAAAACAGTCGATTGAATTCAATCGACTGAAAACAGTCTCATAGCGGGTATAGGATATATAGACCGAGACTGAACCCGCAAGTTGAATGTTTCAATCGAATGGTTTTTTTTTTTATATAGGAGTAGTACGGTGGAGGCCGTAAAGGCCTCAGAGCTGAGGGGGGGTGAGAGTGAGAAGGCGCTTGACACTCGTTATCTCGTCCCAAACTACAGCCTGCTACATCATCGTTTTCATTCGAATGAAAAAATATAGACTGAGACTGAATCCAGTCGACTTTTTCATTCGAATGTTTCATTCGGATGTTTTTTGGTTTTAGGTAGGGGAAAGGAACGACGGTGAAGGGCTCAGAGCGGAGGAGGGGTGAGAAGGCGCATGATACTCGTTATCTCGTTATACACACGTCCACATATACACGTCCGAATTACAACTAATACAACTCCAAACTATAGACTGATATCATTCGAATGAAAACTAGATATCCACAACCGAATGAATGAATATTTTAAAACAACCGTTTAGTCGACTTTTTTCAATCGATTGGTTCCCAACGCTAAATAAAATCGGTCATAACAATGAAGAGGATGTAAGGGAGGTTCATCAGATTTCCATTTGCTTCTCTGTTGCTTGTCGATGATATCTCTTGAGGCTAAAATCATTGGTACATTTGTGGAGACCTTTGCCATCATCGGTCAAAGGCAATTTGAGGTTTCTACAGTGAGACCAACTTTATAGTTCTCTAGTTTGGTCCTCTAAAACCCCTTAACCCACTTTACTTGTCAAATTTGTATTTACTGTTCTATTGCTTTTAATATCTTAATGATAAGTAGCTCTTTGGTCTTTAGAAGTCTGAACTGAAATATATAATGGAAAAATAATCACAAACTAAATTAAACGAACATTAAAGAAAAGGCTTACCTATAACGATAGCATCCTTAAGCATGGAAAATTTATGACCCATTATTATAAGTTTAGATAAATTAATATCTAGGGGTAAAGAAGACATAACTTGACCGGCAAAAGTCAATTCTCCATCATCTTCAACGTATTCTCCATTTACAAACCTTGTCAATCCTCCAGCCTAAAAAAATAAAAATAAAAATGGTACACTATAAAAAACATGCCATTGAACAGTAGCCAGATAATATCTGTAACTATATATAATACTAGCTGGATTCCAATGCTTTACTTTAGAATAGAGATGGGGATATTTTTTATTATTATTTTTAATATTCCGGGGGGCTTTTACACCCAAAGATGCAGGCCACTTAGGTGGGCCCATTGAACAAACCCGGGTTAAGGGACCGAAATCTTCACACTGGTGTGAAGATATGGTTGTTAACCATGACTCCCCACCTGGTTGCAATACATCCAGGAGTGTCATCATCATGGTTTCCAGGCTGAAACCTGGTGGCACCACTCTTTCGGGGAGCTTCCCATTTGTTTAAGCCAGTGGTTCCCAAAGTATTTTTTATCACCCCCCCCCCCCCCCCTACAGTCAAGAATAAAACTTCCCACGCCCCCCCTTACACAATTTTATGTGGTAATTAAATAAACAAGTATTACATTGAATAACCATACATTTATTTTTATTACAATTTTTTATAACATTACAAGTTCGAATTTAAACTGAACAAGTAAGAGACAAAATAAATCAGTGAGATGGATAGCTTGCATTTTTTTACAAGATTCCCTATTCTTGGATGAGCATTAGAAAGTGCACAACAAAAATCATTAGCAACATCAAGTTTTCCCCGATACTTTGTTGTTATTGCAACAAGTGCTGAAAAAGGTTTTTCACATTAGACGTTCGGCCGGCAAAGCTATCTCAATCTCGAGGTCCCACGCCCCCCTTGACTTGTCTTTACGCCTCCCTTAGGGGGCTCGCCCCCCACTTTGGGAACCAATGGTTTAAGCAATGCTGGGTGGACATTGAGCGGGGGGCCTGGTCCGGAAATCGAACCCAGAGCTGCGGTCACCTACTGACCCGGCTCGATGCTGCTTAACTTACGTTATTGCACGGCAAGCACTCTAGCCTCCGAGCCACCCAGGCCCCCGAGATGGGGATAAAAAAAATATAGTTGATTCAAAGGAGAGAGAAAGAGTAAGAGCTCACAAAAAAGAATGGCAGCTCTTTTCTCTAATCAGCTCTCAGCCCAGAGACCTTCATTGAGCAAACAACAAGCACAAGTCTCTACTTTTTTCAAGTTGGAGTCATCCATAAAATTTAAGTTTCATGGTGTGGATATGGCTTCTCCAACAATGTTTTGCATCTGGATTTTACATCCTTCAAAGCTGAATAGAAGGATGTGAAACAATGTGTATGTTGTATTGAAGGATGTACTAAGGGTACATGTGGAGAAAGTGAAACAAAGGATGTAAAAAACAAAATTTTAAAATTCCTCTTTGGCCAAAAAAATCCTCTTGATAACACATCCCTTTATATCCAGGTTCATTTAACCCTTAAACACCTGGGTATAAACAAATTCACCTCATTCTAAACGCTAGTTGGTCCTCCAGTGGACCACCCTCCTAATAAATTTAAATGAATTAATTTGAATATGAATTAATTAATTTAATAAATTATTCAATTCATTTTTTAAAATTTTACTGTGAGCGTTTACGGGCATTTTTTAGTGGTCCCGATAGCTGAGCATTAAAGGGTTAAAGATAAACTTAACTTAACTTGGAGTTAGAAATATTTACCAGCTTTAGTGTAAGAATAGTTCGGTGAATATTAGACAAGTCAGGAGGGTCCATTGCAAAGGCAAGAATCTTAGCAGGTGGTGAGTTAGAAGCCAGTTGTTTGGCTTTCAATACAACTATATCTAGGGGGGATCTTTGTATTTCAGGTTCACAATCCTTGCTAAACATCTAAAACACAAAAACAAAACTCTCATTAAGGGACATTGAATAAAGACATTAAATTCAAACAAAAATTAATTCTGATAATCTATCTCAAATATTAGCTGCTGTGCTTTATGTAAACTTTGAGCCGTACCTGACGCCGTATCTACACTATAAGGCCCCTAACTGACTTGTAGATGCAGTATTGTTTTAATCAGTTCATCTGCACAGATATGGTACCTCTAAAACAGGGGTTCCCAATGGGGTCAATGGGAATTTAAAAGGGGTCTATAGTATTCCAGGTGTCTATTGGGAACCGTTGATCAATTTATAAGGTAAGAATATTGATTTTTTTCAACAATCTAAAAGAAAAATTTGTGTATCGTTCTAAACGGAAATTAATACTGGTGGATTAGAAGCCTCTTACAATATGTCTTTGTTCATTCCAAGGGCCCGGACATCTACACACCACTGGTGAAAAAATAATATCACCCACCAGAAATATAAGAAAACAATTATGAAAATGAACCCTGAACCAGTTTTACTCTCATAGTAATTACTCCATACAAAGTTGTATGGATGAAATGTCAGAAACACTAAAAAATTCTTAATTTGTGAATTGCAAAACAGTAAATTTTCTGTGCATTTGGATGAATCCACATTTTGTAGAAACAGTATTTTCATATTATAACTCTAGATTAAGAGAAATGACAAAAGAATTTCTTCCAGTGAACTGTTACAAATGTACACTACAGGTGAACTATATATTTGAGGTGAATATATGTATATATATTTGTTTTGAAATTTTTTTAAAATTTACACAGAGCACTTAAAATATTAAAGGAAAATATGTTGTGTTAGCTATAGTGAATATATACAATGATAGGTAATTTCAGGCCAACATTAATAAAAATCTAACAAGTTTATATCTGTTATCTAAAATCTTATATAAACCACTTTTTATCATTTTTAGTCTAAGTTTTCTTAGCACAAATTGTTATCTTTAAGATTTTTGTGTGCAATTATTAGTATTGTGCTAACATTGTATGCTGTATATTAATGGAAAAATGCAAGGGGGTTGATGAAGAAAATTATTTATTTAAAAGGGGTCGATGAAGGAAAAAGGTTGGGGACCCCAGCTAAACTCTTAGTTGAGTGCCTATATAGTAATGAGTCCTCCCTGACTAGGGAGGAATACGCAGGAGTGGGCAGGAAGGGATCGGTACTACAAATAGTCGACAGTTAATATTCTTGGCAATGTTCAGTTATCGCCAGTGTTTATTTCTTTTTCTAAGCAAACGCAAATAATTGTAACACGCTATAAAGTATCTTCTTCTGATGACAACATAATTTCATCGTGGCACAACCGTTTCTGCAAGATTCTACTGAAAGTGTACCGACAAGTGGAAAGATAAAGGTGACATCGGTAAATAACGAATACAGATACTGCAATCAACAAGTCAGAGAGCAGCCTAAGTTTTGCATCAGACCAGTCAGATGAACGTAAAGTGAGAGGGGCCTTTACAAAATGTCAAACCTTGTAGCACTTCTTGTCAATAAATCAAGATAAAATTTGTTCTTTTATCATTTACTATCATAATATTCAATTATTTTAATATGATAAAACAAGTCACGTTTTTTATACAACAAACTCCAAACTTCGTTTGATCAATAAACATTGTTTGATATAATTTTATGAAAACTATTTTTACCTCGTATATACTTTTTGGAACAAGCCTGTAGACTCGCCCAGGCATAACTCTGCCTACTCTTCCGGCTCTTTGTTCTCCTTGGCTTTTAGACATCCAAGCCAGTTGAAGAGAACTGTAACCGCAGTCTGGCTCTTGCATTAGATACTTTATCATACATACATCTATCACTGAAACCACCAACAATAATAACTATTTAAAATAATGCCATCTTAAATATAAATAATCATAATACAATTTTAAAAAAAATTTGGTACAGGGTACCTCGGAACTTTTGGGGAGGAAGCATGAGGAAAAAGCAGCATTGGGCATGGTCAGTACTTGGATGGATGACTAACTGATTTCTTTAGTATAATTTTTCAAAAAAAAAATTGTATACATTATTTTTATTTATTTTATTTCATTAGTTTAATTATTAATTTTGGCGGTATTTTAACAGATGTAAACAAACTTTGACGTTTAAAAAAAGTATCACACTAATTAATAATTATGTTTGCTTATGCCTTTTAAACTAATTAATTGTTTAGTTTTTTTAATATTTATCCTTATATTTTTTACAGGTTCCAAAACAAGGTGGAGGTAAGTTAAACATTTAATTTTTAAGTTTTTGGTAGTTTTCATACTACAGAAAGTTTAATTTTAATTTAAATCAAATTATAATTATTATTAACTACGGGAAACAGACAGAGAAAAATACACTCTAGCGCCCGGAGTGTATTTTACATCCCGGCGCTGGAGTGTATTTTTCTCTGTCTGTTTCCCGTAGTTAATAATAATTATAATTTGATTTAAAGTTAAACATTCATTATATAGTACTTATTTTTATACATATTTTATTAAATTGATGTGAATAATTATATGCTGTAGGTGTTCTGTAAATAAATGCAGTGCTTATATTAAAAGTGAAGGTTCACTTTACACAATAACTGAATCAAGGTTCAGTCATAATCATAAACCAGTGACAGAAAAAAATAGAATATCAAAGAGTTTTAACTGCTGCTAAACGTAATGCGTCTGAAAATCTGTGAAAGACCAGCGAAAATTGTTCTATTCCCCTTATTTTAACATTGGCTCAATTCAATAGTAGTAGTGGGATTAAAGCCAGGTAGTAGGATTGGCTCAATTCAGTATTGCCCCTAGTATGAAGGTCTTCTGTTCCCTATCTAAGACTAGAAAGGGTCCCCCATAGAGTAGAGTAACGGGAGGTAGGTTTCACTTTGTCTACCATCAAGCCCTTCGGAAAGTCCAAGCCTTTCATGTTGCACCACAGATTATTATTATAAAAATTTCCCGACAATCTATAGTAGTTAAAGGTAAAATAAAGGTAAAAAAAAACCTCTTTTTAAATAACACTAACCATACTTGATATCAGTTACAGTAATGGAGCTTTCAGCTATGTTAGTAGCCAATATGATCTTTCTGTGATTGGGAGGTGGTGGTAGAAATACCGAGATTTGTTCTTCAAAGGTAACCGACGAGTGAAGTGGACGAATTATCCATTCTTCTTTATTTTCTTGCCTACTTCCTCCACGCCTTTTAACAACAACAACAAAAAAAATCAGAAATAAAAACATAAAATATTAAATAGAGGGTAATTCTTTAGATTGTTACTCCCCTATGTTTTTTTTTTTTTTTAATATAAATGACTTTGACTAAATAACTATTACGATAAAGGGATGTTTAGGCCAATGTACTTTGGGACAAAGGAATATCACACTTCTGTTTTTATAAGGGGAGTAACAGTCTAAAGAAGAACATTCCGTACACCTTCTTTAGATTGTTACTACCCTCTATTTTTTTTAAAAGGATATATAATATAAGAAGTGCCAAATAGAGAAAGTTTATAATTCTTTGATGTAATTATTTATTTGTTTTCTTTTGAAGAATCCCTTTTAAAATGCTTGCATAAAACCCCCAAAAAGATTTTGAACTTATAAAGTAATATCTTCTTATTTATTGAGATAAGAAACGAACCTTTGTTGTCTTTTTTTCAGAAGATCATACATATCTGTAATTTCCCGAATTCCAGGCAGGAAAATCAATACCGAACCGATAAAAGAAGAGCCTCGATGCTCAGAAGCATCAATAATATGGAACACTTCAACTAAAGATGCGGCTAACTCGAGCATTTGCTCGGAGACTTTTGGTTCGTCATATTTAACATCAGGAATCTGAAACAGAATAAGTAAATCAATAATAAAGCTACATTGAGTAATAATATACTAGGTATGCAATGCAGATGTCTGCTTGCAATATTGAGCTGAGCGTGCATTTTAATCTTAAACAATAAACATTATAATTAAAAAGCATTTATTTCCTGTTTTTCTATTTTATCCCCCTCTTAAATGAAAATATGACAAAAGTGAACATAACAACAATAACTGTACTCTTAAAGAGCATTCCAACAACATGCATCATGAAGGGCATATACTATTTTAACTTTTGTACCCCATACCCCTGTGTACCAATTTGGACCATTTCAGATTTATACATTCCTGTGGTTGTTCACATTGACCTTGACGAATTTTGTGCGGATCGGTTCAGCCGTTCAGAAGGAGTATGCGTCCAAACAAATGCATAGAGTAGTATAAGAGCTTTGCTTATACAGTCGCTTATTACGGAACTTCTGTACAACGAAAATCTCTATACAACAAAAGTATTTTACGTCCCATGGATTCTCTACATAAAATATAAAATAATTTCTTTACAACGAACCAAATTCATGGAAAAAAGGACAAAGATCCCACCGACAAACTTTCTGTGAATTAATACTGGCGGTGTTTTTGCTTTCTTATATTTTCTTAGAACTATTTTTAGGTGTTTCTTGCTCTGGCACTCTAATAGTTTTGCGCATTTTACCTCCATAAGTTTAAGAGGAATTGGAATCATCTTTCTTCTTCGTTTCGAACGGTTATAAAGCTCTTAATGTACCCGATAAAATATTTCAATGCCTGAAAAAGTGTGAGCATTACTTTGAAGAAATGTCAGTACACCGGCAAGTTCAAGCAGATATAAGACAATTTTTTAACCTATAGTTGCCTCATCAATTATACTGTTCTGCAAAATTTAACGAACATTCGGGCCCCAAGAAAATTGTATCTGAATTTTATGTTTTCGAGGTTACTGAATCCCAATCTGAAGTCAAAAATTCTTCTATACGTACCTACAGTTTTCCCGGAAAATGTGTCTAAAGCTCGGGGGTTTTCGACCCAATTTGATGCCCAAAAAAAAAATTTGTAAAAAAAAATTATTAAGCGTTTTAATATCGTCAAACCAATAAAGAACACGAATCTAAAGTAAAAAAAAATATGATGACCTTACTTTCTTAAGAAAATAGAAAAATAATAAATTAAAAAAATTGATTTTTTCTCATATTGAGTCTTAGTATTTCTATTCCTTTTTCAAGCTATGTATGAAATGTTTTGTGACTTTTTTCTGACATAATTCTAGAGCAGTGGTTCCCAACCTTTTGTGTCTGGGGACCCACTTTTGATTGTTAAAATATTTCGCAACCGACGGTACAGTAAATAGCATAACATTGCTTAAAATTATGTGATTAGGGGGGGGGGGGGTAAGAATACCGTACCCCCTCCCCCCCCCTGAAAATTGCTAATCACGGCTAAAATGTCTTGATGCTACCAATGAGGTTCATAAACCACTTTAAGCCTTTGCTATAGAGTTTTGAAAACGAACAACTTGTGTTATAAATGTTAAAAAGTTAGGTTTAACCCATTCAATGCGGGTGGATCCATGCCTTACTAACACGCCTGGCGGGTGGATCCAAGCCCTACCTTTCAGCCCTCTGTAGCTCTATTCTCCGTGCCTCGAGTAGAACCATCTTGCAAGGCTCCGTCAGGCCCGCTCACGTTTGTATCCACAGTAGATCCAAACATTTTTTTTTTTTAATTAACTTTTAAAATTGTGTAAATTTTATTCAGTCACTAAGGTAGGTTCATAAATTGGATTACGCATTCAATGGGTTAAAAGAAATTTAGAGGTGGACTTTTAAAATATTTTGACCGTGGGTATACAATATTCTTTAATTCATAATGATGAAAACAAACTCACCTTTAGAGGAAGTTTGGTATTTTCTAAATCTTCTAGATAAAATATGCTGACAGGGTAGTTGTTAAGATTTTTAGCCATTTCAATAACCGGCGGTTCTATAAGAATTCCTTTCGTCCTTCTGGTGAAATACTCCACAAATTTTTCTGTATCAACAGTTGCCGACATCAAGATAACCTATAAAAAAAGTAATAAAAATATAAATAATCATAATTATAGTTTATTTATCTCTACCCTATACTTTGAAAAAAAAAAAAAAAAAAATCGGGTACAGGGTACCTCGAAACTTTTTCTCACTTCAGAGGCCACTAAAGTGGCCTCTCCTGCTGCTTCGCAGCAGGAGGAAGCAGCATTGGACGTGGTCAGTACTTGGATGGGTGAGCGTTCTGAACATACTGATTTAGTATCATTCTTCAAAAAAACCTTATTTTTAATACCTATATTTTATTTAATTATTTGAAGTTTGGCGGTATTTTGACAGATGTAAAAAAACTTTGACGTCATCAAAATTATCGCACTATAGTAAACACATTATACTTTTTAACTCTGACAGCTTAGGAAAATCGAGAAAATAAATGGGAGGAGAGTGTATGAGAGCTTGAGATTTTGGCGGGTAATAGGTCGGGCAATGACCTATTACCCGCCAAAAAGTATAATGTGTTTACTATAATAAATAATTATATTCGCTTATAACTTTTAAACTAATTAATGGAATTTCATCGGGTTTTTTTATATTTGTTCCTTAATTTTTTCCGGTTCTAACGATATTTTCTATACGTCAAAAATCTATTTACACTTTCGGTATTATTAACCGTTAAAGTTTAAAACATCAAAAATTGATAACTTCAAAATGGCGGCCAATATCAAAATGAAATTTGGTGGGCTTGTTTGTCATACAGAGAGGTATATTCGTGCTAAATTTCAACTCGATCAGGACCATTGACGATTTATTACGATTTTTTAAAATTTTTGCTGACTCAACAAACTGGGTTCAAGATGATTGATTTTCCAGGCGGCACAACTAAAGGTTAGGACTGATTTTTCTGCCAAGTTTCAACTCTTTAGGTTAAATACCTTGGGCGCTACGATGATAACACACATACATACGTCATGCTGAAAACCCCTCAAGAGGTCTTAAAAACACCTAAAACGGATAATTCCGTTGAAATCTCGAAAAAAATTTTTTTGGTGAAAACAATACTTTTCCTACTATTAGTAGTGAGGAAAAGTAAAAAAAAAAAAACACTAAAATTAAAAATAAATCATTACAACTGATGTGAGGTGATACTTGGAGGATGGAAATTAGGCACTTCTTTAGATTTTTATTCCTCTTATAAAAAAAATAAGAGGGTAGTAACAATCTAAAGAATGTGTACGGAAAGTTCTTCTTTAGACTGTTACTTCCCTTATGAAAACAGAAGTGTGATATTCCTTTGTCTTAAAGTACATTGCATTTAACATCCATTTGTCTTAAGGGTTGTTTAGTCAAAGTCATGTATATTCTAAAAAAGAACAGGGGAGTAACAATCTAAAGAAGTACCGAAAATTATATATTTACCGGAAAATCTTTAAGGTACTTTAGTTATAGTAATATAAGGAATTATTGTTTAGCTGTAAGCAGTTGGAAATCAAAAATATTATATCTGAACCATATCTTTACTGGGTTCCACCTTGGATCTCAACTCTATATCCCTTACCTTGTTCCTTCCGTAATCCTTCTACCCCCACCTTGTACTGTTAGTTTGTCATAAAAATTTGTAAAATAGTTAGCTTAGTACAAAATTCACTCTTACTAAGTTAACAAGCAAACTGACGATGATATTATATATCGAAACGGATTTGTGAATTTTAATATTTTTTTTATTTTTATATTTTTTTGTGGTGATAATATTGTTGTGTTACTTTCAACCAACCTCTCCAGTCATAATTAAGTAATCAAATGAAGCCACTGTAATAATTATTGTGTTTATTTTAATAATCTTATGTACGTAGAATTATAAAAATATTTATAATATTATAATTCAACTCCTTTTATTGTAAGTTAAATAGGATTAAAACAAGTTATTTATTCTTTGAAAATTTACTAAAGACTTCGATTTTAAAATACCCCAACCTGATTAACAAGAACTATTTTTATTTTAATGTAAGTCCTCAAAGGCTCATTAATCACATGCATTAAAATATTCCCCTCTTAAAGATTTTTGAAGGAGAACGTTCATTACATTGTTATTAGAATATTAGGCTGGAACCGATGCTAGTTGCAAAATTATTTGCTGCTACTGTTTCCATTTTTTACTTGAGTTACTGTTATATATTAGTTTTAGGTTCGTTTCCTCATAAAATACCTAAATGATAATTTTAAAAAAATACTCTGCCAATTATGGTGGCACATAGCTTCCTTGTGTCCTATTTCATAAATTTAATGGTTTTATGCTTTGAAAACTTATTATTATCCAATTTATTTCATTTTCCCCCTGTTTTTTAAATCTATCAAAATTGTTTTGATTTTTTACAAGTATTAAAGTATCAATTTAGCAAAAATATAAAGAGCCCAGACAGTTGAAATTAATCTTACTTTCGACGAAACGTCCAAATTTCATAAAAATCAGATGAGTACTTTTGAAGATTATTTACACCTATTAATATAGGTGTAAATAATTAATGTTGGTGCGTATGGGGAAGAGAAACAAATAGGAGCATAAGGTTGAACTTTGTATGGGACCAACAATGGGCTAATTTATTTATTTATTTTAAATTTTCTTTGTGGAGACCTATCACAGTAGGTGTACAAAAGTCAGAAAAATAACATGGATATTAAGACTACAACACGTCTTACATTATTTATCCTAGATATAACGAAAACACAAACAAAAAATTATCAACAAAATAGCACATGTACAGTTAAAAGTTTGAAGAGAGCAAAAAAAGTTAATAATTTAAATTAAAAAAGTTATAAAGATAAAAATTGGGACGAATACAAATGTTAACAAAATAACAGTTAAAAGAATTAAAAGTTGAGAGCGAAGAATTCCTCAACGCTATACAGAGGGTTCTGAATTAAGAATTCTTTGGTAACTTTACTAAAAGAGTCGATAGGAAGCTCTCTTACGTCAGATCTAAGCTTATTAAAAAATTGAAGTGCTAGCACACTGTGTCCAACATTAGACTTCTCAAGTCTATGTTGAGTCACTACAATTTGGTCTTTGTTTCTTGTGTTATAGCAATGTTCATGTTTGTTAAACATATCCAAATTGCTTTTAACGTACTTTAGGCATTGATATGTATATAGACTATAAAAGGTCAAGATTCTTAATTCTTTAAAAAGGTGAGTACAATGGTCAACCTACCATCCAAATAATTATAGCCTACCATCCAAATTTCTTTAAAATTGGATGAGTAGTTTCTAAGATATGTTGGTTTCCAAAAATTGAACGACAGACTGAAAGATACTGGAACCAAAAATGCTTCCTGATGTCTGAAACAGATATCTGTCTTGAAATTTTTGAAATCGGAGACCTAAAATTTTTTCGTTTTTCAGAACGATCATATAGCTTCCGTTACCTTCGGTAAGCTAGAAAGCAAGATTGAAATCTTGTGTACAATGTGCACAAGCATAAAATTATCCCTTAATTTTGGGTGCATCTTATTTGCAATTTTTTAATTTTCCTGAAATTTCAACCCTAAATTCAGCCTACATATTATACGTGAGAATTTTCTGTAGTAACTCTATAAAAGGAGAAAAAAAAAATATCTCTTTAGCCCCCCTTTAGAGTTGCTTTCCATATAACCAGTTCTAAGCTTAATCATAGTATATCATTCCAACAAATTTAAACAACACATTTATTCTCTGATAAAATCTACCTCATTAAAATAAAAAATTGTACCTTGGTTCTGCAAGAATAATTTTTAAGGAATCTTTTGATAAGAATAAGTAAGAAATCCGTTTCCATATCCCGTTCGTGAATTTCATCCACAATTATATGAGTGTACCTCGTGAGGGACTGATCACTTAGAAGTTGATGTAGGAGTACACCGGTAGTACAAAATAGCAGTCGAGTGTCTGTAGAGGCTTTTCTTTCCAGTGATATCTAAAAGAAATTATAACAATTAAACTCATCTTATGAATGAAGTAACACAAATTAATGTTTAAGAAAAATGAGAGATAGTAATAGTACATTACACGTCTAGTGAGGAAAGTAGCATTTTCCATGCGAGTGTGGAGTTTGCACCCGAGCGATAGCGAGGGTAGTAAAACCACACGAGCAAAGCAAAATGCAGTTTTCCCACGAGTTGCGTACCGTACTTTATCTTAGATCCACTTTTATTGTGGATTTTAATAATAAATACAGAAAAAAAAAAAATGTAATAAACTTCCTGTTTGTAAGTTCGTATTTCTCTTTTGATTAAGATGACATTAATTCATTGAATTAATTATTTCGGGAGGCGTACTATTCTTCTCATTTTCGTTATAATCACTTATTGTTTTTCACTAAAAACTCGATATTATCAGTTACTTTAATTAAACAAACAGCAAATTAGTTTTGATAAATGTAAACAAACTCGCTAATCATGCGTTAAGGTGAAGAATTCCTCTTTATTTCCAACCTAAGGCGGAAAAAAAGAGGAATTCCTCACCTTATCGCACGATTATGAAATGCGCATGCGCAATGAATACAGCTACGAAAAGAATCACTTTCCATGCATCTAAACAGAGATATAATGTTTATATTTCGTATCAATTGTAGATAAAATAAATTTAAGTGAGCAGTTTTAAAAGAGATACAATAAGTAAAAGAGTTTGGACACAACTATCTAAATAAAAACATTTAATTTTATACAGAATTAAAATAAAAAAATAACAGACCTGGTAACCAACGATAGTTCCAATGCCCCAGCCTCTTTCAGCAGCGACTCTCTTAGCGACAGATATGGTAGCAATACGACGCGGCTGTGTAACCACGATGTTGCAGTGAATATTGGCCTCATGCGCACTGTCTAATATCATCTGAGGTACTTGTGTTGATTTTCCACAACCAGTTTGCCCTTTAATCAGAATAAGTGAATTTGATTCTATGTTCTCTAAAATCTGAAAATAACAAAAACAAATATATATAGAAGCTAATCAGCCTCAGAACAATCAAGAAGCGTAATGGATGAATCAACATATAAAATCAACAAAAAAATCGTCAATTATAATTTTTCTGACTTCAATAATAACTCTTAAGTAATTTTATTTCATTCTATTTCTATTTATTTTATTTTCTTTTTTTCTATTTTTGCTTTCTTCTATTTTCTTCAATTGTTTTGTTGTTTTTTTGTTGTATTGTTTTTTTTTTTTTGGTTGTGTTGTTGTTTTTTTTTTCACTCTATTGCTTTCTAGGGTTTTGTAGATCCATCTCGAAACCTTTATGCAGAGGGTGTTGTGTCTGTCCGTCCGTCGCTCTTTGGTTCATATCTCACGAACCTTTTAAGCTAAAAAGTTAAAATTTGAAATACTGGCATAACTTTTTGACCCACACATAGGAAAAATACAGGAAAGTTAAAAATTTAATGCGCAATTTGCAAATATATGGTAAACTCAAATTTTTTTTTTAAATTTTTAAGTGGGGCATCAAATGAAAGCTCCTGAAGAGTAGGTTACAAATATAATATATTAACTTGTGTTTAAATGATGCATTCCTCATTGGTTTTATGAGTTTTAATTAGAGGTACAGAATTTTCGTTTTTATGAAATATTTCTCGAAAAATTTTAGCGAAATTTCAAACTTTTAAATTTTTATTTTGCGAAATTTATGGTTTTTTTATGCGAAAATTCCGTCCCTCTAGTTATAATATAACCCCCCAAATAATCCCCCCCCCCCAACCACCCTATAACGGCTAGCCCTAAAATTTCGAAATAATTCATGCAAATACCTTAATTTAGGGCAATGAAAATTTTCCGTAAAATGAAATTTACCTTAAATCAAATTATAATAATTATTATTAACTATGGGAGATAATAATAATTATAATTTGACTTAAATTAAAATTTAAACTTTCTGTAGTATGAATACTACAAAACACTTAAAAATTTAATTTATAATTTACCTTCTCATTACCAATAAAAAGCATTGTGACCCGGGGGGGATCCAGGGTCCATTTATTTGTTTGTGTGATTTTCGGAGCCTTCCCGCTAAAATAGTTTATATTTTCATATAGAGCAGAATGGGAAAATAAAAATAAATAAATTTTTCTTCATACGCTCAATAATCTATGAACCCCTAAAAAGTACTTGGATACAAGTACTTCCCTGTGATTTTTATTCTAGTGTAAAAGATATAAAGTTTTGATAATATGGAATATCTAAAAATTGGTTACTAACTGTAACAAAAATTATTTTAAGACAAGTGAAATAACTTGAAATTTATCATTTTTATTTGCAATAACCTTTGAATTGGATGAACGTAACCATTACCCTTTTTTTTGTTTAACTAAACATTTCATTATTGTTCACTTACCTCATCTTTATAATTGTGAATAATTAAACTACTTTTTTCTGCTTTATTAAACGGATACAACTCGTAGATTTGTGTTAGTTGATCTCCGAAAACTTCATCTGGATTAGGCAGAGTTCCAGATATAGATGTGATGCCTTCCACTTCTTCAAGATGATTAGCCTCTTCCTCCTGTGAACAATTAATTAATTTATATTATATGATTTATTATTAAAAAAGTCCAGTCATGCACCATGACTTAATGAGCGAATTTTCAAAGAAATCTGCGTATTATTGGCTTATGATAATATAGGAAAGTTTTGGTTTAGAATTTGCATGGGTGGAAAAAAAAATTGGTACACAGGGGTACGGGGTACAAAAGTCAAAATAGTATTTACCCTTCAAGATGCATGTCGTTGGAAAGCTCTTTAAGAGTACAGTAATTGTTGTTATGTACACTTTTATCATATTTTCATAAAAAAGGGGGTAAAATGGAAAAAACCTGTTTCTATGCTATTTTTGACCCTAAATTGTAAAAATTTGACCCCTAAATGAACTCCATAAATTATGGCCAACGAACTCATCCTATCTTTTGATATTATTGACATTTTAAAATTGGTTTGAAATTTTTAAGCGCATCCTAAGGGGAGATATCGTCTGGAGTGACACATATATACATACATATATACACATACATAAATTAACACATTACATTACATTATTTATACATATATACATAAAAAAAAGTGTTAAATTTTAGGAATCGATTCAGAATGGTCAAAAACGGATTTCCATGGAAACATTTTTCAAAAATTCGCATTACAAAAATTTTGAAGCCATTGCAATAGCGTAATTTTCTTTGAAAATTCGCTAAAAAACAGAAATTGAGTTTTCTCAGTAAAACTAAAATAAACTTTGAATTTTCTCAATTCAGTTTGGTGTAAGGCCACAAACATTTTGTGCACTATCAATTTACAGAATCACTACAATATGTAAAAACATGTTGTGTGGTTTGATAGTGGGTCATTAGGGCTGTATAAATAACAAACTCTCCTATCTCATTTTGTTTGCTATATTTCGACTCATTCTTGAGTCATTATCAAGCATCATTTACATTTGCTAAGATATAAAAACGTCAATTTTTTAAAGTGCTATTTGCACTTAAGTCTCCTAAACATGTCCATACTATGACGGACCATACCCAAGTCCAAACATTAATATCAATCTGATTTCCTTATTATATACTATAAATAACTCTCATCTTTTAAAAAAATTAACAATTCTCCACTCTAAAAACTCAAATAAATTACAATAACAATAAACATTTAAAGCAAGGAAACAATTAAAACTAGATCTGTGATTTGTGATTTTGTTTTTCTAACAGGAAGGGGGTTATTATGCGGCCACTTACATCATCTACTCGAGATCATCAGTGTGAAACATATCTCACCTCTCTGGGATTCGAACTCGCACTACTGGGGTCTAGGTAATCACTCAGCTACTTAGGGGGCCTGAACATTCTGTGGGGGTCTACAGCATGTTTTAATGAAAACTCTAACCTTAATATAATGTCATAGTTTTAAAGTATAATTTTAGTTATAGTAATATAAGGAATTTATTGTTTAGCTTTTAAGCAGTTGAGAAAAAATTGTTACACCTAACCTAACACCTACAGCCGGTTCTGCCTTGGATCTTCATTTCATTATTTATCTATTTTAACCAAATCATAATTATGAAGTGGTACCACAAAATATAAGACAAAACAACGAATTAGACAACAAAAGAAGTGAGCAATGGTGATCAAAAATAATCTATATATATAAAACTAAGAGTGACAGTGACTGACTGATCAAAAATTATCCTACTTCCCATTGACATAGAGGTTTGGAATTTGGTACATAGATAGAGTGTACCATAAATAGAAAAGTAAGGACATTTTTATTTCGATATATGGCCGCCATATTGAATTATAGCCGCCATCTTGGATTTATTCATCACTAATTCTCCTACTTCCCATTGACATAAAGGTTTGAAATTTGGTGCATAGATAGAGTGTACCATGAATAGATAAGTGCAGCCATTTTGTGTTCGATACATGGCCACCATATATTAACTTATTTAGTGATATATCAATTTAATTATTGCACAGTGGATTACTTTTAGAACACTTTATTGTATTTTTATACAACATACAAAGTTCAAGTGATTTAATAATAATTCACAACTAAACATAAAAGGATGACAATATATAATCACTGACTATGACATTATATGTCAGCGTCAATCAACTTATAAAAAATATACTTTGATTAGCAGCTACGCCAATACCATATTGAATTATAGCCGCCATCTTGGATTTATTCACATTCTATTTTCTCAGCTTCCAGTGGACCTAGAGATCTAAAATTTGGTACATAGATTTGTGGTAGCTAAAGAAGAAAATTAAAGGCACTTTCACTTCAACATATGGTCGCCATATTGAATTACAACCACCATCTTGGATTTAATTACTCTCTATTATCTCAGCTTCCAGCGGACCTAGGGATCTGAAATTTGGTACATAGGACCTATGGTAGCTAAAGAAGAAAATTAAAGGTACTTTCACTTCAACATATGGCCGCCATCTTGGATTTAATCAGATACTATTATCTTAGCTTCCAGTGGATTTAAAGATCTTAAATTTGTTACATAGACTTATTGTAACTAAAATTGAAAATTGAATGTAGAATAAAATAGAATAATTGAAAATGCATAAAAAAAATAATATAACCTACTTTTACTAAAATACGAAATTATGTAACAATAAAGATATATTAATGATATTGTTTTAATTATTATTTACACACAGCGCCAACTTATAGGACGGATAAGGTGCGCCAAGCGCACCGAGCCGGCTAGTTTACATAATATAAATAACAAATATATACATACTTCTTGCTGTTCTTCATCCTGGAGGCGATATTTTAAAGCGTAATCTTTACCATAGTGGCTCCTTAAAGGCAAAGTTGGTTGTTGCACTCCGGAGTCACTCTTAACAAAACCTTGCGTGATCCCAGTGTCTAGTTTGATGGGCGTTATTTTTGTATGAGCAGCCTGCTTTAGGAATTCTCGGTAATTCATTTTTAAAAAATTCTCAAATTTCCAACCTGAAAATCAATCAAAACATACAGCGATAATTATTATTAAATAATTAATAATAAAATTTAAATTTAATTTAATAATAAATTTTAAATTTAAAATTATTAAATTCTATAAGACAAATATTTTTAGAACTGTTGGTGGTGTTAGGGTATTTATAAGAATATAAAATGAATGAAGGAAGTTCATAGTTGAAATAAAATGGACGCAAACAAATTATTTGTAAGTATAATTGTAAGGCATGCTTACACTACAGTTTGTGTGATATGATTATGAGTTGTGACATTTGACCAGCGTGGGAAAATCGGAAAAATTCGGGTGGGGAGCCAATGAGAGGTCAGAATTTTGAATTCTAGAAGATCAGGCCAACTAGGCAAACAAAAATGTCACTGGCCCAACCTCTCCCACAAGCCTAGTGGCTTTATTTTTTTCCTTATTTATGTTGGCCAATCCAAGAGTCAAAAGTCACAACTCGTAACATGCATATTGTAAGCCAATATATTCACCTGAAAAACTGTTTGTCAGACAAAAGTAACTACTAATAATGTTCTTTAAACAGTAGACCGACAGCATTTAGTGAACGATTTCACCTAGTGTGGACGAGTCTATTACACTGCAGTGTCAAGTGTAAGCCAAGTAAATTACACTGTCATCTACCAGGTAACTTAGTTGACTCAGAATCGAGATGATCACTCAAAGGACAAACTAGATGAATACATACTATACTCATAAGTACTACAAAAAATCTCAAGTTTAAACAATAAAAAAAGATACCCCTCTACAAATAGTAACCTGGTTGTATAAAGTTGACTTTGAGCAAATAATCAATGGCGCAATGGACAAACCTACAATGGGGATACTGCTGCAACTGGATAGATGCTTCTATAATTAAGCAGCTACCCATTCATACCATGAAACTGGGTTAATTCCGAAGTAAGGTCCCTCTTGTCAGTCAGGAATCCAACCTGGAACCTCCTCCAAGACAGGCTCTATGATGGTAATGAGTTACTGGAGATGCAATGAAAAAATTGACAGTACGCAAATATTCATCTTCAGCAATTTGAAATTTGTTAAACTCTAAACAAAGTTGATAACAAACATAATGACAAATAGATGCTTGAATCAGACCCAAGAATCAGATTTAAATATCTGTCTTCTTCACCAAACTGAAGGTGATAACTTGCAGTTGAAACATGGCTTTGTAGAATAAAAGTTTATTTTAGTGTAGAGAAATCTGCGGTAGAGATGCATTTGCAACGCCAGTTTAGTTCATTTGATTAGTAATTGTGTATAGACATATAGTTTTTGCTTGTTATGTAACTGGCGTTGCAAATGCATCTCTGCCTAAGACCTCCCCCCTCAGTGGTTTTCCTCCGTGAAAGTCTCGCTTCTTCCAAATGCATCTCTGCCACAAATCTATCTAACTAAGTCAAGTTCCAATGAAAGAAGACCAAACTCAACAACCACCTTCATGTACCTTCAGCTACTCTATGGTTGCAACCCCTTCCACCTTACCTAGACCTCGGTAAAAGCGGTTAGTAACCGTAACGTTATCTTCTATGATGCTTTATTTCAAAGTTAAACATCGTTTACACACAGTAAATTCTAATATTTCAATCCAGCTAGATTTCGTTGCCGACTTCATTGCCAGTTTATGGAAGATATTCCCTCATGGTTACTGAGTTTCAACGAGATCCTTAACTGTGTTTTTCTCCAGTGTGCGAAAAAATGTGTAACGGAAAAAATTACTGTGAAACATTTTCACTTATACTTTTAGAGTCTCTTTATAAGCTACACAGATTATCTGAAGAAGGCTGCTAGAACAGCCGAAACCATTCAATTGGTTCTAACACAATTATTTTTTGTGAAAACGCTGTTTTGATTATTGAACTAGATCTCTTTTATGATGAATTTCATCAAGACTGTAAATACACTGAAAACCAAAATTATTCCTGTCTCCAACGCACCAGACTCACTGAATTCTGGAACTGGCTTCATACCTGTCCTTCATTCTAGATAAAGGGTTAAAAAAATTAACTAAACAATTTGGAGAAATGCATTCTACAAAAGGAGGACAAAAATTAAAAAAATGTCAATACGCTTGTATTTTTTAAAAATAAATCGTAGAAAGGTCTATATTTGATCAAGTATTTGCTACTTCTTAGAAAATTATAAAAAAAAACAAGGGTAAACTCAAACCAAACCAATTTAAGTTTAAAACCTGGTCGGCCACTACCTTCGGTACTTTTTTACTTTAGCACCCCCCTATATCCCTTTGTGTTAATAGTTATTTAGACAATGGAACATAACAGAGTAGCATAAGATGAAGGGATATTTATTCCAATGTACCTTGGAACAAAGGAATATCACACTTGTGTATATAATTGTGATCATATCCCTTAGTCTAATCAACTATTAAGATAAAGGAATATTAAATATAAAACTGCCCCAGGAGTCCAGGAGTCTCAATGTCTTGGGGAGACAAACACACAAACCTTTGAGACTTTTGTAAGGCAGACAATTGTTTAGAACAAAGGGGGGGGGGGGGGGGGGTGGGGGGTGCTAAAGTAAAAAAGTGCCCCATCTATAGCTGGACCCGATCGGCAACAAGAATAATTGGTATACGCTCCGGTTTATAGAAAAGATGGCGGGGCCTCACTCCAACGTATTATTTTGACAAAGGGATATCAACTCTCCTATGAACAAATCATACATATATAATTTCACAAATGTTTAAATCATACAAATGCAATAATAACCAAAGGTACTGTACTGTTTTTAATCTCCTAAGTGCACAAATTAAACAAAGTTTCCCCGCCAAGCGATTCTCGACCATAGCGTTAATTTAATATTAGCCGAATAATTGAAGCCGCCATGACACTAACCTTAACAAACCCGCAGTCGACCAGGTAACTGATACTAAAAGCTACCCTTATTTTTTATTCCTTATCAAGTGATTCTATACACATATATTATGCGCAAAGGTTTTATCACCTGACTTTTAAAAGTTATAGTACAAGCTTTAAGCATAGAACAAATGTCGTAATAGAATTAAAACGATCAGTGGCAACAGGTTAAATTGAATTACCATCACAATTAGTAAAAATACTGTAAGGAAAATATATAATTACTAAAACACCTTATAACGTAACTTAATACTTATAATGCAAACATCCTGCATTTGTAAATGTTATGTTAAACCATTTTTTCGAAATAAAAAAGGCACAAGGCAAGATAGAATTCAGTCAAGTCAAACCAGCTTAAAATAAAGGAAAATAAAAGTGTATTTATGAATAATATTCTACTTACTTCAATGGGTCATATTATCTTATGCGATAGAGGTTGCACAAAGCAAGACATTCGATAAAGACATGAACAAATTACATTAAAAGGATAGCTATAAAGAATAAGGTAAGTGTCTTAAAAGGAGTAGGATATTATCGAGTTAATAAAACCAGAAAAATTTAGACGTAAAACCACATGCAACGTAGAAGTTTTGTTTAGTTATGCAAGATGTTTAAGTGATAGTAATACTTTTAAAACAATCAAAGAGCACAAGAAGACGAAAATAACAAACCTGCTATCACTAAAGATTCCCACGCAAAACAATAGTTCAATACAAAGATTTTATCATAATATATAATATTTAATAAATAAAAATAAGACTTACCTTACTCCGATAATTCTATCTAGTATTTAGTAAAACACTAAAACTAAACACTAAACACAATATGCGAAGAGCGGTCGGTCTTTGAAATCTATTTTTTATTTCTATAAGTGTTGGCACAGGGGACACTCTTTAGAAAAAATAAAAAGCACACAGGACACTGAGTTCAGAGAAGACAATAGAGATAACAACTACTAAATAAATAGCTTACAAATACAAACACAAACCTTCTTGAAGTCACGTGGTAGTAGAAAATAAAGGAAAACTTATTATCCCGGCCCAGAGAATGCGCCACTAGTAATGCAAATTCCTAGAGGTTCTGGAAGAATAAGAGGAATATAGGAAGAACAAACACCGTTGATTTTTATGAAGGTTGTTTTTTAAGTGAAACTTCTATGGCGGCAGTAGAGTAAATTTTTTCATATAGTGAAATCGTGTAACGAATTTGCGATTCGAGACTCGTCCAAGTGTAACATTTTTACAGATTAATTGTATTATATCTATTTAAAGACCAGCAAATCAAAACAAACATTTATTTTTATTGGAATAAATGTGGTTGCCTTAGCGTAGATATATATATTTTTTTCAATTAAATTTCCCATAACCATTTCTTAATCCTGAAATAATAAATTCGTCAATAATTTCAAGATAAAATGAACTTTTTATATACTACGTTTTTAACTTTTCTGTTGAATCGTATGTAATTTTGATAATATAATTGTTATTGTTACATAATATATAATGTTAGTGAAAAAAAAATAGTTCCGGTTCCGAATTTATTTACTTCACATAAATGACAACCATCCAGAGAGCTGATCTTAAACCTATACTAGTGATGCGGTGCATAAAGAACTCGCGTAGAATGGTGCTTTTATATCAGCCATACTATGCTCTCAATAATAATATCAGAATAATATTTCAGTAAAACCTGACATTCTTATTCAACGTGAAACGAGCATTAAAATTATTTTGTCCAGTATCTTGATTTAATAATATTAACGCAGGCTCGCTACGCTCGCCTCTTTATTCAGAATTTGTAGTTAATATTTATTAATTAAAGTTATTGCAGGCTCGCTGCGCTCGCCTGTTTATATAGTAAATATAGTTATTATTTAATGAAATTAAAGAAGGCTCACTACGCTCGCCTGTTTGATTCAAAATTTGTGGTAAATATTTATTAAATACATTTATTGCAGGCTCGCTGCGCTCGCCTGTTGATTCAGAATTTGAAGTGAATATTTATAATTCAATTTTTTAAGTTTTTGGTAGTTTTCATACTACGGAAATGGATTCGGGACTAGTTATCGATTACGGTAGTGAAAAATCATTCTCCTGCGTAGCTTAGATGGAAGAGCGCTATACTGGAAAATATAGAGGCCCGTGGTTCAAATCCCGGCACAGGAGTGTATTTTTCACTGTCTGTTTCCCGTAGTTAATAATAATTATAATTTGATTTAAATGTGAATATTTATTAAATATAAGTTATTGTAGGCTCGCTACGCTTGCCTGTTTATACAGTAAATATAGTAATTAATTAATCAAATTAAAAAAGGCTCGCTACGCTCGCCTGTTTGATTCAGAATTTGTAGTAAATATTTATTAAATATAAGTTATTGTAGGCTCGCTACGCTCGCCTGTTTGATTCAGCATTTGTAGTAAATATTTATTAAACAAATTTATTGCAGGCTCGCTGTGCTCGCCTGTTGATTCAGAATTTGAAGTAAATATTTATTAAATATAAGTTATTGTAGGCTCGCTGCGCTCGCCTGTTTATATAGTAAATATAGTTATTATTTAATCAAATTAAAGAAGGCTCGCTACGCTCGCCTGTTTGATTCAGAATTTGTAGTAAATATTTATTTAATATAAGTTATTGTAGGCTCGCTACGCTCGCCTGTTTGATCAAGAATTTGTAGTAAATATTTATTAAATAAATTTATTGCAGGCTCGCTGCGCTCACCTGTTGATTCAGAATTTGAAGTAAATATTTATTAAATATAAGTTATTGTAGGCTCGCTACGCTCGCCTGTTTATACAGTAAATATAGTAATTATTTAATCAAATTATAAAGATGGCTCGCTACGCTCGCCTGTTTGATTCAGAATTTGAAGTAATTATTTATTAAATAAAGTTATTGAGGCTCTCGCTACGCTCGCCTATTTATACAGTATTTGAACTCTTTTCCTACTTTTATTGACCTTTACTTTTACTTATAACATGCAATGCAGATTAATATTTTTTAATAGTCCGCCACATTGAAAATATTCTGTGCGAAATTTTTAATACTAAGATATTCCTTTCCTATACTTCAAGACCTTTAAATTGATGTATAACATGTCATACTGACTAAAAACTTTTTGTTTAGTCATCCACCATATTGGCCGCCATCTTGAAAATATGAAGTGTGAAATTTTATTAGTTACACATTCTTTTCCTTCTCTTAAAGACCTTTAAAACGATGTATAACACATTATTCTGACTGAAACTTTTTATTTTAGTCGTCCGCCATTTTGGCCGCCATCTTGAAAATATGAAGTGTAAAATTTGATTAGTTACATATTCTTTTCCTTCTCTTAAAGACCTTCAAAACGATGTATAACGCATTATGCTGGCTAAAACTATTTTTTTTAGTCGTCCGCCATATTGGCCGCCATCTTGGAAATGTTTAGTGTGGAATTTCCAAAAACTATACAGTTCTCACAAATGCTGAGATGCATCTATGTGCCAAATTTCGTTGAAATTGATCAATTTTTACGCCAGTTATCAGTTATCGTTGGACAAACAAACAAACACACAAACACACAAACTTTTCAAATCCCAAGTCTCTGAAATGAAGAACTCACTACGCTCGTTCAAAAAGGATAAATCTTTGTACAACGGATCTCCCCAACACCAAATCTAAAGCATGCCATCGATATATTTGAAATAATATAATCGATAAATAATATAATCGATATTTCCTGTTTTGCTGTCATTTAATGTTTATCAATCACAAATTTGAGACCCGTCAAAATGAAGATTTCGTAAATATTGGATATGGCAAAAAAACTGGCGGATTTTTCTAACTTTCCGCACAGCAAAATTTGCTGAAAACTAATTAAATTCTGCTGAAAGATGGCTAAAACTTTGGGATTTTTTGCAAAGTTATATCCTAATTTGACTGGACTACCAGGGAACCTGAGCATCATCAGTGATAATCTACAAATGCAAAAAGATAAAATAATCCTATCCTAACTGTTTAGGCATTATGTGAAATTTGGTTTCAGTTTTTTATTTTCATTTTCATATTTATATTTAAACCAATACCTCTAATGCCTACATATTCCTTTAATTTTAATTTTAATTTAATTTAACGCTGGTAAGAACCTATGTCACCCTCTTTTCCATGTTTAGTTCGAACTATGTTTGTTGTTTCCTAATTGTAGTCTAACATTATCTAGTTTTCTCTTTTTGTATTTGTAGATTATCACTGATGATGCTCAGGTTCCCTGGGCGAAAGCTTTGATGAAATAAAAAATCGTTCTTCAAAAACAGGACTTTTATTCCAATAAATACCTTCGCCTTAGTTTATATATGCCACATTTCGTTAAAATCAGCCCAGTAGTTTAGGCTCGACGCTTCTGCTTCTGCACAGGCAAATTTTTTTTTAAAAAAAACACTTTTTTGGACTCAAGGGACCTCAAAACGTATAAATGTTCAAAAAGTAAAAAACAGGATTAGGGGGTGGCATGGTTTGAAAAACGATGTTAGAGACACCTAGTAGAGGACACAGAAACTACAAGCTTAAATGTTTGCATTAGCTTAGGAATCCCGGCACAGAGATCTCTATTTGAGACGCTCTAATAGAGACGCTCTCACAGAGCGTCTCTATTTGAAGTCCATTTCATTTACTATGCCTGGAATCCAGGCATAGTGTTTCTACATAGAGCTATGTGGGAACATTGAGGGGAAATTCCCCTTTTGAGGGGAAAACAAGCATCTTGAGGGGGAAAAAAGGGGAAGAATAAAAAAGGGGGGAAATGAGGGGAAAATAGACATCTATTGGAAACAACGTTTTATTTATTTCATAAATAAAAAAATAAAAATTGTACAATTTATATTTTATCGTATATACAGGGTTGCACCCTTCAACTTTTATGGGGTTTTCTGATTTCTCAAGACTGTTTAGTACACAAAGAGCTGAAAAACCACGAGTTAGGTTAATCACCTCATTATTTATTGGTATATTTATGTTTATACTTTTTTTGACCTTTGTCCAAAGTTATGATGTGTAGATATTTTTGTTATCTCATTCTCATTAGAGTGTTAAGGAAAAATCAATCAGTCTACTAGGTATTAGTAGGTATGATAAATGTTAGTTTGCTATTAGAAAATAATCCATCTTGTAATTCGAAAGAGGCGTGAGTTCAGTTTTTACAAAGACAGGGTATTATTTGTATTTGAGTGATATTATTATTATTATTTTTTTTTTTTTAAATATGATTTTAATAATAAATTGTGAGTTTTTTTAACCTTTCACATTCTACACAGTTGTCTGCAGACAAGCATGAGTGCAACTCTTCTAATTCGAAAAATCGCCCAAGAGGAGTGAGGGGGAGAGGGGGGGGGGGGGGGGGGTAACAAGAAAGACCCCCAGGTTCATTTACTAATGATATCACTTGTTTCTCTTGGTAATTGTAAGGAATACTTAAGAATTCAAGAATAGACAATACGCAAATTCATTACCAGTTTCCAGTTTTAGAATATTTTTTTCTATTCTTATTACTGTTGGGTCGGGACAAAGGAATATTATTACTCTTGTGTGTTGTATAATATAAGATTAGTTATAATATAGAATATACCTTGGTCTTACATGATTTACTATAAATATAAATATATTATGAAGACGAAACGATTCTTTACATGTCTTCAATGTGTCTAAATTGTTTTTAAGTGTAATTTACCAAAAGCTGTGTGTGCTTCGTGCTTTAAAATCATAGATTTAATATCTAAGATAGGGTTGGGACATCGATAGCTTAACATCGACGTCAACCGAATCAAATTAATACATCGACGTCAACCGAATCAAATTAATACATCGACGTCAACTGAACCAAATTAATTTCAACCGTCTGCGCTCTTTTATATCTTCCTAATTTAATACCATGTAAAAAATCAAACAAATTTGACAGATTAACGAAAAAGGAGAAATAATTAAATAAATTATAGTCCTGGAGATAGCGAGCAAAAAAGTGTCTGACTAACATCAAGCTAGAATTTTGTATACAAGTCAATCTTTTAGCGCCTTTTATGAATATGTGGTCGGCTAAGTTCATCTGCGGGACATAGCTTGGCAATAGGCGTTTGAAAAAATCAAACCGATGGAGAGCGGCCATGTCCCACCAATTATGGTGGACAATGTGATTTTCATGATCCTGAGTACAGAATTAGTTATGTTAGAAAATCAAGTTGATGTTAGTTTGTCCCTTGACAGGTGACCACGTTGATTTTTAGTAATATTTGAATAACTAACCTATCAAGTGTGAAAATATCATCGACTTGATTTTTGGTCTACTGACTAATTCTGTACTCAGGATCATGAAAATCACATTGTCCACCATAATTGGTGAGACTTGGCCGCTCTCCACCGGTTTGTTTTTTTCAAACGCCTATTGCCAAGCTATGTCCCGCAGATGAACTTAGCCGACTCCGACTACATATTTTTAAAAGGCGCTAAAAGATTGACTTGTACACAAAATTCTAGCTTGATGTTAGTCAGATACTTTTTTGCACGCTATCTCCTGGACTATTAGACAATAATGGCTTGTAAAAGTATAAAATCAATTAAGTACGTAATAGGATGCGAGAAAGCTATGTGCCACACCAATTGACAGTCTATTTTTTTTTCATCATGTTTTTTAACTGTGTCACCTCGACTTTCATTTATGAACCACTTTACATAAAGAAAAAGGATTTAAGAAATAAGAACAAGAAAGTTTTGAAACGCAATTATTTCTAAAAAATTTCATACTGATACGAACTCAAAAAAGAAATACCCTTCAAAGACATCAATGAATAAAATTGCAATTCTTTTAAAGTTAGAAGTTGAAAAAAAGGACACAGTCTAAGTTTAATTGGACTGGGGACGCGTAATATACCCCCGGGTTATCATAATAAATCTAAAGTCGGACATTTACTCTAACCGAATAAGAAGCGTCCAGCAGATTTCGTTTTTTTTAATCTTACTTCTTATAAATTCACTAAGTGAACGCCATTAGGTATGTGGATTATTTCAAACGCTAAGTCTTCACTTATTTTTTATTTTTTAAAAAGTAAAGAAGGAATGTTACGCTGTGTCCATATGTACAAACTTATATATTATAAAAGCGAATGAAATAATTATGCCTTAAGGCGATTATTAGCAAAAGAAATAAAGATTTCAGAATTTATTTTTTATTTAGATTATGCAGTGAAGACATGTGCAAAGTATTTAATTTAATTTGACTGCATTTGTATTTATTGAAAAGATTAAAAAAAGCAATCTGTTGTAAAAAAAAAAACAAGGATTACAAAGGACTTTAAAAAACTTCTTAAATAATGATAATTTTAATTCAGTTTTAATTTATATATATACATATTTTGAAAACGAAAATATTAGGTTGTGGTAAATTTGAAACTAAATTAAAATAGACTTCCAATTAGTGTGGCACATAGCTTCCTCGCTCCTATTTCGTATACTTTACTGATTTTATGATTTTACAAACAATTATTGTCAAATTTATTTCATTTTCCCATCGTTTTTAAAATCAGTCAAAATTGTTTTGATTTTATACATAAATTCAAGTATCAATTTAGCAAAAGTTAAAGAGCGCAGACGCTTTTTTTCAAATATCTCACACATCTAGTCCAGGAGTTAGCGTGCAAAAAAGTGTTTGACAAACATCAAGCTAGAATTTGGTGTACAAGTTAATGTTTTAGTGCCTTTTAAGAATATGTAGCCTAAGTTCGTCTACAGGACATAGCTTGGCTATAGACATCTGAAAAAAACAAACCGGTGGAGAGCGGCCATGTCCCATCCATTTTGGTGGACAATGTGATTTTCATGATTTCGAGTAAAAATAAACAGCCGGGTGTGTCACATAGCTTCCTCGCATCTTATCACGTACTGAATTAATTTTATTTTACGACTATTATTGTCTATAAGTTTGTTTCACCAGTTTTTTTAATCTGTCAAAATTGTTTTGATTTTTTTCATGAATTAAAGTTTTTATTTAGAAGAAGTTAAAAAGCTCAGACGGTTCAAATTAATCTGGTGCTATCTGCGGGTTACTTTCAATAAACTATAAAAGTTTCATACTAATCAGATAAGTACTTTTGAAGCTATATAGGTGTAAATTAATGTATGTTTGTGCACATGTGGAGGAGAAACAAATGAACGCAGAAGGTTGAAACTTATATGGGACCAACAATGGGCTAATTATGACCTACTACCCATATTTAATTAAAGTATGAAGAGTAGTTTTTAAGAAATGTTGGTTTCGCAAAAAATTGAGTGATAGACCGACAGACCGACAGACAGACACGGAACAAAAATGTTACCTGATGTCTGATACGGATTTGAGTCTTGGATTTTTTAAAATCGGAGGCATGGAAAATTTTCGTTCTTCAGAACGACCACATAGCTTCCGTTACCTTCGGTAAGCTCGGAGCAAAATAAAAGAAGAAAGAGAAACCAAGAATGCAGAATATATACCCTAATAAAGTTTTAAAATATCGTAAAATAATCTGCCAATTAGTGTGGCACATAGCTTCTTCGCGAAAAATACTTTTACAAACTATTATCGCCTAATTTATTTTTTTCTTCTTTTTATTTTAAATCTTACAAAATACACAGGGACAAAAATAATGTTCCCTGATGTCTAAAAACCAATTTCTGTCTTTGAATTTTTGAAATCGGAGACATGAAATTGTTTTCGTTCTTCAGAACGATCTCATAGCTTCCGCTAACTTCGGTAAGCACGGAATCAAAAGTTTCAATACATTTTTCAGTAAAGTGTTCAGTGTTTCTTAAAATTTTCGGTTAAATGAATTCCAGTTCAATCAGAAGTATGTATAAGTAATAACATTAAGAATCAATTTTCCGTGTATATATCTTATGTCTTATAATACATAAAAATGTTTCTATACATTTATTACAACGTTTTTATTAGCTTGCTTTCTTGTTTGTTTGTTTGTTTGTTTCTCCAGTACAAATCTTGCAATCGATTTTTAACTAACTTCCCGAGTAGCTAGACATTTGAAACTTTTATAATAGCTCAGAACACGATGGCAATGCAATATTTTATTACTTTTAGCCATCATTCAGCAGAATTTAATTCGTTTTCAGCAAATTTTGCTGTATGGAAAGTTAGTTCAGAAAAAATCCACAAGTTATTTTATTTGTTTTGACATGTCCCATATTTACAATCTTCATTTTGACGGATTTCAAATTTGTGATTTTTTATTATAGAGATAAACATTGAATAACAAGCGAAAAAGGAAAAGTAAACAAAGAAATAAATTAATTGACGTGTGACAACCAGGTTTGTTTACACTTGTCTCCTGAGTATCGGTTTAATTTTTCTGCATCTGTACTTCTTTACTCGTACACATTTTTCTTTTTCTTCTCTTACTGTCCCTACACGGGGGCATATCAATAGCACGGTTTAGATTCGGTGTTGGGGAGATCCGTTGTACAAAGATTTGTCCTTTTATAGGTTTAAGACCAGCTCTCTAGATTCTAGATGGTTATCATTTATGTGAAGTAAATAAATTCGGAACTATTTTTTTTCACTAACATTATATTATAACAATGACAATTATATTATCAATATTACATATGATTCAACAGAAAATTTAAAAATGTAGTATATAAATAGTTATTTATGCACCTAGGGAGTAAAGTAAGCCATTATTCCCTGAGCGAAAAAGTTCCTAAATCCCGAGGCGAAAAAAAGTTATGATTTTGAATTAGTTTAGAGGGACTAAAACAGGTCTTTTCATCCCTAACTCAAAAAGTAGGGAGAAAAAGTAAAAGTAGGGCAAAAAAGTAAAGATTGCAACTTAATTATTTTATAAATAGTAGAAAATGTATGGCTAATGTAATGATGTTGTCGAAATCAAGTTGGCGGCATACGATAAAAACCACGACAGTACAAGCACAAATGAAAACACATCTTTAAATATTATTTTTAATGTAAAGTAGTTTAAGAAGTGGTTTTATAAATTCTTTTGAAACATTTTTTAAAGTGACCATCTGCCACCTGTCTAAGAACAGGCGTGTTACAATAGATTCTGTCAAAATGTCAAAATCTAAAAATATGTTTAAGCGTGAGTCAAAAAGGTTTATATAGTTGACAACTCTAAAGAAAACCTTAATACTGGTTTTAACTCTATGAGTATTTAAGCAGCTTTACCCTCAACCCAAGCAATTCCCTCTTCTATAAAGCTATTTTGTAGTTTAGCATTCTTTAAACATCATAAATTAAATTTTACTAAGATGTTAGACTATCAAAATTAGTTTTAAACTCTTTAAAAGACTCATGAATTATTATGAATCCACCTGATACGTAAATCATGTTTAGAAATTGCTTAGAAGATATACTGTTCAACAAATGATTATAATTATCCAGATGAATGTAATTCTGTTCCTTTTGTATTGAGCCAACATCATTAATTTTGATGTTAACTCAGACTTAAAAAAGATTTAACGATTTCATTTATTACCTTACTGCAACAACATTAATTGAATTAAAATTCGATTAATTATTTTATTACCTCAGTTAAATGTGCTTTCAAATGCTGTAAAATATTTGTATTATGTAAAAGAGAGAGAGAGTGGAAAAAAAAACCAAATAATAATTACGTTAAAAATAGATTATTGAATTAAATTTGGATTGTTAGGGTGCGTAGTCAAAACCAAGGACCCTTATATTTTCCTGCGAGTGTCTGTCCGTCCGTCCGTCCTTATGTCGCCTGCTCTCACGGCTACACATTTTGTCCGAACACTTTGAAATCTGGCATTTTTATTTATAGTACCTACCCACGCATATTACAAATGTAGAAACTTCAAATCAATAGGGTAAAATAACTTAAGGTTAAAAAATAATACATTTTTTTTGGAGACCGTGTGGCGTATCATATTACTTTTTAGAATCTTAGTTTATTTTAACAGACACATTTTTATTTAATACATACATAATAAATTCGATAATGTATGTATAAATACGATATGTATAAATTATACATACGAGTATGTATAAATACGATAAAATCATTAGCAATGAAAAAATTTGAATATGTATGATGCCTTTCGGTTTCAGTGTTCACATGTCCTACATTTCAAACATTCTTTTTGTCACGCGACATCAGAATTCTTAATCTCGTGACACACTCTATTTTATCTTTTCATATGCGTAGTACAAAATTAGAACGTATTGTTATGTCGCAATTAATTGTGAATTATGGATTTTACACGTTTTGTGGTCCTCTGGCTCTGAAAGTCCCAAAAGTAGGTTTAATCAAAAGTGTGTCTTTCTGAAGTCTGTGCAGATGCTTGGATCCTAAACTACTGGGCCGATTTTGATTAAATTTTGCTCATTAAATTCGATTAAATTTGGAGTTGTACCAGACAGATATGTTAGTAAGAATTCATGCAATAATCTATGTAAAATACAAGAGGATCAAGTCTATATTCCTATAGTTCCTTAACCTCCAAACTGGAAATCCCCTCCACTTACCTTAACAAGTTATCCTGTTAACTGTTTTTACACACCTTAACTCATTCACTTGACACCTACAAGGACATTATGTTTAAATCCATGTAATTTTAGGTTTTTGTACGAAGTACGAAAAGAAACCTTATATATAACGGCTCTGTTTGTCTATCCGTTGGCATGTTTCAATTCATAAACTACTCTAGCTAGGAACATGAAATTCGGCATTTGTGACAACTGTACACTTTTTGGTATTTTCTACTATTTTTCACAGAGTTTTTAATATTTTTAAGATGGCGGCCAATATGACGGGCGACTAAAAAAAGGATTTTAGTCACCCTGTCAATTTAAAGGTCTTGAAGTATAGAATAAGAGTATGCAACTATTAAAATTTTACACTTAATAATTTTAACTTAATCGTACAGAAACCGGCGATTATCGCCTCTCGTACTTACGTGAAGCGCGCCTTACTTGTTATTTCTTATTTAAAGGGTTAATGTTAATGTTAATCTCTCAATATTTAATTAATTTATTATTTCTTCTATTCTATATATAACTACAATTTTGTTATTTTTGACCCCACAATATTTTAATTCTGGTAAGACTTTTTGGTACAAATTTTATAATGTTTTCCATTTTATTTCAAAAATAAGTTTTTTCATGTCAAATTTCAATTTGTAAATCACTGATGAAGCTCAAATTCCATAAAAATAATAAACATAATTACTCGAAGGACTTTTCATTACAAAAAAAAAACACCCTCCTAAAATTATTATATTCTACAAGTCTATATCAAAATCTTTTCATTTTCTAATGTTGTTATAATGGCTTAATTTAAAAAATATGTATATTATATACGCTTAACCTGGGATTCCCTGATATTCGAGTTAACCCATTCTTGAATCATCTGCTTTTCATATGTATTGTTTAAAAACACATTAGTTCTTATTCTTATTATAAATGTAACCTGCTCTGTTTTTAGCCCTTTGGGTTCATCTTGGTTTTAAAACTATGTGTTTCACTTTAGGTTCCAAGTTGGTATCTAAGTCTAACACCTCTTCATTTTTTTTAAGTCACTTTCTCACTTCTGAAAGATCATTTTCAAAGATCTATTTCTCGTAAGATCATTTTGAAAGATTTTCAAGACAAGGTTTTTGTTACTTGTGGTTTTCTAATTAATCTTTGTATAAAATTAATCGTTTGCTATCCATCTTAACCTATCCAGAAATTTAGTTTTAAGTTTTTACCGTGACTGTTCCTTAGGACTTTTTTTTGTTGGTACTAATGATGTGAGGGTGGTATTATAATCTTATGAAGGGCAGGTGCCAAGAAAAAAGTTTTTATTTCTTTATTAAGGATTCTTCTTTCTAATGTATCGTTTCGTTTTAACATCTTTACCTTCAGGGGGTTGAAAGTTCTTTAAGATCTTTTTTTTTTTTTTTTAAAAAAGTGCTTTAGCACAATCATGTTTTACCCATCTTCTTTTTAAGCCTTAAGGGCACACTTCTAACCATACTATGGTCACTACACACCTGCTACACACGTCCATAATGAGATCGGTTGAAGAGGCGTGGTAGATTGCACTTTAGGTGTTATGGTGTAACCTTTTAAATGTTAATATCCTTCTGGAAGGTAATATGAAGTCTCTCATATTTTATGACTGCATATGACTTAACTTTAATTTTTTTCTCTTCGCGTCCATCACCGAGAATTTTTCGGAGATTTTTTTTTTTTCTGAAAAAAAAAACAACAACAACCCTGCGTACTGATAATATAAGCTTTTTTTTTTTAAGAAAAAAAATGAAATGGATATGAATCTTAAATTATAATTATAATTTTTCAACATCTCCAGAAAATAAAGAACTAAATCAAAATATACCATATAGTCATGCATAAGCATTGGATTATATGCTATAAAAAACCATGACAGATTATATCGTAAGTTATTATCCTTATAAACTTCATAAACGATTAGGATAATTAACTCAATATAATTTTTTTAATTTTTGGTATTCTTGCTTAGTTTATTGTTCTTCTTATACTTACATAACTCCGGGTTATTTTTATTTTGAAGAGCATTACTATCTTAATTACTCACAACAATTTACGCTCTGCATGATTTATAATTTTAAATGGAAAAATAAACAGGTCTAGACACAACAAAGGTCCGTAGGCAACACAGTAATGTTTAAGTAGTACCTATTGATGGTGATGTTACCACGTATTCTACTGTTAAAGTAATATTTGTATGGCGTTTAGTGTAACATCAATAAATAAACTTCTCATAAAGCCGTGTCCTGACTGCCGAACCCAACAGCCGAGCACTCTGCGCATGCCCAGTCTAAAGTGCGCCTGCGCTTCTCACTCTGGGCATGCGCAGAGACCAATACTCGGCTCGTTCCCCTGTTGGGTTCGGCAGTCTGGCTTAAAGTATTTTTTGTCAGTGAACCGGACTATAAACATATGTATACATCAAAAGAGCATACAATTAAATAAAAATGTGTAAATAATTACATGGATTAAAATTACATAATTAAATGGTAAATAATTACAAGATAAAACTAACTTTTTATATACTACGTTTTTAAATTTTCTGTTGAATCATATTATGTAATGTTGATAATATTAATGTCATTGTTATAATGTTAGTGAAAAAATTGTTCCAAATTTATTTACTTCACATAAATGACAACCATCTAGAGAGCTGATCTTAAACCTATAAATGGACAAATCTTTGTACAACGGATCTCGCCAACACCGAATCTAAACCGTTTCATTGATATGCCCCCGTGTAGGGACAGTAAGAGAAGAAAAAGAAAAATGTGTTCAAGTAAAGTAAAGAACAGATGCATAAAAATTAAACCGATACCTAGGACACAAGTGTAAACAAACCTGGTTGTCACATGTCAATTAATTTATTTCTTTGTTTACTTTTCCTTTTTCGCTGTCCTTCAATGTTTATCTCTATATAATAAAAAAGCACAAATTTGAAACCCGTCAAAATGAAGATTGTAAATATGGGACATGTCAAAACAAATAAAATAACTTGCGGATTTTTTCTGAACTAACTTTCCATACAGCAAAATTTGCTGAAAACGAATTAAATTCTGCTGAAAGATGGGTAAAAGTATTAAAATATTGGATTGTCATCGTGTTCTGAGCTATTCTAAAAGTTTCAAATGTCTAGCTACCCGAGTAGCTAGACATCCCCGAGAAGTTAGTTGAAAATCGAAAAAACTTCCCGAGAAGTTAGTTAAAAATCGATTGCAAGATTTGTACTGGACAAACAAACAAGAAAGCAACTTTAATGTTTTAAAAACTTAAATGTTTAAAATAAAGAAAACAATATTTTTGCCGATATCTTAAAATATACAACGATTTTAATAAAATATAAACTCATCATGATTAATTTTTTTCTCAGTATTCATTTCATATTAATGTCAAGACGCTCGCTTCAATGATAAATAAAGCTTTTCTTTTAATTGTTCCTTGACTCCGCTAAGTGCAAATAGTTCGTTACTTTTAATTTTGTCTCTTTTCTAACTCCACCATGTATAAGTAGTTAGCGTCATATACTTAGCAGTGTGATTTTATCATTTATATTTAACGAAGACCCTTACATCGTTCCTACCGTGTGTCCCACGACACCGCACGTATTTTTTTTTTTCTTCAAATAAGTTTAAAGTGGCGCTTGTTCCATCTTAGTGGGAGGCGTGAAATCGTCTTATTACGCCATTGTTAGAAAATGCACACTTCCATTGGAAAACAATAGTTAAGTTAACCATAGTAAAAGGAAATGGATAAGTGAAACACACATGTTCTTTATTATTTCTAAAAGCAGCATGACCATATGAAGTGTCCTACTTGGCTATTGTTATGGAATGGGCACCATGTGAGGAACACTTGACTACAATTTCATTGAAGGGACTGTACGAAGGTCGAAGGGTAGGCAGATTTACAACGGGACGGTATACTGGTTGTACGTTGTACCTCGAGAACAAAGGTTTACGGTATAGTCAGGGTAAAACCTAGTTTGAAAAGGGCATTTTTAAAAACCTTAGTGGCATCCGAAACTGGCGTCAGCAAGTCCCCAAGCACTTTATCAGTGTCTTGAATGTCTGTTTTAAATTGTATTTAAAAAAGGAAACGTTACTATAATTATATACCACAGTAAAAGATACCCGGAGTCCGAAGTTTATATACAATACAAATTAAATCCTTCTAACACAAATTCTTATTCTTGTTATGATATGAAAGTTTAAAGCTTTAATAAAAAAAGTTCTTTTTAACATAACATGTACAAATATGGGACCAAAGTTGTAGATCGTTTAGATATTTATAGGAGCGTCTATGGAGAGCATCTTTAAGGACTAATATAAATCGTCTCTTTTCGTAAACTAATTTGTTCATTTTATTCTACAAATCAGCTTTCAGCCTTCATAATACCATTATCAGTCCTAGAAACAAACAAACATTAAACTAAATACTAAAATCTATACAATAATCAAACAATTAAAAGACAAATTAATATATAGGCTGTGAGCATGTCAATTAAGCATGGTTTTAATTACCATTTAAGCACCATGCTTAATTGTCACCTTCTAAAAGGTACGTTTTCTAAAAAGATTTTGCAAATAGAGAATAGAGGAAAAATTGTTTAAAAGGTAAATACAGGGTGGCGCAGCGCGGATAACCACATTTTAAATGAGGAAACTTTTATTTAATAAGACGTGGTTTGGTGATTAGAACATCAACCGCGGAAACCTTAGTTCTAAATTTATCAAATTTAATTGAAGTTAGGTCTATCCCTTTTTAGGATTGGTGGTTTGCCTGGCAAACCCCTTTTGCTTCTAATGGCGCACTACTGTTTTTTTTCAAATTTCTAAAATTAGAATTGCAAATCTCATCTGTGGGATCAAGAATGGCCCCAGAAAATTATTTTTGAAAAAAATTTAGCCCCCCTCCCATAAAAAAATCAATGATTTTAGGTGGTTTCTAGGAGATGCCACCAATCAATTAGGGAATTGTACTTCTGATGACAACCTCTAAGACAACGTAATTTATTAAATTTTCACAACTCAAGCTAAAAAATCTGCAAATAACTCGAGAGCGCTAATTATTTATTATAACAACTCAATACTAAATCATAACTGGTAGTATAATAAGTATTTTGACAAAAATCCGCTCTAAGAAATTGCTTCTATGAGCCACAATAAAATAAAAACTGGAGATATGTCATCCAAAACACACGTGTAGAGATGGTCAGCTGGTAAACAGCGGGCACCACCAATCCACTTTAATTTTTTTTATTTTTTTGCCTGATCCTTAAAGGGTTAGGGAAAAATTATGTGCTCCCCTTTGAGATATTTCGACCCCTCCCTAGGTTATTTTCAATCTAGAAACATAATTTATTACAAATTATAATTACCAATAGGCATTATCAATAAAACAACCAACTACTCTACATAAAATTATTAAGTTTCGAGAAAAAAATGTATTCTACGAGTAAAGCCCACCACACCAATTTCTTCAGCGACAATGTCAAACAAAACTGATGTGAGACTTTTTTATTTCTAATATACGAGTATCTCCAGTTTTTGTTAGCTTTTGTAAAGGCAGAAGAATTCTGTTTTGTTAGCTCACAATGAAACACATAATTCATTTTAAAAAACAACGTGCCCTTTAGAGAACATAAAGTATTAATCATCGGGAACATTTAAAGAATATACTGAAGTACTTAACATTATTTTATGCTATCACAAATTATGAAGATGTTAAAATAAAAATGATTTAGATTGTTTATTGTCCCAGAAATCTAAAATAAAATATAAAATAATCCATTCATTATTACGTTGTTATTTTCATATACTTTGTTCCATTCTTGTAAACAAAATTTGATTTAGAGATCATAAAAACATAATTTCATCTCTCCAGCTTAATGCAATGGGACTTCATTAAACGAACAAAAAAAAAAAAATATTATTGAAACAAGTTTTTTAGTGACCAGAAAGAAATTTATAAATGGGTATAAAAGATCGATAAATAAAATCAGTTTTGTAACTATTAAGATTACAACAAAAGTAAAAAATGGAATTGGAGATTTCTTGGCAAAGAACACAGAACAGATTTTTATTAATATGTTTTTAAAACAGGTACAACATTTCTGTGTACTTTTTTCTCATCTACCATATTATATTTTTCCTTTTCATATTTCAAATATTATTTAAGGTTTCCATTGTAAGTTAAAATAAAAAATAAAATAATGTAATGAAAAAAAAAAAAAAAAAAAAAAACAAGAATAAAAGGTATCTTCTTTAAGTTGATCTTGTTATAGCGAGTTCATTTTTTGTAAAGTGCTTGAAACCTATAAGCTTGACACAATAACTGAAAGTTTCAGCGCAAAAGTAAATACTTTCAGCTGCATTCTTCTTTTCGATACTTTGCGACGAATGAAATATAATTACGTAAATAATGAAGAAAGCCATAAACTTGATAAAATAACTAAAAGTTCCAGCGAGATTTTTATTTTATATTTTAAAGGGAGGGACTTAGGGTAGTGACACACTTCGCCACCCGGGTAGCGCCACCCGGGTGGCGCTACTCGGTTGTCAATGAGAATAGAATGGAACCTGCCACACGAGGTGGCGCTACCCACCGGGTGGCATGCCCGGTTGACCGTCCCAGGGTCTAGCCCAAGGTGTATAGACTATAGACTATATACTCTATACACCTTGGGTTTTGCCTAGGGACCCTAAAAACAAACTACGGCAGAAGCTGAAACAAGTTCTCTCATTTTTCTCATAAATGCCAGTTAGGTCATTTTACCTTACGACGGCAGACATTAAAATAACCATAGTAAGGCATCTTCGTCCACCCAATTTTAATCTTATTTTATTTTTACTATCTTCTTGTTTATAGAATTTTTTTTAAAAAATTGTTGTCATTATTTCAGTAGAGTACTTAAATTCAATTTAAATTTATAAATAAAAAAAATTAAGAATTCAAATATATTGGAAAGTTTAAAAAAAATCATTTTTTAAAAGGAAAGAACATTTTGTCGTAACATAAAAAGTACTTTAAAAAACTCTTAAGTCTAAGGCTTCTTTATTTGATCTTTTTAGAGATTGTATAAGGTTGTTTGGAGTTCACACCTTGGTTACTTTGTAAAGATAGGAATGAACAGATAAAAATTGGATTCCTTTTTTCATTTTAAACAATACTATCTCCTAGATGAGACTCACACCAACCTATTATTATTTAAAAATCTAAAAAAATCTATCAAGATCTATTATATCTATTATAATCATACGAATAGCACAATATAATTTAAAATATTTGAAAATAAAATCATAAATTCTTTATATATCAGAAGAAAGATATAAAAAGAAATAGAATCAAGTATTTTAAATATAAATATATATTATTTTATACTTTATAATTAATAGGTTTTTGATAAAAAATAAGGATTGTCAGATAAAAAGAAACGAAAAACTAAACCTTTTTTTTTCAATCTGATACAATTATTAAAATTAATAATAAAATTTAATGTGTAACAGGAATTAATTAATTAAAAAAATCCGGAAAGAGCTAAGTGATAAATTAGAACTTTCTAATAGAAAAAGAACAAATCAATTATAGGACAAGTAATTGAGAGTCACAAAAGATTAGTTTATTACTTATTGGGTGGGGCAAAGTTAGTCGATAAAATATGAATTATTAGACCGTAAAGGAAACTGTGAAATGAAGAAGAGTCATTTAGAAGAAGTGGATTTTTGTTTTCGGATATTATAGTTTAATTAAAATGTAAATATTTTCGGTTTTTTTAAAGGGAGGGCGAGATATCTTAAGCAATCAGATTAGGAACAGATTTCTCAAGTTGAAAGATATGTATGCATATCTATGAAGGAAAGAACTCTAAATATGTATTTGTAGGTACACTAGGTATTTAAGGTATGTATATTAAATCGAGACATGAATTTTAGAAATAAATTTGATGGTACTTCCCCCCAAACTCTGGAAGAAAATACGTGTGGTGTCGTGGGACACTCGTTAAGAATGAAGTTCCTTACGCTTTTCATTAAATATAAATTATAAAATCACATTGCTAAGTATTCGATGCTAACTACTTATACGTGGCGCAGTTAGAAAAGAGTCAAAATTGAAAGTAACTAACTATTTGTACTTGGCGGAGTTAAGGCATTAAAGCCAGCGTCTTGTAATATATTGTATGTATTTGTATTGCATATTGAGAAAAAAGTTGAGAAAAAAAAAATCATGGTGAGTTGATAGTTAAAGAGGCTGGTTGTAGGAACCGGACTGTTTCCTAAAACTCACGGCTGCTCCATTTAAAATATTGTCAAATATATCACTTCAATGCACAAAAACTTCTGCTTGTATCAGGTTGCAATTGTATACATACTTTAGACGATGTGTATGAAGTTTTATTAAAATCGTACAACGTAAGATATCGGTGAAAACGTTGTTTTTTCTAAAAACATTTAAAAAAGTTTAGGTCTGCTTTAATAAATCTAGCAATCTTTAACATTTCATAGCAGTGTCGGTGTTGGTTTTACTACTACAAAAAAAATATTTATAAAAGTTGTTTGTCTCATTGAATAGATGAAGTTAGAATTTTTTCCCGTCCTGAAATTCCAATTTTACATTTGAAGCTTACGTTTACGCGAGCGTTGGCGTGAACGCTTGGGCGGATTACGTTGTCCAACAAACTCGTCCTGGGAATTGATAAAATGAACATGTTTACCAAATTTCAACAAAATCGGTCATCATTTACTCAAGTTATTGTCATCGGACGATTTCGTGAAGGTTAGTTTTGTGACGGTCGTTTTTTCCGGATTCACTCCAGGGCTCCAGTCCAGACGTGCTATAAGGAACTTCGTTCCAAAGTATTTCTTGTAAACGGTTCCGACGATTTTCATTAAAAAATTCTACAAGGTAGTCCCTACCTAAGAATAAACAGGTCAAGTGTGTGCTAGGCAGCACACAGCATGGGGTCCATAGGCCACACTGTATAGTTAAGTAGTTAGTTAAGTATTGAGTAAGTAGTACCCTATTGATGGTGTTTTTTAAAATGCTAAAAAGCTTACTTTGAACTATCCTATGGGTCTGATATTCTCAAAACACATAAACAAACTTCTTATTAAGTATTTTGTTGCCACTGAACCGGACTATAATACCATATAAATATATCGAAAAGACCATGATTATAAAAAAAAAGTATTTTTTCAATAAAAAATAAACTAATTTTTTTTTGAAATTTCCAAAAAGTGGTATCTTTACTTTTGGTCGAAGAATGTTCAGGAATTTTTTCAGATTTTTTGCACTTCACATAAGCGAGATAGAGGGGTGGGGGGGGGGGGGACACGTTTCACACTCACTTCAAACTTGTCTACGCTCGCCCTATCAAAGTTATAACCAAAGAATTATATATTTTTGTAATCAGCCCGACGTACCCTTACATAATATGATACCCCTCACGGTGTCAAAACAAAATAAATATTTTTTAACCCTTAAGTTATTTTACCCTTATTTTTTTGAAAAATATTTTTTTTTAAGTCGGTATATTTTTAATATATGTGGGTAGGTACAAGACACATACATGCCAAATTTTAAAGTAATCGGACGAAAGGTGAAGCCGTGAGAGCAGGCGACAGGACGGACGGACAGACACACGCAGGAAAATATAAGGGTCCTTTGGTTTTGCCTACGGACCCTAAAAATAGTAGTTTAAATAGAATCAAATGATATAAGCCGTTTTCCCGGGAAAAATCTAGTTCCTGAGAAAATAGCTTTAAACGCGGATGGAGAGACCGGGTTTGATTCCCAACCGAGGAGATGTTATTTTTGTATGGTAAATTGTTATTTTTATGATACATTTTAAAATAATTTTCAATTATAATTAAAGTTTGTAAGTAACTAAGTCCTCGTGAGTTGTTAAATACTCGAAGTTGTGGGAGAGTATTTTCTTCCAGCTTTCAGTTGAAAGGACAGTCCGGAGTGATAATATAAAATGTATGTATGTATGTATACAGGTTATGCGGGTACTTGTGTCGTAAGTAAAAACCGTTGACCTCTTTTGTCCTTAACTATAAAGAAATCAATTTAATTTTAAAAAAATACTTATTCACTAACTACATATATATATATCTTTTTATTATGGTCAACTGTTGAATTTTTGTTTTATTAAAAACAAAAAACACATTTTAAAGGTAAAAAGAAGTAGGACAGATCGATGCAGTTTTCAAGTCTGAATAAAAATAACGTTAAAATGAATCGGAAGTGTGTCAGATTTGGAATATGCAGTATCGTTCGTTATCGAACAATCTGTGAATAAATCTTGTCAGCATCCCAATGTTTTTGCAAACCTGTACTGAATTTTAAATTTTTAATAAGATGTAAATCGGACAACTCGTTACTTTAGCATTGAAACCGAAACAAGTACACATATGTAATGCTAAAAATCGTCATAATAAATCTGGGTTCGTATGAGTAAATTATTTATTTTCAATTACTGTTAGATTGTGTGTGTCAATTTACATGTTTGTTTTTACGTTTTAACTTCACTTTCATGTTTTAGGGAAAAGAGAAATTAGGGTAGAGGAACTTGATACACTGAAGTGGCAAGATATTCTCTCCTTCATAATCCAAACAAAAAGTAATCATTTCTTTTTAGGGTCCGTAGGCAAAACCAAGGACCCTTATATTTTCCTGCGTGTGTCTGTCCGTCCGTCCTGTCGCGTTAGAACAGTTCCTATGTGCCATTTTTTGCGTGGCACATCCCTTGGTGTCTCTCACTCACACAAATTGTGTATATTAATATATATATATATATATATATATATATATATATATATATATATATATATATATATATATATATATATATATGACATATTTATATAATTATATTATATTAATATGTAGGAGGGAACATAAAATCAACTGTTTCTAGAACTTAAGTTTCACTTCTAATGCGTGAGAGTCTCACACATATTTTTTTTTAACGTAGGCAATCCAGAAAGTAGCAGACGTTTTGGCCTAACGCGGGAGTGGGCAGGGCTAGAGCCGCCATCTTAGCGTCAGTGCATTCCTACACTCAATTCGCATCCAGCAGTGGTAGTTTGAGTGTCGTGCGTTTTGTACTTTGTCTGTAGTAGAGTGTTGAAATGAGCGCTGCTATTAAAAACCCCGTCGATTGTGAAGTGCGATCAGAAAGTGTGAAAGTTATGGCTACAGTGTTTTGGGACGCTCAGGGAGTGCTTCTTGTTGATTTTCTTGAACGTGGCCAAACAATCAACTCAGAGAGGTATTGCGAAACACTAAAAAAATTAAGACACGCGATACAAAACAAGCGTCGGGGAAAACTTAGCGCCAAAGTTCTGTTTTTCCACGACAACGCTCGTCCACACACGGCCAATCGTACCCGAGAGCTCTTAGATGGTTTAGGATGGGAGGTTTTCCCACATCCACCCTACAGCCCAGATTTGGCGCCGTGTGACTACCACCTATTCCTAGCGATGAAAAATTGGCTCGCTATGAAACGTTTTGACACTGATGCTGAACTGCATGACAGTGTAAACGAGTGGTTGAAATCGCAGGCGGCAGGTTTCTACAGAGAGGGTATAGAAAAACTTGTGCCACGTTATGATAAATGCCTCAATTTGAACGGCGATTTCGTAGAAAAATAGCCTAAGAGTGTACCTTTAAAATGTATATAATAAAGTTTTTTTTTTTTTTTTTCATTTGTTTATTTCTTATTTCAAAACGTCTGTTACTTTCTGGATAGCCCTCGTATTATTATTTTTGTAGCGTAATTTAAAAACTGAAAGCAGGTCCAAAATGACTTTGTACCTTTCCAATAATGTATCGCACCATAAACTTCCTTTTACGGTTAAAATAATTGAGAGATTATGTTAGCATTAAATTTAAATACATTTCGAGAGTATAAAATATATGACTGAACCAGAATGAACTTTCACAACAACTCTGCCTACAAAGAACATTGATTAAATCCTAATTATGCGATGGTTACAAAGTAACGTAATTTCAGAGAGTGACAAGAAAGTATTGTACAGAAAAAATATTATGTAAAGTAAAACAAGAGTATAAAAGGTAAAGCTCGCATTGATGCAATTGCCCCAAAAGTTATCCTATAAAAATATTTTTAACACATGTTCATGTTAGTTTTTTTTTTAAACAAAAATAAAGAATGTTTTAGGTTAATTAAAATTTATTTCTTTTTCTTACACAATACAAACTTAAGTATTGGTTTTTTGTTATAAATTACATAGAATGCACTATTACTTATTACGTAAAGAAGTAGGTTGGTTAAAGGATTTAATTAATGATAGCTTGTTGGTAATTTATTTTTATTATCAATTAAGTATAAAAATATTCATTTTATATATATATATATATATATATATATATATATATATATATATATATATAATATAAATATATGTTGTCCCCTTACTTGTGAATATTTATAATCTCTTTTGTGTCCAAAGGGGTAAAAAAAACAAAAAAGCTTCTTTATAAGGTAATATTTCGTCCCTTAATTTCGGCACATGTTCAAACCTTGAAAGTAGTATAAGTAGAATTAAGTCATTATAAAGTTAATTCGTCAGAAAAAATTAAAAGGTGAGTCATTCGAGGTTGCCTGATTGACACCTAGTCACTGACTCTAGAAGTTTTTTTTTTTTTTTTACCCTTTGGACACAAAAGAGATTATAAATATAAAAATATTTTTTTGGGCACTTTTTTTAATGTTTTGAGTAATTTCAATAAATTTAGTTGACTCAAGTTAGTTTACCGCTAGAAACCACTGTATGGACACTCGAAATGAGCTCAGTCTTTCGGATAAAATCGGTCCGAGACAACTCAGACAAACTTTCTCATGTACGAGTTGATAATTGTTTAGCCCAGTGTTTTCCATTTATTAGTTTTCCATTTCATCAAAATGTATAATAAAAATAACATCTCCTGGGCGGGGAATCGAACCCGGGCTCTCTCTGTCCGCGTTTTAAGCTTTTTTCTCAGGAACTAAATTTTTCTTCGGGGAAAAAGGCTTATATCGTTAGATTCGTATTTTAATGGACTACATTTAAGAATTTTTAAATCAAAATCGTCGGATCCGTTTTCGAGAAATTAATTTTTTTCACGTTTTTTCAGAGTTTTTGGGGGGTAGCGCCCCCAAATTTGGAGCTACAATTCGTTTCTCGATTTCGCCTCGGGGATCGAAAATCGGCCCAGTAGTTTAGGTTCAAGGCGTCTGCACAGACAGACGTCAGACAGACATTTTTTAAAAACCACTTTTTTGGACTCAGGGGACCTCAAAACGTGTAAATGTATAAGTACTTAGCAGTGTAATTTTATAATTTATATTTAATGAATAATGTAAGGAACTTCGTTCCTACAGGGTGTCCCGCGACACCACACGTATTTTTATTTATTTTTAAGATATGTTTGTTCGCAAAAATAGAGTGACTGAGCGAGAGACCGACAGACAGACAATGATCAAAAAATATTCCCCGATGTCTGAAACGGATTTCTGTCTTGGAATTTTTGAAATCAGATCCATAAAATATTTTCGTTCTTCAGAACTATCACATAGCTTCCGTTACCTTCGGAAGCAATAATAAAAATATACCGCTAAAACCACTGTTTGGGCAATCGGAATGAGCTGTTTTTTTACTTTCTCATATAAAGAGAAAGTATTGTGATGGCGCGAAAATTCGATTTTGAGATTTTGATGGATTTACACGTTTTGAGGTCCCCTGAGTCCAAAAAAGTGGTTTTTAAAAAATGTCTGTCCGTCGTCTGTCGTCTGTCGTCTGTATGTGCAGACGCCTGGAGCCTAAACTACTGGGCAGATTTTGACGAAATTTGGCATACATGTTCAGAAAAATCATACCCCGAGGCAAAATCGAGAAATGAATTTTAGCTCTATATTTGGGGGCGCAACCCCCCTAAAACTCTGAAAAACATGAAAAAAAAATATTTCTCGAAAACGGTTCCGACGATTTTGATTAAACAATTCTAAAATGTAGTCCATTTGAATACGAATCCAACGCTAAAAGCCGTTTTCCCGGGAAAAATCTAGTTCCTGAGAAAAAAGCTTAAAACGCGGACGGAGAGAGCCCGGGTTCGATTCCCCGCCCAGGAGAAGTCATTTTTATGATAAATTTTGATGAATTGTTCAATAATATTTAAATGTACATTTGAAAACTAATAAATGGAAACACTGAGCTAAGTAATTATAAACTCGTATATGAGAAAGTTTGTCTGAGTTGTCTCGGACCGATTTTTTTATACATTTTTAAATACTTAAATTAATTGTATACATTTCAAATCTTGTACTAATATAATGCTGATATAATAATGATTTGGAATCAACTGACAATGGTCTGATTTATTACTTCTTCGAAAACTGATGTTTTAAAAATGATGTTTTATTTCTATTTATATAATGTAGGATTAATTTCCCAGAAAATGAGTTAGATTATTATCTCCGACAGAGACATTATTTGTTTAAAATGCCTACAGGCTAATTACATTGAAGGTCAACAAGAAATTGATACAGAACCAGACTGCGTTGATTAAACGACAAAATAAAAAAACATTATCAAACCAGACAAATAAAATAACTGGGGTTTGACCTAAAATTATCAATTAATTATAAATATGCAATGAATAATAATAAATAAAAAGCATTACCATTAATAAAGACACAATGTTGATGCGTGTTTGATGAAGAAGGTGTTTGAAAAAAAAATTGATGAAAAGAAGAGAAGATAATAACAAAATATTATTTGATATTGTGATGAAAGATATAAAAAATTATAGTCCAGGAGATAGCGTGCAAAATAGTGTCTGACTAACATCAAGCTAGAATTTTGTGTACAAGTCAATCTTTTAGCGCCTTTTAAGAATATGTGGTCGGCCGATAGTGTGTCTTCGCATTTTTTTTACTACGTTTTTATTAGCTTGCATTCTTGTTTGTTTGTTTGTCCGGTACAAATCTGGCAATCGATTTCTAACTAACTTCCCGAATAGTTAGACATTTGAAACTTTTAGCATAGCTCAGAACACGATGTCAATGTATTATTTTAATACTTTTAGCAGAAATCAATCAGCAGAATTTAATTGAAGCGAGCGTAGCGAGCTTCCTACATTCAACGAAATATGCTCCGTGTCTGTCTGTCTGTCTGTCTGTCTGTCTGTCTGTCTGTCTGTCTGTCTGTCTGTCTGTCTGTCTGTCTGTCTGTCTGTCTGTCTGTCTGTCAGTAACGTTTACGCGTGTGACGATAACTTGAGTAAAAGTTGACCGATTTAGTTGAAATTTGGTATACATGATCTTCTTACTAATACTCAGGCTAAGTTTGTTGGACAGCGTGATCGGTCCAACAGTTCGCGCGCAATGCTCGCGTAAACGTGAGCTTCAAATTTAAAATTTGAATTTCAGGACGGGAAAATATTCTATCATCACCTACTCGATGAGAGGAACATTTTTTTCAAATAACATTTTTCAGTAAAACCAACAACGACACTGCTATGATTTAATAAAGATCGCTAAAACTATTAAAGCGGACCTAAACGTTTAAAATAGAGAAAACAACCTTTTTACCGGTATCTTACGTTCTAACGTAACGATCTTAATAAAACTTCATGTACATCGTCTAAAGTACAATTGAAACAAGTATGTAAAATTTCAACTTGATACATGCAGTAGTATTTGAGTAATGAAGTGATACATTTATAATATTAGTTTAAAAGCTATTCCGGGTGGTTAAGATTCTTATAGTCGTTTTGTGTGTAGGTTTGTTATGAAGTAAAGCTTTGTACCGAGTACCCCCACTCTACCCTTTACTACCCTCTTCCACTTATCTTCAACAATGACATTCATCATGATTAACAAATTTCAATATTCAGTATTTTATTGCAATACGCTCGCTTCAATGATAGAGCCACGCGATGCCTAGTTTACTTGCCTTTCAAAAAGTATTCACAGCTTTATCCAAGTATTTGGCCATATTTTGAGTAATAACCGATGAAAGTTAGACAAATTATTGGAAATTCCAGTAAATTGCGTACCAAACAGCAATCTATAATTAAATACAATAATGATGAGTTAAACATTATTTCTTGTTGAAGCGAGCGTAAGCGAGCTTCTTACATTCAACGAAATATGCATCTTGTGTGTCTGTCTGTCAGTAACGTTTACGCGTGTGACGATAACTTGAGTAAAAGTAGACCGATTTAGTTGAAATTTGGTATACATGATCCTCTTACTAATACTCAGGCTAAGTTCGTTGGACAGCGTGTTCCGTCCAAGAATTCGCGCGCAACGCTCGCGTAAACGAGAGGTTCAAAAATTAAATTGGAATTTCAGGACGGGAAAAGATTCTATCATCATCTATTCGATGAGACGAACATTTTTTACAAATAACATTTTTTTAGTAAAACCAACAGCGACACCGCTATGAATTAATAAAGATCGCTAAAACTATTAAAGCGGACCTAAACGTTTATAATAGAGAAAACAACCTTTTTACCGATATCTTACGTTCTAACGTGACGATTTTAATAAAACTTCATGTACATCGTCTAAAGTACAATTAAAACAAGTATGTAAAATTTCAACTTTATACAAGCAGTAGTATTTGAGTAATCAAGTGATACATTTATAATATTAGTTTAAAAGCTATTACGGGTGGTTAAGATTCATATAGTCGTGTTGTATGTAGGTTTGTTATGAAGTAAAGCTTTGTACCGAGTACCCCCACTCAACTCCACACTACCCTCTTCCACTTATCTTCAACTATGACATTCATCATGATTAACAAATTTCAATATTCAGTATTTTATTGCAATACGCTCGCTTCAATGATAGAGCCACGCGATGCCTAGTTAGTTTTCAGCTAATTTTGCTGTGCGGAAAGTTAGTTCGGAAAAAATCCGCAAGTTATTTTATTTGATTTGCCATATCCAATATTTACGCAATCTTCATTTTGACGGGTCTCAAATTTGTGATAGACAAACATTGAATGATAGCAAAACAGGAAATATCGATTATATTATTTCAAATATATCGATGGCACGCTTTAGGTCGTTGTTTTCTGTTCTCACCACGTTGTTGGTGAGTTTTGTTTGTTTTCTGTATTTATATATATATATATATATATATATATATATATATATATATATATATATATATATATATATATATATATATATTCCTTTTTGGTTTTTATTTAATTTACCTTGTTGTCGTTACCAATAAAAATCATTGTGACCCCTCAGGGAATCGAATCAGGGACCCTTTATTTTTTTTTTTTTTTTTTTAGGGGATTCCACCAAAATTTGTTTACATTGTTTTATTTTCATATATTATAGCAGGAGCAGGATGGGGCAGTAAAAAAAGTCATTTTATAATATAATAACGTATATGCTTGATAATCTACGAAATTTAAAAAAGTACTTGGATTCTAGTACTTCCCTGAGATTTTTTGTTATGATTTTTCTTGTGATTTATCAAAATAGGTATATTTTTTAGGCTACTTTTACAAAGTGAAGATTATACTTCACTTGTTTGTTTTATTGTCAAAGTTTTTTTTTTTTTTTTTTAAATTAAAGTTTCACCACCAAATCATACGACTCAAGTCAAAAAGGGTAACTAATAAAAGAAAAGAAACCGTTTAATTTTCAATATGTTTTTTATGTATGATTTAGTCCCACGGAAGGTCATAAGATAAAATCAAATCGTGTAAAATTGGTCTTAAGGAAAGAGGATGATTTGATTGCCTATGATACATACACACACGAAATTTAAGGATAGATCAGAAAGATATACCTACAATTCGAAATTTAAGGATAGATCAGAAAGATATACCTACAATTCGAAATTTAAGGATAGATCAGAAAGATATACCTACAATTCGAAATTTAAGGATAGATCAGAAAGATATACCTACAATTCGAAATTTAAGGATAGATCAGAAAGATATACCTACAATTCGAAATAGGTTGACAGTTTGACACCATCTAACGCCTTACTGAAAACATTTTTTTCGGAATAAGTCGTGAACAATGATAGTTTAAATTTGAAAGAAGAAGGACCAATTTCTTTTTACTTCTTGTTAAAACAGTTTGACAGCTGCGACAACAAGGAGGATGGCTTCGTTTTGGAGATACACGTCTATCAGTGATTCTAGTTTCGACTTCTCAAAAAAAGGGGAGTTTCACAATCATTCTTTTATTAAATAAGAAAAAGTTAAACTAAAGAAACGGTCAACATTGGAGGTGGTCTCCCAACAAAATAGATTTTTTATTTTTTCTTCCTTTTCTTTTTACTCAGGGTGGTCTTACTTATATACAAGAAAATTCCTAAACGGCTTATTTTGCCAACTTCTTGACAATGGGCGCGTGACTGCTCAAGACGTGGACTTGCTTTGCATCGCCATTGTGTTTGCTTGGACTGAGGTTCCCCACACAATGGAGATGGCCTGACCGCTGTTTGCCCACACCTTAAAGACCTCCATCACCTGCCGCATCTTGGTCAAAAGGTATATGAGAATATTGTCCTGACCTTATATAACGAATGGTTGGACCTCCAAGGATATTGGTTACCATCTGAAAAAACACAGTAAATGAGATATTTAAACATAAGGTTATTTACTTAAACGACGTTATTTGCTATTTATTCATGACACTTTATAATAAACTGGAGTCGAATATTCAATATACATTTCTGCCAATAAACTTTCTCATGTACACAGCGACAATGAATTTATCTCCAGTAGGGCGAAAAAGATATGATTTTGAATTAGTTTAGAGGGACTAAAGTAAGTCTTTTCATCCCTGAACTCAAAAAGTAGGGAGAAAAAGTAAAAGTAGGGTGAAAAAGTAAAGTAGGCCGAAAAAGTAAAGATGGCAACTTAATTATTTTATAAATAGTAGAAAATGAATGGCAAATGTAATGAAGTTGTAGAAATCAGGTTGGTGACACTGCTTTTTCGACAATGATTATCATTGTTTTCGATCTTCTTTATCATTGTTTATAACCTGCATCTAAATAACCTTCTCTTTTTAATTCCAATTCTAATTTGTTTTTAATATTAAATCTCTTATATCTGCTATTAAAAGTGCTAATAATTATTGTTATTTATTAAAATAATAAATAAAAACTGTGCAAAGGACAAAAATGTGTTTTTTCTCCCTACTGGAGATTAAATATTGTATGTACCTCGTGAGTAAAGTGTCATTATTCCCCTCGCGATAATTATCTCCCTCGGCTGCGCCTCGGGAGCTAATTAGCGTTATTCCCTCGGCTTCGCCTCGGGATTTAATGACCATGGTTCCTTCGGCTTCGCCTCAAGAAGCAACTTTTTCGCTTGATTTAGCGTTGAAATCTTTTGAAAATTAAAAGTTGATCGATTTAGTTGACATTTTGTATACATGTTCCTTTTACTAATGCTCAGGCTAAGTACGTTCGAAAGCGTTATCCGTACAAGAGTTCACGCGCAACGCTCGCGTAAACGTGAGCTTCAAATGAAAAATTGAAATTTCAGAAGGGGAAAACATTCTATCATTATCTGTCCGATGAGACACCGCTATGAAGTGATAAATATCGTTAAAACTATTAAAGCAGACCTAAACGTTTAAAATAGAGAAAACAACGTTTTTACCGATACCTTCTGTTTTAACGTAACGATTTAAAAAAAAAACTTCATATATATCGTCTAAAGTATAATTGAATCAGGCATGTAAAATTTCAACTTGATACAAGCAGAAGTTTTTGAGTAGTGAAGTGTTAAAATAATTGAAATGAAAATGGACGGAACAAGTAAGTTAAGGAACATTTCAAAGGAAGTTAGTGGAGAAAGGCACTCTTCTTCTCCACTACACGGCTCTCTATTACAATCATCCTCTTTAACTACCAACTTATCATGATTAACTATTTTCATCTAATATTTATTGTATTACGCTCGATTTAATGATAAAGCCACGCCATGCCTAGTTTAATTAATTTATCCTATCAATTTCTACACGACGGTTTTTTTGTTGCTTCAATTGAACATCACGATGCCCATTACCCTTGAAGATGCTTCCAGTAATGGAAGCACGTAGAACTTCGTAACTCAGATTTTCCACGAATGTAAATACAATTCTATAGTATAGCAGTGACGCGCAAAAAAGACCGAACCAACGGCGGTAAGCTCAATATTGTTGTCTGAAACGTGTGTAAACCTCATGGTAAAAGTACATATTTACGCCCTAGGCAGAATTTGTAGGTTTTGAGGCATGATACTGAAGAAACTGACTCAATACGTCGCCAACTTCTTCATTTCCTAAATTATTGTCAGTCGAAAGCAGCAATGCATCAATTTTCCCATCTCCGAAATCTCATCCTTGTAGGTCGAAGCCAATTCCTTAAACAGTTTCGCCTGCCACCCTCCACCTGATGCTGATAGCAGTCCTGTTCGAGCTCAGGGTTCATTATGGTTAGGATTCCTAACTTAGGAATGTTGTCTAGTTCGTCCTCAGGGTTCATTATGGTTAGGAATGTTGTCTAGTTCGTGCTCAGGGTTCATTATGGTTAGGAATGTTGTCTAGTTCGTGCTCAGGGATCATTATGGTTAGGATTCCTAACTTCCTAACTTAGGAATGTTGTCTAATTCGTGCTCAGGGTTCATTATGGTTAGGAATGTTGTCTAGTTCGTGCTCAGGGTTCATTATGGTTAGGAATGTTGTCTAGTTCGTGCTCAGGGTTCATATTATGGTTAGGAATGTTGTCTAGTTCGTGCTCAGGGTTCATTATGGTTAGGAATGTTGTCTAGTTCGTGCTCAGGGTTCATTATGGTTAGGAATGTTGTCTAGTTCGTGCTCAGGGTTCATTATGGTTAGGAATGTTGTCTAGTTCGTGCTCAGGGTTCATATTATGTTTAGGAATGTTGTCTAGTTCGTGCTCAAGGATTAGTGGACCCTTTTCTGACCGTTCATTATGGTTAGGAATGTTGTCTAGTTCGTGCTCAAGGATTAGTGGACCCTTTTCTGACCGTTCATTATGGTTATGAATTTTTCCCAGTTCGTTTGTAGCCCAAAGGTTTATCTATAAAAAATCATTTGCTTTGTAGAGTGGGAAGCTTGAAATAAAAGAGCATTTTTGTCAAATTTTGGCACCGATATCTCGCCTTTTTCAAACAGGGTTTCTCTGGATTACATGGAACCAGAGGCTGGTACTGGTTACTCATAATATTATGTTCTTAGTAGTCTTTAAAAAAAATCTTATTTTCGTCTAATCGATTATTAGGTATATTCCGTTTTTGCTTCCGAGCTTACCGAAGGTAACGGAAGCATTGTGTTCACTTTTGAGAACGAATAACTTTTATGCCTCCGATTTTAAAAATTCCAAGACAGAAATCCGTTTCAGACATCAGGGAACATTTTTGGTTTCGTGTCTGTCTGTCTGTCTGTCTGTCTGTCTGTCTGTCTGTCGGTCTGTGTGTCCGCGAATTATGAAACGTGCGACGATAACTTGAGTAAATGTCGACCGATTTTGATGAAATTTGGTATACATGTTCGTTTTACCAATGCCCAGGACGAGTTCGTTGGACAACGTTATCCGTCCAAGCGTTCACGAGCAACGCTCGCGTAAACGTGAACTTCAAATTTAAAATTGGAATTTTAGGTCGGGAAAAAAATCTAACTTTATCTATACAATGAGACAAACATTTTTTTCAAATACAATTCTTTAGTAAAACCAACAGCGACACCGCTATGAAGTGTTAAAGATCGCTAAAAATATTAATAGTTTTTACACAATTAACAATATAACAATAATTTTAATGTTATTATAATAATAAAGTACATGATAGGATGCGAGGAAGCTATGTGCCACACTAATTGGCAGTCTATTTTTTTTTTTTTTTTTTTTTTTTTTTTTTTGCATGCTGAATTATATTTATTTTTGCTTTAATAGTTAAAAAACTAAGAGAAAAATCACTAAAAATATCTTCTAGTTTCTATATTATCATATCAAAATAAAACCCTATAGCTATAGCGTACCCAAATTAACATTATAATGTCTGATCATTACAAAACAAAAACAAAAAAAAGGATTAATTTTTTTTTTCTAAATCAGAGGAAAATGTTTTTTTTTTAATAAAATCACAAATCATATTTATTTTTCTCTCCTATATCCTGAGATAAGAATATTCCAAAAATAATAGTGGTTATTTTATATGATTGTGATATGAAAGATCTGGGGAGGGTGTGTGGCGTGATGTCGGGGTCAGAAAAGGTCCAGACGTAAGTCATATCTGTTATCTGTTTGTTATCAGTTAGCTATTTATCAATTCTAGACGGCTATCATTATAAATATGGTGATAATATTATAGTTTCTTTTCTTTTTATTTATTGCTCTTCACGGTGGTAACATTGCCTAGTTTTGCTTGCGGACCCCCTAGGCTAGACGGTTTGCCCCAACCCGTAACGTCTAGATATGATAACCTCAATGACGGGGGTCGATTAGGTTAGACATCAAACACGTTATTATAACTCCACTAATTAGCTGGTTGATATTCAATAATATATATTATTCGGTCGTTTTTTTCCCTTACTCATTTCTAGATTATATTTGAGTATTAGAGAAAATTAGAGAAAATTATATCTATATAGCTTAGGCAGTATGTTTCAGCATTGAGACAATAACAACATCCTTCCTCGGTCCTTGCCACCTTTGCAGATGACAAGGCTATCCCATCTGCCCACGAAAAACCTCAAACCGCATCTAGTAACACCCAAAGCCACCTTCTCCTTCTGGAACCTTGGTTAAGGAAATGGAGGATACGAATTAACGAACAGAAAAGTGTTCATGTCCCTTTTACTCTTCGTCATAGCACCTGTCCTCCAGTCATTCTTAACCAAGTTCTTATTCCTCAATCCAACACAGTCCGTTACCTTTTTAAAAAATAAAGGTAGGTACTTTCACGCTTTTTTTTTACGATTTTGGTAGTGTATTCATACTACGGAAAGATTAAATTTTAATTTAAATCAAATTATAATTATTATTAACTACAGGAAACAGACAGAGAAAAATACACTCCATCGCCGGGATTTGAACCACGGGCCTCTATATAATTATAAACGGCCTAATTATAACGGGCCTAATATAAACCTAGATCACATAGCTTTCGTTACCTTCGGTAAACTCGGAAGCAAAATTGGGCTGTAGACCAAAATTTATGTTGAAATTAGTTTGTCAGTTGATAGGTTAGTTATTCAAACATTACTCTAAATTCTAAATCACCGATATGTATGTTTGAATAGCTATGAAGATATGGCTGAAGAAAGAAGCACACGCGCTAGTCGTCGAGTGAGGCTACGAGATGTTTCAACGTAACAAAAAAAAAAAAAATAAATAAATAAAAATATGAAGTAGGTATTATCGTAACTCAGCTACTGGGGGGGGGGGGGGGGGGGGGTAGCTGTAGGGGAAATTTATTTATTATACATAATTTAGTCTTGTTTTTGACTTGAGAGGTTTTTTTGGAACGAAGTTCCTTATGGCACGTTCTGGAGCCCGGGAGTGAATTCGAAAAAACTACCAAAATCACCGTTACAAAATAACCGTCACAAAATTACCGTCACGCAAAATCCGTCACGATATCTACCGATGACAATAACTTGAGTAAAAGATCACCGAGCTAGATGAAATTTGGTACACACGTTCATTTTACCAATGCCCAGGCTGAGTTCGTCGGAAAACGTTATCCGTCCAAGCGTTCACGCGCAACGCTCGCGTAAACGTAAGCTTTAAAAGACAGGAAAAAGTGTTATTAAGGAAGCCTGTTACTTGACTTGTTTTGATTATTTTTCTTATATATGTCAAAAATGTCTCTTTGTTTTGAAAATAATTAAAATATAATCATGTAAAATTTCACCATGATACAAGCAGAAGCTGTAAAGTAGGGAAGAGATATATTTTATAATATTTTAAATTAATAGGCCGGGTAGGTAGAAAACAGTCCTATTTCAATCCAACATCCTTTAACAAACATACTCTTTCACAATAAACTCATCATGATCAACTTTTCTTATATTCAATATATATTTATAGTAAGACGCTTGCTTTAATGATACAAATAATGATTTTCTTTTAATTTTGCCTTAACTCTGCTAGGTACAAACAGTTCGTTACTTTTAATTTTGTCTCTTTTCTAACTCCGCCATGTATAAGTAGTTAGCAATGTATACGTACTTAGCAGTGTGATTTTATAATTTATATTTAATGAAAAATGTAAGGAACTTCGTTCCTACCGGGTGTCCCGCGACACCACACGTATTTTTTTCATATTAATATTATAAGTTTAAATTTACGTAGCTCGGCGAAGTAGACCCAAGATCTACGATACCAGGGCTACAAACCTATAAAGGAACAAACTAACAAAAATATTTTCTGTGTTCTCTACTGGAAGCGATCAAAATAAATGTCTATTTTTATTTGTTGGTCATCAACTAGATATAATAACATCTAAATAAATAAATTAATTTACATAATTTTAACCACCTCTAACCACCTCTTTCTAAATATAAATTGAAGCCTGTTGCTACGGGGCTTAACGGCTCATTAATAATAATTAAATGAAGGATTTAAAAAATATTCCTGTAATGGAAACGTTTGAAATATCGCCAACACTCAAATAATCTACTTAGGAAATAAATACAGATGTACTTTTTCCTATTCTTCAAAATATAAATTCATATTTTCTTCTTTTTTTTTTAAACCAGTCTATATTATAATTATCTATGGGGTCACTCAAGAGGCTAAGAGCATAGATAAATCATTTAGAAATTTCATTGTTTTGATGCGTCTGGAGGTCAGTTTTAATATCTGATTTATATAATACAAAAAAAATTATACTTATATATATATATATATATATATATATATATATATATATATATATATATATATATATATATATATATATATATATATATATATATATATATGTATATATATATATGTATATATGTATAAAGAGTGTTTCTTATAGATCTTATTTTTATTAATTATCTCTACCCTTATTATACATGATTACAAGCAAAATTGATATTGGTTTCAAAATATCACTCTTTTAAATCAGAGATCGTAACGTGATTAAAAGAAGAAAATAGGAGAAGTACAATCACGCATTAAATCGATGTAGTTGTTTGTAAATTGCATTAAATCATTAAATAACTTTAAATTAAAGTGAATACAACAGAGAACATAAACAGGTCAAGTTTGTGCTAGTCAGCACACAGCGAGGGTCCGTAGGCCACACTGTATAGTGTTTAACTGTAAAGTGTATAAACAGTGTTTTTAAAAATGCTAAAAAGCTTACTTTGAACAATTCTAAGGGTCTGATATTCTCAAAACACACTCTGATAAATTCTTTTTTTGCCACTGAACTGGACTACAACCATATATATACATCAAAATGACCATAATTTTAAAAAGACGTATTTTGTCAATAAAAAATGAAATAATATTTTTTTCTAAATTTCCAAAAAGTGGTATCTTTACTTTTGGTCGAAGAATGTTCAGGAATTTTTTCAGATTTTTTGCACTTCACATAAGCGAGATAGAGGGGGGGGGGGGGGGGGGGACACGTTTCACACCCACTTCAAACTTGCCTACGCTCGCCCTATCAAATTTATATCCAAAGAATTATATATTTTTGTAATCAGCTTGACGTACCCTTTCATATTATGATACCCCTCACGGTGTCGCAAAAGAAAAAAAAAATTAACCCTTAAGTTTTTTTTACCCTAATTTTTTTGAAAAATATATTTTTTAAGTCGCTATATTTGTAAAATATGTGGGCAGGTACAAGACACATACATGCCAAATTTGAAAGTGATCGGACGAAAGGTGTAGCCGTGAGAGAACGCGAGAGGACGGACGGACAGACACACGCAGGAAAATATAAGGGTCCCTGGTTTTGCCTACGGACCCTAAAAATTATCGGGGGAAGGAGTTGGGGATACAATTTTATTTGAAACTACGAAAAAAATACAGTGTTTCCCAAGATAGTGAGGAAAAATTTTCTTATTTTAGGGTATTCGAATGTAAAAATCATTCTATATAAAAACCCCCGATTGTTCTTAAACCTATTAACTATAAGTACAAAATATTTAACATCAGAAAGAACTTCAAGTATATTTAACATGGACTATCCCTATAACAGAAATTAATTATTTCTGATTGAAAATAAACACCAAGGTTAGAATAATAGTTATTTATACACCTAGGGAATAAAGTAAAAAGTAAGCCATTATTCCCTGAGCGAATACTTTAGTTCTTGAGGCGAAGCCGAAGGAACCATGGTTCCTAAATCCCGAGGCGAAGGCGAGGGAATTAGACTTTTTAATTCCCGAGGCGTAGCCGAGGGAATAACGCTTATTATCGCGAGGGGAATAATGGAACTTTACTCCCGAGGTAAATACAATATTTTATCTCTAGAAGAGAGAAAATACACATTTTCATCCATTTCATCCATTTCACTGTTTTTATGTTTTATTTTATTAAATAACAATAATTTTCAGCACTTTTAATAGCAGATATAAGAGATTCAATATTAAAAACAAATAAGAATTGGAATTAAACTCAAATAGAAGGTTATTTAGATGCAGGTTATAAACAATGATAAACAAGGTCGAAAAAGCATTGTCGCCAACCTGATTTGAACAACTTTATTACATTAGCCATTCACTCTCTACTATTTATAAAACAATTAAGTTGGTAATCCTTCTTTTTCTCCCTGGTTTTTCTTTTTCTCCCTACTTTTGAGTTCAGGGAAGAAAAAACTTACTTTAGTCCCTCTAAACTCTAAACTAATCCAAAATCAATACTTTTTCTCCCTACTGGAGATTACTACTCATTTTCTCAATTGGCAACTATGCAGCACGAAGATACTAAGATGTACTACTGCATTTAACTACTCCATACTAAACTGCACTGCATTATACTAAACTGCATATTAAACTGTAAACTGCACTACACTATACTTAACTGCATATTAAACTGTATACTTAACTGCATAATATTTTATTTTAAATAAAGTATATAAATCATGATGGAAAATATAAATTAAATAACAGCAACGGTTTACCTTTTTACTTTCTCATATAAAGAGAAAGTATTGTGATGGCGCGAAAATTCGATTTTGAGATTTTTATGGATTTACACGTTTTGAGGTCCCCTGAGTCCAAAAAAGTGATTTTTAAAAAATTTCTGTCCGTCGTCTGTCTGTGCAGACGCCTGGAGCCTAAACTACTGGGCCGATTTTGACGAAATTTGGCATACATGTTCAGAAAAATCATACCTACCCCGAGGCGACATCGAAAAATAAATTTTAGCTCTAACTTGGGGGTGCTACCCCCTCCAAAAAAACTCTGAAAAAACGTGAAAAACAAATATTTCTCGAAAACGGTTCCGACGATTTTGATTAAAAAATTCTAAAATATAGTCCATTTAAATATGGATCCAACGATATAAGCAGTTTTCCCGGGAAAAATCTAGTTCCTGAGAAAATAGCAACGTGTACGGAGAGATCCCGGGTTCGATTCCCCGCCCTGGAGAAGTTATTTTTATGGTAAATTTTGATATAATTTTCAATAATAATTAAACATACTTACAAAAACAACATTGGCTAAGTAATTATGAACTTGTATATGAGAAAGTTTGTCTGAGTTGTCTCAGACCGATTTTTATGCTACGTATTTGCCAAGTAATAAAAAGTTTTTAAATTTAAACGTGTAGTGATTTGGGAAATTCAATATTTTAGGTTATGAGGGACCTGACCAAATCCTTAGTTTCAGAGCATTCATTAAACTTTTTAGAGTTGTTCCGTCTGGAACTGTCCTCGACTGGACTTCGACTGGATTCGACCGGCTAGAAACGGAACTTTGCTGATCGAATCCGCTCCCCTCTAACTTCTATTTGATTTTCTGATTCTAGTAGCCTCGTTCTGTTCTACAGTGTAAGCCAATTTTTTACACGTCTGGAAAAACAATTGTCCGATTTTTAGCAACTTGTATAATTTTTTAAATGTTTCCTTCTGATTCTATCCCTATACTCCTTATCGGCGATGGCAACACCTCCTAATTGACGTCATCGATAAGAAATTATATCAATAACTCTTAAAATACATGGGTAATTACGTCAGGGTGTATACGTACGTTTAATTCAACCTCGCTCCAGATGATCTAAATTTATCTGCGTGTGGTCTTTAAAGCCTACGCCGTATAACAAGCAATCAAAAATTTGCTGAACGAAAATAAATACGTAATCGGTTATTATTAGTTCAGCGGATTAATTTCTTAAAACACGAAATTTTTTTGAACCAACATATCTTAAAAATTACACGTCCGATTTTAATGAAATTTCTATGGTAGATCATGATTAGCCCTTGTTGGTCCCATATATGATTCAATCTTCTGCGCTCATTCATTTCTCTTCTACATCCATACAAAAATACATTTATTTACACCTATAGCTTCATAAGTACTTATCTGATTTGTATGAAACTTTTATAGTTTATCGAAAGTAATCCGCAGAGAGCCTCAAATAATTTGAACCGTCTGCTTTCTTACTTTTGCTTAATTAATACTTCAATTCATGTAAAATAGACTGCCAATTGGTGTGGCACATAGCTTCCTCGCATCCTATCCACGTACTTTATTGATTTTATGCTTTTACAAGCCATTACTGTCTAATTGGTTTAATTGTTTCCCCTGTTTTTTTTAATCTGTCAAAATTGTTTTGATTTTTTACACGAATTAAAGTATCAATTTAGCAAAAGTTAAAGAGCTCAGCCGGTTCAAATTGATATGGGGCTATCTGCGGGTTACTTCCCATAAACTATAAAAGTATCATCAAATCAGATAAGTATTTTTGAAGCTATAGGTGTAAATAAATGTATGTTTGTGCGCATGTGGAAGAGAAACAAATAGGCGCGGAAGGTTGAAACTTATATGGGACCAACAATGACTAATTATGACCTACCACCTAAATTTCATTAAAAATGGACGGGTAGTTTTTAAGATATGTGGGTTCGCGAAAATTGAACGACAGACAGACACGGAACCAAAAATGTTCCCTGATGTCTGAAACGGATTTCTGGAATTTTTGAAATCGGAGACCTAAAAATGTTTCGTTCTTCAGAACGATCACATAGCTTCCGTTACCTTCGGTAAGCTCGGAAGCAGAATCAAAATTTTTACAGAGAAAAAACAGGGGAAGCAAACAAATTAGACAATAGTGGCTTGTAAAAGCATAAACTCAAAAAAGTACGAGATAGGATGCGAGGAAGCCATGTGCTGCACCAATTGTGCATCTATTTTTATTTTATAATTTAATGCTATTTTAAAAATTATAATTATAAGTTTAGGTCTTATAATTATAAGTCAGGATCTTATTATAAGTTTAAACGTCCATATTATTATAGAAATAGTATAATATTACAATAGTGGCGCTACAAAAAATATAATTTTTAAAAATAATAAAAAATAAAATATGCCGAATCAGGAAAGGGTAAAAAAACCTTTCAAGGCAACGTCAGCAATGACGCAAAAACTATACAATAAAAATTCAACGATTAAATAATAAGATATTGAAAAACTGTTTATCAACAAGATTTCTTCAGAGCTATTATCACAAAACAACAATAACCAGTCTGCGTGTTCTTGATTAGACATTCGGCAATCTTTTACAACGCCACGTTTCACTGAAACAAACAACGGCAGATGATTCTGCAGGACCAACATGCCCAATACGGAATAAAGAGAACCTCTTATCTTCTGAAGATTTCATATTCAATTATTTTTTTTATAGCAATTGTTTTTTCGATAGCACATTCAGTAAATAACATTGCATAAAACATAGTCATAAAAATCATACGATCTTATTGATATCTATGTTCTTTTACTAAATATGTCTGATCTCAGCTTTTATTTTTTTAATCTCTGTTATTTTTATAAGGACCGAAAACAATAAGTTAAACCAATAACAGTAAAGCAGGCCCTACGCTGTTAATCTGCTTGATCAAAATCAAAACAGCGCGTCAAGCGACGGTGTGAAGCATGATTGATAGTCCTGTTTGACGCTTGAGTCAAGCCTTGATGGTGATTGATGGAACGTTTGAATGACTCAAGCGGCTGGACAGAGCGCTTGATAGCCTAGAGCAGGGGTTCCAACCTTTTTCCTTCATCGACCCTCTTGCATTTTTCTATTAATATACAGCATACTACGTTAGAAGAATACTATATAATATTGCACTTCAAAATCTTAAAGATAACAATTTGTGATAAGAACGTGGGAAAAAAAATAGAAAAAGTGATTTATATAAGATTTCAGATAACAGATATAAACTTGATCTCAGATATAGCGATATTGTAATTGCACAATAATTCGATTTTTATTATTGTGGTCATTGAGTGGTGTATTGGTAATAAATAATACATATATTTGTTTTTAATATTTGACCTGAAATTACCTATCAGCTATCATAAAAGATCTTCTTTTAATTTTTTTCAAGTGTTCAGTGTAAATTTTCAAAAAAAATTACAAGGTGTTCACCTGTAGTGTACATTTGTAATAGTTCGCTGAAAGAAATTCTTCTGTCATTTCTCTTAATCTGGAGCTATAATATCGAACGTATAACATCAAAATACTGTTTCTACCAAAAAGTGGATTCATTCAACTGCACGGAACATTTACTGTTTTACAATTCACAAATTAAGGAATTTTATTATCTTTTGACATTTCATCCATTCAGCGTCGTATGGAGCTAATTACTGTACCTTTTAAAACTGGTTCAGGGTTCATTTTCATAACAGTTTTTATAACCTCTTTTATTGATGGCGGGCGATATTATTATTTCACTAGTGGTATGTGGATATCCGGCTTTTGCAATTAACAAAGAAATATTGTAAGAGGCTTCTAAACCACCAGCATTATTTACAGAAGTTGACGGCTTAAGAAATTATTTAATTTCCGCTTTAAAACGATACGCAATTTTTTCAAGTAGATTCTTAAAACAATCAATATTCAAACCATTTAAATTTATCAACGACCCCCCAATCCCAATAGACACCTGGAGTACCCCGTGGTCCAGGTGGGAACCCCTGGTCTAGAGCAATTTTGATGAAGCATTCCGTCAGTGACCTGCTCGACACCAGCGATGGAGGACCGTCCGCTCGCTTCTGAAGGTTCGGACATCGTAGATAATAATAAACAGGTAAAGTGTATAAACAGTGATTTTTTAAAATGCTAAAAAGCTTACTTTGAACCATTCTAAGGGTCTGATATTCTCAAAACACACTCTGAAAAGTATTTTTTTGCCACTGAACCGGACTACAACCATATAAATAAATCGAAAAGACCATAATTATAAAAAAAAACATTTTGTCAATAAAAAATAAAATATTATTTTTTTCGAAATTTCCAAAAAGTGGTATCTTTACTTTTGGTCGAAAAATGTTCAGGAATTTTTTCAGATTTTTTGCACTTCACATAAGCGAGATAGAGGGGGGGGGGGGGACACGTTTCAAACCCGCTTCAAACTCGCCTACGCTCGCCCTATCAAAGTTATAACCAAAGAATTATATATTTTTGTAATCAGCTCAACGTACCCTTTCATATGATACCCCTCACGGTGTCGAAAAGAAAAAAAAAAATGTAACCCTTAAGTTTTTTTACCCTAATTTTTTTGAAAAATATTTTTTTTAAGTCGCTTTATTTTTAAAATATGCGTGGGCAGGTACAAGACACATACATGCCAAATTTCAAAGTGATCGGACGAAAGGTGTAGCCGTGAGAGCACGCGAGAGGACGGACGGACAGACACACGCAGGAAAATATAAGGGTCCTTGTTTTGCCTACGGACCCTAATACCGATCGAGAATTAATTAGCCTCCTCATTGATTTATATCGTGATTGTCCGGAGTTGTGGAAAGTTCCACTCCTTCAACCAACGTCGTTTCCTCGCGATCTTTTTTCCGCTTGAGAGCAACAACTGTCAAGATGAGAAACACCAAATCCTGATTGGAAACCATGGTATCTACACAATACTGATTCACTACAGTCCAGGAGGAGCAGATCACTAGTCCAAAACTCCGCTACAAATGAGTGTTGATGAAAAGATTGATGGGATGCTTGCTGTGTCCCAAGGCAGCTTGAAGCTCTTGTCAATCAGCTTGACGTTTGATCAAGCAGATTGATAGTGTAGGGCCCGCTTAAGACTTAAGGTTAAAATTAAACAGTCTTGTTTAACAGAGAATTACAAGCGTTTTAAATATATATTTTTTTTCTATATTATTTTTCGAGCCGTTAAGACCGTGGTAACGGACTTCATTTTATACTTAAGAGTATAAAGACTCTTTATTAAAGAGTATAAGTAAAATTAAGTTAATGAATTTAGATACATATTTAGGTAGGTTATTATATCTATTTGAAGACCAACAAGTCAAAACAAACATTTATATATATTCGATTAAATTTGTTTGGCCATAGATTAGCAATAATAAATCATTCCGAGGTGAGCCGTCGGTGTAAGGAAACTACCAAATTAAACTGTGTAGTCCAAAAGTCTCCCCTCTTAACTTTTGAACGGTTTGAAATAAATTAATGAAACATTGGGGATCCGCACCATGTAAAGGGAAGTTATTTTTTCATGCAATCGCGCACTGGGGGCAATCAAACAAATTGCCCCCAGGCCCAACTCAGAGACGGAACTAGACCTGCTGAGGCCCGTGTGCAAGATTTTTTTTGAGGCCCCCCCTCCAAGATGACCAAATATTTTTTTCGCCACATTTTTCAGGATACACATAAGATTTGTAATAAATTGCAACAAAAAACCTTATTTTATAATAAAAAAAAAAAAAATAAATTAATTAAATTCTTATTTTTTCTTCAACAAATGTTGTTAAAAATTAACACCTTTTTAAATTGTAAATTATAATTAATTTTTGATGGATTTTTAGGTGTGTATTTAAAAATAAAAACTAGATGATTTTCATTTCTTTATTAATTTGTGAGACGTTTCGACCCTCTAAGGTCATCTTCTCATCACATCCTTTTTCATTCTACAATTGAAAAACATATACAATAATATTATTACTAATCTTTCAACAATTCCTTATTTCTTTCATTATTTAACATTATTTTACAATTTGAATTCACATAAAGCTTCAAAAATACATGTATAATTAATTACAAACAAAAACATCATTACTTACAATTGATGTGTTGTGTAGTCACATTGAATTTTTTTTGTCAATTATATTTAGATTAATAATAAAATCATAATCCTCAGTAAGATTCGTCAAAATTTTAATTACATAATAAAATTAGCTAAACTAATTAAAAATTTTTGATTAAAAACTGAAAAATTTAACAATGAAATTATAAAAATTCATAGTCATACATACAAATACATACATATATATGCATATATATATACACATATATATATATATATATATATACACATATATATATATATACACATACACACACATACATACACACACATACACACACACACACATGCATATACAGAACCTATATTATTTCATTAAACTCGTATTTAGAATTTACTATTAGATATAATTTTATTTAATAAAAACATGAAAAATAAAATCTTTGAAAAACAATAATAACATGGTTTAACTTTTATTGAAATCTTTGGTTTATATATATAAAATGTATACATAATTTATTAGCGAGAACGTTCAATTTCTCTTTACTATAAATTATTACAATATTGTATTCTATTTATTTATATTTTTCTGGAAACATAATTAATAACTTATTGTGTGTGTTATATTGATTAATATTTAATCTCGGAAAGTATCAATTTAATTTTATTCTCTATTTTTTCCTGTTTAAATTATCATAAAATGTAAAAGTGTTTAGTGGTGCTATCTAGGAGAGAATTTATTGAACTACTATTTATATTTTATTTTATTTTTTATTATTTTTTTATTTATTTATTTTTTTTTTTTATATATATATATATTACAAATCTATTCCTATTCATTAATTAAAATTATTTTTTCCATTTCATTATTTATTATATTATTGTTATATTCTTTAATTTTTAAATTTTTTGAAAATAGCATTATAATTTTTATTAAGATGACCTGAATCAGTTTTGTGGTTTATGGTTTTCTCATCGGATTTAAAAATATTAAAAGATTCTAAAATACGGCGTTTGTTAGTATTATTCTCATAGCCTACAATTCTTGTATTTTCAAAAGCAAATTTATGCCCCGTATTATTGGAGTGGATACTTAAAGCTGTTTTAGTATTCTGGTTTTTGATGTCATTTTTATGTTGATAAAGACGGCTTTTCAATTTTTGAGATGTTTCTCCTATATATGACTTTTTGCAATTTATACAATCCACTTTGTATACTATACCTGATCTATTTTCTTTACTAATTTGGTCTTTCATATTAGTAAACAAATTTCTTAATTTATCATTAGGTTTATGTGCTACTTTAACTTGTTCACCGTCATTAAGTTTCATTATTCTCTGCAATTGTTCAGACAGACCTTTGATGTAAGTGAGGCTGTTGTAATATTTGTTTCTGTTATCATCTACTATATATAGGAAAAAAAGTCATATATAGGAGAAACATCTCAAAAATTGAAAAGCCGTCTTTATCAACATAAAAATGACATCAAAAACCAGAATACTAAAACAGCTTTAAGTATCCACTCCAATAATACGGGGCATAAATTTGCTTTTGAAAATACAAGAATTGTAGGCTATGAGAATAATACTAACAAACGCCGTATTTTAGAATCTTTTAATATTTTTAAATCCGATGAGAAAACCATAAACCACAAAACTGATTCAGGTCATCTTAATAAAAATTATAATGCTATTTTCAAAAAATTTAAAAATTAAAGAATATAACAATAATATAATAAATAATGAAATGGAAAAAATAATTTTAATTAATGAATAGGAATAGATTTGTAATATATATATATATAAAAAAAAAAAATAAATAAATAAAAAAATAATAAAAAATAAAATAAAATTGAAATAGTAGTTCAATAAATTCTCTCCTAGATAGCACCACTAAACACTTTTACATTTTATGATAATTTAAACAGGAAAAAATAGAGAATAAAATTAAATTGATACTTTCCGAGATTAAATATTAATCAATATAACACACACAATAAGTTATTAATTATGTTTCCAGAAAAATATAAATAAATAGAATACAATATTGTAATAATTTATAGTAAAGGGAAATTGAACGTTCTCGCTAATAAATTATGTATACATTTTATATATATAAACCAAAGATTTCAATAAAAGTTAAACCATGTTATTATTGTTTTTCAAAGATTTTATTTTTCATGTTTTTATTAAATAAAATTATATCTAATAGTAAATTCTAAATACGAGTTTAATGAAATAATATGTGTTCTGTATATGCATGTGTGTGTGTGTATGTATGTGTGTGTATGTGTATATATATATATATATGTGTATATATATATATATATATATATATATATATATATATATATATATATATATATATATATGTGTATATATATATGCATATATATGTATGTATTTGTATGTATGACTATGAATTTTTATAATTTCATTGTTAAATTTTTCAGTTTTTAATCAAAAATTTTTAATTAGTTTAGCTAATTTTATTATGTAATTAAAATTTTGACGAATCTTACAGAGGATTATGATTTTATTATTAATCTAAATATAATTGACAAAAAAAATTCAATGTGACTACACAACACATCAATTGTAAGTAATGATGTTTTTGTTTGTAATTATACATGTATTTTTGAAGCTTTATGTGAATTCAAATTGTAAAATAATGTTAAATAATGAAAGAAATAAGGAATTGTTGAAAGATTAGTAATAATATTATTGTATATGTTTTTCAATTGTAGAATGAAAAAGGATGTGATGAGAAGATGACCTTAGAGGGTCGAAACGTCTCACAAATTAATAAAGAAATGAAAATCATCTAGTTTTTATTTTTAAATACACACCTAAAAATCCATCAAAAATTAATTATAATTTTAAATTCTTATTTAAATGGACTACATTTTAGAATATTTTAATCAAAATCGTTTTAATCAAAATCGGAACCGTTTTCAAGAAATACTTTTACATTTTTTTCATAGTTTTTAAGGAGTAGCGCCCCCAAATTTGAAGGTAAAATTAATTTCTCCTCGGGGTATCATTTTTCTGAACGTGTATGCTGAATTTCGTCAAAATCGGCCCAGTAGTTCAGGCTCCAGGTGTCTGCACAGATGACAGACATTTTTTAAAAACTACTTTTTTGGACTCAGGGTACCTCAAACGTGTAAATATATCAAAATTCGCGCCATTACAATATTTTCTCTTTATATGGAATGTAAAAAGAGCAATAAAGTTACGAAAATGGGCAAAAAAGTTGCCTGTAATGGTTCTTTCTTAGTTTAGCATCCCCCCCCCCCCCCATATCCCTTTGTGTTAATAGTTATTTCGCCAAAGGAACATTACACAGACTAGCATATATTCCTTAGGCTAAATTACTGTTAAGACTAAGGGATATTTATTCCAGTGTACCTTGGGACAAAGGAATATCACACTTGTGTATATAATTGTGATCATATCCCTTAGTCTATTCAACTATTAAGATAAAGGAATATTAAATATAAAACTGCCCCAGGAGTCTCAATGTCTTGGGGAGACAAACACACAAACCTTTTTGACTTTTGTAGAGCAGACTATTGTTTAGAACCAAGAGAGTGCTAATGTAAAAAAGAGCCCTTGTAATTAATACAAAAGAATGGATTTCGAGTTTATGGCTCAAAATAAGAACTTTTTATTTTATTTTTTTATTAGATCCATTATTTTAGCTGTTAGACTTGAGTTGAATACGCATACTTTAAAACTTTAATTCTTGGAGAAAAAATGCCAATGGTATAAAGTTCTTATTTTAAGCCATAGAATCAACTTTAGCCTTAAAAATATGTCTTCTATTAACTTTTTAGTATTTTAAGTTCTGTTGCAGAGCAGTTTTAGCACTCAAAGTGCTTAGCATTTTTTCTGTATGCGCATTTTAAGTTGACATAGAACCCAGCAAACCGCAAACCGCGTTCTTCTTCCTGCAGTAGATTCTGGAGATATTGAGTGGATCGTGTTAGGTGGCCCATGTGTAGGCATATTTTACAAGTTAAAAATGTATAATTAATTTTAAAACTTTAGGTAGTTTCAACTAAAGGTAGTTACCTTTTGATGAAACATACACAATAGAGGATAATACAAAACATTAGCAGCCTAAAATACCCAAATGTATAAAAATCACGTCATGTTGTCAATTTTTTATATTAATAATATTATCTTAATAAACATTTAACATCAATTGTCTCAAAAAATGATAATAATTATTATTATTATGTGGAAAAGAATATAAATACCTACCACATAAAAATAATATTAATAATAACAATGGTAATCAATAAAATATAAACTAACTTCACCTTTTTAATAAAATTATTCTTTATTTTTATTTATTTATTTTTATTTTATTAATTTTTATTTTTTATAACTGGCCGAGCGGAAGTGAGGCCCCCCTTACCCCGAGGCCCGTGTGCGGCTGACCCCATGCACACGGCTAGTTCCGGCACTGGCCCAACTTCATAATTTCAAATTAAAGTGTATATTTTTGATTGCAAATTTGGATTCTATGGTGAAAAATAAGACTATTTTACTTCAAACTTTTTTTATCCAATATTTTGCCCCAATGTCCAATATTTTGGGGCAAAAGTATAAAAATGTATATTTGGGCGCATTTGTAAAAAAAAATCTTATATAGAAATAAGTACAAATTATTTTATTTATTTGGTACGGATCCCCCAAGTTTCATTAATTTAACTACATACTATAAATGAGTAGCCGAATTCCAAAAGCAGCTATATCCAAATAAATGAAAAAATGAGATATTGATACCCCTGGATTTGTTTATTAAAGCTCTACAAGGTTCTGCAGTCAACCAGTTCCAAAAAAAATTATATACCTATTAAAATCTAAATTTAAATATGAGTGCGGTTACAAAAGCAGCTATATCCCTACTGTACTCGGATTCAAAAGGAGCTATATCCATAACTGATCCAAAAACAGCTATATCCTATGTACACATTATAGAGTTACTCTGAGTAAGGCTGCAAAATCATCTATATCCTTCTTTACACATTTCTATCTTCTTTTAAACAGAAAAAAATATGATAGAAGAGAAAAAAATAATATAGTGGCTACACTGAATAAATAATAGTTTTAATAGTTAAAATAATAGTTTATAACTGCTTAATTTATTGGATAAAACTGCTTTTTCTGCAGCACACCAATCCAAAATGGCGGTGGGTTTGGTTGCAAAAGTAGCTATAAACAAAAATCTGTGACAAAACCAGCTATGTGATTATTTTTTTTGTTTATTAAAAAGAAAATAATAGCCTGAGATTATAAAGTTTTTGTCCACTAAAAGAATTATTAGTGATTGATTTTTTTTTTTTAAATTAACCTGATAACACAATTTAGTGAATTGCTAGACGTTTTTCGTGCTTTGCAAAAAAAAAGTCAAGTGGATATAGACGCTTTTGGAATTCAGCTACTCAAATGCATTCAACATTGGCAATAAAATAACAAAACACATTGTAATGTATACGGAAGGCATGCTAAGTATCTTTCAATACATAGAAGTGTTGCTTTGTTAGTATGACTGACGTAACGTTAGGTAGTACAGCTATAAAATACTGCTCCTTACTTTTAATAGAACATCCTCTATACTCTATACCAGCTATTCTCAACCTTTGGGTCTCGACCAAAAAATGGACAGCGGTAAATTTTTTTTGGGTCGCGAAGGAATTAGTAAAATAAAATGGTAAAGTGTGTGCTAGTCAGCACACAGCGAGGGTCCGTAGGCCACACTATATAGTGTTTAACTGTAAAGTGTATAAACAGTGTTTTTTTTAAATGCTAAAAAGCTTACTTAGAACCATTCTAAGGGTCTGATTTTCTCAAAACACATTCTGATAAAGTATTTTTTTGCCAGTGAACCGGACTACAACCATATAAATACATCGAAAAGACCATAATTATAAAAAAAAACGTTTTGTCAATAAAAAATAAAATAATATTTTTTTCGAAATTTCCAAAAAGTGATATCTTTACTTTTGGTCGAAGAATGTTCAGGAATTTTTTCAGATTTTTTGCACTTCACATAAGTGAGATAGAGGGGGGGACACGTTTCAAACCCGTCTACGCTCGCCCTATCAAAGTTATAACCAAAGAATTATATATTTTTGTAATCAGCTCGACGTACCCTTTCATATGATACCCCTCAAGGTGTCGAAAAAAAATTTAACCCTTAAGTTTTTTTACCTAATTTTTTTGAAAAATATTTTTTTTAAGTCGCTATATTTTTAAAATATGTGGGCAGGTACAAGACACATACATGCCAAATTTCAAAGTGATCGGACGAAAGGTGTAGCCGCGAGAGGACGGACGGACAGACACACGCAGAAAAAATATAAGGGTCCTTGGTTTTGCCTACGGACCCTAAAAATAAAATGCATTCATGTAAAAAATTAACTTAAACATTAAATTTTTTCATTAATATGTAGTAGTATTACTTTATCTTTATTTTAGTATTTTCAATCTTTCTATAAAGATTGAAAATGATCAAGAATTAGAGTGGAAAATATGGTTAGTTTAACTTAGATTGTGTATAATAGTGGCTTGCTAGAGTACCTTATTTAACTAACATATTTTCATCACTGTAGGATTTAAATTGGTCAATGCAAGGATGTCAAACAAATCTGTTTATTTGTTGTAACAAAATAGAAGATGTTTGCTAAAAAGCTTGAATTCTGGTTGGTTTACTAGAGTTATTAATAGTTGTTATGAAATGATTCCATCATTTTCTCAAATAGTAGAAGATAATAATATTACTCAAGGAATATCCGATCGTAGGTGAAAAAGCAATTAAATTATTACTTCCATGACTTATTTGGCTAAAAGTGGTTTGTCAACCATAATGGTCACGAAAACTAAATTTAGAAATCGACTCGACGTTAGTTAAACTATGAGAGTATCTTTAACTAATTCTACTAAAGCAACAATTAATAATTTTATAGATAAAGGCAAGAGCAAAAAAGCCAAAAGATCAAAGCAATTGATAAAGGACTTAATAACTATAAAAGTTTTGATTGTAATAAATATAATTCAAATTAATTTGATTTTCATTAGGTATATTTAAAATTGTTATGATAAAGTCGTATTCATTTTTGAGAATATGTTCATTTTATTTGACAATGATTCATAATACATTTAAATAATCCCGATATGATTGTTTTCCTAATACAATTATTGAAGCAACATGTATTTTCCTTAAAATTTCAGATATATTTTTAATAAAATGATTTATTAAAATTACGGAACCTAGGTGAATGTGACATAGAAACAGTATTTTTATAGAAAACTTAAAGTTATAATTAACCCACAAAACATAAGAATTATGCAGCGAAATTATTTCAAATATATTTGTTGGGTCGTGGGTCAAAAAGGTTGATAAACGCTGCTCTATACCATAAGATTTCCATTAATAAAACCGTAGAAATTTCCATAAATGAACTCAAAAAATACTTCTACCAATTAGTGCGGCACGTAGCTTCTTCGCGTGCTTAAACGATGTTATACTTTTACAAACAACTATTGTCTAATTTATTAACTTTTTCCTTCAGTTAATTTTAAATCTGTCAAGATTGCTTTGGTATTTAACATGAATGAAAGTTTCAAATTTGCAAAATTTAAAGAGCGCTGACGGTTGAAATAAATATGGGACCATCTATAGTCTCAAATTTCTAAAAAATCTGATAAGTGCTTTTAAAGATATAGGTGTAAAAAATGATGAAATTTTTAATGTTAATTCGTAAAAATTGAGTGACAGATAGACACGGAACCAGATGTCTATAACAGATTTTTGACTCGGATTTTTTAATTGTAGACATAAGAAATTTTCATTCTTCAGAACGCTATGTGATGCTTTCGTTGTCATCGGTAAGCTCTGAGGCAAACGATAAGATAAAATACGAGGCACTTCTTTAGATTGTTACTCCCCTTATAAAAACAGAAGTGTGATATTCTTTTGTCAAAAAGTACATTGGAGTAAACATCCCTTTGTCTTAATAGTTATTTAGACAAAGTAATTTCCATTCTAAAAAAAAACATAGGGGAGTAACAATCTAAAGAAGTACCATATACGATATCTCTGTTGGTACATTTAGTTACGTCAAGACTAACAAATTTACGTAGTTTTATGAGATGTCTTAATATCAGCATCCAGTCTAATGTAAATGTAAACTTTTTGAAGAGATATTAGCTGTAAAGGAAAACAAATGGAACTTTAGACATGATGATGATAAAAAAAATACTTAATGATGATTATATAATCAGTGATAATGAGCATAAAATCAGTGATGATGAATATACATTCAGTTTAATCACCATTTGAACAGTAAGAAGTAGTAGTTTGTATATTTAAATAAATAATATTGGCTTTATCGTTTTATATATGACAGAAGAGCTCTATAAACTAATCAACTGATTATTTTACGAATTATTTTAACCTTGTTTTTCACATAAAATTTATAGTGAAGTGATGATAGCAAAATAGAGCTATAAAGAAAGGTCGTTTTACAAATTGTTTGACAATTAAATGGTTATTTCAAAGCCGGATTTACACCAGAGACTTATAAATCTATGGTGTAAATCGGGCGTAAAATCTGGTGTAATGATATAGACATGCGTTACTAAAAATTGTTAGTTTTCCAAAACATTGCAACACGTGTTAAGCTGAGGTTACACAACACTTACTAATAAACAATACCGGCCCTAGGCAAGTTTTAGGATGGAGTCACATCCAATTTTGGGCCCCTCTTTGCTTGCTTCTAATTCCTAATACATGGGCGTCGTTAGCAGTGCATTATATTTTTGAAAATACGACCTCTCAAAACAGCGTTTTTATGCATTTCTTAGGTGAAATTTGATTTTAACACTTTGTCATAAAATATAGTAAACCTTCAGTGTAATTTGTTGACAAAAGTATGAACACAAGTATTTTTTAGGGTCCGTAGGCAAAACCAAGGACCCTTATATTTTTCTGCGTGTGTCTGTCCGTCTGTCGCCTCTCACGTGCTCTCACGGCTACACCTTTCGTCAGATCACTTTGAAATTTGGCATGTATGTGTCTTGTACCTGCCCACATATTTTAAAAATATAGCGACTTAAAAAAAATATTTTTCAAAAAAATTAGGGTAAAAAAACGTATACTTATATATTTATACTTATACTATACAATTTGCGAGAGACACCAAGGGATGTGCCACGCAAGCGTGACACATAGGAACTGTTCCAACATCAGACATAACGTCATTAAGATGTTGGCTAGGCATTATGCCATGTCCTGCATCGTTTCGTCGCGTCCGACTCATCAGGGGCCCGACGATTCCCACCCAACTCTGGACCTATACTACATCAAGAAGATCAGATATAGGACTTATCAGAGACGAAGGTGCTCTCATACCGCCATTCTTGCTTGGCTGGCAAAATGTGTTTTGCGCACTGCTGATGTGCCGAGCCAACATCTTAATGACGTTATGTCTGATGTTGAAACAGTTCCTATGTGTCACGCTTGCGTGGCACATCCCTTGGTGTCTCTCGCAAATTGTGTAGCCTATTGCAGTGTGCAAAAACACGGTATTACTCTGCTGATTATACTTATACTTATATATTTATACCCCCACTCTACCCCTCACTACTCTCTTCCACTTATCTTCAACTATGACATTCATCATGATTAATATATTTCAATATACAGTATTTCATTGCAATACGCTCGCTAGTAACTCTATTGTAAACCCGGCATAACTCTTCAAGTTTTAATGAGTATTACAAGAAAGACTGGGAGAGTGTCTTGCATCTTTATAATATAGACAGAGAATATGAGTTGTCGTTCAATTTATTTTGTTATCCTACCTCTTAAAGTTTACCGTTATTGTGATTTGAGGACAGCGAGAAGGTTTTGTATTTTTTTGAAAGGCTGGTTGTCATATATATATGGGAATATTATTATATCTATATCACACTCTAAAAAATTCGGATTAAGCATACGCTTCATATCTAAATAAAAGTTAAAGAGGTTATCACAAAGACTTGCTAATGATGTGCAGCGTCAAGTACGCTGAAAGTGACGAGTGAAAGAATAAAGGTTGCGCGAGGAGATTGTTAAAAGCGTGGGTCGTGGCACAGTGCCACTTTAGAGTCGGCGTGCGGGGGAAGGACTCGGGAGGATCCATGCAGCTCCTGAAGAAGCCATAGTTAGTCGCGTGGCTTGGAACTCGACGAGGTCGTGTGTCTGCCGTGCGACCGTACGACCCCTGAGATACCCCCACCACTAGACCCTTGCCACGGTCCGTACCGTCTCTCAGATCATACTCCATCAAGCCAGTCAGTGTCTCGCAACCGTAGCGTGTGTTTGACTTCTCTTTTATACCCTGTATACATCTCCAACCATGGTGACCGGCGCAAATACGTCGCCTCAACCTGAGCCCGTCAATCAACCTCCCACTATCAAGAAATCAGAAAACAGAAGGGTAATTACAATTTTAATTTATTTGTAATTTACAAATATTCTTTTAAATTTAATTAAACAATCCACAAGTATAATATAAATAAAATTAAACTTAATAAAAATAATTTTTTTTATTTCTTTTAACTACAATTGAATTAAAGAAAAAATATATAAATGTATGCAACATAATTTAACAACTAAATGATGTTAAATAAAATGTATGGTTTATAATTTATACTTTTAAAAACCATGCAACAGAAAATATATTTCATTAAATGATTTTTTTTTTTTTCATTTATTTATTTATTTAGAATGATATAGCAGAAATCATAAATAGAAATTGTTTGTACATTATACACATACAATTGAAATTACTAACTTCAAATTTGTTTCACTGGCTGCAAAAGCAAAAGCTTGACACGGCTAAATTAGCTTATTTACTACACCTGTTGTATGCTCCAATATTTTTTATTTCGACAATAATGTTATGGTATTTAGTTCGTCACTTTAATAATAAATATTGAATTTACGTCAAATGATATTTGTTTAAGCTTTAATTAAAAAAAAAAAAAAATTGTGGTAACAATTTTCTTTTAAATTTTATCCTTCTTGATACTAAAATAAATTTATTTAGAATAATATAGCAAATTGTTTGTACATTATACATTACAATTGCAATAATTTACTTCAAATTTGTTTAACTAGCCGGAAAAAAAACTTGACACGGCTAAATTAGCTTATTTACTGCACCTGTTGTATACTACAATATTTATTTCGACAATACTGTTATGGTATTTAGTTCGTCACTTTAATAATAAATATTGAACTTACGTCAAATGATAGTTGTTTTAACTGGTATTTAAAAAAAACTATATTTGTTTCTGTAGTAACGATTTTCTTTTACATTTTATCCGTCTTGTTACTAAACTAATATTAGGACTGACTATCAAATTGTGATACAATTATATTATGAATTGATAAATAAATTTACAATAACCAAATTCAATAGTCGATGAATAATTTTATAATTTAAAAAAAAAGTTTTTCTATAATATATTTATATACGTAATTTATATTAGTTGTTTAGACAGAAAAAAAGTTTCTTCATATTCCAGTATTGTTTACTTATAAATTATATTCCAGTATTGTTTACTTATAAATTATATTCCAGTATTGTTTACTTATAAATTATGTTCCAGTATGGTTTACTTATAAATTATAAAAATAAAGTTACTTAAATGCTAATATATACATATATTATATCATAAAATAACATTAAGTTCTTTTAAGTTTAGTAGTGGATCCTTTTAGGGTTCATGGGAAATAAATTAAATTAATTTACTCCATTAATTTTTTGCGGCAACGTTTCGGCCTGATCGGCCATTTTCAAGCCTAAAAATTACGTATATTTTATTAGTGTAACTATAATATATAAAACAATAAACAGTAACTAGAAGGATAAGTTAAGGAAAACATTAATTTACCTTATAAAGCACAATCGAGGTAATAAGTGAAGTATACTTACAGCCAATTTTCATTAAGTTCTTTTATGATGTTGAGATTTTCATAAGAAATAACACAAATGCTACTATTAATAAAAAGTAAAATAATAGTCTGCCAATTAGTGTGGCACATAGCTTTCTATTTCGTATAATTTAATGATTTTATTCTTTTACGGCCTATTATTGTAAAATTTATTAATTTTCCCCTCCCGTTATTTTTTTAAATCTGTCAAAATTGTTTTGATTTCATACATGAATTAAAGTATCTATTTAGTAATATTTAAAAAGCGCAGAAATTATTCTAAGGCTATTTTCGGTCTTCCTTCCAATATAAATTTAATAAATATAAGATGAGCACTTTTGAAGATATGGGTGTAAATAAATGTATGTTTGTGCGCATTTGAAAGAGAAATAAATAGGCGCAGAAGGTTGAAACTTATATGGGACCAACAATGGGCTAATTATGACCTACCATACAAATGTCAATAAAATCGGACCAGTAGTTTTTAAGATGTTCGCAAACATTAAGCGACAGACAAGCACGGAACCGAAACTATTCCTTAATGTTTGCATCAGATCTTTGTTCTTGATTTGAAATCGGAGACATAAAAATATTTCACTCTCCAGATCAATTTCATAGCTTCCGTTACCGTCGTTAAACTTGGAAGTAAAAACAGTAAAATTTATGAATAATATAATTAATGCACGTATTACAATATATAATAATATTTAATTTTGAATCTGGAACAATATTTTGTAAACATGCAATAACTGAGTTAAATCAGAAATACAAAATATAACTGGATTAGTATTCTTTTTTGCCGTATTAATCTTTAGTGTTTTTTATTTTTTAAATTTAATATCTGTTATTATTATTATTACAAAAGATTTCAATATGCGGTTTTGTTTTTCTTGGGGATTTTTTTTTTTTTTTTTAAAAATAAGGTCTGTAAAAATAGACGTCATAATCACGTCTCAAATTATAGAGAATTAATGAATTAATTAAATTTAAACAATCTAGAAAATATTATTTTATCTACGATTGATACGAAATATAAACATTATATCTCTGTTTAGATGTGTAGAAAGTGATTATTTACGTACTTGTATTCATTGCGCATGCGCGTCTCATAGCTCTAAAGAATTCCTCTTCTTTACCACACTAGTGCGGTAAAGAAGAGGAATTCTTCAGCTTTACGCACGATTAGAGAGTTTGTTTACATTTAACAAAACTAATTTGCTATTCTTTTATTAAAATAACTGTTTATATCGAGTTTTTAGTGAAAAACAATGAATGAATCAAGTGGCTTTGACGAAAATGTAGAGAATAATACTCCTCCAGAAATAATTAATTCGGCAAAAAATACAACTCAAGATTACTGCCATCTTTATCAAGAGAAGAGATACGAACTTACATACTACAAGTTTATTTTTATCTGTATTTATTATTTAAATCTAACAATCGTAGATAAAGTACGGTACGCAACTCGTGCGAAAACGGCATTTTGCATTGCTCGTGTGGTTTTACCACCCTCGCTGTCGCTCGGGTGCAAACTCCACACTCGCATGCAAAATGCTACTTTCCACACTCGACGCGTAATGTACTATTGCGTGATTTTCTTATTAATATTTACGTAAAGAATATTACATTATTTTACTTTTTGATCACATAAATCTAAAATATTAATATAAATAAAATACGGAGTGTTAGGTTAAAATGTTTATTACGAATTAACCGATGAATTAAATGAATCCTTTTCTATTTATGTTGTCCCCTTTAATTAAATATATAAGATTACTGATTTGTGTCAATAAGGGTGTGCTTAATATGAAAAAATGCTACTCCATTTAGAATTTTTTTAAAAACGCCTATATTTCATTCCTCTTCGGAACATTTTCTAACCTGTACAGAAATAAAATTACAAAAATCTTTTACTTAAATAACCAAAATTTTAAAAGATAAATTACCAATAATTAGTCATCTATGGATAATGTTTATCAAATTAGTTAAATTATTTCTGTACGGGTTTGAAAATGTTCCGAAGAGGAATGAAATATAGCCGTTTTTGTAAAACTTCTAAATGGAGTAGCATTCTTTCATATTAAACACACCCCTATTGACACAAATCAGTAATTTTATAATCCTTTTCTTTTATTGAACATTCGTGGTAATTACAATAAATTAATTAACTTAAATTTTGAACAAATAGTGAATTGTAAATGCAGGGATATAGTGTATTCTCTTAATTCATTAGTAGTTTTGATGGAGATTTTGTGGTATTGAGATAACCTTATGGTATTATTAGGTAACTGATTAAATATATAATAACGCACATCTAAGGAAATAATCAGAGTATTTTCTGACCACAAAAATAATTACCAAATCTTTTAAAAGAAAAAAAAAAAAAACATATTTCTCTTATTTTAGTAATTATAGTTACTACTCTTTACTATTAAAACTCAGTATATTTTGTTAATTTTTTTTTCATGATTTTTATATCCCGTATTAGCTCATGAGTAAGTATTAATTTACAGTTGTGCAGCTTTAATTTGCTGTAATCATATATAACAAATCATCTTATCAGCACTGAAGATTAGAATACACAAATACACTAAGAATAAATAACTAAAGGACATTGCTACAAATAAGTGTGTGAGTACAAAGTGAATTCACTCGGCTTCAACGCTAATTCTAACGCAATCTGTGATATAATACCTTACTTCAATGCATCTGATGACGCTAATGCATTATTATTAGTTATGACGCTACCTTTATGTCAAACACTACACCACGTTTAATGTGTCTAGACTCGGAAGTAGCAGTGACTGATTAAGTTTTTCCAAATTATTATAGAGATTCTTCTCATGACACATTATTTGTGCGAAATTCTAATCTATAGAATACGTAATCTATAAGTTCTATAGATTTATCTCAAATATAGTTACTAACTTACTTTCAGTTTACGCTTTTAAAAGTTTATTTTAATTTTTTAAGTACTTCCTGTTAAAAGGTAATCTTTTAGGGAATTACTTTACTCATAAGAAATATGTAAAAGCAGGTTTTTCCATTGCTTACTCAGATATTTTGGCACATGTCTAAACCAAAGGGAGGCATCAGGTCAAGAAAAGAATATAATCACCATATTTCTCTTACCTGTTACCGTTGGTTTGTTTAAACCTATACCTGAGTTAGGTTTTTGGGATAACCCTAAAATCCCTTCGTCCCTAAACCCTTAATAAACAGTTCTTGAGTTTGAACACTCGTGTAGGAACACGAACACATCCCTAACAACATGTCATATATTAAATGAGAGTCGACTTATCTAAGACCTGATCTTTACAAGATTTCGGACATTTTTTCACAAAATATATTTTTTTTTTGTAAAAACCCATTTCCCGAACAAAAAAGAAGTAGTTCTCGGAAGATTTTTAAATCTAGTAGAAACGGTTATAACTACCACATAATATGACTTTTTTTTTTTTTTTTTTTTTTTTTTTTTTTTTTTTTTTTTTTTTTTTTGGCAGTCTAATTTATTACAAGACTATCTAAGTATAAAAAGTATTTTGTAAATGTTATGAGGGGATTAAAATGAAATTAGAAATACATTTAAAGGGTTAAATTTAGTTATTTATAAAGTTTTTTTTTTTTTTAGAATACATTGACTACTGACTTTTTTTTTTTTTTTTTTTTCAATTTCTTAAAAACCTTATTCTGAGGGATGTTGACTAAAAATGCATTTTTAAAAGAACAACAATAATTTTTTTTAAATTATTTATTTAGTCACTACTACAAAAATTAATTATAACAAGTGACTTTGTCATACAGAAAGTAATTATAAAGATAAGATAATTATAAAAAAAAAAATATATATAAATATGTATTATAATAATAATATAAATAATAAAATATTAAAAGAAACAAAAAATATTTAAAAAAAGATAATAAATGAAAATGATTTTGACAAACAATAATTTATTGAAACCATTTTAAAACCACTTTGATGATATCAGACCACTAAAAATAACTAACCAAAGTAGTCGAAAGTATTTTATTTTTAAATATTGACTATTTATTTTATTTATTTAATTTTTTTATTTTTATTTTACAATATGCTAATTAATTAAAAAAAAGGAGGCATCAGAAATTGACTTTTTTTACTAATATAAGTCCCGCCCCCCCCCCCTCATTTTAATTTGATTTGTACATTGAAAAACTAATTTAGACCAATTGTTTATTGGTTCGCTATGCATTAACATCCGAAATAACCTGATAAAAAAAAAATAATGCCAGAAGATTATTTGATATAAACATTTTCTTTCTTCTTGTTTGTCAAATCTTTATTTAAAAATAATAAAAAATATACATTATGATTAATAATAAAAAATTAAAGAACAAACACTAAACATCTGTTGGTTCTTTTGTGTAAAATAATCATATAGACTTTGCAAACGTAAAAATACAAAACTATTAAATTTAATGATAACAGGTGACAACAGGTGCCGAAGAATTTATAAATGAGCTAAATTTATATTTGTATTTTACATACGATTCATTTGCAATGTTATATTAAGAATTTGTTGTTTTTTTTAGTTGGCTAGAATAAAATTCTTTCTTTTCTTAAAATTCTTTTTATCGTCGATATTCCATTCAAACATAAAAAAAAAAAAAATTTAGGTTCAATGAGATTTGAATAAAAACATTATATTTTTTTGCTTGCAACAATTTAATTTGATATATATATATATATATATATATATATATATATATATATATATATATATATAGAAAAAGTATTTCAATTTTATTTTTTTTAAGATCACCTGCTGCAATTCTTTCATCTTTCCAGTCTATTTATAACACTTTAAATGAAACAAACAACTGAACTAACACTCTCTTTTATTTTCAAGTAAAACACAGACGTGTTGAAATAATGGCGCCACTAGATAAGCAAACATTTTTTTTTTTAAAATAAGAAATTAAAACAAATACAAAACATTAAAAACCAGACACGTGCCAATTTTTTATAGTTAACGCCGACTATATCCTCTCGCCAGAATAATTATTTTATTTATAAAATTAACAAAACAAAAAAATAAAATAAAAATAATAATAAATGAACGTAGGTTTAAAAGAATGTAAAAACATTATAATTTTAGAATACTACTTGCAATATAAAAGGAATTTGTAATTAATATTTAAAAATTTTTAAACACAATATACCATAAAAAATCATTGTCTAGTTTTTAGATAATGTTCTTATTATCTTATGCCTGAATTACCTGCATACTTATTACTTATATTGTTATTTTTGACATAAAAATAACAAGAAAAAAAAAGCACTTAATTTATTCCTAAATTTCTATTATTACTTTAAAATAAATATACTTCTATAAAAACTAAAATACGTTATTAATATTTATGATAAAATCATTGACTAGCTCTTTTTACGCATCTAACGCTAACTTAAAGGTTTGAATTAATTGAAAAAAAAAATTAAAAAAAGTTATGTATTTGTAATTTATTATAAATTTAAAATCTTTCATAAATTCATTCCTGTTTATATTTGTTTCATTTTTACTTTCTCTTAAAGAGAAAGTACTGTGATGGCGCGAAAATTCGATTTTGAGATTTTGATGGATTACGTTTTAAGGTCCCCTGAGTCCAAAAAAGGTTTTTTTTAAAAAAATGTCTGTCTGTCATCTGTGCAGACGGCTGGAGCCAAAACTACTGTGCCGATTTTGATGAAATTTGGCATACATGTTCAGAAAAATCATACCCCGAGGAGAAATCGAGAAATTAATTTTAGCTCTAAATTTAGGGGCGCCAACCCCATAAACTCTGAAGAAACGTGAAAAAAATTATTTCTTGAAAACGATTCCGACGATTTTGATTAAAAAATTCTAAAATGAAGTTCATTTAAATACGAATCCGATGGTATAAGCCGTTTTTCCGGGAAAAATCTAGTTTCTGAGAAAAAAAGCTTAAAACGCGGACCCAGAGCCCGGGTTCGATTCCCTGCCCAAGAGAAGTTATTTTTATGATAAATTTTGATGAAATTCTCATTAATAATTAAATGTACATACAAAAACTAATAAATGGAAAAATATTGGGCTAAATAATTATGAACTCGTATATAAGAAAGTTTGTCTGAGTTGTCTCGGACCGATTTGTTTTTCTTTTCAATATTTGAGTTTGTAATAATTTATATTTATATTTTTTTTGTTACAGAGCAATAAACCAATTATGGAAAAAAGGAGAAGGGCAAGAATTAATAATTGCCTTAATGAATTGAAATCGCTGATATTAGACGCAATGAAAAAAGACGTAAGTTTCTTTATATTTGAAATATTATTATTGTTATTATTTGTTAAGACTATTGAAATTGTAAAATAGTAGGTTATAAAATATAAATTGAAGGCTAGAGAGTTAATTATTTATTATTCAAGTAGAAAAAAGTACAATTAAGTTAATTAGTTTAGATATCTATTTAGATAAGTTATTATATCTATTTATAGCCCTGCAAATCAAAACAAACTTTTATTTTTATTGGAATAAATGTGGTTGCCTTACCTTAGCATTAGAAATAACAAAGAGTTGTCACAGTCGGGACACTACTCGATTATATAAATGATTCTTGACAATTATTCGTGGTAAAGATAAAATTGTAGCATAATAAGTTTTAGCCTAACTAAAAATTATTCAGGGTTTTCTCCCTTAATTATTCCTTCTAAATTTAAATAAACACATTTCTGTCCTACATATTCAATTTAGAATCAATTAAATAACTCACCTGTATATTTATTTATAAAAAACGGTTTTTAAAAGGTTATAATTTATAGCAGAACCTTTTAATCAATTAGACAACCTAATAACTATTTAAAGATCTACGAATACAAAGATTCTCTAACCTATTAATTACTTTAGAATTAATTTGAGTCAATTCAGTTTTTTAGTTGTTGAAATGAATGAGTACACTGTAGAGATTCCATTTAAGATAAAAGCAAGGATGTTACCGCGTATTTTAACATGAGCTAAAAATGTTTTTTACTGCGCTGATATAGAATTGGTATAATTATTTAATTACTTCTTCTTTTGTTGTTGTTTGTTTATTTATCCATGATTGTATGTTTCCGATTAGACGGATTTTAAGTGGCACAGAAAATTACACAATGTTTTCTTTTTGGGACTTCTTTAGATTGTTACTCCCCTCTGTTTTTTTTATAACGGGAGTAACAATCTTAAGAAGTGACTTCTTTTGCCTTTCTTTTTTAGATATATAGATTGATCCATTTGTTTCCATATCATATATTGAATATAATAAGCTGATTTACCGATTTGTCAAATATACAAATACACTTATTATATACCTTACATTAATTTATCTGCTGGTAAATCAGCCTAAGCAAAAATATTGTTGTGAATACATTGTTCTATTAAGTTATTTATATTTTTAAATAAATATTTGCCTTTTAGGAACTCACTAATACATAATACATACATCAACATTCATGAGCACTTTAACACTTCAAATATTTTTTATTTTCCGACTAGTCGAATATTTTATTTTTTATTATTTACTAGCTGGATCGCGTGCTTCGCAACTCGCAACGGAGTATTTTATTTAATTTTGTTATCTTAATCTTTTATCCTATTTGGGCTCAAATTTTGTATTTCCACTAAATGAGTAGTCCTAATAACGAATTTAAGTTTACAAAATTTTGTCTATTTGTTTGTGCGTCAATCGCGTTCAAACGCCTGAACAGATTTTTTGGTTTTTGGGTGCAATTTTAAGCTTAATTCTGCAGGTTAAATCATTTTTACATCTATAATTTATATTATATAATTATAATTGTATATTATATAATTAGCATTTTTGTATCTATCGAGAAACTCCGTACTCCGCCCCGCATATTGAGGTACAAAAAAGTTTGATAGCTTATATTACCCGCAGAATTGTGTTGAACATTATTCCCAAAAACCAACAAAATCTTTTCAGCCGATGACGTGATTGGTGATTGACGCACAGACAAGCAGACATCAAATTTTCTAAACTTGAACTCGTTATCAGGACTATTAATTTTGTGGAAATACAATATCTGATCCCAATCGGATAAATGTACAGACACCACTCCAATCTTATATAATATATTTAAGATATATTATTATTTATGTTTAGAATCGGTTTAAAGTAACTTATTTATTCATAGAAATGTTTTTTTTTTTATGTTACAGCCAGCACGACACAATAAATTAGAGAAGGCAGACATTCTTGAAATGACAGTTAAACATTTAGAAACCATGCAACGACAACAAGTTGCTCTTGCGGCCGCAACCGATCCTAAAATAATCGACAAGTTTCGAGCTGGTTTCAGAGAATGTGCTGGTGAAGTCGGCAGATTCCCCGGCTTAGAACCACCCGTCAGAAAACGACTTCTTCAGCATCTGTCCAACTGTTTCACACCTGAAGAGAACCAACATGTTCAGGTGAACTTAGTCGGCGAACAAGGAGTACTTCTAACATCAGGACATGGTGATCAAGGAGTACTTTTACCTGCTGGACAATTACAAGTAGTACCAACGAGATTACCAAATGGTGACATCGCTTTAATTCTACCTTCAAGAAGACAACAACCCTCTCCTCCACCTCTAACCGTCTTATCACCAAGTCCTCCATCAACACCATCATTATCACCGATATCATCACCACCCTTATCACCACCACCTTCATCTCATCCTTTATCACTCGTCGTACCTAAAACATCACCACACGAAGACATGTGGCGGCCGTGGTTCTAACATCGTTCTACAAAATTATATATATTTTTAAAAAATGTACAACAACACTTTTTCGTTACCCCAATGATACTCATAAATATTTTTGTTATTCGGAAATAACATATTAAACCGCAATTTTCATTTATTCCTCAATAAGTTTTTGTTTATTTTTTTTTTAATAAGAAAAAAGTTACTATTTATATCTTTTATAAACGGGTGGGATTGGAAGTTATTCTTCGCATGACACATACTAAACGTATGATTAAAAATATTATTATTATTTTTTTTTTTTATAAAAAATGTTTTGGGTAAAAAATGGCTTTAATACTCTAAGTGTAAAATAAAAAAAAAGTATGAAGTTATTCTGTAAAAAAAAATATATTCTTTTATAATTTAAGAACTATTATTTGATTACAATTACGTAAAAGAACGATTTTCTAAACCAATTTAAAATTAAAATTATGTCTTTCAATAATTCTTCATCTCTCTTTTATAATAATTGTACAGAGATTTAATTTTATAGTAAGAATCATGAAATTTAAAAGCTAGCAATTAAGTAAGGAAGTTTCTGTCTCAATTTTACAATATTTAAATTGAAAAATGACGATTACCTGACTTAGAGTCTAAAATAAGTAATTAATAGTACATTACGCGTCTAGTGCGGAAAGTAGCATTTTGCATGCGTGGTTTTACTACCCTCGCTGTCGCTCCGGTGCAAACTCCACACTCGCATGCAAAATGCCGTTTTCGCACGAGTTGCGTACCGTACTTTATCTACGGTTGTTAGATTTAAATAATAAATTCAGAAAAAAATAAACTTCCTGTATGCAAGTTCGTATTTCTCTTTTGATAAAGATGACATTAATTCATTAGTTGTATTTTGTGCCGAATTAATTATTTCGGGAGGAGTATTATTCTCCATATTTTCGTCAAAGTCACTTGATTCACTCATTGTTTTTCACTAAAAACTCGATATAAACAGTTACTTTAATAAAAGAACAGCAAATTAGTTTGGTTAAATTTAAACAAACTCGCTAAATCGTGCTTAAAGCTGAAGAATTCCTCTTCTTTACCGCCCTAGGGTGGTAAAGAAGAGGAATTCTTCAGAACTATGAGACGCGCATGCGCAATGAATACAAGTACGTACAGAATTACATTCTACGCATCTAAACAGAGATACGTTTATATTTCGTATCAATCGTAGATAAAGTAACATTAAACTATGCAGACTATTTACAGCAAGCACTTTATGAGTTGTGGATTTTGAAAGGATCGGGAAAATCCGAAAAATTAGGTTGGGGAGCCAATGAGAGGTCAGTATTTTGAATCCTAGAACGTCAGGCCAACTAGGCAATCAAAAATATCACTGGCACCACCCCTCTCACAGACCTAGTGGCTTTATTTTTTCCCTCATATAAGTTGGCTAATCTGAGTGTCAAAAATCACAACTCGTATCGCGTACACTATAGCAGTAAACATTTAAAAACATGGAAACTTCCCGCTTTTACTTTCAAATAATCTTGCTCTCTACAGCGCATGCTCTATTCGCTTATATTAGTGAACGTAATGTAAATAAAGCAATTAAACTATTAAATTGCATGATTCCCATTTTTTTTATTTGTTAATTACCATTCAATTAAGGTTTTGTTAAATCCAAGATTAAATATAATAATAATGATTATTATTTTAATTTTTATTTTCACAAGAACGTAATCATAAATTACTTATAATTATAATGAAGAAGGGAATAAAAAGATAAACAATAAAATGTGATAATTAAATTATAATTAGTATATTAGAGGGCTTAATTAGGTTTAGGCTAATTAGTTTAAGAAGTCAATAATTTTTAATAATTGCTGTGAAATAAGAATAAAATATTTATTATTTAAATATTAACTTATTATTTTTATTTTGTTTTATTTTTTTGTTTTAATGCTGTGTCTTTAGTTATTTAAATAAAGACCGGCTGTTTTTTAAAAAAAAAGAATTCGGTGCAGCTTTAATTTGGAATGTTAAAAAAAACTAAGAGAATGTTTAGTTTTTTTTTGTCAATATTTTTTAAAACTTTTCTTGTAGTTAGTTTGTATAAAAAGATATTTAAGTTCTACTTAATTAGGTACCTTGTAGGAAAAATAATATATTATATCTATGACTTAAAAATATCTTTTATTTTTTAATTACTGGCTCAATTTGTTATTAATAAAATTTGCAAATATTATTCCTATACTTTTAAAAAAAAATAAAATAATTGATTACCGTATAATACAAATTAGTATCTAGCGTGATTTTATCTCAATAAATATTCTTATATTGTAAAATATTACCAATAATTCAAATAATAGTATCTAGAAGCCACTAGTGCTACATAATATATAATTATAATAAACAAACTAAAGTGCAGGCATCTGGTGGTTATTTGTAGAACTACTAATCACTATCTTTTTCATTTATTGATCTATGTTTAATATTTTTTTTTTTTTAAACACATTCAAATTATTTAAAATAATAAAGAGATAAAATCATGCATTTTACAGAAAAAATAAGAAAAAATAAATTCTCACTTCCCAATTATATTCTTTCATATATTCAGAGTTTTTAAAAGCCCTCCTATTAATTTATCTTGCAATATTTGTAAGGGTGAAATGTTCCAGATTTATAATGTACAGTTTTATTATTATTTTTTTGTTAAGGAAATCATTTCTTAATTATGTATAATACTTAATTTATTTAGACTGATTTATTTGATTTTTAAATCATTATTTTTTAAAGAAACTAAAAAAAAACAATTATATGTGCCTTAAAGACAGAATTAAACAAAAAAAAAAATGTCTTTTGTTTTGTTAATGATTTTTTGTATATTGAAAAAAAGAAAAAAAAAATGAATATAAAAGGAAAAATTCATTAATATACTTAATATATAAAAATAGTTTTGTATAGTATTACAAATGTAAAGAAATATTATTACAATACAAAATATTTAAAATGATCATGAGTGTTTTGTATTTTGTTTTTATCCTTTGTAATTTGGGTACTTCTTTAGATTGTTACCCCCTTATAAAAAAAACTAGAGGGGAGTAACAATCTAAAGAAAGTGTACAGAATGTTCATCTTGAGACTGTTACTCCCCTTATATAAACAGAAGTGTGATATTCTTTTGTCCCAAAGTACATTGGAATAAACATCCCTTTGTCTTAATAGTTATTTTGTCTGTCATTTATATTCTAAAACAACATAGGCGAGTAACAATCAAATTCTAAAGAAGTACCGTAGTTTGTATTAGAGAAACATCGATTTGATTGGTTCTGAAAATTAAATTCACAAAATATAAAGAACTTCTGATGGGTAGTTTAGCCGGAGACTAAAGCCATCGATGGACATTTTTTTAAAAACAGTTTTTGCTAATAAAAGGTAAATGCTTGTGCGTGCCCATGCAAAGAATCCCAGGGTTGCAACTACCTCTCGAAAAATAAAAAAATGCCTAGTATAATTTATTCGATACAGACACCAAATAAAATATTGGTCTGATAAATCGAACAAAACATTTTAATATAGATATTAACAGGGAAGGATAAGGGCACCGGAAAGAAGGGGAATATCCCGAAAAGCCGCCAAGCGGATCATAAACATAAATGAACAACATTTTCTCTTATCAATATGCTATTGCATTATACGACGTACGATGAACTAAGATAAGACCTAAGACAGGGTTTGTTGTGTCTTTGTCCTGGGTCACACTCACGATCAGATAAACTAATGAACTAAACGAACTATTGAACTAGGTGAACTAGACGAACTATTGAACTAGGTGAACTGGACGAACTGTTGAACTAGACGAACTATTGAACTAGGTGAACTAGACGAACTATTGAACTAGGTGTACTAGACGAACTATTGAACTAGGTGAACTAGACGAACTATTGAACTAGGTGAACTAGACGAACTATTGAACTAGGTGAACTAGACGAACTATTGAACTAGGTGAACTAGACGAACTATTGAACTAGGTGAACTAGACGAACTATTGAACTAGGTGAACTAGACGAACTATTGAACTAGGTGAACTAGACGAACTATTGAACTAGGTGAACTAGACGAACTATTGAACTAGGTGAACTAGACGAACTATTGAACTAGGTGAACTAGACGAACTATTGAACTAGGTGAACTAGACGAACTATTGAACTAGGTGAACTAGGTGAACTAGACGAACTATTGAACTAGGTGAACTAGACGAACTATTGAACTAGGTGAACTAGACGAACTATTGAACTAGGTGAACTAGACGAACTATTAAACTAGGAGAACTAGATTGATCTAGATGAACTAATATTATAAAGTAGGCTTGGGTTGGTCACGTAGTAACGTGAACTGTGTTCGGTGTACTGGTTTCTGTACGATTAAGTTAAAATTATAAGTGTAAAATTTTAATAGTTGTATATTCCTTTTCTACGCTTCGAGACCTTAAAATTTTTGTATAACATGTCATTGTGACTAAAAACTTTTTTTGGCCGCCCGCCATATTGGCCTTCATCTTGAAAATATTATGTGTGATAACTCCAAAAAGAGTACAGTTGCCTCAATAGCCGAGATGCACCTGTGTACCGAATTTGTTCCTAGCTATAGTAGTTTATGAATTGAAACAAGCCAACGGACAGACACCAACGGACAGACAGAGCCGTTATATATGGTTTCTTTTTTTACTTCGTACAGAAACCTATAAAAATTACCAAGCATTTTTGTAACAGGTGCTCCTTCTGTATGAGTGAGGCGCCGGGGCGCCAATAGGAATATGATACAGTCATAATGATCAAAAAAATAACGCTACATTCAGGCGGCAGAAGGTGGGCATCCGTCAGCAGACCCCAAAAATACTATTTTCTGGACCACTTTTGATTATTATCACTTTTTTTTTACTGAGAAAGCAAGTGCAAGTATTCTAGCATAGCAATTTTGTAGTTCATTGCATCATTGGAATCGACATGCAATTTTTGGCGCCTATTTTATTTTATTACATATTTACCACTATTTAATTTTAGCTTTAACAAATTATGATATCTTTACTAAAATTTAAACATTTGTACTTGAGGGAGGGAGTCCCCTGATTTCGGGAGGAGGGGGGGGGATGTTTATTAGATAATAATATGATCTTTCTTGATCTTACTGATGATATAATATCATCTTTCTTATGATGAAACATGAATCGTCGAACATGATTATCGAATTTTTTTATCTTAAAATAGTGCTATTTTTTTTACCAAAGCAGTTCACTGCTTTAGCCTCAAGGTCGATTATATGTGATTGTGATTACTGATTACAAATGTCTTAATTTTAGAGACAGATTAAACTCTTTGTCTCAACTTATACTATGATTCTCTTGAACATTTTGACTCGTCTCAGTGGCACTGAACATGACCACTAGTGGTTAAAAGCCGTCTGTGTTTAATAAATTAACTTTGTGTATAGATGTCTGACATCCATCTAGATATAAACAGCCATCTAGATTTCCCGCAATAAGGACCTTTTAAAGAAATATATATAATAAATACTAAATTGTGACTAACAGCTATACCCATGAAACGCTACTGTGTTTCTCCAATGTGTGATAGTGACTCATCATAAAACAGGAGTAGTTCAAAACCAAACAACGTCTTCACACAAAATTATTTTGTATTTGAAACAATTTGACCCAGTTTCGGCAGTTCTAATATAGCTTTCTTTCAGACTATCTGTTGGTTATCAAGTACGACTTTCTAAGTACAAGTAAGTCATTTGTACTTCATTTGCACTTAACTTGAGTCATTTGTACTTTTAAGGTTGATGTCCAACAGATTATATGAAAAAGGTTGCATTAGAACAGCCGAAACCGGTAAAATTGTTTCAAATACAATTCATTTTGTGTGAAGACGTTTTTTTGGTTATTTTACTACACATCTTTATGATGATAATACCCATGAGCCAAATTCATAACTCTGTTCAATTACGTATGATCACTTATATGGAAGCAGCTGTTTTCATTTAACTACATTTTGTGAAGAAACATTATCTTTATATCTTTATCTCAATCAAAATTGAACGTCATATCACTATTTAAGACTGATTAGGTTATAATATATTTCTTTTTAAGATGATAAATATTTATATAAAAAAAAAGAAAATTTCTTATACATTCAATCTAAACTCAATACTAATTTGCCGCGTAGGCTTCGGCGCATGAAACGTAATATAAACAGCTTATAGTTTTCCGGTGAAATCCGCGTCACGAAGGGGTTGAAGTCCTTAGTTTCGCTTCCACTACTGGAAGCATCTTCAGGGGTGTGGTGCATCGTGATGTTTACTTGTAGTATATATACTGTATGGGTACGTCCAGAGTGCACGCGGGTTCCGAATCAGGTTCAGGCTCCGAAAACAGGCTTGTGATATGTCAGATTCAGGAAAGCAGGTGATGACCACAGTAGAAGCAGTTAGAAATACACGCTGACATAATGTAACGTAAACAAAACAAATACAAAGAGTTTTCATATATGAAATTGAGTGCATATGGGGAATGCCACCGCTTATTTGAGCAGTTAACAAATTGTAGAGAACATGAAACGTTTCTTCCTACATTTAGAATGGAAGTGGAGGCATTCTACTATTTTAGAAATACTTCCGTGATAAGCGTTTTCTTTCTTTATTATATTAACATTAAAAAATAAATCGAACCGAAGAAAATAAAAAGAGAATGAAAAAGGTTTCATAAACAAATACAAATGCCAAAAAATAAATAGTAGTTTATAGTTATAATACAGTCCGTGGGCGCTGATAGCAGCCGAAATCTGAAACAAGAATGAGCTAAACACCTAATCTGGTAAAGCCTCTGACTCCGAACCCTGCACTGTGCAACCAGTGGCCTGCTTCCACTATGGCCACCCTGCTGCTATACCACTGTTTATTTCTCGCACTTGTTTTCTGAGTCTGAACCTGATTCGGAACCAGCGTGCACTGTGGCCGTACTCTATGACTGGATCTTGTTCTGGTTTAGATATATTGAATGTCGTGTTCTATTTGAGACAAACTATGTCTTGTTGTTGCTTCAATTAAACACCTCGATGCATCACACCTCCTGAACATACTTCCAGTAGTGGAAGCGAAACATCCCTTTGTGACATGGATATTACCGGAAAATCGAGCTATCTATAATACTAGATAAGAAGTCTTGGTATATTAACATATGCATTGAATATTTCATCTCTGAATCTGGGATTTTAATTACCAACCTTAATTCCAGAATATTAGATCTACAACTATCCTAGAAATAATAATAATATATGTTTACTCCAATAAATGTAATACATAATAATACAAATACATATTTTCATGGGAATCACCCCAATGAGATAAATCTTGTGTAGGGATTGTAGTTGATTCTTACAAAATTACCGTAGCCATAGTCTGAGATTAGTGCTTACTATTTATTTGTTTAGTTTACCTTCTTACAACTAGGCATCGCGTGGCTCTATCATTGAAGCGAGCGTATTGCAATGAAATACTGAATATTGAAATTTATTAATCATGATGAATGTCATAGTTGAAGATAAGTGGAAGAGGGAAGTGTAGGGAAGAGTGGGGGTACTCGGTACAAAGCTTTACTTCCTAAACAAACCATACACTATACGACTATAACAATCTTCACCCGCGGTAGCTTTTAAACAATTGTTATAAATGTATCTCGTCACTACGCAAAGAATTTTGCTTGTATCAAGTTGAAATTTCGCATACCTGTTTCAATTGTGCATTAGATGGTGTATATGAAGTTTTATTAAAATCGTTAAGTTAGAACGTGAGATATCGGTAAAAAGGTTGTTTTCTCTATTATAAACGTTTAGGTCCGCTTTAATAGTTTTAGCGATCTTTATTAAGTCATAGCGGCGTCGCTGTTGGTTTTAGTAAAAAATGTTATTTGAAAAAAATGTTCGTCTCATCGAGTAGATGATGATAGAATCTTTTCCCGTCCTGAAATTCCAATTTAATTTTTGTACCTCTCGTTTACGCGAGCGAACTCATGGACGGATCACGCTGTCCAACGAACTCAGCCTGAGTATTAGTAAGAGGAACATGTATACCAAATTTCAACTAAATCAGTCAACTTTTACTCAAGTTATCGTCACACGCGTAAACGTTACTGACAGACAGACAGACAGACAGACAGACACGGAGCATATTTCGTTGAATGTAGGAAGCTCGCTACACTCGCTTCAATTAATTTATTTATATTAATAAACAGTTATATACACATAGTATACATACATTCACCTTCATACATACACACATTTTCATATATATTCATACATACACACATCATACATACATCTGCATATATGCATACGCTTATATTTTATTATTTTTTTTTTGGTTTGTAGTTTTATTATTATTATTATTATTTCACATTATTATTATTGCTTAAATATGCGGAAAGATGCCTCTTTAAAAGCAGGAAATCTAATAATGGTTTTTAGGAGTTGCGGCAGTGCCTTAAAGAGTACAGCTCCTAAGTATGATGCGGTTTTTTGTATTTTTTGCCTTTGACTTTTTATAGTTTCTAGTTTGCAAAAAAAAAAAAATCATCTTATACACTCAAAATTACGCTAGCTACTTAAAAAAACTAATATAATCTTATGGCTGTTCTTGTATAAATATACATAGTTATAAAATCTTGTATTTTTAGAGTACACACAATTTTTAAGATATAAAAGAAACCATCTTGCTCCTAATGTGCAACAGTAGTTAAACCACACTCCGTTTTTTTTAAGGATCATTACAGTCGAAAGCGCCTTTAGCTTCTACAAAAGTAATATTTTTTTTCACCTTCACGTTCCTTCCGAGGCACGCCCTACAGGGTTATTTCACAGCTGAACAAAAAGCAATGACAAATTACATCTGAGTATTGTGGGTGGTCTTTCTAGATCGTAAAAAAAATTATCTAAGATCTTCTTAGAGAAGTTGATAAGAAAAAAATATAAGAGTTTGGTATTACTGTGAATAGATTTTTTTAAAATATAGTTTGAGTTCATACAATTTTTGAGATCTTGTTAAAAAAAAATATTAATAGCGAAAAAAAAGGGCTAGGAGAAAGAATTTTTATTATTATTAAAGGACGATATATAAAAGTACGATACCAAACACTGTTACTTTCTTGTGTATAGATGAAGAGAGAGTTAATTCCTTTTTTTTCTTACGTTAGAAAGATATGACCCAGGCCACACACGGAGTAGAAAAGACTAGTGTAAACCTAAAGTTCAATGCAGGTCTCTAGCCATGAGCTTCAATTATACCAGACTTCTACGGCGACCTTACAGAAAGAAAGATATCATGACCTCCAAATAAACCTAAATAAAACCTCTTGCAAACTAAACACAGATCTGTCTCAAACCATGTTTTATTTTAATTAGGGTAGAAACATCTAAAAAAAACAAAAGAAAGTAAAGCATATGAAGCAAATAATAAAATAAAATAAATAAACCATGTCTTGATTTAAACAGATTAGACACATCTTTACAACACTGACAAGAAAACCAAATTTAAATTCACTGTACATAATTAGGAATACTTTATTTTCTCTTTTGCATAATGCCATTTGAATTTAAAGGTTTGGACCTGATTTATTTTATTAAAAACAACTGCATGTGGACAGAAGCATGTGAATAATCAATTAGCTTGAAGATCAATATCAGTAACATTATTACAATCCTTCTATTGATATTTTCCTTGTAATCAATTTAGTTTTATTTAATTAAATGTTTATTTCTGTCGGTAATGGTAGTTTTGATTCTATCTTGTCTTTTTATTTATTCATATTTTAAGAGCCCTCAACGGCAACAAGCCACAAGTGAGGCACTCTTGACTCTTGGTAAGGCGAAAATAACAATTTGTTACATATTAACATAATAATATAAATAATATAAGTAGTAACATTTAAAAAATAATGAAATGTATGTACAAAAACAAAAGCTATAATAGATAAATAAATTGGTAAGGCGTGAATCTCACGTAAAAAGGGTTTCGTTGGTATTGTGAACACAAAATCAGTAAGGGGGGAGGGGAGAAAAGTTTTGATTTTTTTTTTGACAAAATGGTGCGCAAAATTAAATGTTAACATCAAGTGTTATACATTTTTGAAATCTACTCTTCAGTACCTTTCATTTGATACACCACTCAAAATTAAAAAAAAAAATCGGATAACATAAATTATCCGCCATCTTGGGTTTCCAGTAAATCAGATCAAATTGCTAATCTTAATTTTTCTATGGCCCAGCAGACCACACATTTTGCATATTTTTCTATATTTTTAGTAATAGCGGAAATACGATTTTAGGGGGGGGGGGGGACACGCAAAATTTCGACGTTTTTTGACAAAATGGCGCTGAAAATTAAGCACTATCCCTAAGTGGTATATATATTTCTATTCTACTCTTCAATACCTTTCATTTGATACCCCACTCAAAATTTAAAAAAATATTTTTTTTCGCGACGTGAATTATCCGCCATTTTGAATTTGAACAGCTGATAATATTGAGTTCGCTATATTTTTCCTGTGTGCGCGTCAAAACGATCTTTTATACTGGAAAGTTTCACGTTTTTATCTCTTTTCATTCAAAAGTTATTGGAGCCGTACAGAGTGACAGACAGACAGACACAGGAACGAAACTATTAGGGTTTCTTTTTTTTGGTTGTACCAACGAAACCCTAAAAACGAAAACACAACAAAACGTATTAATTTAGTATGCCTAGGGTAGGATGGGATATGGGAGCGGAAAGAAAAGGTAGTATGGCGGAAAGACGGGAGAAACATTCGATATGACTACGGACACTATTAATAGGGATAGCTAACATATTGAAAGAATTAACACAGCGAACCAAAGGACTAGAAGTAGATAGATCTCGAATATATAGAGCACGGCCACTTCTACGGTCAGGGGGGAGGACTACAACCTGAGAGATTTCCCTACAGAAAAGTTTAAGCGACAAAGCTTTCGAAATAAAATTTATTTCATAAGCCGTTCGTCTTAAAGCTAGAGACTCCAAATCAAGGTGCTAAGTGGTCATTAGAATAATAAATACGACGAAACAAATAACGATGGTAACATAAACGAATAAAATTGAGCTGAACAGATTCAATATTGGCTGATTTGTACTGGGGTAAATTATTCCATATTGGGACTGCGTACATTCTAACAAAGGACGGACAAGGGACTTGTATAAATGAATGAAGCACTCAAGTGAAAGGTCATGACAAATATTACTAATGATACCAAGAGCACGGGACGCGCGACGCACTATGATATCGACAAAATCGTGGAACTGGAGTTTGGAATTCAGAGTGACACCAAAGTCAACAACTGAGGAGACATGTATAAGATAACTGTCATTCAAAATGTAATTAAATTTTGTAGGGCAGGATAAACGAGTGAAAGTTATGGCACTACATTTAGAAGTATTAAAATTCATGCGGTTTCTAATAGCCCACATTGAAGGTCTTGTTGCTGTTATTTTACCAAATAATTTCTAATGTAAATATTTAAATCTTTTCTTCCTTTGTTGGGTCATTCAGAGTAGTTCACGTGAGTTAACTTATCTGATAATCATGATAGATTATCATGCCTTCTTAGGCATCATTCGTCATTTTAGCACTCAAAACATGAATGCCATCCTGACAATCAATAAATAGGTCCAAGACAACTCAGAAAAATCTTCTCATTTTGTTGAAACTGTATTTAAATTATATAATATCTCATTTAATTGATTTAAAAAAAAAAATCCTTTTTAAATGTAATAGTACACTATACGCGTCGAGTGCGGAAAGTAGCAGTTTGCATGACGTTTTCGCGCGAGTTGCGTACCGTACTTTATCTACGATTGTTAGATTTAAATAATAAATACAGAAAGAAATAAACTTGCTGTATGTAAGTTCGTATCTCTCTCTTGATAAAGATGGCATTAATTCTTGAGTTGTATTTTTTGCCGAATTAATTATTTCTGGAGGAGTATTACTCACCACATTTTCGTAAAAGTCACTTGATTCACTCATTGTTTTTCACTAAACTCGATATAAACAGTTACTTTAATAAAAGAACAGTAAATTAGTTTTGTTAAATGTAAACATACTCGCTAATCGTGCGTAAAGCTGGAGAATTCCTCTTCTTTACCGCCCTAGGGTGGAAAGAAGAGGAATTCTTCAAAACTATGAGACGCGCATGCGCAATGAATACAAGTATGTAAAGAATCACTTTCTACGCATCTAAACAGAGGTACAATGTTTATATTTCGTATCAATCGTAGATAATAGTACATTACGCGTCTAATGCGGAAAGTAGCATTTTGCCTGCGAGTGTGGAGTTTTTCACCCGAGCGACAGCGTGGGTAGTAAAACCACGGTAAGACGGTTAATAGTTTTTCTGTAATAATCTTATAATAATTCTATTTTATCTAATTTACAAATATATTGTACCATCCCCTTCACTTACTATGAGTATTTAAATTTAATTATAAGATAACTGAAAGTAAAAAAGAACAGCTAGAATAAAATATAGTCCAAGAAATGCAAAATATATAAATAAAAAGACGTTTGTTGCAAACACTTATTTATTTATAATGCATTACGAATCTTTTATAAATCAAAGAAAGAAAAAATTACACAGTTGCTAAAATATCGCTATTATTTTTATATATATAAAAAATAAAGTTTATTTTACCTTAAGGCTACAAAGCCAATATCAGTATTAACAATATCATCTCTCAAACGAACCGAAAAAGAAACTAAAAGCAAGAAGATGGCGGCGAAAAATTTAACCTCACTTATTTGGACAGAAGGAATTATTGCAAGATATCGATTCTACTATAAAAGCCTGAGGTCTTCTTTAAGAATTGGACCACTATGAGATCTCAAGTTGATAATAAGCAAGCGCCTGATTTGATCCCTTTCAATCCTCGATAACTTTTACTAAAAAAACCTATAATTCATACTAAATTGTTCCTCAAAGCCGTAAAGAGATACCTTATAAGTTAAAATCTGTATACAACAAACACTGTTACATAAATACCTTAAATCTTATTTTTCCTATGATAATATATATGTTTAAAATTTCAGTTTTAAGTATATAATCTTCGTTATCTTCAAGGCTCTTTGATTAGTTGGTAAGTATAGCTTTAGTTCATCGGGGATTTGTAAGATTTTTTGGATGTTTTTTTATAAGGCAAGTAAAGCACTATCTTGCACCAGAACCGTATCTGGCTGTTGGATATAATAAATTATTTAAGACTTTATTTACTGAATGTTTAAAAAAAGTTAAAAAACAGATGTAATTTAAAAAAAATAATTGTAAAGACTGCAATAAAATTAACATTGGAGAAACCATGCAAAGATTGGAAAATAGAATAAAACAACATAATCATGACATGCAATCTAAAAATGGGAAAACTGCTCTCGCCATTCACACTACCAATTTTATAATCACTAACCAGACAAAGAAAATATTAAAATAATAGATATAGAAAAGAATGAAACAAAACTAAAATATCTTGAACCTGCGTATATTGCAATGTAGAAAACGCTGTAACTCACAAAACTGGTTCAAAAGATTTGAACAAAAATTATTAAGATATTTTGGTCATATGGACACCTTCCTGGGGCCCGCTTAATTCTAAAGGTCCTTTGCGTCGGACCGCTGCGGTCGACCGTATTCGAGTTATGCGGAAAAAACTGTTTTTTGGGGGAAAAAACCGTTTTTTCCGTATAACTCGATATAATGTTTATTATATGAAAGTAATTTGTATAAAATATTAATATTAATTATTTAATAACCAGTTATTTAACCAAATATTAGTTATTTACGAAGTTATTTTACGAAGTTTTAACTCTTAACCCGAATCACACAAGCAGAAGACTACATAAGAAGAGGGACAAAATTTAGCGAAACAACAAAAAACGAAACAAGTACGAAAAAGAATCACTTTATACGCATCTAATCAGATATTCAATGTTTATAATTCGTATCAATCATAGATAAAATTTACTAAGCCAATTGCCGAGTAGGTAGGTCTTTTTTCTTTATTTTTCTAATTCCGCCTCAACGAAATGTTTTATTTTTGCTGTTCCTCACTTTTTTGTTGAAATTTGTATGTTCTTCAAAACTTCAGTGAATGAAAGAGAGTGACTATTACAAAAATTATCTGAATGATGGCGATGAAACGCCTCGCACGCATTTGTTGTCCTTACTGAGCCAATTGTTTCTGAAGCCCACATTGAGGGAGGAAATAAACATAAAAAAAGTCATCATATATATATGTCATTTTTAAGGAGATACTCGGCAAACTCAAACACTCGTTTGTCAACTGGCAAATTTGGTAGTATGTATGTCTAAAATAAAACACGGATAATGATCCGTAGAAACATAAACACCTGCGCGCAACTGGTGTATTAAGAAAAAATGAACGACCCGCAACAAGAATATATTTCAGAGGCCACCAATGTGGCTTCTGAAATTTAAGAAGCAGCATTGGACGTGGTCAGCATTGGGTGGGTCACCGTTCTGAGCTAACTGATTTATTATTATTCTTCAAAAAATCCTTATTTTTAATACATATATTTGAAGTTTAGCGGTATTTTGACAGATGTAAACAAACTTTGACGTCATCAAAATTATCACACTAATAAATAATTATATTCGCTTATAACTTTTAAACTAATTAATGGAATTCCACGAGTTTTTTTTATATTTGTTCCTTAATTGTTTCCGGTTCCAACGATATGCTATATGTCAAAAACCTATTTATACTTTCGGTATTATTAACCGTCAAAGTTTAAAAAATCTAAAATTGATAACTTCAAAATGGCCAATATCAAAATGGAATTTTGAAAGGACCATTGTCGATTTATTACGATTTTTTTTAACTTTTTGCTGACTCAACAAACTGGGTTCAAGGTTGCGGAAAAATTTGATTTTTCCGTCGGCACCACTAAATGTAAGGACTGATTTTTCTGCCAAGTTTCAACTCTCTAGGTTAAATACCTTGGGCGCTACGATGACACACACACATACATACATACAGACGTCATGCTGAAAACCACTCAGGAGGTCTTAAAAACACCCAAAACGGATAATTCCGTTGAAATCTCGAAAAAAAAAAATGTTTTGGTGAAAATAGTACTTTTCCTACTATAGGTAGTGAGGAAAAGTAAAAAATTATACGAGCGCAACTGGTATATTTTAAAAAAATGAAATGCGCGCAACTGGTATATTGTTTTTTTTTTTACTTTCTTGTGACAGCGCGTAACTGGTAAACTCCCAAAACTTTACATTTTTAAAAAAGCTTTACTTCTTAGCTCTTGTATAAACTATGAAACCAATTCATTCGTAATGCGTGAAACAAAACTCGTTCATAAGTTTCAAGAAGCGGAAATGAATTATTTCGAAGGTTTCTAAGAGACTCTCTAACATCAACCAGACCCTTTTGGGGTTGACTAGACGGGATAATAAGGGCACAAAGGGTCAATTGCCCATCCGGTGGCTTGAAACCATCCCTCGTTTCAGACCACAAACCCACCCCGTGTTTTTACAAATCAAATCTTGATAATAAGGGATTTGTTACGGCTACCAAGTTGAAAATGGATTCCAGAATCTTGTCGCCGAGTCAAATGGATTTAGATGAGTTAATGCATTCCATTAAGACCATCTCTCGGGTGGGTCTTCTCGTCTTGAAAGGAACCGCCGACTGCCGGACTGCCGAGACTAGCCATCTCAAACCGCTTTCAGAACCGAAAAAACTAATTTTACTAAAGGTCTCTTAAGCTTCCGACTCTCTGATTTCGATCTTGATAAAAAAAACCATTTCTGAGTTAATTCAGGTAGCATTCAGCTTGTGCGTAGATATCTTACAAACACATTCTTCAAAGAATCATTTAGATTTATAATCATATATATATATATATATATATATATATATATATATATATATATATATATATATATATATATATATATATATATATATATATATATATATATATATATATATATATATATATATATATATATATATATATATATATATATATATATATATATATATATATATATATATATATATATATATATATATATATATACATATTTTAAGATCTAAAATATTAATAATATATTATGTAAATATTGTGTAAGCACGTTGTACCGAAAAAATTACAAAACGATGGATGACTACTTGCTTCTTAACAGTCAACTTTATTCAAAAAATGTACAGCATATTATAGGATAATAGTTTTAAATAATATAATAATTCATTGGAATTAAAATTAGAGATCCAACTCCGACTTATTATTTATCCTTATTTTTATTGTTTGATTTTTTTTTTTTTATCAATCTTTTGTGTCAACATATTTTTTTCCCTTCTGCTTCACTCTAAAGCCTGATTTACATTGGTTGAGTGTGCTAGCTTACTTCTCGGCACAAGAAACTGTACAGTAGTGTTTGAACTGTACAGTGATTTTGGAACGACGTTCTTTATGGCACGTTCCAGCGTCTGGAGCCCCGGAGTGAAAAAAAAACGATCGTCACAAATCCAACCGTCACGAAATCGACCGATGAGAGTAAATGATGACCGATTTAGTTGAAATATGGTACACATGTTCATTTTACCAATGGCCAGGACAAGTTCTTTGGACAACGCTATACGCCCAGACACTCAGGTAACACACGCAGCACTCGGGTAAATGCAAGCTTTAAATGTAAAATTGGAATTTTAGGACAGGACAAAATTCTAACATCATCTATTCAATGAGACAAACAACCTTTTTTAAATATTTTTTTCTTATTAAAACCAACACCGACACCGTTATGAATTAATAAAGATCGCTAAAACTATTAAAGCGAACCTAAACGTTTAAAATTGAAAAAACAAAGCTTATACCGATTCTTACGTTTTAACGTAACGAGTTTAATAAAACTTTATTGAAGCGAGCGTAAGCGAGCTTCTTACATTCAACAAAATATGCATCTTGTCTGTCTGTCTGTCTGTCTGTCTGTCTGTCTGTCTGTCTGTCTGTCTGTGTGTAACGTTTACGTGTCCGACGATAACTTGAGTAAAAGTTGACCGATTTAGTTGAAATTTGGTATACATCTTTCTTTTACTAATACTTAGGCTAAGTTCGTTGGACAGCGTGATCCGTCCAAGAGTTCGCGCGCCATGCTCGCGTAAACGTGAGCTTCAAATTTAAAATTGGAATTTCAGGACGGGAAAAAATTCTATCATCACCTATTAGATGAGACGAACATTTTTTTCAAATAACATTTTTTAGTAAAACCAACAGCGACACCGCTATGAATGAATAAAGATCGCTAAAACTATTAAAGCGGACCTAATAGATGTTAATGATCGCGGTTTATAATAGAGAAAACAACCTTTTTACCGATATCTTACGTTCTAACGTAACGATTTTAATAAAACTTCATATACACCATCTAATGCACAATTGAAACAAGCATGCAGAATTTCAATTTGATACATGCAGTAGTTGTGTTGTAGCAAAGAGATACATTTTATAATAATTGAAAAGGAGATGGTGCGGTGAGAGGAATAGTAAGAATGCAGGGTGGTTGCATTCTTACTATTCCTGCGGTTCCCCTACTACTAGCCGCTGTACTACTACTATACCCATTATCTATCAACTCATCATGATTCATGATTATCTATTTTTTCAATATTCAATACATATTTATTACTTTACACTCTCTTGAATGATAGAGCCACGCGATGCCTAGTATACACATCGTCTAAAGTACAATTGAAACAGGCATGTAAAATTTAACCTGATACAAGTAGAAGTTTTTGTGTAGTGAAGTAATAAATTATATAATATTTTAAATGTAGTAGGCCGGGGAGTGACAAGAGTGAAGTCGTTCACATGTACTTAAGAGGGTAGCCTTGGTAAAGTAGGGTCATCATAGTGTAGGTGAATACGTTTTTAGTTATAAACATCTCATGATCTTACTATGAATGCAGACTATTATAATAGTTCCGTTAAAATATATTTATGGAAATGTGCAGATGTGTTGTTAGAGGCAATAAATAGCTCTGGAAAATGGGTTGGGACCACAGAGTCATGCGAAGATAGGAAGAAGAAATTCTCGCAAAGCGTTTACTCTGCTGCTTACCAAATTATCCCAGTCAACCCTAGACAATTTTAAATGAATTTATTTTATGGCACCACTGATCAAGAAATGTGTCACACTTAAGAGAGATGATCTACCATAAAGTTTAACCAAAAAAAGTTTCAAATTTCTTCTCTAAGCTCTCGCCGGGCTAGTAGATACTAGACCAACCTCATGTCCCCTCTTATCATTAACTACCTCCTCTCTGTATTCATTGGCGAGATTGTTTAGAATTCAAATAAAAATGTAATAACCTAAGTAAGTTTACCGATGCTACAATCTCAAACACGTGTGAACGACTTTAGAGGCACTCAACTAAAAAGCAGCCCCACTATTTTACTCTACCGTCCCTTGTGCTGAAAAGTAAGCTAGCACACTCGACCCTTAACTCTACAAAGTGTAAACTAGGGTCTTTACTCTACCATTTTCTATAAGCATAGTTTACATTAGGCTAGTAGCTTGGTAGATACTTTCCTAGCTCTACCAATGAAAGCTAGGCTTAAGAGTTAACTATTATGTGGTGAGGGTTTCACATTTGATGTAGCCTAGTTATTGATCTTTGATTCAATTGATCTTTGATTCCTGGATGAGGATCAGAATGGCTTTTATACTTAACTTCTTTAAACGCTCTTAAGTAACGTATCGATCTCGATTAAAAGAAAATTAAATTGCACGCAATTTCCTGCAGACAATTCTAAGTGTACAAGAACAATTAAGATGCTAGAGTAGATATTTTAAAGAATAAGAATGAGCAGATTTCTTTTTTAACATAACTTACAGTTTTGAAGTAGAACTTGTTTAGGCACGGTAGAGTTAATTGACTTGGATGAAACAAAATCATGTAACGAAGTTTGTGTTTCGAGACTCGTCTAAGTGAGAAATTTTTTACAGGTAAATCAACTGCCCACTTAAGCCAGAAGTTGATTTACTTTTAAAACTCTTTCACTTGTACGAGTCTCGATCCACCGACCTCTGATTTTGCAGGCATGAGTGCTAACCATTGCACCACGGAGGTAGATTATTTTTCAATAAACAGAATTGTTATATAAGAGTAATATTATATACATTGTAATAATATAATATATGCAAATGTTGTTTTCATGTTTGTTCTTCATTATTCGCTAAAATATAAATGAAAATATTTAATTTTTCAATTAAATTCCACTTACCTAATAGTCCAGGAGATAGCGTGCAAAAGAGTGTCTGACTAACATCTAGCTAGAATTTTGTATACAAGTCAATTTTAGTGCCTTTTAAGAATATGTGGTCGGCTAAGTTCGTCTGCGGGACATAGCTTGGCAATAGGCGTTTGAAAAAAAAAAAAAAAACCGGTGGAGAGCGGCCATGTCTCACCAATTATGGTGGACAATATGATTTTCATGATCCTGAGCACAGAATTAGTAAGTAGACCAAAAATCAAGTCGATGTTATTTTCACACTTGATAGGTTAGTTATTAAAATATTACTAAAAATCAACGTGGTCACCTGTCTAGGAACAAACTAACATCAACTTGATTTTCGGTCTACTAACTAATTCTGTACTCAGTATCATGAAAATCACATTGTCCACCATAATTGGTGAGACATGGCCGCTCTCCACCGATTTGTTTACTTCAAACGCCTATTGCCAAGCTATGTCCCGCAGACGAACTTAGTCGACCACATATTCTTAAAAGGCGCTAAAAGATTGACTTGTATACAAAATTCTAGCTTGATGTTAGTCAGACACTTTTTTGCACGCTATCTCCACGCCTATAACCATTTCTTAATCCTGAAATAATAAAATGGTCAACAAATGAAAGAAGAGCAATGCATAAAATCAACTGTTTCTAGAACTTAAGTTCCACTTCTAATGCGTGAGAATCTCACACTTATGTTAGACCACTCTTATGAAAGCAGGAATGCACAAATCTAATTAAACCTCATTTCAAATTCTAATAAACCCATCTATCACTATTCTAATACATTTTCATGAGCAAATCGAAATGTTTGGAAACAGTATTAAGAGAAACTGATTTCTTTCATAGCTGGAATGCCAGAACTTCGTAATATAGATGTATCGAATCCATTTATATACTTTATCATATAATCACCAAACTATTCATTCACAGACACTAATTTATATATAGATAAAATATTTAATAGTATAATCAATCAAATTCTTACCATTTATTAAGTCGAACCGAAATCATTTACATTCGACAATTGAGTTTCTAAAAGATAGTGTTCGAAGCTGATTCGATTAGAAGTTTCGGAGAAGATGGTCTTTTGAGATAAACAAATGTAGTTTATTTAAAATATGTTTTTGTTGTTGTTGTTGGTTAGAAAATATACATATTTTGGTGGCAAATATAAATATTACATTAATAAATGTGTAACGTGATCGGGACTATTGATAAAGATGATATAAGCATTTTAAAAAATGTTTTTATTTATTCTTTTGACATTTAAATGTATATAATTGTTAGTGTAGATGACACAATCATTTTTCTTTTTATAGAATGAAGGAGCCACAAACGAAATCTTGGTTCATCAAGGTTAATCCTGCGTTACGAAATCTTGGTTTAGTAATATTAACTCCTAACTTTTTTTTTTTTGTTAAATTATGGATCTGTTGGTCACACTGTTCAGACAAAACAGCATATTGTTCTGGGATTTTCTCGTGCGTGTAGCTAGACGGGTGTAAGTTACAATGAAAAATTATTTCAACCCGTCACATCAAACTTCGAACCATCACCATGAACAACCCTGACTATTGTTTCAGTTTCGAGAGTGAGACGTCAGGAATTACCGCATTGCTTCGAATATAAGACGCACTTCTTTCCCGTTTTGGTATAGCGAAATTCGGGATGCATAACAACCTTTTTTCTACGAAATTCTATTTCAAAAGGACCACTGAGATCTTGTTTCTAATTTTTATTTTTAATTCTCTGAATTTGGCGGGTTATAATTGTCCCCATGAGCCTTCCTGTTTCATCAATCTTCAGGAATTTTAACATGTTCAATTCCTGATGAGATTTTGGGTGAAATGAGTTCCGTTGTACCTATTTATTTCTTTTAGCTTCAAAATTTTATTTTCAAAATCTAACCTTGGTATTTCTCTGCCAGCATAGTCTGTCTAACATCTTAATAAAGAATCAAATGCACCTTACATCTAAATAAAGATTCAATATTCCAACTATATCCATGGTAGACTGTCTAAATTTGACGTCTGAACAAGTTGTTAAAGAGAGAACGGAAGATTTTCCCTATGAAGCAGGGTGCGTCTTATGTTCGGTGCATTAGTGTTTTTCGCAAATATTTAGTTCGTAAATTGGGATGCGTCTTATATTCGATGCAATACGGTCTATTCATTGAAACGGAAGACCTGGAATTCCTCGACTGAAGAAGACACTCAAGTGAAACGAAGAACTATACATTCAAACAAAACTAGGAGGGCACTAAGTATTAAAACTATTGTGAGCTCTTCTCATTTTCGAGTAGAACGTAATAATACCCAAGAACTCATGAATACTCACCTTATATTCCACAATAAAAACAGACTCATTTCTTAATTTTTAACATAAAAATAAATTGTAAGGCAGATGAATATCAAACATACACAAGTTAAGAACCTAAATTTGAATGGAGTCTCTAGAGCTCATTCATCATATTAACAGTTAAGCTTATAGAAACTAGCTTTCAAATTAACAGTATTCAGACAAAAATATCTTATTGAAGAACTGATTTAAAGACACTGAATTATTATCAATAAACATTTTCTTAAAAACAGACTCACGACTGGCATATCCCAGAAGACATTATACAGAAAGTACAAACCAGCTGAAACTAGACAATAATAGACTGCCAATTAGTGTGGCACATAGCTTCCTTGTATCTCGTAATTCATTGGTTTTATGTTTTTACAAGCCATTATGTCTAATTTATTTAATTGCTTCCCTCGTTTTTTTAATACGTCAAAATTGTTTTGATATTGATTCCGAAAGTAACGAACGCTATGTGATCATCCTGAAGAAAGAAAATATTTTAAGTTCCCGATTTCATAAATTCCAAGAGAAGTCCGCGTTTCAAACATCAGGGAACATATTTGAATCCGCGTTTGTCTGCCGGTCTGTCGGTCTGATGATTTATTTAAGATTTTTCGCTAAGATTATAATTGGTACGAAATCGAAACTTTTTTTTTTTTAATTTTTATTTTAAGTTACTTGCAAAAGATTGCTATTAGTAACATATCTATTACAAAGATTAATTAGCGTGCTGTATCGTGAGAGGAGAGGCTACTCAGTGGCAGCACTTATATCAGGTATTGTACATTATTTTACTATTGTAATAAATCTCTTGGGCAACACCTCTTCAGACGACGGGGGAAATCGAAACCAAATATATATTTGTATAGGTACTAAGGACGTCACTTTCATTTAACACTCCAAACATTTTCTGTTATAAAATGTTTTTAACCCCTAATGTTTGAGGGATGATTTTTCAGGGTTGCCATAATTTTCCAGTGTTTGGGTTATTACAGAAAACATAACTGCAAAGCTTTCAAATTTTGCATTGAGATCGGGTGCGTACAGACAGACAAGTGAAGGAATGTATCAGAGATCAGGAGTGTACAGACTGTCAAGTGAAGGAATATTTCGGAGATCAGGTGCGTACAGTGAAGAAATGTGTAAGGGTTCTCGTTTTTGCCTACAGATCCAAAAGAAAGATCTTTAGGTCCAGCAGGTTTGGACGGTATGTACTCCTTTAAATTATAAATCACTACCTCTCTTAAATACTCCTGTTTGTCTATGGCATCAATATTAAGTCAGATATCTCTGACGTAATACTTAATTATGATACCATCTGTGGAGTCTTTGTATAGATAACTTCACTTTGTATAGATAACATCAATAATCAATTAATCTATCTAATTTATTTAATCATCTAACAGAATCCGCAGATTTTAACCAGAAAATGACGCAATTTTAGAGATAAGTTTACATTTCAACTTCACGAATAATTGAACTACGATCAAAATGTAGAAAATTTAAGAAAGAGAAATAGCTTTAAAAAAATCAATCTTTAAAATAAATTTCAAACATGTTACAATTCAATCGAAAAAATTCAACCTTTTCTTAAAAACTTTTCGAGAAATTCCACTTTCAAAGATTGGAATGTCATCGAATGTTTTCCATAAGCGTATTAGATTCAACGATATCCTAAAAACAATTCACCATAAAACGATTTGCTTTTTTTTTTAAAAAGTATCGATCAATGTCTGAAATTATATATCTTATATATATTCCAACACCAAAGAAACAAAAAAAAAAAACAATCAAATCGATTAAGTTTTAAAAAAAGAACCGACTTTGAAAACCTTTAAACGTTTTATATAGATTTTTTTCCCCTCTCATTCTTTTGGATTAAACCACATTTTTTTAAAAGTAAAACTACACAACTTTTTTTAAAAAAAGGAGACTGTGAATTGATGACAATATACTGATCTTTAAAATGAAAAGAAAAGAAGAGTTTAGAGCCAAAAAAAACAACAAATTTATGAACATATTTGAACGATTATAATCGGTTGTTTTCACAAGGTTCCAATTCATTACCTGGTTTCCTGACCTGCTTTCTTATGGGCGTCTATCAATACGGGCAAAGGGGGCTCGAGCCCCCCCCCCCCCCCCCCCCCCCCCTATTGTTTGCCGCTTGTGGAGTAAAAAAATAAAAGCTAAATCATTTACGCGTATCGACGTATTAATTTTAATTATCCTGTGGGCGAGGATTGGACTAATGTTAAGAATTTATAATACGTAATAATAAAGGCCAAGGGCACTGACTTTGTAGAGAATTTTAGATACTCTCCTAAAAAAAATTTATAAAAAATTAATTAAAAAAAAATAAACTAGCTGTTTGCATTTTTAGAGAAGTTATAGACATATTCATAACATACCATAAAAACCTTCAATTTTTGTCAAATATAATATAGTACAATAATTCATACTTCTTTTTTCTTTTTGCTGTCCCCTTTGGTTTAGATTTTAATTTTAATATGCGATGAGGTTTCTAGAGGGGTAAGTTAAAAAAACTGTTTTAGTTTTTTAAAACATCGGTTGATATTTCATCCCTATGTTGGGAAATTCTCAAAACCTTATTTTGATTTCATGCTGTTCCTTTGTTATAAAGATAAAAGTTAAAAATTGAAAACTGGATGAAACTTTACTATTTGTAAAGTAGTCATATTTATAAATATATATGGAACAGTCAAGGGTTGAGTACACGAACTCCTGCAACTGACTCTACGGAGGAAATTCTAAAATCCTCGTATTTGTACTGAGTTAAAAGGCAAGAGTATGTCTAATAGAGTTAAAAATCAAAGTTGAGACGTTTCTTTTTCCAAAAAAAAAATATCAAAGCCCCCGCTGATGAAAAGCCAGCCCCCTTATGAAAAATGAAAAAGTAAGACGGACGCCCATGTGCTTTCTGCCTATTAATTTTTTTTGAACCAGTAAATCTCCTTTTTCTGTTATTAAATATATATTTTTCAGGATACATCCCTTTTTTGAAAATAATATTTAAAAAGAAATGTTTCACCACTCGCCTATAGAATTCAAGTTTCACCCTCCTAAGCTTTTTTCCTTTGTAAATACTTTAGTGCTACTCTTTTTTTCTTTCTTTTCTTAAATGGTTATTTACAGAATTAATTTCAAATTTATTCATTTGATATAGAAAGATTCTATAATATAATAGGCTCTAAAGTAAAACGCAAAGAAAAAGAATTAGATTCATTAATCAAATGGATTGTGAATAGGCCTTTTAATAAAAACTAAGTTTATATTGTCAAGAATTCCAACTGTTATTTTAATCCATTGGTGTGATAAACGAAAGACTATTAATGTTTTAAATATATTTTTAATGAAAGAAACACCCCTCTCTTAAGAATTAGTTTTGAGAAATGTATGATATGACGTCAAATTTATCTTATTTAAATTTTTATTATGAATACATACAATTAATTCTTGTCTTGGGATTAATTATTTTTTTAAAAAAATTAAGAGATCAGTCTATATGTTAATAAGGATGAGAGAGGTCTTACTTTTTCTTACCTAAAGAAAAAGTATAAATGCAACTTAGCTGTGCTGCTCGGAAAATTATCAATTCGTGACGTTTAACCAACATTTTCCGATTGCAATGGAATGTGCACCAATTATAGCTCTTCATAAGACAATCATATCCACTAAATTGTGTTTTGATATTTGCCGACAAAAATTTTAAAATATCGACTTTTGAACTTTGAAAATTTAACTCTATAAATAGCTAACTCTTTCGCCGATTGAGCTGAAATTTGCAACAATTATGCCTTTCTATAAGATAAAGAAGTCCTTTATAGTACAACTTAATATTTGCCGCCATATTGGAATTATTTGGTAAGAAAAAGTTCCAAGACGCCTCACGTACGATTCTTTTCTTACTTGTAGGTGTGAACAATAAAGTATCATTTACTTATAGCTTTAATAAAAAAATCCCGTCATGTAGGTACTTGCCAGCAAGTTACTAAATGGGGTTTTTTGGTCATAAGAATTCATAAGCACATTATTTTTTTTTTTTTTAACAAAAATATGTATAAAAAAAATCACTTTTAAGAAACAAGGTGTGCATGTATTATCCTTTACTATCTTCGGTATGCACATATTTGGTTCTTTTAGGGGTAAAATGGCCGCTATTTTGGAAACAAGATATATTTATGTGAAACAAATTTCAATACCTTTAAAATGATACTTAACTTCGAATTTTTAAATGACAAAAATTTTGGGGTTTCCGAGTTAGGGCCCCCTAAAATTGAGAAAATTTAACTTTTTATACCAACTCTCGGAAATATCATTGGACCACAGAGATGCATATTTTTGACCTATCCTAATGAGGTAGTGCAGGGGGGGGGGGGGGGTACATTTTGGGTTTGTTTTAATTTTTTGGGGGATAAAATGGCCGCCATTTTAGAAACGCGATATATATATTTGAAATCTACATTTCAATACCTTTAAAATTATACCAAACTTGAAAATTACAAAAAATATAAATTTGCGATCTATTCGCAATTGATCGCAGAAATTTGGAGTGATTAAGTCCGCAATAGTTTTTATGTTTTTGGGCAAAAAAGTTTAACTTGTATACCAAATTTCAAGTATATAATAGCTTCAGTAGGTCGGGAGATATACTCCAATATGAGACGGACGGACGGACGAACTACCAAAAGCATTAGAGTTTCTATAGGGACGACCTCGAAACCCTAACAATAAACTAGTTACTTGTAGTTATTAGCAATAAAGTATTATTTACTTATTGTTTTAATAAAACTAAAAACTAGTTAGTTACAGTTGTTATCAAAAAAGACATATGTAGCTTATATCAAGAACACACGAGTTGCCTTCTCTTTCTCCCTAAAAGTCTTTGCCACTCATAGCTTACTTTTAAGGCTTTCCAAGGTAAAGTTTACTCCTTTTTGTTATAAAATATTCCCTGTTTTCAAATAAATGTTATTAAATCCTAAACTCATCTCTTTGAGGCGCTATTGGGAGATGAATTATGTGATCCCACAATCTTTTAATATGTTTGCGGTTTCAGAGAGGTAAAGATTACCAAGGTTTATAGGGTTATATGAACTTACTAATCAGGTATAAAACTCCTAATTCTATTTTTTTTTTTTTTTTTTTTTTTTTTTTAAACGAAAGGGTATATTTAATATTTCATAACATACCAATTATAGCCACACCAGTTAGTCATTATTAGATTACTGAACATTCCAAAATCTGTTCTCATCTGAAGTCCAAATTGCATTTACCTTTTTGATGACGATCTACTATATGCTAGACATGGGAGCGTCCATAGAGGGCATCTTAAAATAAACACGTTGTGTCTCTCCATATAAAATTGAAATGAAATTAATGACAAAGAAGATTTCATCCTTTAAAAGGACACTATTATTGCTTATTGAGGAAGAAAAAGAGTCATAGTCGAGGAGATAGCGTGCAAAAGAGTGTCTGACTAACATCAAGCTAGAATTTTGTATACAAGTCAATCTTTTGGTGCATTTTAAGAATATGTGGTCGGCTAAGTTTGTCTGCGGGACATAGCTTGGCAATAGGCATTTGAAAAAAACAAACCGGTGGAGAGCGGCCATGTCCCCTCCAATTATGGTGGACAATGTCATTTTCATGATCCTGAGTACAAAATTAGTTAGTTGTACAAAAATCGAATTGACGTTACTTTGTCACTTTTTTTTTTATTTAAAAAAAAATTACGTGGAGAGAAAATTTGTGTTATTCCACTATCTACTATGATTCGATGACTATAGATACCGCCAATCGGTATGGGTAGAAAAACTTCCATTATTCTCTCAGTCCACTAAAATCAGATTTAAAAATCAATTCTAGCCAGTGTTCATTTCATTTCCACATAGGTAAGGTGTATCTAATGATTGTATAATTGAACTGGAAGGTTCAATTGTCCAACTGTAATTACTTTTGATCTAAAGGTAAGAAATATATAATTTTTTTTTTTTTATTTAATCTAACACCCCCATTTTTTTTTTAAATTAAAACACCTTTTTATATTTTAACATTAGAATCATATTTATATTAATTTATAAAAGAGAATAAAAAAAAAAAACTAAAATTAAAATACAATGTACGAAGTAATATGTTATAAGTCTCATTCTTAATATTTTGAAAGGAGTTTAAGTCGAAGGGAGAAGCAGTTAAGAAGAAATTTTACGATACAGAAAGAAGATTTAGTTCTTTTAAAAACCAGATTTTCAAGTAATCTCAAGTCCTTAGCACGTGCACCCTAAGTTGAATCTCTTCAAAACTTAAGTTCGTCATCTGGTATATTAATTATATTAAATTATACCCTTACACCTGTTTTCGAACAATCCTCTTACACCCTATGTTAATATAAACCCCCCATTAACTTAAATCTATTCATTAAATTATTTGCTTTTTCTCTTATAAACATGTATATTAATAATTTTCTTTTTCCTTTTTCGTATAATTAATTATAATCGATAAAAATGTTATAAAATTAAATATTGAAAAATATTTATTGGTTGATTTTTAATTTATAGATTAATCACTTTATTTTAGAAGATTAAGTTATTTTTTCTTTAAACTGTAATTTTAAAATTGAAAGGTGTTAAGTTTATAGCTTTCTTTTTAAGTATCTAATCAAAGATTGTTTGATATGTTTATATTAACTATTGCTTCCGAGCTTACCGAAGGTAACGGAAGTATTGTGTTCACTTTTGAGAACGAAAAACTTTTATGCCTCCGATTTTAAAAATTCCAAGACAGAAATCCGTTTCAGACATCAGGGAACATTTTTGGTCTCGTGTCTGTCTGTCTGTCTGTCTGTCTGTCTGTCGGTCTGTGTGTCCGCGAAATATGAAACGTGCGACGATAACTTGAGTAAATGTCAACCGATTTTGATGAAATTTGGTAGACATGTTCATTTTACCAATCCCCAGGACGAGTTCGTTGGACAACGTTATCCGTCCAAGCGTTCACGAGCAACGCTCGCGTAAACGTGAACTTCAAATTTAAAATTGGAATTTTAGGTTGGGGAAAAAATCTAACTTTATCTATTCAATGAGACAAACATTTTTTTCAAATACAATTTTTCAGTAAAACCAACAGCGACACCTCTATGAAGTGTTAAAGATCGCTAAAACTATTAATAGTTTTTACACAATAAACATTATAACAATAAAGTACATGATAGGATGCGAGGAAGCTATGTGCCACACTAATTGGCAGTCTATTTTTCATTTTTTGTTTGTTTGCGTAAGAAGGTGAAACACTGTGGGCAAGAAGCGAGTAAAAACAAGATAGTTATGCTATTTGTTTTTATTTGGTTTATCTTTATGCACCTAGGGAGTAAAGTAAGCCATTATTCCCTGAGAGAACAAGTTGGTCCCAAAATCCCGAGGCGAAGCCGAGGGAATTAGACTTTAATTCCCGAGGCACAGCCGAGGGCAGAATAACGTTTATTAGCTCCCGAGACGCAGCCCAGGTACCTTTTGTGTTCCCTGAACTCAAAAAGTAGGGAGGAAAAGTAAAAGTAGGGAGAAAATGTAAAAGTAGGGAGAAAAAGAAGGATTGCCAAATTAATAATTTTATAAATAGTAGAGATTGAATGGCTAAAGTAGTGAAGTTGTATAAATCAGGTTAGCGACACTGCTTTTTCGACCTATTTGTAATTTGCGCTTATCATTGTTTAAACTTGCATCTAAATAACCTTCTATTTGAGTTTAATTGCAATTCTTATTTGTTTTTAATATTGAATTTCTTATATCTGCTATTAAAAGTGCTAGAGGTCGACCAAGAAGTCATGGAAATGAGAGGAGTGCGCTAGTGTCGACATGTACAGTCAGTTTTTGATATACTTGACCACGGTCAAAAAACACAGTGCTGTTCTTCTGTTATTAATAATTTTATTTTTGATAACTTCTATATTTTTTGCAACAGGTAACACTGTACCTGATAAGAAATCACTAATAATATACGATAATATCTTTATATTATTATTTATTGATTATTCATAATAATATTCTTTAAATCTAAATCGATATTCTTTTTCCTTAATCTATTTTTTTCTTCCTCTTTATTTCTGAGTTTGATTTGGATTTAGAACAGTTGTGACAATAGTTCGTGTTGTATAAAAACAAAAAAAAAAAAACAGGAAACCTAACAGATTGGAAACCTTCCTGTTGTTATTGGTGAGATTTGACATAACTGGGCATGTCATACAAACTAGGAATGGTTATTGTCTTAGCACCCGACTGTACTGACTTCGGCACTACTCGGAAGTTCCGATTTTAAACGAAGACTTCTTGGTCGACCTCTAACAATTATTGCAATTTATTAAAATAATGAATAAAAACTGTGCAATAGATGAAGATGCGTTTGTTAATGATGTTGAAGAACTGTTTCAAAATACTCCATCCGATATATTGGCTGAAGCAAATAAAGTGAAAGCAAATTTTTTTACCGAAAATATATATGATAAAGCTTACGACAGTTTTAAGAAATGATAATGGCGCTTGGAAAATAATGCGGCTTAAATACCTTAAACTTTTATTAACATGTGCGTCGTTTCATTGTTAATAAATGTATATTTTAATTTATGTATTTGTTATTAATTTAATACATATATAATAATGCTATTTTTATAGAAGTACAGTAAAGCCGATTTGTTTATTATCAATATAACGTATGCATGTTTATGTATTTTTCTCCCTACTGGAGGTAAATTATTTATTTAAGCTCGAAGTAATGAATGGTAATTTTAACAATAATGTGAGATTTGGTTGACAATTGTCTCATCCTGTTATTTTTATTCTGTTTCCAGAAGCAAGAAACACTTCCAAGTAAGTAGTCGGAGGGAGCAAAGGTAGGTGTGGTCCAGATTTGAAAACATTTTCGCCTGGCCTAAATATTACAACAGCTTTTGACTCCTACTCCTTTTCAAGTTTTAACTCTAATTACCTCGTTTACTAGGTTAAACAAATGTTTTACTTTTGTTAAGTACTCTGCGCAGTTTGTTGACAAAAAAATCTGAGGTATTTGAATTCAGTTATCTATGTAGAAGGTGTATACAGGAGCAGCAGTTCCTTGTTAAAATTGTAACTCTTAAATTCTTGTCAAAAGCTGTAAATATCAAAAGGGGTAAATATCAAAAGGGGTAAATATCAAAAGGGGTCATGTTTACAACCGTAATAGATAACATCGCATCCTCCATAGCACAATGAAGTTACTCTTCAACCAGAAAACCTTTTGGTCCTCCTTGACTCAACAAGGTGGAATTAGAATAAGTATGTTTAGATTTAGACCATACTTTATCAGGTTAATATAATATATGTATCCCGTAGTGTTACGAGTGGAATTTTGTGAAGTGCGGCCCACTCTGCCAGGGCAGGATCTACCTCCGTGACTGAGGACCCGGTAGACGGCTCAGATAGAGGGTGAGGTGTGCCAGGGGTCAACCCCGATTCCTCCGTCGACCCCTTCGAGGGATGAGACCCCGCCACTCAGCCGTCATCACCTCTCAGCTGGACACCGCCATTACACTGCGCATCCTCCGCCAGCTACTACAGGTTTTGAGGCCAACGTTTTATATACAGGGGATCCCCGTTGTAGGGTGATTGATTATAATATTATTAGTTTTAGTTGAACATTTCACTCATTTATTTATTTACTCTATTTATTGTCTCGTCCCTAGATATTCCCACTAACCCGTTAACAACCCCTTCAGCTCATGAAGTAACCTTAACCCGCTAACCCTTACCTGTATTTATGTATTATCTAGTATTAAGAATTCTGTTATACCACCGATTTATAAGCAGCGCTGCAGGTATAACTGCCCATATTATATTATATATGTCGATCAATTAATTTATATTACAGTTATTTTGTTACTTAATTGTTCAGATGTTTGTTATTCTTTTATTTTTAACCAGGACCCCTTGTCCCTATATCATTAGTATTTTCACCCACCCCTAGCAGCCGACTGAGCAGGGCAAAACCTTAAATCGTAACAGTAGTTAATGGTAATTATAATTTGATTTAAAGTTAATATAATACCAATAACGTTATAACATCAGCTATAAAATCTCATATCTGAAAACCAAAATCAAACTAATGCCTCGTTTACATTCAACCACTACCACTACTCTTCATACTGCTGTATTTACTCCTCAAATTACTTCTGTGGTAGCATCAATGGCAGGGAGTGTAATTAGCAACATTAATTCAGGTTAAATATAATTATTCGTTATAAACTTAACAAAACCTTCAAATCTCGTTAACAAATTAATAGAAAGTTTAATAATTTAATACATTTTTTTTTAAATTTAAATCTGGTTATTATACTAAATATTAAAATTACGTGTAAATATTAATAGTTACGTGAAATGTATGCTTGTAATGATTACATACGATTAGCGATATTGTTAAGATTTGATCTTCAATTAATCTTACATAGAAGACTAATCTGCTGTTGCCTGTATCAGAAGTCATTTCTATGAAGTTGCTCAGGGTGAACCCAGGGATTCTTTTAATTCCCCTTTTATTTCTAATATAAGACTAAAAGAATGTTTATAATTGTTTAATACTCGTAAATTACCTGTTCCAAAATCTATTAATCAATTATTTTTATTATACATTTCAGAAAAAAAATAATATTAATAAAATGGAACACCTGTTTGTATACATAAACAGAAATTAGGACTACCTGTCTTTCCATAAAAAGTGGGTTAGCATAAAATAATAATATAACACAATGTGGGTTTGTTTTTACACCTTTTTAATCAATGGAAAGGTAAATTAAATAATAAAAAATCAAAGGTGTTAGGACACGGTTCCTTTTTTCGTTGAATAAACTAATTACAATAATAATTGAAAAAGTTTCACTAATAAATGTATGAGGTAATACAAAAAAAAAAAATTATTTGACAGAATTCTTTAAGAATTACTTTAATACAGGTGGAACATCTTTAAAACAATATTTTGATAAACGCACACACACATACATATATTATTGCAATCACGAGAATGTGTGGAAGTGAACATTTATATATATATATATATATATATATATATATATATATATATATATATATATATATATATATATATATATATAAACGATTACGTCTTTAGTTTCTACCAATATCAAGTATTGATAAATTTAAATTTTTACATCTGACAAAAGGGGAATCAACTAAATTTAGAATAGCTTATAAAACATATTTGGTATGTTTTATAGGGCTATCAATTGTTCCAAATCAAATTTTAAAACAGTTAACAGTAAGTTATGCGACCTCAAAAAAATGATGTGCCAAATTTAACGAATTTTTAATTTATTTTTGGTTGTGCTATAAATTTTAAACTAATTAAAGAGTATATTACTTTTTTTATTAGTATGTGCTTTTTTTTTTTTTATTTTGTTGGGTTATTAGAATCAATTTTTGTCTTATGTATGCATTCTAACTTATTTGATATTGATAATCCATTTTTACAATTTATGGATTTTTTTTATTATCTTATGTTAATTTTTAATGGGTAAAAAAAACTGTGAATTGTAAACTCGTTAAATCTTTAGTCCCTATTAATAAAGTTGGGTTTAGATTAAAAAAAGAAAACACTTTTAAAAAAGGCCTCAGGTTACAATTTCTATTTAGTATAAGTCTTCGTGGAGCAATTGGGTTGACAGATATTGTCGAAATTGAGGAGTGGCCTTTTAAATAATATATATATATATATATATATATATATATATATATATATATATATATATATATATATATATATATATATATATATATATATGTCTAATAAATAAATAAAGTTAAATTAGTTTAATCTTGTGTTACAATGAATATGAATAATGAATTATTCATTTTATCTTTATTTTTAATAATACGAGTTAGTTAATTTACTGCAGTTTTTATTTTGTTATTTAACTTATTTGTTTGATTAACTTATTCTCAAATCAAAATCTCTAAGCTAGACAATAGAAATTTCAACTTTATTTTTGATCACCCCTAAATCGACATCTGGCAATATTTATTTACAGAATTGCAGTTACAGGCAAAGAGTAATATGAACTAATATTAGTAAATTTTGTAAATATACAGTAAAAGAACGACCGAAAACATTCCATTAGCCAATTCTTGACCCTTTGTTTTTTTTAAAAAAAAGAATTGATTCGCAATAGTTAGAGTATTGTATTGTTCGTGATAGTTTGAAATTGTCTAGTGTAATAGGTAAATAATAAAATAAAATCTATCTTAATTGTTCTTAACCCATTCAATGCGTAATCCAATTCATGAACCTACCTTAGTTACTGAATATATCTAAACGATTTTAAAAGTTAATTTAAAAATAAAAAAAATAAAATAAAAAGTTTGGATCCACTGTGGATACAAACGTCAGCGTGCCTGACGGAGCCTTGCAAGATGGTTCTACTCGAGGCACGGAGAATAGAGCTACAGAGGGCTGAAAGAGAGGGCTTGGATCCACTGTGGATCCACCCGCCAGGCGCGTTAGCACGGCATGGATCCACCCGCATTGAATGGGTAAAAAGATGTATCGTATTTACTGTTATTTTACTACGTTTTTAGGGTCCGTAGGCAAAACCAAGGACCCTTATATTTTCCTGCGTTTTAAGTTTGTATGTGTTTTGAGAATATCAGACCCATAGGATAGTTCAAAGTAAGCTTTTTAACATTTTAAAAAACACCATCAATAGGGTACTACTTAAACTATACAGGGTTGCCTACGGACCCTCGCTGTGTGCTGACTAGCACACACTTGACCTGTTTATTTACCCTAGGGTGTGACCTGTACACTGTACATTTTCAAGTAAAAAATAATTCACAAATATAAACCATAAGATAAATTCTAGAATGAAAAAATCTAAAACGTAAAAGGATTACACTTACGACTTATCTACTTTATCATTGGCTTTTGTAAAAAAATAAATTTATAATTTCAAGCTTAAAGTACTAACAAATATACAATCCAGATTATACCTTAAACTAACTAATCATTTTTTAATTAGTTTTTTGGGGAGCTGTTTCTTTCTGTAGGATAATTAATGACGCAAGCGACCTAAATACCGTAATTAACAAAAAGACATTAGCTAAATCTGTAAAAACATTAGATAATTACGTAACTTAAGTTATGTTGTGATTGACTTTCATTACAGCGTATACTTTACTCAATAGCATAATGAAAAAACATGTATTTATAAACAAGTTTTAATGATTTTTAGGGTCCGTAGGCAAAACCAAGGACCCTTATATTTTCCTGCGTGTATCTGTCCGTCCGTCCGGTCGCCTGCTCTCACGGCTACACCTTTCGTCCGATCACTTTGAAATGTGGCATGTATGTGTCTTGTACCTACCCACATATTTTAAAAATATAGCGACTTAAAAAAAAATGAAAATTAGGGTAAAAAAACTTAAGGATTAACATTTTTTAATTTTTTTTCGACACCGCGAGGGGTATCATATGGAAGGGTACGTCGAGCTGATTACAAAAATATAATTATTTGGTTATAACTTTTGATAGGGCGAGCGTAGATAAGTTTGAAATGGGTGTGAAACGTGTCCCCCCCTCTATCTCGCTTATGTGAAGTGCAAAAAATCTGAAAAAATTCCTGAACATTCTTCGACCAAAAGTAAAGATACCACTTTTTTGAAATTTCGAAAAAAATATTATTTTATAACTATGGTCTTTTCGATGTACTTATACGGTTGTAGTCCTGTTCAGTGGCAAAAAATACTTTATCAGAAGTTTGTTTATGTGTTTTGAGAATATCAGACCCATAGGATAGTTCAAAGTAAGCTTTTTAACATTTTAAAAAACACCATCAATAGGGTACTACTTGAACAATACAGGGTTGCCTACGGACCCTCGCTGTGTGCTAACTAGCACACACTTGACCTGTTTATTTACCCTAGGGTGTGACCTGTACACTGTACATTTGTATGTATATAGTATTTGGTTAAAATGGAAGAAATGAACCGACAATAATTTAATAGATACACAATCAACATTCCTCATGCTACTCTTTCCTTATTATTAATCTAAAAATAGGGAACCAGTAGCGTTTGTAGAACACTTCTTGAAGAGTTATCGCGTAAAATTGTTTATCTACGATTGATACGAAATATAAACATTATATCTCTGTTTAGATGCGTAGAAAGTGATTATTTACGTACTTGTATTCATTGCGCATGCGTGTCTCATAGTTCTGAAGAATTCCTCTTCTTTACCACGCTAGCGCGGTAAAGAAGAGGAATTCTTCAGCTTTACGCACGATTAGCGAGTTTGTTTACATTTAACAAAACTAATTTGGGTACTCTTATAGAAAAGGGCCCCCCTTTTTGTTTTGTATACAGAAGAGTTTATAATCCCTTAGTCTAACTACCTATTAAGACAAAGGGATATTCAGTCCAATATGCTTTGGGACAAAGGAATATCAGACTTATGCATAAAAAAAAGTGTGTATTCGGTTGTCAGAAGGTGAATTAGATTAAAAAAAAGTGGGGGGCCCTTTTCTATAAAAGTGCCACTAATTTGCTATTCTTTTATCAAAGTAACTGTTTATATCGAGTTTTTTTTGTGAAAAACAATGAATGAATCAAGTGGCTTTGACGAAAATGTAGAGAATAATACTCCTCCAGAAATAATTAATTCGGGAAAAAATACAACTCAAGATTAATGCCATGTTTATCAAGAGAAGAGATACGAACTTACATACAGCAAGTTTATTTTTTTCTTGATTTATTATTTAAATCTAACAATCGTAGATAAAGTACGGTACGCAACTCGTGCGAAACGGCATTTTGCATTGCTTATGTGGTTTTACTGCCCTCGCTGTCGCTCGGGTGCAAACTCCACACTCGCATGCAAAATGCTACTTTCCGCACTCGACGCGTAATGTACTATTATCTACGATTGATACGAAATATAAACATTATATCTCTGTTTAGATGCGTAGAAAGTGATTATTTACGCACTTGTATTCATTGCGCATGCGCGTCTCATAGTTCTGAAGAATTCCTCTTCTTTACCACGCTAGCGCGGTAAAGAAGAGGAATTCTTCAGCTTTACGCACGATTAGCGAGTTTGTTTACATTTAGCAAAACTAATTTGCTGTTCTTTTATTAAAGTAACTGTTTTTATCGAGTTTTTAGTGAAAAACAATAAATGAATCAAGTGGCTTTGACGAAAATGTAGAGAATAATAATACCCCTTCAGAAATAATTAATTCGGGAAAAAATACAACTCAAGTAGTGTATTTTTTCTATGTATTCTCAACATAGTAAAGTGGCCGGATAACCCCCGTCCTGTAATAACCCTGGCAGTTGATCGGGACCCAAAAGAAAAAAAAAAGAAAAAAAATTCCAACTCAAGATTAATGCCATCTTTATCAAGAGAAGAGATACGAACTTACATACATTGCTCGTGTGGTTTTACCGCTGGCTTACTCGCTGTCGCTCGGGTGCAAACTCCACACTCGCATGCAAAATGCTACTTTCCACAATCGACGCGTAATGTACTATTATTAATCGATTATCAAATTATTTGCTTCTAAGCTTCGTTAGTGATTAGTTATCGTGTATTCTTATCACTTCGGTTATTGTTAGCTTGTTGGCTTTATTAGATTACTTAATATCTTTTTGATTTCAACCTTACCGAGGGTAACGGAAGTTACGTGATCGTGATCGTCCTGAAGAACGAAAATATTTTGTCTCCGATTTCAAACATTCCAAGGCAGAAATCTTTTTCAAACATAAGGGAACATTTTTGGTTCTGTGTCTGTCTGTTGCTCAATTTTTGCAAACCAACATATTTTAAAAAAAAAATTAAAAAAAAGAAATTTGTATGGCAGGTCATAATTAGCTCATTGTTAGTCCCATATAAGTTTCAACCTTCTGCGCCCATTTGTTTCTCTTCCACATCTATATCATAAAAGTACTCATATGGTTTTTATGAATTTTGGATTGTTTATCGAAAGTAACCCCCAGATAGCCCAAGATTAATTTCAACCGTCTGCGGTCTTTAAATCTTGCTTAATTGATGCTTTAATTCATGTTAAAAAATCTAAACAATTTTGACATTCAAAAATGGGGGGAGCAATGAAATAAATTAGACAGTAATTGCTTGTAAAAGCATAAAATTAATAAAGCATGTTACAAGATGCAAGGAAGCTATGTGTCACACTAGTTTGCAGTCCATTTTTCATGTTAGTTTGTTTTATATTTAGCTTATGGCTTTATTAGTTTACTTGAAATCTTTCTTTCATGTTAGCTTGTTACTTTATCTTTTTTAGTTAGCTCTCTTAGTTGTTATCTTGTTAGTTATCTTATTGTTATCTTGTTTAGTTAGCTGTCTTAGTTGTTATCTTGTAAGTTATCTTATTTTTTTTTCTTTTGGGTTTTAGTCCCGATCAACTGCCAGGGTTATTACAGGACGGGGGTTATCCGGCCACTTTACTCATCTAATCGATGAGATCATCAGTGTGAAACATGTCTTACCCTGCTGGGATTCGAACTCACAGCCGGGGTTTAGACCTTGGTTTCAGAGTCGAGTGCGCTAACCCCTCGGCTACACCGGCCCCCTAGTTATCTTATTGTTATCTTGTTTAGTTATCTCTCTTAGTTGTTATCTTGTTAGTTATCTTATTGTTATCTTGTTTAGTTAGCTCTCTTAGTTGTTATTTTGTTAGTTATCTTATTGTTATCTTGTTTAGTTAGCTCTCTTAGTTGTTATCTTGTTAGTTATCTTATTGTTATCTTGTTTAGTTAGCTCTCTTAGTTGTTATCTTGTTAGTTATCTTATTGTTATCTTGTTTAGTTAGCTCTCTTAGTTGTTATCTTGTTAGTTATCTTATTGTTATCTTGTTTAGTTAGCTCTCTTAGTTGTTATCTTGTTAGTTATCTTATTGTTATCTTGTTTAGTTAGCTCTCTTAGTTGTTATCTTGTTTAGTTAGCTCTCTTAGTTGTTATCTTGTTAGTTATCTTATTGTTATCTTGTTTAGTTAGCTCTCTTAGTTGTTATCTTGTTTAGTTAGCTCTCTTAGTTGTTATCTTGTTTAGTTAGCTCTCTTAGTTGTTATCTTGTTAGTTATCTTATTGTTATCTTTTTTAGTTAGCTCTCTTAGTTGTTATCGTGTTTAGTTATCTCTCTTAGTTGTTATCTTGTTAGTTATCTTATTGTTATCTTGTTTAGTTAGCTCTCTTAGTTGTTATCTTGTTTAGTTAGCTCTCTTAGTTGTTATCTTGTTTAGTTAGCTCCCTTAGTTGTTATCTTGTTAGTTATCTTATTGTTATCTTGTTTAGTTAGCTCTCTTAGTTGTTATCTTGTTAGTTATCTTATTGTTATCTTTTTTAGTTAGCTCTCTTAGTTGTTATCGTGTTTAGTTATCTCTCTTAGTTGTTATCTTGTTAGTTATCTTATTGTTATCTTGTTTAGTTAGCTCTCTTAGTTGTTATCTTGTTTAGTTAGCTCTCTTAGTTGTTATCTTGTTAGTTATCTTATTGTTATCTTGTTTAGTTAGCTCTCTTATTTGTTATCTTGTTAGTTATCTTATTGTTATCTTGTTTAGTTAGCTCTCTTAGTTGTTATCTTGTTTAGTTAGCTCTCTTAGTTGTTATCTTGTTTAGTTAGCTCTCTTAGTTGTTATCTTGTTAGTTATCTTATTGTTATCTTTTTTAGTTAGCTCTCTTAGTTGTTATCGTGTTTAGTTATCTCTCTTAGTTGTTATCTTGTTAGTTATCTTATTGTTATCTTGTTTAGTTAGCTCTCTTAGTTGTTATCTTGTTTAGTTAGCTCTCTTAGTTGTTATCTTGTTAGTTATCTTATTGTTATCTTTTTTAGTTAGCTCTCTTAGTTGTTATCTTGTTTAGTTAGCTCTCTTAGTTGTTATCTTGTTAGTTATCTTATTGTTATCTTGTTTAGTTAGCTCTCTTAGTTGTTATCTTGTTAGTTATCTTATTGTTATCTTGTTTAGTTAGCTCTCTTAGTTGTTATCTTGTTAGTTATCTTATTGTTATCTTGTTTAGTTAGCTCTCTTAGTTGTTATCTTGTTTAGTTAGCTCTCTTAGTTGTTATCTTGTTAGTTATCTTATTGTTATCTCTCTTATTTGTTATCTTGTTAGTTATCTTATTGTTATCTTGTTTAGTTAGCTCTCTTAGTTGTTATCTTGTTTAGTTAGCTCTCTTAGTTGTTATCTTGTTAGTTATCTTATTGTTATCTTTTTTAGTTAGCTCTCTTAGTTGTTATCGTGTTTAGTTATCTCTCTTAGTTGTTATCTTGTTAGTTATCTTATTGTTATCTTGTTTAGTTAGCTCTCTTAGTTGTTATCTTGTTTAGTTAGCTCTCTTAGTTGTTATCTTGTTAGTTATCTTATTGTTATCTTTTTTAGTTAGCTCTCTTAGTTGTTATCTTGTTTAGTTAGCTCTCTTAGTTGTTATCTTGTTTAGTTAGCTCTCTTAGATGTTATCTTGTTTAGTTAGCTCTCTTAGTTGTTATCTTATTGTTATCTTGTTTACTTGTTAGCTTGTTGACTAATTTATCAGTTTACTCATTAGTATTATTACTTGTTCCACAGCAATAGGGTAGAATAGAGTATTGTCTTGATCAGTTCGAAACAAATATAATAAACCCTTGGCTGCACCGATATCTCTAATTTTATGTTGACATATATTCATTATTTTATTGAGAGTCAGGTTTATTAAACATTTAGTTCCTTACGCAACTTTATATTTTTTAAATTTATTTTTGTTTTCGACCAAAGGTAACAAAAAGCATTGGGATCATAAAATACAGTCTTGACGTTTCAGACTTCATGGAATATTTTCCTTCTCCACGCTTTAAGTCTTATACTTTAGTGTTTCATATCATAAAACCCTAATTAAATTAACATTGTGTACTTTAGTAGAAAACCAATTACATACTTGGTTAAAAAATAATTATTTTCTTGTATGGTTATTTTTTTTTTTTTTTTAAAGATCAATGCATGAGATTAAACCAAGTTTAGAAAAATAACTACTATACTAGGCTTATATTATAATAACATTATTTTTTTTTTTGTACATCTGGTCAGTAATATTAAGAGGAAAATTTAAAAAAAAACTTGCTTTGAATAAAGTTTAAATGTCTTAAACTTTATTTTTTATTATCCCATATCCTTTATATGAAAAGACCCATCTAAAGATTTTTTTGTGCATTCAAATCTCTTTAAAACATAATTGGTTAGTACATAATGCTTAATATTTTTTTTTTTCGGTGTTTAAAATAACGTGCGCTACCGTAAAAGGAACTGACCAGTACGGTGTACGGGTGGTCTTTTCATAGGTCCCACGGTATTTACTTTAACATTAAGTCAAAGCTTGGCTTTAGAAATGAAGAAAAAACTATTTTTTTGAGGGTGAAGAAATGCCGCGTACTTTGTTTAGTTCGGTTTGTTTAAAAGCTTCCGGGGACGTGAAAGGTAATAACCTGGCATAATAACCTCAGTTTAGGTTCTTGAGTGGATTATCTGAGGAAGGACTCAAGCCCGCTGGCGGTTAACTCCTTTGGTGGCCTCTTAAGGGTTATTTTCTTTCTTCTAAGGAGCGTGTAAGCCGCCAAATATGATGTTGACTCACTGTCACGGCATTCGTGTAAGAATCAGAGAGTTACAGCTGCCCAAGGGTAGTCAAGTACTCTGGTGATTCTAGTACAAATAACTATAAGTTCTTTATAAAATAAAAATGTTCATGGAAATAATTATTGGTTGGTACATCTTTAGATTGTTACTCCCCTATGTTTTTTTTTTTGTTCTTTTTAGAATATAAATGACTGACTAAATAACTATTAAGACAATGTGATGTTTAGCCCAATGTACTTTGGGACAAACGAATATCACACTTCTGTTTTTATAAGGGGAGTAACAGTCTAAAGAAGAACATACCGAGCACCTTCTTTAGATTGTTCCTCCCCTTAGTTTTCTCTATAAGGGGAGTAACAATGTAAAGAAGTGCCTTATTATTTATACCCGTACTAATCTTTAACTTATATCTATGTTTGTTCTTCTTTTTCACAGAGGTACAAAAACCAAATTAGGTATTAAATACTAGGTATTAATAAAGCTAAAAGTTATAGGTATTAATATAATTAAAAGCTCTCAACTACACAAGAATAAACATTAAATAATTAATATTAGAGGGAGCTAGCGTAGCCGTGTGGGTTAAACCACGTCTGCTCGGCCATCACTGAATCTCGAGTGGAGCGAGACGGGGTTCGATTCCTCGCCGTGACACTCTGATTTATATGGCTCACTATTGATCACATCATACTCGCTTTGGCGGTACTACGTACAGAGGTATGATGTGTGAAGTGGCTGGAACTCTCTACCGCGGGGCGTAAAAAGGGCCTAAGTGATGGCCTAATTGCAAGGTTCGAACAAGTGGTTCGTCCTACCTGTCCTAGTAGAAAGTAATTAATATAAAAATGTAATTTTTCAAAACTGGTCTTATTTTCAACGGTTTTTTTTTTTTTTTTTTTTTTTTTTTGGTTTCTGTATTCTTCACCTTAGTTGTATCTATGTGCAAAATTTGGGGAAGATTGAATCACGGGAAGTGGTTCAAAATTGGGGAAACGGAAATGTGCGATGAAACTTACAAAGCAAAGTAATATAAGACCAGTAAAAAAACTAATTACAAAAGGGAAAAACCATGTAAAGAATATATCACATTTAGGACAAATTAAAGTTTTAATTAAAATTTTTTGCTTTTAAACAGAAGAACAAAGTTTAATCAGGTCAAAGTTGAATTTGATCAAAACTAAAAGAAATAATTAATATAAAAATGCCATTTTTCAAAACTGGTCTTATTTTCAACTTTTTTTTTTTTTTTTTGGTTTTTTGTTTTCTTCACCTTAGTTGTATCTATGTGCAAAATTTGGAGAAGATTGAATCACGGGAAGTGGTTCAAAATTGGGGTAATAGGTGTGCGATGAAACTTAAAAAGCAAATAAATTTGATGGCATTTTTTTTTTTTTTTTCTTGGTTTCTGCATTCTTCACCTTAGTTTTATTTATGTGCAAAATTTGGGGAAGATTGAATCACGGTAAGTGGTTCAAAATTGGGGTAATAGGTGTGCGATGAAACTTAAAAAGCAAATAAATTTGGCGCCATTTTCTTTTTGTTTTTATTTTTTTTGGTTTCTGTATTCTTCACCTTAGTTGTATCTATGTGCAAAATTTGGAGAAGATTGAATCACGGGAAGTGGTTCAAAATTGGGGAAACGGAAATGTGTGATGAAACTTACAAAGCAAAGTAATATAAGACCAGTAAAAAAAACTAATTACAAAAGGGAAGAACCATGTAAAGAATATATCACATTTAGGACAAATTAAAGTTTTAATTAAAATTTTTTGCTTTTAAACAGAAAAACAAAGTTTAATCAGGTCAAAGTTGAATTTGATCAAAACTAAAAGAAAAAACATAATGATATTAATATTACCAATACAGAAAATTAAAAACAAAATGTTTGGGAACCAAGATCTTATAAATCAAAATGAAGGACACTACATATTAGGAAGGACCCAACACTAAGGCTAAGGTGCGAAGGCTATAATAGAATAAAAAGTAACAACACGTGTTAGGTAGATTAAACACCAGAATAAGAATTGGTCATCAATAAGTTGAGTGATATTATCAGAATTTGAATAAAACAAATTGCCGCATAAAAATCTAATTTAGTCAAATGAACAACTTAGGATTTATAATATGAACAACTTAAGATTTATTGTCAACTGGAACAGAATATAACAAAAGTTCGCTGTTAAGCTAAGATAGGAATAAAATCTACTAAATCAACAAGAATACTGTGAAACAAAAGTTTGCTGTTAAGCTAAGATAGGAATAAAATCTACTAAATCAACAAGAATACTGTGAAACAAAAGTTTGCTGTTAAGCTAAGATAGGAATAAAATCTACTAAATCAACAAGAATACTGTGAAACAAAAGTTTGCTGTTAAGCTAAGATAGGAATAAAATCTACTAAATCAACAAGAATACTGTGAAACAAAAGTTTGCTGTTAAGCTAAGATAGGAATAAAATCTACTAAATCAACAAGAATACAATAAACAAAAATCGATGTTTTAGAATCAGTCACGTCATGATCGATAAATATTCTAAATTTTGGATTTTAATAAATAATTGGTTTTAACTTGCAATTATTTACTAACTAACATAATGAAAAAAATAATTCGATTATATTTTGCAAATTTAACAAATGAACTAAATCTCCCTTTTAGGTTTCTGTACAAAGTACAAAAAGAAACCCTATATAACGGCTCTGTCTGTCTGTCTGTCCGTTGCTTGTTTCAATTCATAAACTACTATAGCTAGGTAAATGAAACTTGGCACACAGGTGCATCTCGGCTTTTGAGACAACTGGACACATTTAGGATTTTTTACACTTAATATTTTCAAGATGGCGGTCAATATGGCGGACTACTAAAAAAAAGTTCTTATAGTAACTATGACATGTTATACATTAATTTAAAGGTCTTGAAGTGTAGAAAATGAATATGCAATTATTACCATTTTACATTTAAAAGGTTCAAGATGGCGGCCAATATGGCGGGTGAATGAAAACAAGTTTTTAGTCACCATGACATGTTATATATAAATTTAAAGGTCTTGAAATGTAGAAAAAGAATATGCAACTATTAAAATTTCACATGTAATATTTTCAAGATGGCGGCCAATATGGTGGGCGACTAAACATTGTTTTAGTTACCATAACATGTTATACGTCAATTTTAAGGTCTTGAAGAGTAGAAAAAGAATATTACTATTAAAATTAGTGTAATTATATTACACTTAATAATTTCAACTTTAATGTACAGAAACCGGCGGTTATCGCCCCCACGTACCTACTTACGTGAAGCGCGCCTTACTTGTTATTTATTTATTTTTAAATTATATTTCGGTGGTTATATTTTAATACAATTTTTTATCTAATTGCTCAACGATTAAATAATATATATTAAAAATCTTCTTCTTCTTTTAAATCAATTTAAAAAAAAAAAGGTTGAAAATAAAAATGTAATGTTTGTATTTACTCTTTTATAATCAAATTGTTGTAACAATTAGATTATAAAAAGAACATATTCCGAACTGTAATTTTCATGTTATTCTTATGACACGCTGAGTAATTGTAAGTTGTTTAGATTAAATTAAAACAAACAAATGATAATCCTAAAACTACAATTATCTCGTCAAAACAACATGAAGAATAATCAAGTCTGCCTTTAACAGAAACGTGCAATTATTCCTTTCATCAAAATAATTATACCAACTTCACTAAAGGCGATTCTAATTCTCACCTTTAAATATATATATACATATATATATATATATATATATATATATATATATATATATATATATATATATATATATATATATATATATATATATATATATATATATCTTTAAATTCAAAGTTCAATTTAATAACTGAAATATTAAAAGCGTTCCTTAATTACAAATTTAGCGTCTTTATAATTTAAATTTAAATTAAATTACATTTTATTTTAAATGTTTGCAAATGTGTGCAGATTAAAGAGATCATTAATTCAAGAAAGGAATCAATTCCCTGGGCCTTGAACATCTAAAAAACGAAGTGTTGCAGTTTTACTTACATAATTATTTATATAGCCAGAGGTGTAATTTTTTTTTCATGTATTTCAGAGTGAGCCACTTTTTTTTCAAGATATGTTAACCTTCAGATATTAAGATGCATTTAAGATTGTTTACATAATAATATATATGTATACTTTTTCTTTTAATTTGAAGATACCTATATTTTTAAAATTTATTGCGGTGTATTAAACTGCAACGTTAATTTTTCTTTTTACTTGTCTTCATTTATTTTATTATTTTAATTTAATCTTTTTATTTAAAGTCATAAATATTTATTGAATTTTTAATTAAAATTGCCTCAAATAATTAATAGTATAAAATAAATAATTTGTATATTTTATGTATTATGAATTTTATTTTTTATCTGTTATCAGTGATTAAATGTTTCAGCTTATTTATATGTATAGATTATAATATATTATGTACATGTTCTTTATTCTGTATTTAAATACATTTATTTATTCTTACCTCCTTTTCATTTGTAAGTATAAAATATAAATCACTGGTTTTAAGGGGTTTTCTTCGCTTTAAATTTACCATTGCGTACAATTTAATTGTTTTATTGTTTATTTTTATTTAAACAGCGGAGACACATAGGTGGGAACTCACTATGATGTAAACATTAATGTTTAACATTAAACAAACATTAACAAAAAAAAACATTAATTGTAAACATAATGTTCTTAAAGTTGCGCACTTTAAGAACATTATTAGTTAAACATTAGTAGTACTATAGAAATAATTAGTAAGAAGATAATAAAAACAGAGATAAGCCATTCAAACATACTCTGCTAATTAGTGTGGCACATAGATTCCTCGCGTCCTATTTCGTAAAATTTAATGATTATATGCTTTATAACCTTTTATTATCCAATTTATTTCATATTTCCCACTTTTAAATCTATCAAGATGTTTTCCTTTTTACATGTGTAGTATCAATTTATCAAAAGTTAAAAATCGCAGATGGTTCAAATTAATCTAGGGATATCTGCGGGTTACTTTCGACGAACTATAAAAGTTTCATACAAATCAGATAAGTACTTTTGAAGCTGTAGGTGTAAATAAATGTATGTTTGTGTGCATGTGGAAGTGAAACAAATAGAAGCAAAAGGTTGAAACTTATATGGGACCAACAATGCGGGCTATGATCGAACGACAGACCGACAGACAGACAGACAGACTGACAGACAGACCGACAGACAGACCGACAGACAGACCGACAGACAGACCGACAGACAGACAGACAGACCGACAGACAGACCGACAGACAGACCGACAGACAGACCGACAGACAGACCGACAGACAGACCGACAGACAGACCGACAGACAGACCGACAGACAGACCGACAGACAGACAGACAGACAGACCGACAGAAAGACACGAAACCAAAATGTTCCCTAATGTCTGATAAGGATTTCTGTCTTGGAAATTTTGAAATCGGAGACATAAAATATTTCGTTCTTCAGAACGATCATATTCCTTTACCTTCGGTAAGCTCGGAAGCAAACAGTAAAATAAATAATAAATTTAAATAACAGGGTAAAGTAGCAGAGTAACAATGAGAGTAAAAAGTTAAAAAATATAAAATTTATTTTATCTCCAGTAGGGAAACAAAGTTATGATTTTGAATTGATTATCTGTTTTTCATGTTTATCTTTGTTTACGACATTATAACCTGCATCTAAATAACCTTCTATTTGAGTTTAATTCCAATTCTTATTTGTTGTTAATATTGAATCTCTTATATCTGCTATTAAAAGTTCTAATAATTATTGTTATTTATTAAAATAATAAATAAAAACTGTGCTATGGACGAAAATGTGTATTTTCTTCCTACTGGAGATAAACTATTGTATGTACCTCGTGAGTAAAGTGCCATTATTCCCCTCGCGATAATTATCTCCCTCGGCTGCGCCTCGGGAGCTAATTAGAGTTATTCCCTCGGCTGCGCCTCGGGAATTAAAGAGTCTAATTCCCTCGGCTTCGCCTCGGGATATAGGGACCATGGTTCCTTCGGCTTCGCCTCAAGAACCAACTTTTTTGCTCAGGTAATAATGGTTTACTTTACTCCCTACGTGCATAAATAACTATTAGAATGGCAATAGGTGAAAAATACGTGAAAGTAACTAGGAGAGGGAACATCTGATAATCTGATGACTTAATTGGAAGGTTATTTTAGGAAACTTATTATTTGGACAAGAGGAGAGAGGAGAGATAATTCACAAATATAAAGGAGCCTGTCGGACCTTCGTCCATGAGGTAAGACAATACTATGTTCACCAAAGACTTTAAGTACTTCTGTAACAGTGGCGTATCCAGGGGGGGAGGGCACAGGGGGCACGTGCCCCCCCAGACGGGCCCAGACCCAATAGAGTAAAAAAAAAAGCTGCTTTATTGAATAAGTTGTTCCCTTTTCTTGTTACCACTACGAATTCCCCCCCCCCCCCCCCCCCCCAATCTAAACTGACTTAGAATGTGCCTCCTCCAGACCTAGCCGCTGGATCCGCCACTGTTCTGTAATACGTCAAATGCCAGTGACATGTTATTTTAGATCTTTTCTTAGCTATGTATTTATTCTAATTCCTTAAACTATTTAATTGCTTATACAATTAATATATCTGTAATGATTACTGTTATCTATATACATAAAATTGAAGTTTTGTCTGTATACATTGGTAAGAATTGAATATTTGTAGGATACTTTTTCATACACTCCAAAAACCTTAACTTTTTTTCTTGAATATATATGTATGTGTGTCTGTCACCACCAGTCCGACTTTATAGGCGCAAAACTGGTTAAAAAAAATCAATTTTTTCAGAGGTAAACGCAAACATGTTGCGCATGTTGTGGGCTTGGTTTCGTCGAAAAATATTAAGTAGAACCAAAGTTATGAATAATTTTATAAAAACAAAACCTAATTAGGTTGACCCACCATAACCAAACGTACTGACTTGCTAATCAAAATGTTTGGGTACTTCTAGTCCTCCTAGAGACTCACGGTTTTTTGCGTTTGGTCCGAAATTGGCCCAAACCGACAAGTGAAAAAAAAAAAAAGTTTAAACCTCTTAAGAAATTAAATATGGCGGACGCAACTTAATGCTCTTTAAATCGAGTATTTATTATTTTATTAATTGTTTCTAGAACTAGAGTTATTATATATTTACTGGTGCAACTGCCGTATTGAGAGAAGAGACTGGTAATTAAATTAATGCACCGTCATGGTTGATGACTGTTCAGTTCAATGACTTGCCTAATTGATTTTGACTACGTTTATTTTCTCATTAAATATATATTTTTTTAGCATTGTTATTTATTACTATACTACTTAGTTTCGATTGGCTATTTTTTATTTATAAAAGTAGACTTCAAACTACGATTTAGGGAATATTATATTCTTAGTAATGGAATGAATGATATAATAATAATATAGTCCTGATTCTATCCCTAGAAGGTTTTAGAAACAAAACTATTTATGCCTTTTATTTCATTGCCAGGCCTACTTAATAATAGGAAACATAGCCACTAATACCTAGAATGAGCCCCGCGCGGAGTGAAGGCAATTATAGATTTAAATTCTTTTGTTCTTATAGCAGAATAACCCAGTCGATCAGGGACATAATAGTACATTACGCGTCGAGTGCGGAAAGTAGCATTTTGCATGCGAGTGTGGAGTTTGCACCCGAGTGACAGCGAGGGTAGTAAAACCACACGAGCAATGCAAAATGCCGTTTTCGCACGAGTTGCGTACCGTACTATATCTACGATTGTTAGATTTAAATAATAAATACAGAAAATAATAAACTTGCTGTATGTAAGTTCGCATCTCTCTCTTGATAAAGATGGCATTAATTCTTGAGTTGTATTCTTTGCCAAATTAATTATTTCTGGAGGAGTATTATTCTCTACATTTTCGTCAAAGTCACTTGATTCACTCGTTGTTTTTCACTAAAACCTCGATAAAATCACAGTTACTTTAATAAAAGAACAGCAAATTAGTTTTGTTAAATGTAAACAAACTCGCTAACCGTGCGTAAAGCTGAAGAATTCCTCTTCTATACCGCTCTAGGGTGGTAAAGAAGAGGAATTCTTCAGAACTATGAGACGCGCATGCGCAATGAATACAAGTACGTAAAGAATCACTTTCTACGCATCTAAACAGAGATACAATGTTTATATTTCGTATCAATCGTAGATAAATAATATATTGTTATTAAATATAAATAAATGTATAGTAAAATAGGTTCATGAAGATAGTTTAGTTATAAAATAGAATATTTAATAAATAATGAAACATATCCTTGTGAATACGTGTTTTATTCTGAATTAAATGAATTTTTCGCTCGTTTCATGCACGAGTATTGTTTAAAAAAGTAAAGATTAGTCTGTTTTGTATGGTTATTTTTAAAGGCCTGAAGCCGTCTTCTGTAATGTTTCAAAGGGTAGCGTGATTTGTAGGCTTCTTAAGTTAGCAAGAGAAAAAGAAGCAGTAAAGAGGCTGCAGAGCAGTACAAAGAGATGCAATCTTCAAGTGATGCACGCAATATGCAAATGTGTGCATTCTTGTCTGCGAGGGTTTTCAGCCTTCTGGGTCTGACGGCGTTCCACGCTCCTTTAAAGCTTCTGAAATAACTTGGTAGTGGGTGTTTATTCTCTTGCATCCCAAGTTTGATTTAAATACGCCTTCTATAGTACGCTCGACTTCTATTCTACTGTGTGGGATCATCCTTTTTGATTACTTCAAACCCCTATCAGTTCCTTCTTAAAAGATCATAAACGCCTTCTTTCTGAAAACTTGTTACCAGGGCATTATATTCTCATAGTCAACAGTGTTGTGAAACGTATAAAGGTTTCTATATTTTACTCAAATTTACATATTATCTTCTTAGCGCAAATATTGAATTTAACTATAACAAGCAAGTTCAAAAAATGCAGTTAAGGTGTCCACCCTCGCTGCGCTGCACCCCCCCCCCCCCCCCCCTTCACTGGACAGTCCTAAAGGAATGCGTAAGATGCATTGACCTTATAAATTAAAAGACAATATTATTAATTTATTGTGGAATGATAATTTAGCATATCGAGAAAACTCGCACATAAATTCGTTTTTGACATATAGCATATCGTTGGAACCGGAAAAAATTAAGGAACAAATATAAAAAACCCCGATGAAATTCCATTAATTAGTTTAAAAGTAATAAGCGAATATTAGTTATTTATGTAACTATAGGCAGAAAAATGGAATTTTACTGACGAGTGATTAGATTAGCCTCCGAGCCGAAGGCGAGGACAGGCTATGATAATTAACTGCCGAGGCAGGTAATTTACCTATTTGACAATGACTAAACGAGGTGGAAATGTTTCCTTTGCTGCCTTGTTGCATACAATATTTTATCTACTTGCGGCAGAAAAATGAAGCTGCTAAAATGTCATCTTTATTAATATAACATAGTTAATAACTATGTGTCATATTAATAAAGATAATAACATATTGTTAACTAAAATTAATGTTCAAATAAGAAAATTGGGAATAATAACCAATAAGCGATAAGCAAACTCAATCTATAACAACAAAATACAAAACACCCGTTTATACCACACCTAACTTCTGAATGAATAATGCACGCAATATAAAATATTTATTTATATTTTTACTAACAAATTACTAAAAGTATTAAAAAGATATCTTCTATTGCTTAAAAGAAAAGAAGTAACTAGGATAAATCAAGAAAAGTAGCTAGTCTAATCTAGAATGACTTCAATAATAAAAATAATATGGATGTTCAATGTTTACATGACGCTGCAGTATAGCTAGTAACTCTACTATTTTTTTAATTAAAGATCTACTAATCATTGAACTTATTTAACAGAATTAACAAATATAAACAAATTATAATTAAATTTTTATAATTTATAACGTATAACGTTATTTTTTTATAATTAAAACGTTTATTTATTAAATATTACCTATTAAACTATAATATATGATGGAATAAGATAGAGATAATAGTATAAACTGTCATTGCCAACATTATAAAAGTAAAAATTTTACTGCCAAGGCAATAAAATTTCATTTCTCTGCCCGAAATCGGTTCAATAATGCCTCATTTTGCTGCCGCAAGTAGATGATAGTTATTTATGTAACTAGGCAGCAAAATTGAATTTTACTGACGAGTGATTAGATTAGCCTCCGAGCCGAAGGCGAGGACAGGCTATTAGGTAATTTACTTATTTGACTGCCGAGGCGAAGCCGAGGCAGGCAATGAATAAACAAGGCAGAAATGTTTCCTTTGCTGCCTTGTGGCATACAATATTTTATCTACTCACGCTATGCAGATAAAAAATGGAAGTTAAGGTAAGAGTTAGTTTGAGATGAATTGTCAACAAACTCAAACCAAAACAAGTCGTGCTCCAGTGTTGCCCCTTCTTACTCGAGATTAATTATTCAAAGACCCACAATTAAAATACTATTTCAGTTTATCATTTTTAAACTTTTACATAATAATAATATTATTAATACATTAATAATATAACACTGCTTTGTAATAAAACAAGTATGAAACTGAATTAAAATAACACAGATTAAAATAAATCTAAACACAAACAAAATCAGAGGTTATGACACGCATTGGTAAACACTGTTACTTTCTCTGCCTAGGCAGGGAAGTATTTTCCTGACTGTTTTAACTACTTTCCTGCCTGTTTTGAATAATTTTATAACAAATCAGCGAAATAGTACTTTCCAGCCTAAAAGCAGGTAAGTAATGTTTAATTTTGCTGCCGTGAGTAGATAAAATAAATAAAAATATTGTATTAACATTATTTAAAGAGGCCAGTTCAGTGGCCTCTGAAGTGAGAAAAAGATGTGTGGTACCCCGTACCCAATTTTGTTTTTATTAAATTTCGTTTATTGCAACATTAAAATATACTATATCTGTACAATACAAGCAATACAGTTAACAAATGATTGTTGAGTATTTGTAGCCTGAAATGACTAGTTGTAAGATTCTGTCCAGTGACTTCACTTACTGGTGTGTTAAATCAGATAAGTAGATGACATAGATAAGTAAATATTAATAATTAATTGATTAATACATATATAGATATATATTTGTCAAATTATAACTACTCTATTAGCATGTCTCTTGGCCACTGCTTTTTTCCAAGTTGCTAGGGTTTTATTATGGTGTTGTAGATGAGTAATTTGTTGTGTAGTGTGATTTTGGAGTGTGTGTTGAGTAAGCGTTTAAGAAGGTAATAGCGTCTGTTTGTATCTTGCCTTTTTATTTTTGTGTGATGTGGCCATGTTAATCTTCTGTCAAGGTGTAGCGTTGTAACAGATTATAAGTTTTTAAAGCTTTACATAAGCAAATATAGTATTTTTTTTTTACCAAGAGATCAGTGATCTGATCATGATCAACTAAACAGATTGAAACCTGTCTCTATTAAAAAATATTCACTCTTGCGATTTTTTTTTTTTTTTTAATTTACAAGGCTTAAAGTTAGTCAAAATATCGGTTTAACTTATCAACGCCTTTGATCTTTATTGCGATGTTACCTAATGTTTTTTGGTTTATTTTGATCGATTCTTATCGCAGTCTAGCAAGATTTTTGGAACAAAGTTCCTTATGGTAAGTTACAGCATCTGGATCCCGGGAGTAAATCGGAAAAACCACCGTCACAAAACTGACCGTAACAAAACTGACCGTCACAAAACCGAACGTCACGAAACCGAACGTCACGAAATCAACCGACGACGATAACTTGAGTAAAAGATGACAGAGTTAGTTGAAATTTGGTACACATGTTCTTTATACCAATGCCCAGGTCGAGTTCGTTAGACAACGTTATCCGCCCAAGCGTTCGCGCACAACGCTCGCGAAAACGTAAGCTTTAATTGTAAAATTGTAATTTTAGGACGGTAAAGAATTCTAACTTCACCTTTACAATAAGACAAACGACTTTTTAAAATACATTTTTAAGGTCCGTAGGCAAAACCAAGGACCCTTATATCTTCATGCGTGTGTCTGTCCGTCCGTCCGGTCGCCTGCTCTCACGGCTACACCTTTCGTCCGATGACTTTGAAATTTGGCATGTATGTGTCTTGTACCTACATACATATTTTTTTAGCGACTTAAAAATAATATTTTTCAAAAAAATTAGGGTAAAAAAACTTAAGGGTTAATTTTTTTTGAGGGGTACGTCGAGCTTATTACAGAAATATATAATTCTTTTGTTATAACTTTGATAGGGCGAGCATAGGCGAGTTTGAAGCGGGTGTGAAACGTGTCCCCCCCCCCCCCCCACCCCCCTCTATCTCGCTTATGTGTTTTGAGAATATCAGATCCATAGGATAGTTCAAAGTAAGCTTTTTTAGCATTTTAAAAAACACCATCAATAGGGTACTACTTAAACCAGGGGTGCCCAACCTACGGCCCGCGAGCCGATTTTATGTGGCCCGCCGTGTTGCCATAAAAACGAAACTATACAGTGTGGTAGTCTACGGACCCTCGCTGTGTGCTGACTAGCATACATTATTGACCTGTTTATTTTTACTAAAACCAACACCGACACCGCTCTGAAGTGTTAAAGATCGCTAAAATTATTATTAAAGCGGACCTAAACGTTTTAAATAGTGAAAACAACGTTTTTAAAATATCTTAAGTTCTAAAGTAACGATTTTAATAAAACTTCAAACACATAATCTAAAGTACAATTGAAACAGGTATGCAAAATTTGAACCTGTGCCAAACAGAATATTTTGTGTTGTGAAGTGATATATTTGATTATATGTATTTTAAATAGTTTAGGCCGGGGCGTGAGGATTGGGAATTGTCCTGTTACCCCACTACAATCGTCCTTTAACTATAAACGCATCATGATTAACTTTTTTCTTAATATTCAATACATATTTATTGCAAGACGCTGGCATCAATGATAAAAAATCTTATCATATAATTTTTCCTTAAATCCGCAAGGTAACCACCTCTCTTTTCTAAAGGCCCCCATACACGGTCAAAATAATGCGAAAACATCATTTTTGCGCAAATATTTTGACCGTGTATGGGGCTGTTTGATGTTTGCGCAAACATGATGTTTGACGTGTATGGTCTAAATTTGCCCGACATCAGGTTTGTGCAAACATGTTTGATCGACTATGATAAAAATCGCTAAATTTATTAAAGTGGACCCAAACGTTTAAAATAAAGAAAACAACATTTTACCGATATCTTCCGTTCAAAAAGTATAACGATTTTAATAAAACTTCTTACACATTGTCTAAAGTACAATTGAAACAGGCATGTACAATTTCAACCGGATACAAGCAGAAGCTTTAGAATAGGGAAGAGATATATTTTATAATATTTTAAATTAATAGGCCAGTAGGTAGAAACAGTCCTATTTTAATCCAACATCCTTTAACAAACATACTCTTTAACTATAAACTTTTTTCTTATATTCAATATATATTTATATTTTAATTTAAATCAAGTTATAATTATTATTAACTACGGGAAACAGACAGAGAAAAATACACTCCAGCGCCGGGATTTGAACCACGGGCCTCTATATAGAGGCCCGTGGTTCAAATCCCGGCGCTGGAGTGTATTTTTCTCTGTCTGTTTCCCGTAGTTAATAATAATTATAACTTGATTTAAATTAAAATTTAATCTTTCTGTAGTATGAATACTACCAAAATCGTAAAAAAGAAATTATATATTTATAGTAAGACGCTTGCTTTAATGATACAAATAATGATTTTCTTTTAATTTTGCCTTAACTCTGCCAGTTACAAACAGTTCGTTACTTTTAATTTTGCCTCTTTTTTAACTCCACCATGTATAAGTAGTTAGCAAGGTATAAGTACTTAGCAGTGTGATTTTATAATTTATATTTAATGAAAAGCGTAAGGAACTTCGTTCCTACCGGGTGTCCCACGACACCGCACGTATTTTTTTTTTTTTTTTTTCTTAAAAAAGTTTTTGCTACACAGCAAATATACTTGAGCTATATTTACCACTATTAATGATCACTTTACAAGAGAACCAGTTATTTTTCTTCAGCGTCACAATGCAACAGATGCTCCACACCGGTAGGTCGACTTTCTGTATTTGGTATTAGATTTGAAACTTCTTTATTTGAACTTCAAGTTACACATTTCTTCCAGCTATATTTTTTAAATCCAATTCCTTAACAGAGCTGTGTCATTAATATTCATAAATGAAATAATTTCCAAATAGGGAATTTATTTTTATCGTTAAAACGAGAAATGTTTTTAACTAAAGCAGAAAACTATCTTTTAGAGTAGCAGATGTTTACAATTGTACCGTTTTCGTTAGCCAAAACTTGTTTTTAAAGATTTTACTTTTCTTTAAACAATGCTATTTTTTTTCAATAATAATTAGTTTTCCAAGACTGGAGCCCAACGTTAATAAATAATAAATAGTTAATAATAAATAGTTGAGATATTTTGATAAACTTTCTCATATTCAGAAAATCTCTATCTAAGAAATAAATAAAAGTAGACAGCCAATTAGTGTGGCACATAGCTTCCTCGCATGCTATCACGTACTTAATTGATTTTATGCTTTTACAAGCCATTATTGTCTGATTTATTTAATTGTTTTCCCCATTTTTTAATATGTTAAAATTATTTTGATTTTTTACATGAATTAAAATATCAATTAAGCAAAAGTTAAAGAGCGCAGACGGTTGAAATGAATCTGGTGCTATCTGCGGTCTACTTTTACAAAACATTTATATTTCATAAAAATCAGATAAGTACTTTTGAAGATATAGGTGTAAATACATTATGTTTGTGCGCATGTTGTAAATAAACAAATGGGAACAGAAGGTTGGAACTTATATGGGACCAACAATGGGCTAATTATGACCTACCATACAAATTTCATTAAAATCGGACGAGTAGTTTTTAAGATATACTCGTTCGAAAAAATTGAGCGACATACCGACAGACATAAATACAGAAATGATGCCTGATATCTGAAACGGATTTCTATCTTGGAATTTTTGAAATCGGAGATTTAAAATTTCGTTCTTCAAAACAATCTCACAGCGTCCTTTACCTTCGGTAAGCTTGGGAGCTAAATATTTTCGGGTCTAACATAAAACAGCAAATTAAAAACTTTCCTAAAAAAATGAAATCTTCTCTTATCATATTATCAGTACATCTATGTAGTAACGCAATCAACTGCTAGCAGATGCTACGTTATCTAATAATAATTATGGAGCAGATACTTAAGAAGATGCATTGGTATTTTACTACGTTTTTATTAGCTTGCTTTCTTGTTTGTTTGTTTGTTTGTTTGTCCAGTACAAATCTTGCAATCGATTTTTAACTAACTTCCCGAGTAGCTAGACATTTGAAACTTTTAGAATAGCTCAGAACACGATGATAATGCATTATTTTAATACTTATAGCCATCTTCCAGCAGAATTTAATTAGTTTTCAGCAAATTTTGCTGTATAGAAAGTTAGTTCGGAAAAAATCCGCAAGTTATTTTATTTGTTTTGACATAATCCCATATTTACAATCTTTATTTTGACGGGTTTCAAATTTATGATTTATGACAGAAAATTTAAAAACGTAGTATATAAAAAGTTCTTTTTATCTTGTAATTATATCAAACTAGGAATGTTATCAGGAATGGATAAATTTTAGGAATCTCTGCTTCTTAAAAGTAATCAGGAATTCCTATACAAAGAATGCTAACATATTATCTTTATTTTGGTATGATGATTTAATCAAAAGCATTAAGTTCTTCTGCTGAAAAAAATGCTATAAAATCATATTTATGATTTTCAACATGGGTAAAATCTAAAGAAGTTACAAAAAACCACCTTTTATTAGTAATTAGAAATAATGAATCTATATGATACAGAAAAAAAACTAATAAAACTGTCCATTCCATTCTTCACATTCATAAACTCCTTTAATCAAAAATGATTTCGAAAAAAAAAAATCATGAATTACTTCGCAGGTGCAACCATTCAATTTTTCATGGTACATCTATTTTTTATCGTCCATCAAGCGTCTCTTAGCATTTCAAGACAGGTCAAAAAAAAGGAAAGGGAAGTATATTTTAATAATTTTTTCGAGAAAAATTTCCATAGAGATTGTGCTTTACCACCTCCAGAAGCAAGTAGCCCCTGAGGGAGCACTTGTAATTCATGTTTCTTTAATATTAAAACTTGCAATTATACCGATCTTTTACCTAAAACTTTTCATCCTTCTATTAAATCTTCAACCTTAAGACCTTTCAGTTTCATATCATATTCACCTTAAGGCGTTCACCTGCCTCTAAATAAAATTCCCTTTCGGTTAAAGGCTTTTTAATTTTTTTTTCTTTCTTCCTTGAAGGCAGAGAAGCTATCCCGGTTTTTTACCCCCTTCAGCGGGATCTATACTGTGAAGTACGATTAGCATTAATTTAGGTTGGAGCCCAGTTTTTTGACTACCGGTTCCTTTTCGAATGCCAGATGGTGTTTAGTTAGATATTTTTGAAGTCTGTAACCCAGGCAACGGGATGAAATATTTTTAAAAGATTTTTTTTTTTTTTTTTTTTTTATAAAATTCTCAACAGTGAAATTTATCTTGATAGCTTTAACAAATAATACAATAAGAAAATAAGCTCCTTCAACTTTTACCTTTCTCCTCAAAAAATAAAATATTTTCCAAAAAAATAAAATTATTTATATCTTTGAAAAATATTTTATAAACTTTTGAATGCCAACATGTTTGTACCGTTAATTGCTTTATTCAAGTCAACCTGACCACATTAATTAGCCTTATTCGAAATGAATAAATTGACCAATTTTTCAATATTTAGAGGTCAGAATTGAAGAGAGAATCCTATAAAGTTTCAACCTTCTGCGCCCATTTGTTTCTCTTCCACATGTGCTCAAACATAAATTTATTTACACCTATATCTTCAAAAGTACTTATCTGATTTTAATAAAATTCGGACAGTTTTGTGGAAAGCAGCCCGCATATAGCCCCAGATTAAATTCAACCTTCTGCGCTCTTTAACTTTTGCTAAATTGATACTTTAATTCATGTACAAAATCGAAACAATCTTGAAAGATTTAAAAAAGGGGAAAAATTAAAAATAGACTGTCAATTGCTTCCTCGCATCCTATCCACGTACTGCATTGGTTTTATGCTTTTTTTACAAGCTATTATTGTCTAATTGGTTTAATTGTTTTCCCGTTTTTTAATCTGTCAAAATTGTTTTAATTTTTTACACGAGTTAAAGTATCAATTTAGCAAAATTTGAAGAGCGCAGACGGTTCGAATTACTCTTGGGATATCTGCGGATTACTTTCGATAAACTGTAAAAGTTTCATACAAATCAGATAAGTACTTTGAAGCTGTAGGTGTAGTTAGATGTATGCTTGTGCGCATGTGGAAGAGAGAAAAATAAGCGCAGAAGGTTGAAACTTATATGGGACCAACAATGGGCTAATTATGACCTACCATCGAAATTTCATTAAAAGCGGACATGTAGTTTTTAAGATATGTTGGTTCGTAAAAATCGAACGACAGACTGACACACCGACAGACAGACACGGAACCAAAAATGTTCCCTGATGTCTGAAACAGATTTCTGTCTTGGAATTTTTGAAATCGGAGACCTAAAATATTTTCGTTCTTCAGAACGATCACTTAGCTTCCGTTACCTTCGGTAAGCTCGGAAGCAATAAATTTGACAGTATTAAAGGCATAAAATCAATAATGTAATCGTAAAAGGACGCGAGGAATCTATGTGCAACAGTAATTGCCAGACTATTATTTTAGAGCAACAAAATTTAGGTTTTGATAAATTACAAATCGGGTTTCAATATACCAAGTAATTTATAAGTTTTCTTTGGCTAAACTAATGGTTTAATGGAATTAAATGAAAGCGTCTATTCAATAACAAGTGTCTTTAACATGTCTTTGAGCTAGTTCTGCTTTATACATAAAAAAGATTTTCCGCGTCTTCATTTTAAAAGCTTTTATTTAACTTGCAATGTTAGTATGTTTGTATGTATGTATGTTGGGGACAAATCTTGCAAATGAATTTAAAAGCTGTTATCCTCAACAGATTGAATTGAAATTTTGCATACACGTTTAGTTTGGATGACAATGCATGGTTAGCTAAGTGATTTATCATTCTAAATCCAATATGGCGGACAGCCCAAGATGGCAGACTAGTTATTTTTTAAGCACGTCCGTTATATGGGTATCAAATGAAAGAGTTTGCTGACAAGAATACGAGTAAAAGCTTGTTTTTATAAATGTTATTGTGATAAATTTTTATTTACTTGCATTTTTATTTATTCATTTATTATTGTATTAGTTCCTTTTTATACACTACTTTCCATTTATATACTACTAATAAGTTGATAATTTTGTATATTATGATGGATGATAATAGATGATGCATTTAAATTAATTTAGTCCAGTCAAATGGTAGTTTAAAGTGGAAAGTTCTTGTTAGTGACTTACTTTATGTTTTTTGGGGTGCTGAACACGAATCTGAAGTTGTCCAATCAAATTTCCCTCGGCAAATATGAGAAATCATCGAAAAACTGCAAAAAAAAAAAAATGTTTTTTATTGGTTTTCAGCTTATACCTTGCAAAGCAATCTACTCACGCAAAAAGTGGTCTAGTAGTAAAATAAAAAGGAGAAAATAATCAACAATTTATGTCTGTAACATTTATTTGTACGTCGTATGGTTTTCACCCAAATGGGAGTTGAAATATTGGGAAGAGGTGGTGGGTGGAGGGTACAGGCTGAAGGGTAAACGGTGGCCAGACTGCGCTGGCAGTTAATTTTATGTTTATGGGTGTGCTGAACACGAATCTAAAGTTGTCCAACAAAAATTTTACACGCTAATATGAGAAATCATCATAAAACCACTTTTTACTTTTATTTTTTTAGTGGATTTCGCCTTATAACTTACAAAGCAAGAGTAGTAAAATAAAGAGGAGAAAATAACCTACAAATAATATCTTAACAATTTTTTGTAAGTCGAATGGTTTCTATGCAAAAGAGGGGCTGTTAAATAACAATGTTTACCTACATGAATAAATATTAATGGTGTTACTTGTTGTTTTTCAAAAATTACTGATTTTCCAGTTATTTCAACCCCTCTTTTGCATAGAAACCATTCGACTAGCAAAAAAATGGTAAAGAAATAATTTGTAGGTTTTTTTCTCCCCTTTATTTTACTACTCTTCCACTTTTTGCGTAAATAGCTTGCTTTGTAAGTTATAAGGCGAAATCCATTAAAAAAATTAAAGTAAAAAGTGGTTTTATGATGATTTCTCATATTTGCGTGTAAAATTTGTGTTGGACAACTTTAGATTCGTGTTCAGCACACCCAAAAACATAAAATTAACTGCCAGCGCAGTCTGGCCACCAACCGTTTACCCTTCAGCCTGTACCCTCCACTCGCCACCTCTTCCCAATATTTCAACTCCCATTTGCGTGAAAACCATACGACGTACAAATAAATGTTACAGACAATAATTGTAGATTTTTTTCTCCTTTTTATTTTACTACTAGACCACTTTTTGCGTGAGTAGATTGCTTTGCAAGTTATAAGCTGAAAACCAATAAAAAACATTTTTTTTTTTTGCAGTTTTTCGATGATTTCTCATATTTGCCGAGGGAAATTTGATTGGACAACTTCAGATTCGTGTTCAGCACCCCAAAATACATAAAGTAAGCCACTAACAACAATCACACCAGAACTTTCCACTTTGAGCTCTTTTCATGCACAATTTGACTGGACTAAATTGTTAGAATAAAAATAACTTGATGACTAGAATCTAATAAGCTATGTTTAAGAAGGAATCAGTAGTGTTTTTTACTTAAGACATTCATTAAAAGCATTTTTAACGGTTATTTATAGAGGTAATAATGAAGAAAATATATGTCAATGCAGTCAATTACTGAAACTGGTATTTACATTAATTTTATTTTAGATGCATCTTCTTTAGTTGATCAATAATAATCAATTTATTTACATGCTCTGCAGAACAAGATAATTAGACAATAAAAATGATTGAGGAAATTGAATTTTTTTATTTGAACTTCCTTTAGCGATGCAAAGTGTAAGATTTTATTTTATAGTAAATAGTGTCAGATTAATCTGCGATATTAATTGTTTTTGAAATTTAAAGGTTGGAATTTTTGGTTCACCATGTGACTTGAATTTATATAGAATTTATGAGAACGAAATAAGTTATCTCATTTCTCTTGACACTAGAGTGAGGACGGGTTCATTTAAAGAAAAATCTCGTGTAAAGAACCTTATCATGACGGTCTAAAAGTCGTACGGTAGTCTGCCGCACTCGTGTCGTTAGAAAGGATGTTAATGTTGCCGATGTGCAGTCCGGCGAGGTGTTCGGGACAGGATGCCGAATAAGATGATGAATGTACGGCATGGGGAGAGAGATAGTTAGCCGGGAGGAACCCGAGAACCATTAATTGGTCCATCGATCTTCTAGGTACCTGCACCTTCCGGAGTGACAGGTCCTTTATAAGAGAGAAGGGTTCCATAAAGATACGATGAGGGAGCACATCCCGGGGCCTTGAAGCCCCCGGACACACCCTGCATTAATCCCACTTCTATTCTCACTTTACAAACCGACTCCAATCGAATTGATTGGAATTCTGTCTCCTCTAAATCCTCGGGTTAAAGCTTGGCAAATACAACTTCGCAAATAAACCACTGTGGATTAACGGAGAAACCCCTGAGGGAATTGAGGATATATACCGGAGGTAGCTTGTTCGCGCGACGTACACAGGACTCGAAACTAATTTCGACGCCCACTCACCCGCAGGCTTAGTCGGAAACGTTCTCAATCATTTTCAAAGCGAAGTTTCACCCGGGTCTCTCTCTCGTGGTATTATACAATTCTCAAACGGAATTGAGACGACTTATAAGCGGCTACCCCGTCGGCGATAACAGAGAGAAACCGAGCTCCTTCGGTAGAACTCCTGAGAAAGGAATGAGACCTCATTAACTGGGAGCAACAACATCAGTCATCCTTCTAAGTCCTTGCTTCATAGCGGAGTAAGAACACTCTGGCGGGAGTCTATCGAAACAACCTCCTCCTACTGAATAAAACCCCCGTACATTTTGTTTTTAGTTATCATCGGTATACTCAGTTACAAACCTTTCCAAACATCCCACAAGGAAATATATAAACACTTTAATTATAGTGTTCACGAGAGCGACTTAAACTTATGCTTTTTAATTTTAATAAGCCCTCTAACAGAATATCAAATAAATAATCAAACAGAAATAAAAAAAACAAGAAAGTAGACTACGACACAAAGAGAAAAAAATAAATTTAATATAACAATATTTTCATTAAGAAAAAACTTCTTTTTTTTGTAAAATAATTAAATTCTTCCCTTATATTAAAAGAATAAATACTCTTTACATTTTTTTAACAGGATACATGATAAAAGTGAAATTTTGGTAATGAATAGATGCTAACGAATAAAAGCCTTAAATAAAACTAAAACATAATACGTTTAAATACTCTCCGATCTTTGAAAATTAAATAAATATTATTTTTAAATAGTTGTATCTAAACAGGTCCCCTCACGAATAATACTATAAATATCAAACTTATTAAAACATTTCTCCATAAGAAGAAGACAGAGGAATCAATTAGTTCTTTTATGATTCGGTCAAAATGTATTGTTTATGTTTATACCATACTCTTTGAGAATTTTTAATTATACACACACACACACACACACACACACACACACATATATATATATATATATATATATGTATATTTATATATACAAAACTTTTATTTCGTGTTTTAATCTGGTTTGTTTTCCCATTAACACGCTATACATATTTTTTTTTTCGATCAAAAGTCAAACTTTTTAATAATGTTGTTATAACACACTGGTATATATATTATGACTTGATTATTATTTTTTTTGAAGGAACTAAAGGTAAACATTTTAATTAGTAGGCTAATTTTTCTGTCAAAAGATTTCCTTTTTTATGTAGTTGATGTTTTAATACGTGTGTAGAATATATTAATTTAAAAAGGTTTCAACACTTTCATTTGATAAAAATAAACAAAATCATAAATTTTAAGAAAACAAAATTACTTAACTCACGATTGTAATCATACATACATACATACATACATACATATATATATATATATATATATATATATATATATATATATATATATATATATATATATATATATATATATATATATATATATGTATATATATATATATATATATGACAACTTAATTACAATTAGTATTTAGTTCTTTTGTCGGAACCATTTATTTTATTTCTTTGGTTCAATATATTATGAGAATCTTTTGTTAATATTTTTGTTAATCTATTTTTGTTTTCAAATTTATTAATTATTAGTGTGTTTCATAACATTATGCTCAAACATGCATATATAACATAGGGGTTCGGCGTAGTCGAGCGATTATCTAACTCACCAGGAATACAAGTGTACTTCACCGTTGTAGCTGGTTCGAATCCCTCTGCGAAGAGATACGTTTTACACAAATTTAACCGCTTCATACCAAGTGATTATGACAGGAAATCTAAGTGCAATTAGCAATGTACATATTGTGTAGTTCAAATCCTATGGAGGTGAGTCATAGGGGAAAGTAGGGTAAAACCGGGTACCATAACTGTTTTCCCCATTTATGAATTCCTGGGCAACGAAAAAAGATATCGATATCATTTATTAATTATTTTCTTTAGACACATTTGGACTACCAAAATTTAACCGATTTTGCCAATATAATTTAGTCAAAATCAGAATTTTGATGAATGGTAGGGTAAAACCGGGTACTCAAGAAAATCAATAATTTTTAACTGCTATGGCCAATTTATGGTTAATTTATTTATTATTTATTAAAATCTATCATGTTGAAGCATTAGTCTGAAGTCTGAAGTTACATTTTCACAGAAGTCACAAACAAATCCTCCCTCTCCCTCATAAGCGCTACATTGCTCATGTGCCCAGAGGTTAAACTCGTTGAACACCATAATATCCACCCTTCTCCAGAAGCAAAGTCAGAATAAAGTTCATTACAAACGATGTCATTTATTGATTGTCAAAAAAACTATTTGAAAGAATTATAATAAACAAAACTGTTGTTATTCACCATAAAAATATAATATAGGGGTAATATCGGGTACTACCCGGTTTTGCCCTTCCTATTGGTACCCGATATTACCCCAAGGGGTGTTTTAAAAAACAAATGGCTGCCATTCATCAACAGGTGATTGCAAAATTCTCACACTGGTGTCTAATTATTCTATTTAAACTACATATTAAAGAGGTTTAATAACCACGTATTAAATGTAAGGGCTCTTTGCTAACAACACAAACCAAGTCTTGTAAAAAAAAAAAAAAAAAAAAAAACTTGCAAAAAAGTTGAAATACGTGCTGAATATAACAAACAATGTTTCGACTTTCATTAACTATCACAAACTAACTGAGAGGCATCCAGGATTGAGTAGCCTGCAGCACTAGTGTAGGAAAAATCGAGGTACCCGGTTTTACCCTACTTCCCCTATTGTTCACAAGATTAAGAATTATTTACTCCTTGGACATCATTTTTTTTATTTCTCATTTAATGCAGGATGTGTAACCTTTTTAGTTTATTTAGTGGATTAAAATGTATTTATTATCTAATTATATTTCTTTTCTTGTGCACATGCACAAATGATTTTAAGTTTCTGACCAAACAACTGTGGCATCTCTAAAATGAATGTTGCGTTTTCTCACAGCATTTTCTCAAGGTCTTTGATTAAAGGAGCGTTGAGACGTCAGTAGCATCAGTATTGTTTGCAATGATAATGAGTTGAGTCAAATGTTAATGAAAATAACCTGCCAATTGATGTGGCACATAGCTTCTTCCCATCCTATTTCGTATTCTTTATTGATTTTATGCATTCACAACCTATTATTGTTAAATGTATTAAATTTTTCCACACGTTATTTAACTCTCTCAAAATTGTTTTGATTTATTGCATTTATTGTTTTATTTATTTATTTTGCATTGTTTTATTGCATTTATGTGTTTTGATGTATTGCACTCCTATCGTATCCAGTCCCTACAGTCCAAAATCCTAAGAAGATTAGTCCACGCTCCTATCTATGTTTCAAACTTCACCCTTCACAACGACCATAAAGTCCCCTTCGTCCATGACCTAGCCATATCCCGATACAAATTCTTCCATGACTCCATATCCCAACACCCCAATCCTTTAATTCACAACCTGTCATTACCATTCATTCCTGGAAATCCTCCTCGACGTCGAAAGGCAGTGGCCAGGTGATTTATTAAACAATGCTTAACTTCTAAACATATGTTTAGAAGAAAAAACATATGTATTTTTGAGATATGTTGGTTCGCAAAAATTGTGTGACAGACGACCGACAAACAGACACATCGACAAACCAAAAACAGGCTGGGAACCAAAAATGTTCTCTGATGTCTGAAATGGAATTCTGTCTTGGAATTTTTGAAATCGGAGACCTAAAAATTGTTTGATCTTCAGAACGATCACATAGCTTCCGTTACCTTCGGTAAGCTTGGAAGCAAACATTTGAATACAACCACAGTAAGTAAAAGCAGGCTTTATATAATAGTACATTTCGCGTCGAGTGCGGAAAGTAGCATTTTGCATGCGAGTGTGGAGTTTGCACCCGAGCGACAGCGAGGGTAGTAAAACCACACGAGCAATGCAAAATGCCGTTTTCGCACGAGTTGCGTATCGTACTATATCTACGATTGCTAGATTTAAATAATAAATACAGAAAATAATAAACTTGCTGTATGTAAGTTCGCATCTCTCTCTTGATAAAGATGGCATTAATTCTTGAGTTGTATTCTTTGCCGAATTAATTATTTCTGGAGGAGTATTATTCTCCACATTTTCTCAAAGTCACTTGATTCACTCATTGTTCTTCACTAATAACTCGATAAAATCACAGTTACTTTAATAAAAGAACAGCAAATTAGTTTTGTTAAATGTAAACAAACTCGCTAATCGTGCGTAAAGCTGAAGAATTCCTCTTCTTAACCGCTCTAGGGTGGTAAAGAAGAGGAATTCTTCAGAACTATGAGACGCGCATGCGCAATGAATACAAGTACGTAAAGAATCACTTTCTACGCATCTAAACAGAGATACATTGTTTATATTTCGTATAAATCGTACATAAAAGTTACTTCTGGAGTAGAGACTTCGGTCATATCTTATTAAAAGTTCGTTCTTACCAGTCTTCGGACGGATATTTTGACAATAATTAGTCAAAAAACTACAAAATGACACTCCATATAATAAACAATAACAGGTCTTTGTTCCTTTGTAGAGGCGTATGACGCTGCTGAATTAATTATCTCTTTGCAATGACGTACATCTGATACTATTCGTACTCTAGACAGGGGCAAACTCTAACCTGTAACACGTACATTCTTTAAAAATAATCCAAAACAACGAAATACATTTTTACTATTTCTTAAATAGAAATAAATCGTAGTTAAAGGATCAATAATGATAAAGAATCATAGTCTAGACACAATACAATATATCTACATGTTATTACTTATAATATATTTATTTATAAATGTTTCTTTTTAGATCATAGTGCTTGTATACAACACACTACACATTTTACGCATATTCATGTTAGTTAGATTACATTTTTTTATCTTATGGTACTCTTTTAGTTTGGTACCCCCCAATTGGGGGGGGGGGGGGGTACCAAACTAAAATAGGCGTCATGTGGCAGCACTTTAGTTTGGTACCCCCCGTTTATTTTTATTTAAATACATGATGAAATGGCATTTTATACAAATAAAAAATTAACAATCTTAATAGGGGAATGTTCAAAAGCAGTGGGGCTTTTGTGTGGGGTTGAGAAAGGGGAAAGAATGAGAAGAAAAAGATAGGGGGGTACCAAACTAAAAGAGCGGCCCCTTTACGCCTCTTTTAGTTTGATACCCCCTAAGAAAAAGGAATAATCTAGTAGCATTATTTAATTAAATTAATTAAGGGCAGGAATTAAAATGGAAAAGTGAGAAATACCTCTCTAATGTCATAGACAAAGGGAGTATTATGTATCATTTCTTGGGGATATATTTTTTTTTTTTAATTGAATGACCTGTTATATGTCAAAATAGGCATTGTCAATTAAATTTTATTTTGTTGACAGAAAAAATATTAGATTTGTCCAAAGCGAAATTATTATAAGTTGAGTTTTAGAGGAATAGAAAGGTCTAAATTTCCAAAGTGTAATTCTGTTTAATGGACAATTAGATGAGAGGGAGTCGTTCCTCCAATGGATGCAAGGTAAGGCACTTAAAATTTGAATTGTAATTTTTGTGAAAGTTTGTTTGAGGTATTTTATTTCTTAAAGTTTGAACATATTAAAATGAATGAAAATAACCTAGTATCGCTCACTCATATCTTCCGGTAAATATATCGTAACTGCCCAACTTTGACTAAATAACTATGTATTAAGAAAAAGGAATGTTTAGTCTAATGTACATTGAAACAAAGGAATATCACACTTTTGTATATAAAAGTGTGATATTCCTTTGTCGCAATGTACATTAGACTAAATATCCGATTATCTTTGTAGTTATTTAGACAAAGTGAAGTCTTTTCTTTCCCATTTCGGGGAAAGAAAAGATGATCAGAAACAATGTTTAGTAAAAGTATGTAAAATCCACTCATTATATATTATTAATTACTGATCCATTTCATTGGAAATTTAGGATGACCTGGGTGTTTAAATTTGTTGGGCATAGTACTAACTGTCCAACAAGGCAAGTCAGTACTATTTCCCACTCATTTACCCACCCAGGTCTTCTCTAATTTGCAATAAAGTAGGGGGGTACCAAACTAAAAGAGTGCCGAATGGGATCTCACACAGGCTTGAGTAAAAAAAATTAATAGAAACTAAACATGTGGCAAATTTGGGTGGAAAGTTAATGTTTTCTCCCTTCTGGAGGAAAAAGAGTTTTTTTTTTTTTCAATTTAGTGACCTCTAGGTATTTTGCATTCCATTCATTTATTTATTTATTTTGCTTACCGAAGTTAACGGAGGCTATGCGATCGTTCTGAAGAACAAAGATATATTGTCTCCGATTTCAAAAATTCCAAGACAGAAATCTGTTTCAGACAACAGGGAACATTTTTGGTTCCGTGACTGTCTGTTGGTCTGTCACTCAATTTTCCGACCTTTAAAACTACTTAGTAACTAGTAGTTACTTTTAAAACTACACGACCGATTTAATTGAAATTTGGATGGTAGGTTATGATTAGCTTTTTGTTGGTTTCAACCTTCTGAGTCCATTTGTTTTCCTTCCACATGCACACAAACATACATTTTATTTACACACATATATATATAGCTTCAAAAGTACATACTTATCTGATTTGTATAAAACTTTTATAGTTTATCGATAGTAATCCGCACATAGCCCCAGATTAATTTGAACCGTCTGCGCTCTTTAATTTTTACTTCATATTTTACGATTTTGGTAGTATTCATACTACGGAAATATTAAATTCTAATTTAAATCAAATTATAATTATTATTAACTACGGGAAACAGACAGAGAAAAATACACTCCAGCGCGGGGATTTGAACCACCGGCCTCTATATTTCTAGTATAGCGCTCTAACCAACTAAGCTACGCAGGAGAATAAATTTCTCTGACGTTAATGATACCTTGACCCGAATTTAAAGCTTTCAATTTTTCCACAAGTCTGAGAAGTCAACATTAGTGACAAAGAACTAGACCGAGAAATAACGCTTATAATTATAAAGTACCCAATTAGTACCTGTACTTAGTACAATCAATTAGATATTCATATTTTACGATTTTGGTAGTATTCATCCTACGGAACGATTAAATTTTAATTTAAATCAAATTATAATTATTATTAACTACGGGAAACAAACAGAGAAAAATAGACTCCAGCGCGGGGATTTGAACCACCGGCCTCTATATTTCCAGTATAGCGCTCTAACCTAACCTCTTTTGATTTAAATTAAAATTTAATCGTTCCGTAGTATGAATACTACCAAAATCGTAAAATATGAATTTCTAATTGATTGTACTAAGTACAGGTACTTATTGGGTACTTTATAATTATAAGCGTTATTTCTCGGTCGAGTTCTTTGTCATTAATGTTGACTTCTCATACTTGTGGAAAAATTGAAAGCTTTAAATTCGGGTCAAGGTATCATTAACGTCAGAGAAATTCATTCTCCTGCGTAGCTTAGTTGGTTAGAGCGCTATACTGGAAATATAGAGGCCGGTGGTTCAAATCCCCGCGCTGGAGTCTATTTTTCTCTGTCTGTTTCCCGTAGTTAATAATAATTATAATTTGATTTAAATTAAAATTTAATCTTTCCGTAGTATAAATACTACCAAAATGGTAAAATATGAATTTCTAATTGATTGTACTAGGTGCAGGTACTAATTGGGTACTTTATAATTATAAGCTTTAATTTTTACTAAATTGATATTTTAATTCATAAAAAAATTGAGATTAATAAACGGGGGAAACAATTAGACAATAATGGCTTGTAAAAGTATAAAATCAATAAAGTACGTGATAGCATGTGAGGAAGCTATGTGCCATGCCAATTGGCAATTTTTTCACCTATCATTAATTATTCTTTTAGTTGTTTAAGAAGCTTATGTTACCTTATTTTATTCTTAAGTCTAAGTCTTTATCTGAAGAAGGCTGCATTTGAACAGCCGAAACCGGTTAATTTTTTTAAAACAATTTTTTGTTTGAAAACATTGATTAGTTATTAGTTATATTGAACATCACTTCTTTCATGAAATGGTTAAAAGAAAGTTTTTATCTTGATCTACCGACATTGTAGGTGTAAATAACCGTTCAAACGAAAAAGTGCTTATAAACAGTCAATCAGAACTAGATATAAACCAAACGATTTTGGTTCAAATATAAATTTGTAAAAAACCTCTAATCAGAAACTCCTATTGTCATACTTATCATAACAGAGAAGGAAGCAAAAACATAACATATTTTCGTCAGTCAATAATAATCGCATAGATAGGAAGTGACAAACTGCGAGGATCTTGTATAATAACCACTTCATAACAATTATTTCTTTCTCATAATGTCAAAAAGGGCACGAGTTAGATAATTGGACGCGCGTGGCTGCATATAAAGCCAGCATAGTTTACCAGCATACTTCAATAGTACAGACATTCATATTAGAATGATAACGGCACGTGCCTTGTGCCTAGTCGCGCGACAAACAGCCCGCCCACATTAATACTAAACCCCTACTGCACAATTTCTTCTTACTAACTTTATAGTTTATAGTTGATCTAGCTTTTAACAGTTATACTAATTAAAATACCAGCATCAAGTTTAGATAAGAATTCGTTTTCAAGGCTAAAATAATCTAAAAAGATAAAGACTTTTATTGGGTGTATATCATCTTTTAATCGGTGAACATCGACAAATATTAACTATTTTTTATTTATTTCTCTCTTTAAAAAAAAACCATTTCATAATTCTCAAAGCTAATATATCATATCCCCTATGTATCATTATAAAACATTAAACAGGATATCATACTTCCTTTCTTTCAATATATATATATATATATATATATATATATATATATATATATATATATATATATATATATATAATATATATATTGTAATAGTACATGATCACGTCTATCTTATTCGATATCATACTTCGGTAAAAGAAAAAGTGTATAAGAAGATTTAATTAAAAAATATAAAAAATAAAAATTTAACTGTTACTCAAAAAAATATTTCTTTTTTAAATAACCCATGGTCCTTTCACGTAATATCAATTTTGAGAAAATTAAATGTATATTCTTTATTTCAAATGCTACAGAAAGATTAAGTGTGGGGTTTAGAGGTAAAAATAACTGACAACTTGTAATTATCAATTAGTATACCTGTATCTTTTAAAACCAATCATAATGATCTTATGATTCTCTACCCATCTTAAATAAAAATCTATAACTTAAGAACTTGAATATAAAAGAAAAGATTTACACACAGAATGGTAATAACTAGTCTCTTACAAGTTTTCATAACTTAATCAATTTATCATAGTCTAAATATTCGGTGATTATTTAATCACATGTTATTAATAAATGAAAATAATATGGGAGAGATATTATAAACAATCATGAAGATGTATTTTGCATCTATTTCTTTTTTTTAAATATGTTTTTTTTAATTAATAGTTTTCATTTTTAAAAATCATTAAAATGTTTTTTGTTCGGATGATGTTGGAGGATTATAAACGACTTCTCTTTCTCTGCGTTAATTAAGTTAGTGAGTTAGTTTATTTAATAAATTAAATTAATAAAAAACAACATTTTTTTAATTAAATATAATAATCAATAAAGTTTTGAAGATGATGTTTTTAGATAAAAAAATAATATGTTTAGTGATGAAAGAGTAGAATTTTTATTTTTTGTTAATAGTTAGAAGGAATAGAGAAAGTATATGTATTGGGAAAGAAATTTAGTTATAAAATTTTATTTCTTTATTATTTATTATTCTTAGTTTTTTTTAATTATTTATTGTAATTGTAATTTTAAGAACTATGTGGAAATTCAAGAATCTATAAATACCTCTCTCTCTCTCTTTATATATATATATATATATATATATATATATATATATATATATACACACACACACACACACACACACACATATATATATATATATATATATATATATATATATATATATATATATATATATATATATATATATATATATATATATGATCCAATATACGTTATAAATCTACACTCGTCCGATATTAATGCAATTTAGATAGCAGTAATAAGCCCACTAATGGTGCGCCCATTTATTTTCTCTTCCACATGCGCCCAAGCATACATTTATTTACACCTATATCTACAGAAGTACTCATCTGATTTTTATGAATTTATTTATTGAAATTATAACATTTTTGACTAATTTCAAAAACGGGGAAAGATGAAATAAATTTGACAAAAAAAAAGGGTGTAATAAGCATACAATTTTTAAAGTATATGAAATAGGATGTTAGGAAGCTGTATACTACAATAATTATTGGTGGACTATTTTTTTACGTTTTGTTTTATTTTTAACATATTTCGTTAAATTCCTACAGTAGAGCTCATATTGTAACTTATAAAGAAATCAATATAAGTAACAAAATAAAATTACTAGGTGTGCAATGCAGTTGTCTGCTCGCAATATTGAGCTGAGGCGTGCATTTTAATCCTGAACAATAAACATTTTTATTTATAAACAGCTGAAATCGGATCAAAAGTCGTAATATTTCTAATTTTTAACTAAGCAGCATATTTTTCCTGTTTTTCTATTTTACCCCCCTCTTAAATGAAAATATGGCAAAAGTGAACATAACAACAATAACTGCACTCTTATAGAGCTTTCTAACGACATGCATCATGAAGGGCATATACTATTTTAACTTTTGTACCCCCTACCCCGTACCCCTGAGTACCAATTTGGACCATTTCAGATATGTACCTTCCTGTGGTTGGTCACATTAACCGTGCCGAATTTTGTGCGGATCAGTTCAGCCGTTCAGGAGGAAACAATTGTACCTCGTACCCCTGTGTTCCTATTTGGACCATTTCAGATTTTCACCTTCCTGTGGTTGGTCACATTAACCGTGCTGAATTTTGTGCAGATCGGTTCAGCCGTTCATGAGGAAACCTTTGTACCCCTGTGTACCAATTTGGACCATTTCAGATTTATACCTTCGAGTGATTGATCACACTGTCCGTGCGGAATTTTGAGCGGATCAGTTCAGCCGTTCAGGAGGAGTATGCGTCCAAACAAATGCAAAGTGTGGTATAGGAGCTTCACTTCGCTCAGCTCAAAAAACCAAACATTCTGTGTTTAGATAATGCGTTTTTTGCTTCCGAGTTTACCGAAGGAAACAGAAGCATTGTGTTCACTTTTGAGAACGAAAAACTTTTGTCCCCGATTTTAAAAATTCCAAGACAGAAATCCGTTTCAGACATCAAGGAACATTTTTGGTCTCGTGTCTGTCTGTGTGTCCGCGAATTATGAAATGTATGACGATAACTTGAGTAAATGTCGACCGATTTTGATGAAATTTGGTAGATGTTCATTTTACCAATGCTCAGGACGAGTTCGTTGGACAACATTATCCGTCCAAGCTTTCATGCGCAACGTTCGCGTAAACGTGAACTTCAAATTTAAATTTGGAATTTTAGGTCGGGAAAAAAATCAAACTTTATCTATTTAATGAGACACCAAAACTACTAAAACCAAAAGCGACACCGCTATGAAGTGTTAAAGATCGCTAAAACTATTAATAGTTTTTACAAAATAAACAATACAACAATAAAGTAATATAACAATAATGTTAATGTTAATATAACAATAAAGTACATGATAGGATGCGAGGAAGCTATGTGCCACACTAATTGGCAGTCAATTTTCTTTTTAAACCTGATTGTCAATTATACAATATTGTTCAAATCTACCAAAATATGAATCTGCAGTGTTTCAATATAGTTAAAAAAATATTAAACCGAAGCACACATGTTCCTTATAATGGTTCACGCGTTTTTATAGTTTTCGGCATAAACGTTTCACGGGGCATCAAAGTTACGACCTTCTAGCACCCTAACTAATGCAATGGTGGCAAAGCCTTCACGCTTAATTATACAAGAAGATTTTTTTTTTTTTTAGTTGCAATGCTCTAAAAAAACTGGTCTAGTTGTTAAAAAAAATACATATATAAATAAAAAATCTGTGCATTTTGAGACCATTTAAAAAAAAAAAACCCTAACACACTCTATTATTTACACGTGCCCATTTACTATTTACCCAGAACTAAATTAATAGAAAAAAAATATGGAGTTATTCGTTTGCAGCAAAAAAATGTTTTGTTTAGAAGGATTTTTTTCTCCCAATACCTATTATTGTTTTATTTTTATTTTTATTTTTTTTTATCATAACGGTACTACAATCCTAAATAATCGAAGCCTTTGTTCAACAATCCATTCAGAATACAATATTATTAAAAAGAAAAAAAAATGAATGGCATAAAAAAATATTTAAGAATGTTCTAAGCGGAAGGAAAAAGTGGATATAATAGTATAATAAATATTGACAGCCAATTTATAATATGTTCATAAATATATCATTTACATTTTTTTTTACGTCTCTAAGGTATTTGCTGTTATATATTATAAATGCTGAAGAAGCTATGTTTCATTTTATTTATTATTTTTTGACGTAGATTTAAAGTGTGTGATTCCGCCAAAGATAAGTTAATGAAGGTGATATAACTATATTTAATCTTTTCTAAAGATCATCCGATTCTATTCATTCCATATTCTCATCCCATCGACATAGGAGTTCCTCAAGGTAAGATTTTTGGTCTTTCTATTATTTATATACATGGGCAACATCGGTTTTTTATCCTTTGCCCAAGCATAGCTTGCTTTCCTGATAAATCTTAACCGTTACATCCACTATACACTAATTTTTATACTTAAAGTTTTAAACGTTCTAGAACCATATCCAATTTTTAGGATGCTGACATAAAAAAAAAACGGGGTTTTAAGTCATTTGAGGAATAATCCACCTTCCTCCAAATTGAATTGACCACGAATGAAATTTTATCTACGATTGATACGAAATATAAACATTATATCTCTGTTTAGATGCGTAGAAAGTGATTATTTACGTACTTGTATTCATTGCGCATGCGCGTCTCATAGTTCTGAAGAATTCCTCTTCTTTACCACGCTAGCTCGGTAAAGAAGAGGAATTCTTCAGCTTTCTCACGATTAGCGAGTTTGTTTACATTTAACAAAACTAATTTGCTATTCTTATATTAAAGTAACAGTTTATATCGAGTTTGAAACAATGAAAAAACAATGAATGAATCAAGTAGCTTTGACTACAATGTAGAGAATAATACTCCTCCAAAATAATTAATTCGGCAAAAATATAACTCAAGATTAATGCCATCTTTATCAAGAGAAGAGATACGAACTTACATACAGCAAGTTTATTTTTTTCTGTATTTATTGTTTAAATCTAACAATCGTAGATAAAGTACGGTACGCAACTCGTGCGAAAAGAAATTTTGCATTGCTCGTGTGGTTTTACTACCCTCGCTGTCGCTCGGGTGCAAACTCCACACTCGCATGCAAAATGCTACTTTCCGCACTAGACGCGTAATGTACTATTACCGACCACTAAAAACGTAACGTACACTTACGAGAGTGATAAAACCAACCGAATTTTACACATTGATTGAAACCTTGAATTTTCTCTACATTTTCCCTATGTGTGGGTCAAAATGTTACGACGGTATTTCAAATTTCAACTTCTTAGCTTAAACGGTTTGGGAGATATGAAGCAAAGAGCGACGGACAGACAGACACATCACCCTCGGCATTAGGGTTTCGAGAAGCATCCAAAATAACTATAAAAGAACACAAAGTAAAATATAAAAATAATCACACTAATAATATTAATATAATAAATTAATATGTGAAAAATGCTATAGTTATAAAATTTAAAAAAACTTATAAATTTAAATGAATATAATGTAACATAGTATTAGAGATAGGGCCCTCTCTCTAGGTGTCACACTCACACACTTACTTAGGGCCCCCACCAAATATTATTATTCAATGTACTACCAAAAAAACCTTATTGTAAAAAAATAAACTTGAAATTTTTGTAACACGTATATAGTATATATGGTGTAAATAAGTTATTATTATTATTATTATTATTATTATTATTATTATTATTATTATCTACGAAACCCTAATAAAGTAGCAGTGCCGAAAGAACACTTGACCAGCAATTATAGTTTCTCAAAAAATTAAAAAGAAACTATAATAGAAAATACAATAACATAAAATGATTGGTACATCTTTAGATTGTTACTCCCCTATATTTCTTTTAGAATATAAACGATTTTGAATAAATAACTATTAAGACAAAGGGATGTTTAGTACAATGTACTTTGGGACAAAGGAATTTATTCACACTTCTGTTTTTATAAGGGGAGTAACATTCTAAAAGAGAACATTCCGTTCACCTTCTTTAGATTGTTACTCCCTTCTGTTTTTTTGTTTTTTTATAACCTAAAGAAGTGCCAAATTATGTTTAATACTACATCAGAATTGTAATAGTAATAGATTAAATCATAATCTAACATAATTTCTACTAAACACTAATCCTAGAAGCAAATGTTAGGTAAGGAAGAAGGATAGGTAAGAAATATAGGATGTTGTTTGGGCCAAAGCAAATCCTAATAAGGAGGGATCTGTGAAGGGGAAGCACGCTCCTCGCTTAATTCAAACTAAAGGTCAGGGTTACTGCACACACAGGAGCAGACATTAGAGTGAGTCTCCCTTCTAAATCAGTGTATATTCACGAGCAAAGCAATGTCACGCAGGACAATAACAAGGTCCTTGATTGATACCAACCTTCTACAAGTAGATTCCATCAAAACTCTGCAGTTCGACAACACCACCAAACCAAAACAATCTTGTTAAAAGTTATAAAGATCTTTATTTCATATGAATTACAGATTTTGAAGATGTTTCCTTTTTTATAAACAGGGCCGTAACTACCACCGGGGCAACCGAGGCAGTGCCCCGGGGCCCCCGCTCTCGGGGGCCCCCGATCCTACGGCCCTATTTGAATTTCAATGGGCAAAACGAAATAATGTAAATTTTAAAAGCCGTTTATCAAAAAAATTCGTTTTAGGAAAGAATAATTATGGACTATTATTAAACGGCTATATTGAAACTAGGGGGCCCCTAGACATTTACAGAAAAAAATTCAATATTTTCACGCACCAGGGGCCCCATGACAAACGTAGTTCACCAGTAAGTTTTTTGAGGACTATTACACAGTGAATGGACAAAAAACTCTGACGCTTACTCAATATAATGTTCACCTTCATCAGAGGAGTTATTCCTTAAACTGTTACGAAAAGATCGTCTAAGTTATATATGTATTTATGTAGTAGCCTAACTAAATTTACCAGGAGATGGGTGAGGATTTAGCTATAGAATAGAGGCTAAATTAGACATTTTCGATTTTGGGTCATGTGCAAAATAAAATACTATAGATGTGGGTAAATTTTACCTCTAGAATGCATTTAAACACGTTTTGGGGCGTTATGTTTCAAAAAATTTCCGGGGGAGGACCCCCCAACTCCCCTTTTTCTGGGGGGGGGGGGGGGGGGGGTATCCCCTGAACTCCACGAAGGGTCCCCAGAATAATCTGGCCCTAGGGCCCCCAAGATTGTAGTTACGGCCCTGTCTATAAACCGAGATTTTCTTAAGGGAGAAAACTACTTTTAACAAACATAAAAGGCCCGTATACACTTTGATTGCAACATTTTAAAAAAATATTATAGTTTGCTAACCAATATTTGGATATTTACTACGTTTCCATGATGTTTCTATATGGATTGAATACGGATTGAATACAATTTTTTGATCCAAACGGTCCGTGGCAACCTAGATTCAACGGATTGAATACGATTTAGATTTAGATATGATAAACTAAATTCTAAGATACTATCTGGATCGAGTTACATGGAAATACTTCAACTCGATCCTGACATGCGCAGAATGTGAGTGTGAGTGCCCCTAGCGGTGTTTCTGGTGAAACAAGAAAACTCTGTCAAAATACCACTCTACTCAACCAAAAAAAGATATTATTTGTCATTTTTAGCTCTATTTTTAAAAACAAACATAAAATAAAAAAATACTTCTTGCATACGAGTCCGCAAGACAGTGAGACATTTTCATGTTTTCGCTCTGCGTAAACTACCCACATAAAATGAAATATAATCGGTAATTTATTCAAGTAATTGATAAAAGTAGATAGAAGATAATTTTTATTCTTATCTCCACACCGGCACTGCCACGGCTTGAATAAAAACGACTGAATTCAAAGGCGCCGGCCCGCCTGATTCTCGCTACACCGAGCCGTGGCCGTGCCGTGCCGGGCACGAGGCTCGCTGAAAAAAATGTTGTATAGATTTTAAATGAAGCAATGCACAGTTGTCACTGTCAGTCAATAATTGACAGTGTAGATTTTATTTTATTTTTTTGTTTAGTTTAGTTTTCATTTCAAAGTTAATCAAACTATATTTAAATTTTTACGGACAATTATTTAGAAAGAAGGGAAAAGGATAGAAGGACAAATTGCAGAAAGAAACATTATTAGAAAGAAAGAAACAGATAAAGAAAAAACACCTTTGATACTATTTTTGACTTGTGACAATTCCAAATTCCAAATTAACTGTATTATACTATTTTCCCTACTAAATATATTTCCTGTAAAAAAAATATAACGTTCTTGCCGTTACAGTAAAAATTTAAATTAATTAGGTAAAGTAAAAATTTAAATTAAATTTTGGACTTTACCTTTGGAACACTTGATTACAAAATTGAAACTAAGAAACCAGAAATGCCGCGGGGAAAGAAAGTGTGTAAGAAGCAGGACGAAGAAGACTTGGACAAACTTACAGTCGTTACAAAATCAATCAAGTCGGTGTCCGCTACTATACGGCGTAAGCAAAAGGAAGTGTCACGCTTAGTTAAAGATTTCGAATGCAATCCAGAGCACATGAGTATTCTATCAGCAGCACTCAGCGGTCTTGTACGACTAAAGAGAGACCTGCAAGTGCTGGTTGATAGACTTCCAGAACTCGTGGCTCCTGATGCACCATATCTGGCTAAGTGTGATCAAGACTTACTAGACCTTGAAGTGTTTATTAGCCATGTAGAAGAGGTCTTGAACACGGCACAACCGATGTCCAGGCCAGGATCAGTCGCTTCAACGTCTGCATCTAGAAAATCCGCGGCATCGATGCGTCTTGCGGCCAAATTAGCTCTCGCATCAGAAAAGAGAAGGTTGGAGAGTGAAAAGGAGGAGTGTGGGACCAGGATTAACCAGCTTCAACAGGAGCTTGAAGCAGCCAAATGTAAGATGTCATCGATCGGAGAAAGAGTGAATAGAAATTCAGATCTTCAAGACAGCTTACATGAGGCTACGCAAGCAGAGGAGGTTGAGGCGGTTTACGAAGCTCTGGAGGTAGGAGACAAGGCTTCACTTCTCCCTGAAATAAGTTATAAAGTAGAATCAAAATTTGCACCTAATACCTCTTTTATTTCGGCTAATATTCCATCCTTAGAAAAAAATATACCACCCACCCAAAATGCACCTTTAAATCCTATATTAGTGATGACCAAGGTTCAAGTGTTGAACTCCTTGGTACCTCTCCAATATGATGGTGATAGCTTAAATTATCCTATCTTTCGGGATCAAGTTAGAATGCATCTAGAGGATAATATCCTCCCAGACAATGAAAAGAAGATCTTCTTGACTAGATTCCTGAAGGGAGAGGCACTAGAAGTCATTCAGTCAAATCTTTCCCTGTCCTATTTAGACTCTATTTCTCTTCTCGAACGAAGGTTTGGAAATCCTCTCAAAATAACAGAAGCCTGGGTGGAAAAGTTGACAGAAGGGCCGACTTTTAAAATTACCGATTCAAAAGGCTTACAGAAGTTTTCTGAGAGTATTTCCACAGCATGTAGAGTTCTGCCGGAAGATGCTATCAGGGAGGTAAGCTCGAAAATGTGTCTTAAGAAAATAGCTTCTCGTCTTCCTATCCAGTTTCTTCATGGCTGGATATCAGAAGTGTTACCCTTGAAAGGAAAAGAGACCATTCTGGAACTTGCAGCGTATGTAGAAAGGAAAGTAGGACTACTAACTCACCCAGTTTATTCTATAAATTCCGAAAAAATGAACGTTGTTCAAAATTCAAAAGGAAAACCAACTGTTGCTAAAGGACTAAGAAATAAATCAAAACCCGAAAAGTTTTCTGGAAAATCAATAACAAATTTACCGGCCTTTAAAACCCAGGACCAATTTCCTTTAAAATTTAAAAAACCTGAAGTGGTGCAGCCTAACCCTTTACTCAATTTTTGTTATTTTTGTCAAGACGGCACGCACATTACTGTGTTCTGCTCCAAGCTTCCAAATACTTCAGAAGACATAAGAAGGGAATTCATTAAAAGAAGCGGTCTTTGCTGGTCTTGTTTAGAACAAGGCCACCTGTCAAAATACTGCAAGAAGAGACTGAAATGTCAAGTTAAAGGGTGTGAAAAGCTTCATCCAACAAGCCTTCATCAAGAAACAAAGAACCAGTCTTCAGCGAAAATGCGCTCGGTGACTATAGAGAACTTTGTAGGCACGACATCCTTCATAATACCTGTCTACCTTCATCAGAAAGACAAGCCAGAAGACCAACACCTGGTTTATGCCCTACTAGATGATGGCAGTGACGCTTGTTTCATTTCAGAAAATCTGAGAGTAAACATGGGATTAGAAGGTATTCCAACCAGACTTGAGCTTTCCACCCTCCTTAAAAGGTCTTCGGTCTCCAGCTTAAGAATTCCAGACCTGGTAGTGTCCAGTTTTGATAGAAAAACAGTTATCAACCTTCCGAATAACACATATACTCGAGAACACATTCCTGGCTCTCCGGACGAAATTCCTACACCGAAATCAGCAAATCACTTTCCCCATTTGAAAGAGCTAGTACACCTTCTACATCCATTACAAGAAAATACGGAAATTGGAATTCTTATCGGAAGCAATTGCCCAAGAGCATTATACCCGCTGGAGGTGATCCGTGGAAAAGATAACGATCCTTATGGAATTAGGACAGAATTAGGTTGGGGGATAATAGGACCCAGACCAAATGCAAGTACATCATATTGCTCCCGAAGAGTCTCATTTAGAGAGATCATAAATATTTTTAACCTTGACTCAACACACGAAGAAAAGAATTTTGGCCTAGGTCTGTGGCGGACACATCTATTTGTCATAATGTATTGACACATGACAGATGAAATTTATACACACGTTTATTTTGTTACATTAATAAATATACTTGGATTTGTGTAGGCGTGGAAAATACTTGACTTTATTTGTGTATTATATACGTTAAGACCATCTCGCCAAAGTGGTGACCCGCGACTTGTGAGTTAGAACAATCGAACGAGCATTCAAAATTCTACCCTTGTAAGTTTTATTTTTTGACACCTTATAAAATTATTGACATTTTTAAAAAAAAAAATTAAATTTAAAAAAATATATTTTTAAAAATCTAAAAATGTTACCGCAACCAAACCCCGTTAATCCCAACGATAACTCTTCAAGTTTCTCTCAAATCAATCAATCAGATGTAACGACGAACCAACCGTATTTAAATCGAGTATCTATCAAAATCCCACCCTTTTGGAAAACGAAGCCTCACCTTTGGTTTATTCAAATAGAATCCCAATTCAAAATTGCAGGAATTAAAGAAGACGAAACTAAATTCCACCATATCGTAGGAGCTCTAGAAATGGACATTTTAGACCATGTTTCGGACATTGTAGCCTCCCCTCCTCGAGATGGAGCATACGAAGCACTAAAAAAGCGCATTGTTAATTCTTTCGCCGATTCGGAAGAAAGAAAGATTCGCCAACTGTTGACGAGCATAGAACTTGGTGACGATAAACCAAGCCTACTACTAAGACGTATGTGGGAGCTCGCTGGTTCTAAAGTAACTGACCAATTTTTGCGTTCACTCTGGTTGCAAAGATTACCTTCTCAAACTCAAGCGATTCTTTCTGTAAGTGATGAAGAGACCGACCTTTCAAAACTTGCCGTACTCGCAGACAAAATAACAGAAGTTACTGGTAGTCAGGTGTGCACTGTCAACCATGCATCTGACAATGCACCTTCAACATCAAGAGATCCAACACCAATGCAATCAGAAGTATCTGCATTAACTAAACAAGTAAATGAACTTGCGGCAATCGTGCGTGGCCGTTACAATCCAAGATTTCGTAGTAGTTCTCGCTATCGATATAACTCCCGGAGAAGATCAGCTTCAAGGAAAAGTACCAATGACGAGTCAGATATATGCTGGTACCATCAAGAATATGGAAAGGATGCTCGCAAATGCAGAAAACCTTGTACAATGGCCAATAAGAACACAGAAGCAAAAAACTAACAAGCCCTGCACTCGCGGCGGTGCAGCAGGGTGAACATAAATCGAGCCGCCTATGGATTACCGATAAGAGTATGGGCTGGAAATATTTAATCGACACGGGCGCTGACCTTTCAGTGTTACCAGCCAACCGCCTTCGTAGAAGAGTACCTGATCCATCCTTCAGAATATTTGCAGCCAATGGAACTGGAATTCGGACTTATGGTGAACATCGTGTTATGGTCGATCTTGGACTCCGTCGAAAGTATACTTGGAGCTTCCTCGTAGCAGATGTTACCACGCCGATCCTTGGTGCAGACTTCCTCACACAACATAACATCATCATCGATCTAAGAGGAAAACAATTAAGAGATGGTTTGACGAACACCAGAACTCCAGTATCAATATCCAATGAGAAAGCAGTTGTGATAAGAGCTGTGCAGGAAGAAAGTATATACTATCAATTACTTCGAACATCTTTTCCGCAAATTATGAAAGATTTTCTTCCCACCGAAATTAAGCATTCAACAACTCACCGTATAGTCACTTCAGGTCAACCAGTTTACGCAAAGGCTCGTAGACTTTGTCCGAAGAAACTGAAAGACGCTAAAGCCGAATTCGAGTCCATGATCGCTCAAGGTATCTGTCGTCCATCAAGCAGTAATTGGGCTAGCGCATTACATATGGTGCCTAAAAAGAACAATACCTGGCGTCCCTGTGGTGATTATAGGGCGCTTAATGCAGTCACAATTCCCGATCGATACCCATTGCCTCATATTCACGACTTAACTCAAGGTTTAGACGGTAAGAAAATTTTTTCATCATTAGATCTGACTAAGGCTTATCACCAAATTCCAGTCGAACCGGATGACATTCCAAAAACTGCAGTCATCACACCATTTGGACTTTTTGAGTTTGTCCGAATGCCCTTTGGCCTTCGCAACGCTGGCCAGACGATGCAAAGGTTCATAAACAATGTCTTGCGAGGTTTAGATTTTGTTTATGTTTACATAGATGACGTTCTTATCGCCTCGACTTCGGAAGAAGAACATCTCATCCACGTCAGACAAGTTTTCCAACGACTCTCGGAATACGGCATCGCTTTAAATGCTTCAAAATGTACCTTTGGAAAAACATCTATTTGCTTCCTTGGACATGAGATATCGTCAGAAGGTTTAAAGCCCCTATCAGACAGAATCAAAGCAATTCAAGACTTCAAGCAACCTCAAACCGTGCAGGAGGTTCGGCGTTTCCTAGCACTGGTAAATTACCATCACAGATTCATTCCAAACATATCAGGATTGCAAGCACCTTTGACTGATTTAATTAAAGGGTCAAAGAAAAAGAAAGACAACACAAAAGTTAAATGGTCGGAAGCTGCCGAAGAAGCATTTATAGTTTGCAAGAAAGCTTTAGGTGACGTTACAACACTAGCTTTTCCGAAACCAGATGGTCAATTATACCTCTCGACTGATGCTTCAGACACTGCCATCGGTGCGGCACTACACCAAATTGAAGAAACAGGTCCTAGACCGCTTGGATTTTTTTCAGGAAAGCTCACCGATACGCAAAAACGATACAGCACGTATGACAGGGAATTGCTCGCTGTATACTCTGGCGTCAAGTACTTTCGGCATATGCTAGAAGGGCGTGACTTCAGAATATACACCGATCACAAACCACTGACGTTTGCCTTTCGACAGAAACTCGACAAGTGTTCTCCACGTCAACTGAGACACCTAGACTTTATAGCTCAGTTTTCAACTGATATACAATATGTAGCTGGTCCAGAGAACATCGTAGCTGACGCACTGTCTCGAATCAACGCCATCAATGTACCTTCGACCATAGATTACGAGCAGATCGCAGAGAGTCAGGTAGACGACGATCTCAAGATGTTGTTAGAGGGAAAGTCATCTCTAAAACTTCATCTGACTAACCTGCCTAATATTTCGAAACCTCTCTATTGTGCTCTTGACAAGGATAAGATCAGACCCTACATCCCTCGTTCACACAGAAAAAACGTATTCTCTACAATCCATAACCTTTCACATCCAGGTCGGAAAACAACTTTTCCATCTCCCAAAGGTCAATCAGTAAATGACAAGAGGTTTATAGAAAAAATCTCATCAGGTCTTGTCCACCGAGCAGACAAACATTATGAGATGCCTCTCCCACTCAAAAATGATAATTTGGAGATGCCTTCTAATCGTATTCTAGCTTTTAAACGTCTAAATTCAATCAAGAAAAAATTTCAAAATTTGACATTCAAAGAGGATTACATGCAGTTCATGAAGGACCAAATTGATAAAGGATATGCCGAAGCAGCAGACAAAACTCAAATAGAACCAGGTAGATTATGGTATTTACCACACCATGGAGTGTACCATCCAAGAAAACCTGGCAAGATACGAGTGGTTTTTGACTGTTCTGCGGTTTATCAAGGTGTTTCACTAAACAGTATGCTTTTATCTAGTCCAGATTTAACAAATTCAGTGGTGGGCGTGCTTTTAAGATTCCGCCAGGGAAAAATAGCATTTGTTGGCGATTTAGAAGGAATGTTCTTACAAGTAATCGTTCCAGAGAGGGACAGAAACCTTCTGAGATTTTTGTGGTGGGAGGATGGTGATGTCCTAAAAGAACCAAAAGAGTATCGAATGACAGTGCACCTATTTGGAGCTTCGTCGTCACCAGGTTGTGCTAATTTCGCATTAAAAAAAACGGCTGAAGAACTAAGAGAAGCAGCAAGAATTATCTTGAAGATAGTTCAAGATGAGGAATTAGAAGAAAATTCAATAAATCAACTGAGATCACTGCACCCAGTCAAGGACAGTTATGGTCTAATCGTAGTAGGAGGGCGTATTAAGCACTCTCTGCTCTCAGCCCAAGAAAAACACCCTGTTATTCTGCCACGAAAATGTCATGTGACGACCCTTTTAATTCGTGACGCCAATGAAAAGGTACATCATCAAGGTAGAGGTCTTACAATGAATAGACTGCAAGCTCAAGGTTATTGGATTGTAAGAGCCTCTACGGAAGTCTCCAGATATTTACACAACTGTATTAGGTGTCGTCGACTAAGAGGGACTTTTCAAAGACCTATTATGGCAGATTTGCCCAAGGAACGGGTAACCCCTACCCCACCATTCACCTATAGTGCAGCGGATGTTTTTGGCCCCTTCTACGTTAAGCAGGGCAGAAGTCAAGTTAAACGATTGGGTATAATTTTTACGTGCTTATCTTGTCGAGCAGTTGACATCGACATATTAGACCATTTAGACACCCACTCTTTTATAAACGCCTTGCGAAGATTTCTCTGCAATAGAGGATCTATTCATTCACTTAGGACGGACATGGGCACTAATTTTGTAGGAGCCAAAGAGGAACTCAGAAAGGCTCTTGAAGAAATAGACATGAACGCTATAGGTACATTTTTAAGCCAACAATGCAATGCAGTGGACTTTCAGTTTTCTCCTCCATACGCCAGTCATATGAATGGTGCGGTTGAGAGACAAATAGGTAGTGTTCGTAGAATCCTAGATTACTTGTTTCAAACGCACAAAGGGCTATTGAATGAAGATTGCTTCAGGACACTGCTGAAAGAATGCGAAGCCACTATTAACAGTTGCCCTCTAACAGTAGAAAATCTAACAGATCCCGATATTTCCCCTCTGACACCGAACCACTTACTCACAATGAAACCACCTTTACTACCCCTTCCAGGAAAATTTGAAGGTGATCTCAATTATCCTCGAAGAAGGTGGCGTCAGGTGCAACATCTAGCAGAAGAGTTCTGGACCAGGTGGCACAAGGAGTACCTTCAGTCCTTACATCACAGAACCAAGTGGACTTCTGAAAAAAGAAATCTCCAAGAAGGTGACATAGTGATGATCCGAGACCCAGCGACTCCTCGTAACACCTGGCCCCTCGCCCGCATAACAGCTACCCATCCATCTAAAGATGGAGTAGTGCGGACTGTTACAATTCGGAGGAACCAAGCATCACTGAAAAGAGCGGCGCAAAGCATGGTGCTTCTTCTAGAAGTCGAGAATCAGGACCAGCCTGTACCGCCGGGGAGTGTCACTGTCAGTCAATAATTGACAGTGTAGATTTTATTTTATTTTTTTGTTTAGTTTAGTTTTCATTTCAAAGTTAATCAAACTATATTTAAATTTTTACGGACAATTATTTAGAAAGAAGGGAAAAGGATAGAAGGACAAATTGCAGAAAGAAACATTATTAGAAAGAAAGAAACAGATAAAGAAAAAACACCTTTGATACTATTTTTGACTTGTGACAATTCCAAATTCCAAATTAACTGTATTATACTATTTTCCCTACTAAATATATTTCCTGTAAAAAAAATATAACGTTCTTGCCGTTACACCGGGCACGACACGAGTCATGACCGAGCCTCGTCCGAGGCTCGGTGGCGAAACGTTTTGGTACATTGTTTTCACGTGCCCGCCGTCCCCGCCTCGGCCCCGGCTCGTTGAGGGATGATCCACGCTACTACGAGCCCGGGCCGTGCCGGGACCGAGACTTCCCACCCTCGTTTAAACGTTCAATAGGTGAAATAGGTTTCTGAAATCTAGAAATCTTCTTTGTAAGCCAAGGTTTTAATTTCTTCAGCAAAACATTAAAACATTCCTTGGGCATTCTAAAAAGCCAAAAAATTTACTTTCACCGTCCACTAATTCTTTATAAAGAGTAAAAAATTCTCCTTCAAATTTTCGCTTTTTCCAAGCTGGATGAACGCCCACCTTCTGCTTTTCTGCATACCTAACATTTCACCCGAATCATCCTCTTCAAGCACGATAGCAATAGCTGCTAACTCAAACTCGGAAAAACGACAGTTCAACGACAGTTGAAATATGAACATGAGGCAAAGGCACTAGATATGAAATGAACACGGGTCGCCTAGTACAGGACAGCACGTCACAGCCCGGTTCGTCCCCGGCCCGTGCCCGCCTCGTTCACAATTCACAACTCGGTGTAGCATGTATGTGAAGGCTCGGACGGGGCACTGTGGCAGGGCTTGTACCCGGCACGGCACGGCCCCGGCTCGGTGTAGCGTGAATCATCATTTATACGAATTGTTAATATGCCTTCATACTAGGTAGGTGGAGAGGGCAACCTCCTGTACTTTCCTAACTCCCTGTCACACGTATAAATCTTTTCGACTTTCTTCGCCCCTACGAAGCGCGGAAAGGGAAGGCACTAAAGCTGGAGACTGGATTACAGACCTCCTATACATTTCTAACTCCCTGTTATACATTTCTGAGTTTTTAAGCCAAAAGTAACGTAACGTTTTTGACTTATGTTCCATAGCCTAAACATGAAAATGTCAAAATCTGGTTACAAAAATGTCAAAAACTGGTGACAAAATTATTATAACCTTTATCAAAGTCACCTGTAAGAGTTTGGTGTATTGAAAACGTATTGAATACGGATTCAATACAACTCATGGAAACACCTAATTTGGCTGAGAGTCAGTGACTAGTTGTCAATCAGGCTCGTGACGTCTTTAATCAAAATTGCAGTCACTCTTATGACAATAAAAATTACACTAAGGATTTTAAATAATCTTAGTGCCGATAATTTTATTTTATATTTATCAGAGAGAGAGAGGTCCCGGAACGCCGTTCCGCCTCAAATCGAGCCCATATATATATATATATATATATATATATATATATATATATATATATATATATATATATATATATATATATATATATATGAGAAAGTTTTTCTGAGTTATTTCAGACCGACTTTTCATCTTGGGATTAAAAGACAGTATAATATGCTTTATATATTTTACAGTAAATATGAATAAATAAATTCTATGAAGAATATACAAAATGAGTTCCTGTTAAAAGAATCTTTAGAATTAGGAATCAATAATTCAGGAAATTAATAGTAAACACTGAAAGTTCACATATTTTAAAGGATTATCCGCTTATTTATATAACCAATGTCCATCTTTTAATAAGATCCTTAAAGCTTTCTCCTTAACGTAAGGAAAAAAAGCCAAAATAAAGGAAGACCATTTTGCTCAACTTTTTATATAACGTTTCATTTTAAGTTTATTTATTCAACAATAATCATCAATGTGGTAAAAGTTCTGTGGAATAACGATTCTGGATACAAAGAAACTGAATTTTCACGTAAAATAATAGTTATTTATTTATCAAAGCAGCTGTAGACTTTCATAAAGCCATTATCAGTGCTGATTATGGTGTCTTATGATTTTCGAAAGTCTCCGATATCTATGACTTACCCACTTCATATTATTGCTTTCAAGCTTATCGAAGGTAACAAAAGCTATGTGGTCGTTCTGAAGAAAGAAAAAAAAAAAGTTATGTTCTCTATTTCAAACATTCCAAGACAGAAATCCGTTTCAGACATCAGGGAACATTTTTCGTTTCGTGTCTATCTGTCGGTCTGTAAGTCAGTTACCAATTTTTGTGAACCAACATATCTTAAAAACTACATGTCCGATTTTAATGAAAATTTGGATGGTAGGTCATAATTAGCTCATTGTTTGTCCCATATAAGTTTAAACTTTCTACACCCATTTGTTTTTCTTCCGCACAAGCACACAAAAGTTTTTTGCTTCCGAGCTTACCGAAGGTAACGGAAGCTTTGTGATCGTTCTGAAGAACGAAAATATTTGATGTCTCCGATTTCAAAAATTCCAAGACAGAAATCCGTTTCAGACATCAGGGAACATTTTTGGTTCCGTGTCTGTCTGTCGGTCTGTTGGTCTGTCGTTCAATTTTTGCGAACCAACATATCTTAAAAACTACACGTTCAATTTTAATGAAATTTGGGTGGTAGGTCATAATTAGCCCATTGTTGGTCCCATATAAGTTTCAACCTTCTGCGCCTATTTGTTTCTCTTCCACATGCGCACATACATCTATTTACACCAATAGCTCTAAATGTACTTTTTTGAATGAAACTTTTATAGTTTATCGAAAATAACCCACAGATAGCCCCAGATTAATCTGAACCGTCTACGCTCTTTAACTTTTGCTTTAATTCGTGTAAAAAATTTAAACAATTTTGACAGATTAAAAAAAAACGGGGGAAATAATTAAACCAATTTGACAATAATGACTTCTAAAAGCATAAAATGAATAAAGCACGTGGATTTGATGCGAGGAAGCTATGAGCCACACCAATTGGCAGTCTATTTTTATTAATACCCAGATCATTAAAAGTACTCATATGATTTTAAAGAAATTTGGATGGTTTGTCAAATAGTAATCCACAAATAGTGCCACTATAAGTTCAAACGTATTCGCTCTTTAACAATTATTGTGAAATTGATACTTTTATTCGTGTAAAAATTCAAAACAAACATAGGTCATTAAAGCAAAACATCACTAAAGAAAGGGATGCTGTGCCAAATTAATTTGCAATTTCATAAGTCATTCATAAATTAATTCAGTCGTGTATAAAATGAAGAGGAAGAAAGTTAAACATAAACAATACTTTTCTGTTTCTTCTTTTTGTATGTTTCTGTTCCAATCTGAGAAAATCTTGTTCTTAAGTTTTTATAGAATGGCACGTGTATTATGACAAAAGATTTTCAATATTATGTTGGGATAGATGGAATACAAAATAATACATAAAAAATCGGGTACAGGGTACCTCGGAACTAGTACTTGGATGGGTGACCGTTCTGAACAAACAGATATATTATCATTCTTCAAAAAAAACCTTATTTTTAATACCTATATTTTATTTAATTATTTGAAGTTTGGCGGTATTTTGACAGATGTAAACAAACTTTGACGTCATCAAAATTATCGCACTCATAAATTATTATATTTGCTTATAACTTTTAAACTAATTAATGGAATTTCATCGGGGTTTTTTATATTTGTTCCTTAATTTTGTCCGGTTCCAACGATATGCTATACGTCAAAAACCTATTTATACTTTCGGTATTATTAACTGTCAAAGTTTAAAAAATCAATTGATAACTTCAAAATGGTGGCCAATATCAAAATGAAATTTGGTGGGCTTGTTTGTCATACAGAGAGGTATATTCGTGCCTAATTTAAACTCGATCAGGACCATTGTCGATTTATTACGATTTTTTTTTAAATTTTTGCTGACTCAACAAACTGGGTTCAAGATGGTGGAAAAATTTGATTTTCCGGGCGGCACCACTACAGGTAAGGACTGATTTTTCTGCCAAGTTTTAACTCTCTATAGGTTAAATACCTTGGGTGCTACGATGATAACACACACACAGTCTTAAAAACACCCAAAACTGATAATTCCGTTGAAATCTCGAAAAAAACAATTTTTGGTGAAAACAATACTTTTCCTACTATAAGTAGTGAGGAAAAGTAAAAATCATTAGTTTTGTTTGAGTATCAGATCAACAAATATCTTCTATTCTGACGATAAATATTTCTATTTAACAATCGGATTACGGAAGTGGAATGTGTCAGAAGATTAACATATTGGCTTAGTTAGTTTCATAAACACGTTACGTGATCAAATCATTAGATTGAAAGTCTATATCTATTTGTTTATTTGGAAGATCAACAAATATTTTTAACACCGGAGACAAATATCCTTGGTGACAATTGGGGGATTGGCGTTGTGAAGAGAAGAAGAGGTTGTCTAGATGAGTTCCGGGAAGCAGGTGTAGAGCGTCCGGTCAGTCGATGTATCACACCTCAACTCTATTGTTCCGTTCTCGGACATTGTGTCGACCTCCGGGCTCCGGGAGGACACTCCTCATAGTCAGCCTAACTTCCCAAACCTCTCTCAAACACATCAACACACAAAAAAGGTTCCGTTCGAGGATATTCCTATACAGCATAAAGATTCATTCAAAAGGAACACCATAAAAGGACCTTTTTCGAGATACCAAACACACCGTAATTTATCATTCTTTTACTTTTCAATGACTTCAAGCTATAATCCTGTACGGACTTTTAAACTTTTTCCTTCGACTTAATCCTCGACACAAATAGAGCGAAGCTCCCAAATAAACAGAGAGAAAAAAAAATCACAAATAAAAACCGCTTCATATAACTTTTACGTGATCTATAAAAAAAAAAAAAATGCCAAACAGGATTTCTTTCACACTCTATTATATCGATTTTTACGGATAATAGGATATGTATTTGGGTCCTTTTCATTTAGGTATGGTCTTTTTATCAATTTTAATAAAAGAATGAAAAATATAATTTTACAAAGGCAGGAAATTGAGGATTAGGATACTACCTATTATTGCCAAATCGAAGAAATGTAATAAAGGTTGAAAATCAAAGAGAAAACTTAGTTATTTAAGACCATCAACCTTATACACAAAAATCTGTAACATATATATATATATATATATATACTATATATATTGTACTATATATATAATATATATATATATATATATATATATATATATATATATATATATATATTATATATATAATATATATATATATATATATATATATATATATATATATATATATATATTATATATATATATATATATATATATATATATATATATATATATATATATATATATATGTGTGTGTGTGGTGTGTGTGTGTCCGGTTAATGGTAAGAGGAAAATCTTTGGTCAGCCACAAAAACACGGTATAAATATTTTTAAAAAATTGTGTATTTATGTTTTTTTTTACTTAAAATTGATAAATTTACAATTATATATAGCAAATTATAATTATTATTAACTACGGGAAACAGACAGTGAAAAATACACTCCTGTGCCGGGATTTGAACCACGGGCCTCTATATTTCCAGTATAGCGCTCTTCCATCTAAGCTACGCAGGAGAATGATTTTTCACTACCTTAATCGATAACTAGTCCCGAATCCAAGCTTTCAATATCCATATACATTTAGACAGTCAATATTTATGACATTAGAACTAAACCAGAATTAACGCTTATAATTATAAAGTACTCAATTAGTACCTGTACCTTGTACAATCAATTCGAAATTCAATTTTTTGCACGGGCCTCTATATAGAGGCCCGTGGTTCAAATCCCGGCACAGGAGTGTATTTTTCACTGTCTGTTTCCCGTAGTTAATAATAGTTATAATTTGATTTAAATTAAAATTTAACTTTCCGTAGTATGAAAACTACCAAAAACTTAAAAAATTGAATTTATATATAGTCAAATGAGGTGATGGGTCTGCGTAACGTAACATTTTATAAGCTATTAAGACATATAATAAGACTCCCATGAATAAATGTTATTAGTGTTAGTGTACTATGTATTAGTCTACTGTATGTGTATGTATTAGTACTAGTGTTACAAGTCTTCAACGTCTTGCACAACATTATCATCCATATTTTTATTTAAACTTCAAAAACCTAATTAACAAATTTATCAAAATAATAACAGAAAACTATTAAATTATCTTTTTTTTTTTATAGATAAAAGATTTAAAGCAATGCAAGTTGTAAAAATCGAAAGTTTGAGTAAGTGTAATGACTCGAAAGTTAAAACAAAACAAAGATAAAACAATCAGTGTTGCCACTTTTTTTATTAACAGCTGTTTCTTATCTCAATTTTTAGCGATTTAAAAATAATCACTGTAAAATAATAATATTAGTTTTATTATTATAATTTTTAAAGGTATTTTCAAAAAACATATACATATTTAGCAGAATATTACGCTTAAATATACAAAAATGAACAATGTGGGAGGTTTCTTAACTTGAGATGTAGTAACTTTTTCTTAAAAATTTGGCAGCCTGTTTGTTATTTTGCTGCGTGTTTTTTTGACTTGTTACAAAAGAATCAAGAAAAATGACATTTTGCAGATTGAAAACAGTACAACAATGCCTCATTTTGCTGCCGTGAGTAGATAAAATCAACCAGCGGCTAGGTCTGGAGGGGGCACATTCTAAGTAAGTTTAGATTGGGGGGGGGGGGGGGGGCGTAGTGATACAAGCAAAGGGAACTACTTATTCAATAAAGCAGCTGCCCCCCCCCCCCCTACAACAAGAATGTACAAATAATAAACAAAACAAACCTCCGCACCCAAGTAACAACAACTGTTTTAGAACGTATTCGTAAGAAAATGTTATGCTGATGCTTACTGCAGTACAATATCTTACTGTAAGGTATAGGCGCCTGCTGTTAATTATTGGGGGGGGCGGGAGGATTCATGACGGGGGGTCCGGGAAAATTTTGAAAATATGATCTATCAAAACGGCGCTTTTATGCATTTCTGAGGTGGAATTGAATATGAGGTGAATGTAAAAAATATGTTTTAAATAAAAAATACGGCGGTATTTTTTTTTTTTTTTTTAATTTATTGGGTCTGGGCCAGTCTGGGGGGGGGGGGGGGGGGGGGGCACGTGCCCCCCCCCCCTGGATACGCCACTGAAATCAATTTGGTGTTTACAGGCAATTTCATGAAATAGTTCTACACTTTTATTTCACCTCTCACTGGCCCAACACATTCGACTGAAGATTCTTCTGTTTTTCTTGGTTCTATTGTGAAAGCTAAGAAACTCAGAAATTCCTTGTTGCAGTAAGATAGAGAACCACCGGGCAAGTAGATTGATCTATGGTTTAGTAAAGAATAGCTAGTATTTCTATATAAACCCTATCTATCTCTATGATTGTATATTGGTATCTTATTGTTTCACGATTTTTATCTTTTTACTATCTGAAAACTTACCTTCCAAAACTTTTAAAAGGTATCCAAACCCTACAATCAAGTTGAAGAAACGTGTGGCGTCGAAAACCCTCCGGCAGTACCTGATCTTCTGTTTTGTTTCCTTTCTTTACAACATTGAATCTAGATAAGAGAAGAAGGTAGCAGGATTTATAATGCGCTGATAGATCTTCCTTCAGGCAAGTTTTTATAAGAATAGGGATTAAGTTATTGCTGATATGAAACCACAGTACGGTTCATACAGGTGGTTTTATTAGTGGGAAAAACCATTAAAAAAGTGTTCAAGCCTTGTTTTCTTTTCTTTAATAAGATAATTTATTGATAATTGTGTTCATATTAGATTAGAAGTTATTTAATATGATCATAGATAAGAATCATTCAAAGCCAATAATCCTCAAACTGTTTATAAAAACAAAGCTAATAGTCCAGGAGATAGCGTGCAAAAAAGTGTCTGACTAACATCAAGCTAGAATTTTGTATACAAGTAAATCTTTTAGCACCTTTTAAGAATATGTGGTTGACTAAGTTCGTCTGCGGGACATAGCTTGGCAACAGGCGTTTGAAAAAAAAAAAAAAAAACCGGTGGAGAGTGGACATGTCTTACCAATTATGGTGGACAATGTGATTTTCATGATCCTGAGTACAGAATTAGTTAGTAGACCGATAATCAAGTTTATGTTAGTTTGTCCGTTGACAGGTTACCACGTTGATTTTTAGTAATATTTGAATAACTAACCTATCAAGTGTAAAAATAACATCGACTTGACTTTTGGTTTACTAACGAATTCTGTACTCAGGATCATGAAAATCACATTGTCCACCATAATTGGTGATACATGGCCGCTCTCCATCGGTTTGTTTTTTTTCAAATGCCTATTGCCAAGCTATGTCCCGCAGACGAACTTAGCCGACCACATATTCTTAAAAGGCGATAAAAGATTGACTTGTATACAAAATTCTAGCTTGATCTTAGTCAGACACTTTTTTGCACGCTATCTCCTGGACTATAATATTTATTAAACGATTTCACTATTGAGCTAATTTAGCTCAATTAAATATTATGAGCAAAGGACCAATTTACGAATCAGAATTCAATTGAGTTCTGAGCATTATGATTTTAATCAAAGCTAATACACAAAATATGAAATTACCTTAACAAATTGTTAAAAGAAATAGTGTAAAAAACAAATGTAGCTATCATGATTTAAATGGTTCAATATTAGCTGTTATAAGTATATATATATATTATATCGTAAGTTCATAACTAATGTTAGTTTAATCAGGGCTTTGAAACAGCAAAGAGAAAAGTTCATCAATAGCTTAAAGTTAATATAAAACGTCGAAGAGGATGGTTAACCCTAGAACGCCTTTTTGGGGTCCCACAGACCCCATAAAAACTATAATTAAGTTTTTTTTTTATTTTATTTGTATTTCTCTAAACCTAGACTCCCTTCTAATTTACCTTTGAACCTTTCTGTGTAAATACTGATAACAATACCTATGTTATTAGCTTTAGTTTTCCTTCAGTATTCATTAGAGTTAGAGTTGGGGTTCCATAGACCCCTGTGGGCCATTAACGTAATTGTTTTATATACCACTGTTAACTGTCTTATTTTTGCTTCCGAGCTTACCGAAGGTAACGGAAGCATTGTGTTCACTTTTGAGAACAAAAAAGTTTTATGCCTCCGATTTTAAAAATTCCAAGACAGAAATCCGTTTCAGACATCAGGGAACATTTTTGGTTCCGTGTCTGTCTGTCTGTCTGTCTGTCTGTCTGTCTGTCTGTCTGTCTGTCTGTCTGTCTGTCTGTCTGTCTGTCTGTCGGTCTGTGTGTCCGCGAAACATGAAACGTGCGACGATAACTTGAGTAAATGTCGACTGATTTTGATGAAATTTGGTAGACATGTTCATTTTAACAATGCCCAGGTCGAGTTCGTTGGACAACGTTATCCGTACAAGCGTTCACGAGCAACCCTCGCGTAAACGTGATCTTCAAATTTAAAATCGTAATTTTAGGTCGGGGAAAAAATCTTACTTCATCTATTCAATGAGACAAATATTTTTTTCAAATACAATTTTTTAGTAAAACCTACAGCGACACCGCTATGAAATGTTAAAGATCGCTAAAACTATTAATGGTTTTAGGCAATAAACAATATAACAATAAAGTAATATAACGATAAGGTTAATGTTAATATAACAATAAAGTACGTGATAGGATGCGAGGAAGCTTTGTGCCACACCAATTGGCAGTCTATTTTTATTGCATTAAAAAACTTATTTTATATTTTTTTGGGACTGCTGAAATGTTTAAGACTGTCATAAGTTCCAAAATAAAACTTTTATTACTATTAGAGGTCGACCAAGAAGTCATGAACACGGGAGAAACGGAAAGCTTAACTTCGTTTAAAATCGAAACTTCCGAGTAGTGCCGAAGTCAGTACAGTCGGGTGCTAAGACAATACCTATTTCTAGTTTGTATGACATGCGCAGTTACGTCAAATCTCACGAATAACAACAACAAGAAGGTTTCCAATCTGTTAGGTTTCCTGTTTTGTTTGTTTTTATACAATACGAATTATAGCCACACCTGTCCTAAATCCAAATAACTCAGAAATAAAGAGGAAGAAATAATAGATTATGAAACAAGAAAATCGATTTAAATTGAAAGAATATTATTATGAATAATAATATAAAGATATTATCGTACATTATTAGTGATTTCTTATCAGGTACAGTGTTGCCTGTTGCATAAAATATTTAAAAAATATAGAAGTTATCAAAAATAAAATTATTAATAACAAAAGAACAACACTGTGTTTTTTAACCGTGGTCTATTATATCAATAAAACGGTCAAGTGTGTGCTAGTCAACACACAGCGAGGGTCCCTAGGCCACACTGTATAGTGTTTAACTGTAAAGTGTATAAACAGTGTTTTTTTTAAAATGCTAAAAAGCTTACTTTGAACCATTCTAAGGGTCTGATATTCTCAAAAACACACTCTGATAATGTATTCTTTTGCCACTGAAACAGACCAGAACCATATAAATACATTGAAAAGACCATAGTTATAAAAAAACGTATTTTGTCAATAAAAAATAAAATAATATTTTTTATCGAAATTTCCAAAAAGTGGTATCTTTACTTTTGGTCAAAGAATGTTCAGGAATTTTTTCACATTTTTTGCACTTCACATAAGCGAGATTGAGGGGGGGGGGGGGACACGTTTCACACCCACTTCAAACTTGCCTATGCTCGCCCTATCAAAGTTATATCCAAAGAATTATATATTTTTGTAATCAGCTCGACGTACCCTTTCATATGATACCCCTCACGGTGTCGAAAAAAATTTAAAAAAATTTAACACTTAAGTTCTTTTACCCTAATTTTTTTGAAAAATATTTTTTTAAAGTCGCTATATTTTTAAAATATGTGGGTAAATACAAGACACATACATGCCAAATTTCAAAGTGATCGGACGAAAGGTGTAGCCGTGAGAGCACGCGAGAGGATGGACGGACAGACACACGCAGGAAAATATAAGGGTCCTTGGTTTTGCCTACGAACCCTAAAAACTGACTGTACATGACAACACTAGCACACTGCTCACATTTCCATGACTTCTTGGTCGACCTCTAGTAGACGTATATAAATCCATATAAGTTGAAGGTTTAGTGTATCACAGTAAGGATTTAAGGCCAAGAATGCTTAACTTTGACAGAGTATGTAAGAAAATCAATAATTTTTTAAAATAATTGTTGTTCCTGTTTTCTGTAAAACAACTCTTAATATATATAAATAAAAAGATATTAACCCAATCTAACGAACACAAAATTTTATGTATATTTTTTTTTAAAGTACAATTTTTTCTAAAAAAATGTTGATGAAAATATATATTTAATCCTTATTTGTTTAGGTCAAAATTAAATGTTATTTTTAGTAAGAAAAATTATATTTACAAAAATATATAAATAATCGAAAAAGAAAATGTTTAATCAATTAATTTAACCCATTAATTAATTGGGGTCTCTCTGACCCCTGTGTGGAGTTTACGTAAAACAAATATTTCGGGGTGTTCTATAGGGTTAAGAGCCTATTATTGTTACCTGCTCCAATATAACTGTAGCGTTACATACAAGGAATATAAAATATTATTATATTGTCACATATTAAATTAATTATATAAAATGTTTTGTGACTGTCACTTTTTCGGATTCACTCCCGGGCTCTAGACAGTGTAACGTGCCATAAGCAACTTCGTTCTAAAAACAACTTAATAATATGAAATTAAAGTTTATACAGCAACATAACAACATAACATAATGAGTCATAATGACTGTAGAAGCTAAATACTACAAAAAAAAAAAAAAAAAAAATGTGCTGGAATGTTTAAGTCATGCTATAGTTGAACTGAACAACCACAGGTAATAATAAAAATAGCTTTTATCTCCAGTAGGGGAAAAAAGGTTATGATTTTTAAATAGTTTAGAGGGACTAAAACAGGTCTTTTCATCCCTTAACTCAAAAAGTAGGGAGAAAAAGTAAAAATAGGGCGAAAAAGTAAAGTAGGGCAAAAAAGTAAAGATTGCAACTTAATTATTTTATAAATAGTAGAAAATGAGTGGCAAATGTAATGAAGTTGTTGAAATCAGGTTGGCGACACTGCGCTTTTTTGACCATGTTTATCATTGATTCATTGTTTATAACCTGCATCTAAATAACCTTCTATTTGAGTTTAATTCCAATTCTTATTTGTTTTTAATATTGAATCTCTTATATCTGCTATTAAAAGTACTAATAATTATTGTTATTTATTAAAATAATAAATAAAAACTGTGCAATGGACGAAAATGTGTATTCTCTTCCTACTGGAGATAAAATATTGTATGTACCTCGTGAGTAAAGTGCCATTATTCCCCTCACGATAATTATCTCCCTCGGCTGCGCCTCGGGAGCTAAAGAGTCTAATTCCCTCGGCTTCGCCTCGGGGAAAATTTTCATTGGAGTAATTTACTAATGTACCTAGAGCCGTATATATATATATTTTTTAAATAATATATATATATATATATATATATATATATATATATATATATATATATATATATATATATATATATATATATATATATTTATTTATTTATTTATTTATTTTTTTTTTTTTTAATCAAATGAAATATTGTTTTGATCACAATTTTTTCACGCCCTTTCAAGAAAATAATGAGAAAAAAAGCTCGTACTTTACCAATTTTTGAGTTCGGCAAAAACACTAAAAACGTTAGTGTGAACACAGACACCTCGAAAAAGAAAAAAATAATAACTGTCTTAAGCTAGAATTCAGTATTAAATTGTGAATATATTTACAGATATATATATATTTCTAAAGAATTTCATTAATTAATGTGAAAGAGTGTTGAAATTCATGTTAAAAAATCAAAACAATGTTGACTGATGTAAAAAACGGGGGAAAATTAAATAAATTTACAACCATACGAAATTGGACGAGTGGAAGCTATGTGCCCCACAAATTGGCATTGGCAGTCTATTTCTCCTTTATTTTATTCTTTAATAACAATAAAGGAAATAATAATGCAGCTTTCATGAAATTTAGGTGAGCTGGTTTGTTGATTTCAAAGATTAATGTGATTATATCACCATTAATTTTATACTCCGGGTTATAATGAATAGTGTATTTTAAAAGCAATGAGTAGAATTTGTCTTAAAGAAATAATAAATTATAAGTCCTATTGAATATTATTCAGCTAAATTAAACTATCAAAATACTTTATTTTTATTCAAACAAAGAGCAGTCTCTTTAGTATTCTTTATTATAAGTCTTAGACAAGCAAAGTTTAAAATAGTATTAAGAAAAATGTATTATCTACGATTGTTAGATTTAAATAATAAATACAGAAAATAATAAACTTGCTGTATGTAAGTTCGTATCTCTTCTCTTGATAAAAATGGCATTAATCTTGAGTTGTATTTTTTGCCGAATTAATTATTTCTGGAGGAGTATTATTCTCTACATTTTCGTCAAAGCCACTTGATTCATTCATTGTTTTTTACTAAAAACTCGATATAAACAGTTACTTTAATAAAAGAACAGCAAATTAGTTTTGTTAAATGTAAACAAACTCGCTAATCGTGCTTAAAGCTGAAGAATTCCTCTTCTTTACCGCCCTAGGGTGGTAAAGAAGATGAATTCTTCAGAACTACGAGACGCGCATGCGCAATGAATACAAGTACGTAAATAATCACTTTCTATGCATCTAAACAGAGATATTAATGTATATATTTCGTATCAATCGTAGATAAAATGTATCCGCATGATTCCTGTTATTTAGGTTCATGGCTGCATAAATATTTCTGTTTCGCTATTATTTTGCTGTACAAATTAACAGATTTTAAAAAAAATACTATTATAATTAATTCATTAATTATAAAGAATTTATCATAAAGAAAAAATACTAAACAGTACGTATAACATAACATGTAAGATACTATACAGTAACGCATTTCTTCACAAGTTATAACCTTCTCTTGTTTACGAGGTTCAATTGTAACCATACAGAATATATTGTAACCTTTCGGCACAAAAATTGTTTGTGGTTATTAGCTTCTCGAACATAATGTTCTTCAAAATTTCAAGAATAACATTGGTCTTTAAACACACCACTGTGGTGGTTGATGACGTGCGACTCCTAATATAATTCTAGTTTTTAAATTATTTAGTTACTAAACAATTTAAATAAAACAAATGTAAACAAAACATAACCCAGGTTAAGAGTAACTTTGCTTCGCGGGTTAGCCTATCTCAGGTCCACCACAAAATTAATAACGTGGATATACATAGTAATTTTGAAGCACTTAAAATGTAAATGCACCCTCTTAAAATTTAAATGAACATGCTCACCTAGTCATTTTGAGTTGCTAAAGTACTTTAAGAAGCAATTACTTAAAATTGAAGAGACTTTTCTTATAATTTGAGGAGCTTAAATATTTCAAGAAGTAAATTCATAAATGTATAATTTGCTTAAAATGTTAAAGTTTTCAAAGTTTACATAATTAAATAACACTTTTAAATTAGAGTCGGCTATTCATGTAAATTAGCATAAAAAACTGCACCAATCTTATTTCTTGCACCCTGCATAATCTCAGGTTGCATTCCAGCAAACATTAATCAAAACTAAAAATCCTTTGAGGCATTAATTAAACGAATAAATAGATACATATTCATAAATATTTTTTCACGTTCAAAAAGAAATATTTATTACTATTAATTATTGTCAAACTTATTGCCTACTGCTTGCTGAGTTTAAGGCAAGGAAAAATGTATAACAATTTAAAAACTGTCTGAGCAAATTGAACTACCCACTTTGTTTAGTTTAATATATACGAAGCTGCTAAAAACCTGTCTGCACTTTTAATCTCGCGGTGTTTTGCGTATTTAACAAAGTATTTGCCAGCCATTATTTTTATATATAGTTTTTTTTTTTGCGCACCTTAAGTAAAACATTATAGTGGATTTTAATATGAAGAGAAAATTAAGATTGATTTTATCTAATTTAAGATGTATTAAGAGTGTGTGTTAAAATAATTAATATTATTATGGTTATAATCTGGTTTTCTATATGCAAAGGATAGATTTTAATACTTCAATATTTACAAACAACGAAATTATAGTGTAGATGGCATTAATTTATCGATTTTTGCTTCCGAGCTTACCGAAGTTAATTGAAGCTATGTGATCGTTCTGAAGAACGAAAATATTTTATGTTTCCGATTTAAAAAAATTCTAAGACAGAAATTCGTTTCAGACATCAGGGAACATTTTTGGTTCCATGTCTGTCTGTCGTTCAATTTTTGCAAACCAACTTATCTTAAAAAGTACACGTCCGATTTTGATGAAATTTAGATGGTAGGTCACAATTAGTTTATTGTTGGTCCCTGTGTTTCTCTTAAAGGATAGTTTAATTCAAGTGTCACTGTGGTCCTATGTTTTAATGATGAATGGAAAAAAATATTCAAATACATACATATGTATACATAGATCTATCATTAAAAAAAAAAGCAGATGTAATAAAAGCAGATTTTGAGAACAATTATCAATAAAGTTCAGGACCTTAGCGCCAAAGAGAGTGATATCATAATTTTAAACTAAAATTTATGTTTCTTTTAGAATTTTAACAAGGAAAAAATAATTGGTGTGGCACATAGCTTCCTCGCATCCTATCACGTAATTTATTGATTTTATGCTTTTACAAGCTATTATTGTCTAATTTGTGTAATTGTTTTCCCCGTATTTTTTTTAATCTGACAAAATTGTTTTGATTTTTTACACGAATTAAAGTATCTATTTAGCAAAAGTTAAAGATCGCAGACTGTTCAAATTAATCTGGAGCTATCTGGGGGTTACTTTCGACAAAACTATAAATAAATAAATGTATATAAAAGTGTCAAACAAATCAGATAAGTACTTTTGAAGCTAAAGGTGTAAATAAATGTATGTTTGTGCGCATGTGGAAGAGGAACAAGTGAGCGCAAGAAGGTTGAAACTTATATGGGACCAACAATGAGCTAATTATGACCTACCATACATATTTCATTAAAATCAGACATGTAGTTCTTAAGATATGTTGGTTCGAAAAAATTGAGTGACAGACCGACAGACAGACACTTAATCAAAAAAGTTCCCTGATGTCTGAAACGGATTTCTGTCTTGGAATTTTTGAAATCGGAGACATAAAATATTTTCGTTCTTAGAACGATAACATAGCTTCCGTTACCTTAAGTAAGCTCGGAAGCGATAAATATTTCAAATGGTAAGGATGTCTGCCCCAATGTGGACTTGTGCTCCCAGTTCACCTCTATAGGCTTCTAGTTTGTATGGTAATTTAATGCCGGGCCTTGAGTAACCAGATTCATCAAAAAAATCTCGGATTTCCGGTAAGGATTAGGACTCGAAGAATGTGATGTTCGGCTTTATGGTTCTGTAGTTAAAGGATATTTAGGAATGTCAAGAAATTACGGGAACGTTTTAGAGTTCTCACGGCCGCTATATTCAATAGAATAATTTTATTAAACATACTATATGGAATTTAAAACATTCCAAAGATTTGCTGTTAATTTTGATATGTTTACGTCAAAATATAAAATATAAAATATTAATAAGATCTTTGGGAATGATCATAAAATTGGTTTGATAAATAGAATAAAATTTTATTTTAAATCTTATGGCAATCATATGAATATTGGATATCAAATTGCTCTTCTTATTTCTTCTATGGTCCAACAGACCGCACGCACTTTGCATATTATTTTATATTTTTAGTAATAGCAGAAATATAGTTTTAGGGGTAGGGAAGACACGCAAAATTGCAAGTGTTATATATTTTTTAAATCTACTCTTCAATACCTTTCGTTTGATACCCCAATCATATTTTTTAAATATTGTTTCGTGTGGCATGAATTATCCACTATTTTGGATTTGAACAGCTGATAATTTTGAGTTCACTATATTTTTTCTGTGTGCGCGTCAAATCGACCTTTAATACTGGAAAGTTTCATGTTTCTATCTCTTTTGATTCAAAACTTATTGGAACTGTATAGAGTGACAGACAGACAGACAAAGGACGCAACTATAAGGGTTTCTTTTTATGGTTTTACCAACGAAACCCTAAAAACCTTTCAGCCATCATAATTTGAGTACCAATTTATCGATGTTTATCCTGTGGCTAATTTATCCGACAAATAATGATCTCAGCTCGCAAACGAGATATTGAAATAAAGAGGGAATGGAGAAATGAAAGCCCTTTAAGATAATCTCTTCCAATAACAAGATACCTAACCCTTATAATACCTAACGACTTCAACTATCTTTCTTATATACTTATATAATCAATATTTCTGGCCTGTATATAATTTATCAACAAATAACATGCTACGTAATTAGTTCCTTGTTTACAGATTGAAGGTATAATCTATAAGGCATTAAATAATTGTATAATGTATCTTAGACAATTGTATTAAATATTATCGAAATAAAAATACGTGTGGTGTCACGGGACAACCGTTAAGGACGAAGTTCCTTACGCTTTAATATAAATAATTCACACGGCTAAGTATACCATGCTAACGCTAACTACTAATACATGACGGAGTTAGAAAAGAGACAAAATTAAAAGTAACTAACTATTTGCACTTAGCGGAGTTAAGGCAAAATTAAAAGATAACCATTTTGACATTTTCATGTTTAGGTATGGAACATAAGTCAAAAACGTTACGTTACTTTTAGCTCAGAAAAGTATAACAGGGAGTTAGAAATGTATAGGAGGTCTGTAATCCAGTCTCCAGCTGTAGTGCCTTCCCCTACCGCGCTTCGTAGGGCCGAAGAAAGTCGAAAAAATGTATACGTGTGACAGGGAGTTAGGAAAATACAGGAGGTTGCCATCAACTCTCAGCCCTCTCGGCCTACCCAGTATGAAGGCATATTAACAATTCGTAGAAGGGGGGCCGGCGCATTTGAATTCAATCGTTTGTAATCAAGCCTATCTAATGTACTTTTATCAATTACTTGAATAAATTACCGATTTTATTTCATTTTATGTCGGTAGTTTACGCAGAGCGAAAACATGAAAATGTCTCACTATCTTACGGACTCGTATGCAACAAGTTTTTTTATCATTGAAGCGTGCGTCTTGCAATAAATATGTATTGAATATTGAGAAAAAAGTTTATCATGATGCGGGCAGTGAAGATGGTTAAGATTAAGGTGGTTGTATACACCTACCCGGCCTCAGTTTAAAGTAGGTATTATAAAATACGTAATATATATCATTTCACAACGCAAAAACTTCTGCTAGTATCAGGTTAAAATTTCACATGCCTCTTACAATTGTATTTTAAACGATGTGCATGAAGTTTTATTAAAATCATTACGTTAGAACGTAAGATATCGGTAAAAACGTAACCGATGTTTCTCGGTAACACCGAGAAACATTGTTTCTCTCATGTTATACCGAGAAACAACATGAGAAGTAAGTGCCATTCAATTATATGTTGTTAACTTAAAGAAAATATTAATTAGAATTATAATTACTATTTACAACGGGAGACAGACAGAGAAAAATAGATTTCAGCACCGGGATTCGAACCACGGGCCTCTTATATTTCTAGTAAAGAGCTCTCTACCCGCCGTATCCGCTATAATTTGATTTAAATTAAAATTTAAACGTTCCGAGGTATGAATACTACAAAAAACTTAAAAATTGAAAAGAAAATATTAAGATTTAAATCAAATTATAATTATTATTAACGACGGGAGAGAGACAGAGAAAAATTAAGTAAAATAAATTGTTTATTAAAAAGAAAAAATCAAATAAGAAGCTTTGGAATAAAAATAACAAACTGAGTCTATAGCAACTATGAATCAACAACAGAATACATAACATGCTGCATGTTCATTTAAAGCTGCAGTGTTGCCAGTTGCTCTTCTGTTTTATTTTTATTTTTTAATTGAAGACTTATTTGAATATTGTTTGAACTAATTAATCAGAATAAACAAATTATTTAAAAATATAGTTTGTTATTTAAAGTTTACTTTGATTAAACTATAATATAAGGGAGAAATAAAATTATTGGATAGTTAAATTTTACAAAACCCACAGCTACAGGATAAAAATAATATATTAACTGTTAGGCAGCAAAAAAGTTGGAAAATTTCCCTGCCCGAAATCATTTCAATAATGCCTCATTTTGCTGCCTTAAGTAGATAATAGTTATTTATGCACCTAGGGAGTAAAGTAAGCCATTATTCCCTGAGCGAAAAAGTTGGTTCTTGAGGCGAAGCCGAAGGAATTTATTATTTTAATAAATAACAATAATTATTAGCACTTGTAATAGCAGAAATAAGAGATTCAATATTAAAAACAATTAAGAATTGGATTTAATTTCAAATAGAAGGTTATTTAGATACAGGTTATAAACAAAGATAAATATGGTCGAAAAAGCAGGGTCGCCAACCTGATTTCAACAACTTCATTACATTAGCCATTCATTTTCGACTATTTTTAAAATAATTAAGTTGCAATCTTTACTTTTTTGTCCTACTTTAACTTTTTCTCCCGACTTTTTGAGTTCAGGGATAAAAAGACTTACTTTAGTCCCTCTAAACTAATTCAAAATCATAACTTTTTCTTCCTACTGGAGATAAAGATTTTTAAATAGGATCTTTATTTTAATTTTAACACAATAATAGGTTGTGATAGACCAGTGTTTCCCAAACTTTTAACATCTGTGTACCCTTGCTATAATTTTCGTAACACTAAGTACCCCTAAAAAAAAAAAAAATATATATTTTGGTTGTCTTTAATTATTTAATTCTATTTTTTCTAATTGTGTCAATCGGGGTATTGTTTTTTGCTTTTTTTAAATGAAATAATTTAAAATAAACTACTTCCTTTCTATAAAACGGTTATAATTCGTTCCCGCTTATATTGGAACATTTTCAACCCTTTAGGTTTAATCCTTTTTTAAAATGGAAATTAAAAACTTTCTATTTGGCAAATATTTACAAATTAATATTACTAAAAAGTAGTTTTTCCAAAACTAAAACAACTAAAAACAAGGAGTTAGATCTAATAATGTGAGTCACTTCACTCATTGGGATTTGTTCCACGACTCTAATCGTCATGGAACAAGTCTAACAAGAAATAGGATGAATAAAAAAAAAAAAAAAAAAAAAAAAAAAATATGCGTATACTTCAATAACAAAAAAAAAAAAAAAAAAATAGTATATAAACGAAAACAAAATGAATAAGAACAAAACCAAAACAATAATTTAAGAACAACATTAACTGGGAACCAAATATGATGAACAGTTGCCTCAACATAAACAATTTTATCCTTCTCAGGATAAAATTGACTGCACAGTCAAAGCCCGGTGCTGCGCGTACCCCCACCAAACTCTTCTTGTACCCCCAGGGGTACGCGTACCACACTTTGGGAAACACTGTGATAGACGATAGACTGTACGAAGTGTGGATACGTGATTTTTTTTTATTTCTTCAATTTGTCGCGGTATCTTTCTTCATCAGAGTATTTTTTTTATAAAAGAGACTCAATGCCATAAAGTCTGCGGTGAATCCTCTTAGTGAGTGTCAAACTGATGTGCGGTCAATATCCGGTCAATAGTCAGTATGACCGTAGTCAAGCCAATTTCTTTTAATTGGACAGTACTCATCTGTAGGGTAGAGGACGTGCCCGAGGAGGAAGGCCATATTTCACAGTGTAGGTTCCGCTTCTTGCACGCTGCTTAACGATTCAAAGGTCTCTTTTTAGACACGGCTCCGGAGATCTTAGCTTTTCCAACCTTTCTTTGTTCCGAGTTAGATCCCTGCGCGTGCTCGTCACAATAGACTCACGTACAAGCCTTCACCTTGTGCAATATTCCCAAAATTCCTGTTCGGCAGTCAAAGAAGAATTGAAAGGAAGAGAGACTGACAAGGAGAAAAGGGACTTTTCTTTTAAAGACTGGTTTGTTACCGGTCGATGCCTCTTCACCAATATGGAATCATATAGCTCGTGCGATATCACACGTGTCACGACCAACTTCTACTCCAATATAGTTGATTCTGCCGAACCCCCATGTAGCTTTAATCATATCATTATTTAATTCGTCTTTTTTAAAGATGCAGATATGCAGGGCTTGAGCCCCCGTAAGACTTCAAGGGGCTATAAAAATTAGTACATGGGTTTATGTCTAAAACTGCTTAAAATGCTGTTTTTGAACGTATCCAAAATTTTCCCGGGGATGGACCCCCGTACCCCCCTTATATAGCGGGGGGGGGGGGGGGACAGAGGGTAGGTTGTAGTCTGGCACCTTAATTTCTAGAAATCAAGCACCGATAAAGAGTATGTACCCCCCCCCCCTAAAAAGAGACCTAAAAAAATTTTTAGGCCTCCAATTTTAAAAATTCCCAATACAGAAATCTGTTTCAGATATCGCAGGGAACATTTTTGGTTCCATGTCTGTTTGTCGGTGTGTCTGTCTGTTGGTTTGTCGCTTAATTTTTTTGCTAACCAACATATATCTTATAAACTAACCCTGCGATTTTATTGAAATTTGGATGGTAGGCCATAATTAGCCCATTGTTGGACCCACATAAGTTTCAACCTTCTGTTAATTCAACCTTTTCTCTTGTTTAAGTCTCAGATGTAGAATAAGTCTCATGATAACACTGGTCGATAATATCAGTTTAGACATTTCCTTGTTGTTCCAATTTCCAGCTAATGTACAACTAAAACTATAGAATAAAATTCTAAACCTTTAAAGGTTTTATAATAATGCTTCTAAGCATACAGAAGGTAATGGAAGCTATGTGTCATCTTTCTGAAGAACGAAAATATTTGATGTCTCCAATTTTAAACATTCCAAGATAGACTTCTACACTCATTTGTTTCTCTTCCACATGCGCACAAACATACATTTATTTACACCTATATCTACAACAGTACTAGCCTGTCTGTTTGTCGGTCTGTTTGTCTGCCACTTAGGTTTTGTCAACCAACGTATGTTAAATTTGGATGGCTTGTCGAAAGTAGCCCGCAGATATCCCCAGATTAATTTAAACCGTCTGCACTCTTTAAATTTTTCTAAATTGATACTTTAATTAATGTAAAAAATATCAAAACCATTTTGACAGTTTTAAAGAATGGGGGAAAATTAAATACATTTGACAATAATTGGTTTTAACAGTATAAAATCATTTAATTATACAATATAGAACGTGAGAAAGCTATGTGCCACACTAATTGGCAGATTATTTCAACTTAAAACAAAAGCAAAAAGTTTAATTTTAAACAAATAAAATTATTATGTGTAGTGTTGGATCTTTTATACGGTAATAAAATAAGCTCACATTTATGTGGTAACGTTTCGTACCGACTGGTTCCTTCTTCTTGTAAGGAAGCTTAACGCAATACATAAAAATATTTTTTCCGTGGTAGGCTATGAAATAGTAACTGTAGAGCCTAAAAAACATAGCTAAAATCCATTTTTTCATTACGTGGACTTAAAAAATCTTTTCATTACTCCTAGCTGAAAAGATAAATTGTTTACGTCCTAGGACATAAAAAATGTTTTCTTTCGTGCTGATAGTTATCAAAACTTCCGCTTTAGCACTGCAATCTTTGTAGATAGCTTGTTAATACGATTAAAATCCGCTAGATGTCAATGCGTTTTATTTATCTTATCTTATAGTGTAACCTCTTTTTAAGGTTTTTTTTTTTAATTCTTAAGTATGTACTAATATTTGTTATTATTGTATAGATTATTGATTTATATTTAATGTTTTTTCATTGTCTGCTACCTCGGAAAAAAAAGCATATGCTACACGACTTTGAAGTGTTTTTTTGCAATTACATTTACAAAACTGTAAATGTAATTGTTGCGGTAAAGAAAAAACTCACTTCACAGCCTAGTAACATAATATACTATTATTCAATCAAAGTTTATTTTAATGTAAATACCTGTTGTTATTGTTAACACAATGTTTCATCTAGCCTTTAATTTATTTTATGTTAATTTTTTAATTTTTATGTTAATGATTTTATATTTGCCTTGTTTGTTTAGTGTTGTTTTATATTTGTCTTGTTTGTTTAGTGTTGTTTTATATTTGTCTTGTTTGTTTAGTGTTGTTTTATATTTGTCTTGTTTGTTTAGTGTTGTTTTATATTTGTCTTGTTTGTTTAGCGTTGTTTTATATTTGTCTTGTTTGTTTAGTGTTGTTTTATATTTGTCTTGTTTGTTTAGTGTTGTTTTATATTTGTCTTGTTTGTTATTGTCTTGTCTTGTTTGTTTAGTTGTGTTTGATTGTTCAGCAGTCTTACTTACTCTTAAACCTAAGTCTAAAACTGTTAGAACGCTATATTGTTGTGATTGCGAGTGAGGAGATTAATCTTTATAAAAATTGACGAAGGAGCGATGCCGTTCAAATTATGATTTACTTTTCTATTTCCACATCATGACTATGCTCAAAAAATCGAATTATAGGCTTGAAGATGGCTGGCCGGAGCGAAACGTTGCCACTTAATTGAGAATTCATTTTATTATCCTATAAGGATCAACCACTACACTCAGAAATATTACAAAAAGCATTCATAACTTGATTTAATCACAAATTTATTTTAATTTAAATAAATAATGAAATGATACAATAATTAATTTAGAGAGGCATAATTATATTCAATCATTTATAAAGTTAATATTTTTTTTTTTCATCATGGCTCAATGAATTCTGGTTGATTTAAGATTAAAAATCGGTTCGAGACAACTCAGACAAACTTTCTCATATACGAGTTTATAATTAATTAGCCCAGTGTTTCCATTTATTAGTTTTCAAATGTACATTTATATATCATAAAAATAACTTCTTCTGGGTGGGGAATCGAACCCGGGCTCTCTCCGTCCGCGTTTTAAGCAAATCTCTCAGGAACTAAATTTTTCCCGGGAAAACGGTTTATATCGTTGGATTCGTATTCAAATGGACTACATTTTAGAATTTTTTAATCAAAATCGTCGGAACCGTTTACGAGAAATAATTTTTTTTCATGATTTTTCAGAGTTCTTCGGGGGTAGCGCCCCCAAATTTAGAGCTAAAATTCATTTCTCGATTTCGCCTCGGGGTATGATTTTTCTAAACATGTACGCCAAATTTCGTCAAAATCGGCCCAGTAGTTTAGGCTCCAGGCGTCTGCACAGACGACAGACGACAGACAGACATTTTTTAAAAACCACTTTTTTGGAATCAGAGGACCTCAATACGTGTAAATCCATCAAAATCTCAAAATCGAATTTTCGCGCCATCACAATACTTTCTCTTTATATGAGAAAGTAAAAATGAAAATAATATTGGTGATTTAATTAGGTTAGAAAGGGGACAAAAATTCGTATTTTAAGAGAAAATACATAAAATATAATGGCTAGAGTATTTCTTTATAATCGTAAAGAAATAAATAATACGTTATACAATAATTAATTTATTTAAAACACATCTCGGTTAGTATTATCTTTGTTAATGAGTCACATAGCTGAATCACTTGGTTTTTTTGTGATTTATTTGTTGTTGTTTGATAACGATATACATATCCTTTAAATAAAATATAGTCGTAAATGACTGAATCATATGTATTTACCATGACTAAGTTCTTAAACATCTCGGTTGAAACAATTTAGTTTGTTGATATAATTAAGAATATCCAATATAAAATATATTCACACTCATCAGTCACGCCACGTATTTAATACGTCATGTCAGCTCCGAGATGTATAAGTCACAAAAATGATTCTTTCTTGAAAGTAAAATGACACTAGATATAGGAGCGTCTATGGAGATCCAGCTGAAAGGAATAACACAAACTGTCTCTCCAGCTAAATTGAAAGATATGTATTGCCAAAGCAGCTTTCAGCCTTTAGAAGCCATCATCATTGCCTATTGCAGAAGGCAAAATAAAAATTATAAAAAAATATAAAAATAAAAAAAAAAAATTAAAAGTTAAAAATAATAAAATTACAATAATTTTAGTAAAATAGTGTGCTAGTGAGTAGTTATAATAATCTGTAAATAATATTGCTTCAATTTATTGTAATGTCAATATAAATAAGATTTATTTTGTAAAAAAAAAAAATAATATATTCAAAATCCGGAAAATAAATCTTTATAGTTTAATTTGTTGTTTTAATAAAAGTTTACATTTTAAGTAAAGTACTTAATAGGCAGCTATAACCACATCTAACTTCACCTAACCACCTTTAACCACCTCTAACTCCACCTAACCACCTTTAACCACCTCTAACGTCCCCTAACCACCTTTAACCACTTCTAACCATCTCTTAAGGATCTCTAGAAATGTTTACTAGTACTTGAGATGGCTAAGAAATGGAGTTTAAATTATATGAAGAATATTCAGTTTCATATTAATTAGTACTGAGACATTAAAATCTCTCCTCTCGCGATATAACGTTATTAAAACATTATAATGATGATAAACCAGGTCTAACTGTTTCCCAAGCCGATATGTGCTGGAATCACATGATCAAGAATGGTGCTCTATATTCTTCTATTTCTACAAAAAAATTAACAACTTGTTGGATGTTGGGAATCTTGTCTTGTGCGAATTGTAGGATTGTGACTAGACTAGGTAGAAACAGATTTATTTTGATTTATGTATGATGACAAAAGGTTAAGAAGAATTTCCAATAAATCATGTTTTTCTTTTAGTCTTGTCTGAGTTGCAGTACAACCAGAAATCTTAAAACTCCAAGTTAAAGAATGTTGTTCTGCTACACAAGTGCGGGTTACATACAAGGTAAGAGACAATAGAAAATAAATAGGGCATAGAAAAGAGAATAGCCATATTGTAAGAAGTAAAGAGTACAGAACATGTACCAGTACTGATAGACAATGAAAAGGCGGAAAGAATACGTGACTTTGTAGCCAGGGACGGTACCTTCCCACGGGGCATCATGAAGCTATACGAGGCGGCGTGTCGGCTCGCGCCGCTGCCATTAAGACCACGGACTCAAGAGTTGCTAGAGCTCTTAGTAACGCGTTTAGTTGCCTATTTGGTACCACGTTCCTTACCTCTGGACGTTACGTGCTCTCGACACCTCTTCCCACGCTCCCAGTCAGACCACGACTCCTAGCTTTCCTCCCCCGTCTTTTTTTACGACTACACTCAACCGTAAGTACCAGTTCATGATCAATCATACTGCAGAGCGAGCTGAAAAAAAGCACAAAGGAAAAAAAGATGATCAACATTGTGAAACTTATAAAGGAACGACTTGGGATCCAACAGTCGTTTCTGTGAAACAACTATCTATAGGAACGTTTTCAGCACAACTACAGAGTAATCATACAAATGCTGAGTATGCGTTTACACTCAGCACTTATAAAACCATAGTAGTTATAAATTATAAGTAACTTTCATGATAGTAAAAATATTAGATTCTTATTCCAGCTTTTAGAATATATTACATAAATAGATATAAAATAATTACAAGATGAAAATAACTATTTATATACTACGTTTTTAAATTTTCTGTTAAACTAAATAAAAAATCATAAATTTGAAACCCGTCAAAATGAAGATTGTAAATATGGGACATGTCAAAACAAATAAAATAACTTGTGGATTTTTTTCGAACTAACTTTCCATACAGCAAAATTTGCTGAAAACGAATTAAATTTAGCTGAAAGATGGCTAAAAGTTTTCAAATAATGCATTGCCATCGTGTTTTGAGCTATTCTAAAAGTTTCAAATGTCTAGCTACTCGGGAAGTTAGTTAAAAATCGATTGCAAGATTTGTAATGGACAAACAAACAAGAAACAAAAAGAAAGCAAGCTAATAAAAACGTAGTAATAAATAATTATTTATAGATTTATATAATATACCAGACGGACTCCAGTGCTTTGATATCGATTGTGTTATTGTTAATGCTGTATTTTAATTTGATTTTATGGTTATGTATAAAACACTGTCAAGAAACATAAAATAATTCTTAGATAAATGGTGATCCCTCAATAATTAATTTGTTGTTCGTAGTGGGTCCTTAGTCTTAGGGATGTAGGAATTAAACAAAACTCTCCTATCTGATGTAGTGTGTGCTGATGTGTGTGTCAGCTTTTGTAAGAATTATATTAAATAAAAGACGTATGGAAAACTCAGAACCACTATTTAAACAGCATTCAATACTAACTCTCAGTTATATCAATATAAATGTCTAACCCGCCTTTAGGAAGGTAAACACGACTTAGGGAAAATTGACCATGTCATAATAACTAGAGGTCTAACCAAAGGTCATTACGTAGTACCATCTCTTAGAACCTCTATGGCACAAAGACACTGGTCTTATAAAGCAGTATTGTTATTTAATCAATTACCCAATGAGCTTAAGAGTATACATAAATTTGAACTATTTAAAACTAAAATAAAAAACCATATTCTTCTAAATTAATTTAAAACTAAATAAATAAATAAATAAAATAATTATAATAATCTCAAAAAATAAATAAATAGATTTAAATTAATTTATTAATAATTGAATATATGTATTATACATATTATATAAATAATAAGATAAATATACATTATATAACATATTATTCTTAAAAGAAAAATAAAATAAAATATAGATTAATAAAAAACAAATTAATTATATAAGAATACTAATATAGATACTAATAATATAAAGAACAAATATAATCCTCAATATAGCCACTAGAATAATAATTATGATACTAACAAAAAATTTAAAAAATAACTAAATAATCATATCAAAACTAATTTAAACATAAAAGAAGCATAAGACAAATTTGAAAGTAAGATCTCTCTCTTCACGGCACAGAACTACATGTTCTCTAGTGGAGAGATAACCTGAAATGTGCTAATGTGTAAAATCTTTGTAAAATATCTTATTATGTGTTGTATTATTGTATATTAATAATAATAATAATTATTTATTTATTTGTCTATAAAGTTTCAAATAACTTTATACAAAGATTATTATTATTATTAATTATTGTATATTAAATTTTAATAAAGGTATTATTAATAAAAAAAAAAAAAAAAAAAAAAAAAAAAATGTTATGAGTAAGATTAGAGCTCTGATATAATTTATAAGTTTTAAATTGGTCCTTGTTTATTGCTTTTTTGAATTGTTAAGTTTATTGTTATTAAAGTTGAAGAAATATTGGTTATTATATAATATGGAAGATATATTTAAAATATTTGAAAGATTATATGGATATGGATATGAATGATGGAGTAGAGGTGGGTTTCCTTTATGTAAGTGACGAGAGTAGCTGTATAGGCACTTTTTATATTTGACGATTTTTGATATGAAAAAAGACTTATTTTAGCTAATGAAATAGGTAAGAATTGTTATTTTTCCAAAAGGTTTTCAGTATAAGATCATTATTAATGGAAAATAATAGTTGTAAAGACTATTAGAGGAGTAATATGTTGATATTGTTGTAATAAATGTGATGTAGATGCTTGATAATGACTTAAGTGTAAGTCGAAATATAGCAGCATAATGATGAGATAGCAGAATTTTGTTTAATACCTACATCCCTAAGGACCCACTACCAACAACATAAAATAATTCATTTTTAAAAATAATAATTTAAAAAAATGTTGTTCATAAAATAGTAAAGTAGATGGTTTTTTTAAGAGGGACTGCTGTTGTCCGGGTTTTCGGAAGAATTAATAAAAATTTATTTCTCATTTTCGGTAATTTTTACAAAATTTAAATTCTATAAAATAATATTTTCAAATGATTAAGATAAATATTTTAAGTTACAGAAGAGATAAAATTATCTTTAAAAAATCGGTCTGAGACAACTCAGACAAACTTTCCCATATTCAAGTTCATAATTACTTAGTCCATGTTTTCCATTTATTAGTTTTCGAGTTTTCGCAGTTATATTTAAGTATTATTGAACATTATATCAAAGAGCTTTTGGAGGGTAGCGCTCCCAAATTTGGAGCTAAAATTAATTTTTCGATTTGGCCTCAGGGTATGATTTTTATAATCATAACATGACAAATTTCGTCAAAATCGGCCCAGCAGTTTAGGCTCCATGCGTTTGCACAGACGACAGACAGACATTTTTTTTAAAAACCACTTTCGTGGATTCAGGGGACCTCAAAACGTGTAAATCCACCAAAATATCAAAAATTGAACTTTTGCGCTATCACAATATTTTCTCTACATATGAAAATGTAAAATATCTTTGGGATAATTGTTTCCATATGACAATAGTAATTTATTTACTTCATTAATGCTGTTAAATTTGTAGGAATAGAAGAAATAAGATATAGCTAGGACAATAACAGAGATATATAAAATTTAGCTACGGAAAATTCAGTACATGCGTTGATCTGGTTCACTCGGAAAAAAATCGGTCCGAGACAACTCAGACAAACTTTCTCATATACGAGGTCATACTTATTTGGCCCATATACCAGTGTTTTCCATTTATTAGTTTTCGTTTGAACATTTAATTATTATTGAACATTTCATCAAAATGTATCATAAAAATAACATCTACAGGGCGGGGAATCGAACTCGGGCTCTCCCCATCCGCGTTTTAAGCTTATTTCTCAGGAACTAGATTTTTCCCGGGAAAACGGCTTATATCATTAGATTCGTATTTAAATGGGCTACATTATAGAATATTTTCAATCAAAATCGAGGGAACCGTTTTCGAGAAATACTTTTTTTTTTCACGTTTTTTTTAAATGTTTTTGGGGGGTAGCGCCCCCAAAGTTGGAGCTAAAATTCGTTTCTCGATTTTGCCTCGGGGTATGATTTTTCTGAACATATATGCCAAATTTCGTCAAAATCAGCCCAGTAGTTTAGGCTCCAGGCGTCTGCACAGACAGACGACAGACAGACAGACAGAGAGACAGACAGACAGAGAGGCAGACACACAGACAGACATTTTTTAAAAACCACTTTTTTGGACTCAAGGTACCTCAAAACGTGTAAATCCATCAAAATCTCAAAATCGAATTTCCGCGCCATCACAATACTTTCTCTTTATATGAGAAAGTTAAAAGGTAGCGCGTAAAGGTATAAATAGAGCTGAGTTACCGTATTTTTCTTCACTTAAGGTACTCGGCAGTAACAGACATATTTGTTAAATGTGGGAGTTCGACAAGATATTGACCGAATGTTTAAGTTCTTAGAATGGTCAGTTTATATTAAGGTGGAATATTCTCTGCATGGAATGACGACATTTCCTGTTTGTAATAACATTATTCAAAGAATGAATAAGCCAAAACATTATGAATTACGTTATGATCTGACAGGAAACTGATCGTAGGGAAACGTGCTCTGTTTCTCTAACTGGCCAAAAAAGACAAAAAAGAGTATTTTTAGGTCGAAACATTTTTGAGAATCGACAAAAAAAAGGTTGGAGTCAGGGTTAGGGGTCCCCTGAGTCAGAATGTGTCCGGGAGCTCGGAGTTCAAGATGCGGAATATTAAACAGGGAATACGAGGAGCTCACTGAATCCCAAGTTTATATCAGCGACGGAGGTTCAGACGAAGGTCTTACCGAGCTCTCACACATCCGGACAAGACATATTCGTGACATTCAAAGACCCTCGGAACAAGGACGAGATAGCACCAAGGGCGGTCGGTTTCAAAAACGTGACTACGGTCTTAAAAAAGAAGAAACCTCCTTGGAAGAGATAGTATACCGGGATAAGGTGGAGAGGAGGCGCCGGTACCACTTCAAAGCAGACCTCATTAAGTAAACGAGGATAGAGAAGTACCCGCGTGCTCCAGTACAAGTCCTGCCCTCTGACTTCAATAAGGCGAAAAATCCTTGGGTGGGCACTAAAGCAAATAACATAACGCCTTTAGGGTTCCTTAGCTCACCCAAGAAAAAAAGACTTTACTCCCAAAGGTACCGCACCCTTTTAACAACTGTACATCCGGTCACATCTTAAAAAAACATTTTTGGAAGAGAAAGGCGTCCATTTTGAAACATGTCTTCTTTTTACGACGACGGAAGGTTGTAAATACCCTGACGGCCCATATGCGACTAGTTTAGTGAGGTAAGCCTGACGGCACATTTACTCGCTTCACTTGACTCTAAATGGTAATTTAAAATCGGCCAGATTGGAAAGTCGACTCTTGTATTCCCTAACCCTTTATATGATACAACATAATTGAGAGTGATTACCTCTCATAAATTATAATCTTGAAATTTTGTTCGTCTTCAAAGATATCATAAAAGATCGCTGCAAAATCCGTACACCATTTATAATATAATTTTAGCTTCCGAGCTTACAGAAGGTACGGAAGCTACGATCGATCTAAAGAACACACATTTTTTATGTGTCCGATGTCATAAATTTCAAGACAGAAATACATTTTGAGACATCAGGGAATCAATTATTTTGGTTCCTTGTCTGTCTGTCCGTCACTCAATTTTTGCGAAACAACAATCTTAAAAACTACTCGATCGACTTTCATGAAATTTGAATGTCACAATTAACCCATTGTTGGATCCATATGTGTTTCAACCTTCTGCGCTGAATTGTTCCTTTTCTACGTGCACACAAGCATACATTATTAAATTATACCTTATAAAATAAATTTCTCACCAACAATATTATTATAATATTTAAAAACAATTATTTATATTTAGAAATTTACTTAGTTTTTATCTCTTATTAAGATTTATTAATTTATTTGCATCAAACATATTATTTCTATTATTATTATTATCTTTAGAACTTTATTATTATTTGTTTGATTTTTTATTTTTGCAACTGAAATAAAGATAGACCTTTAGGTTAATTAGTCTTTAATAGGTTGAAACTTCGCATAACAATTTGAGTAAAAAATCGGCGCGAGACAACCCGACAAACTTTCTCATACACCACTTCATAATTACTAAGACCAATGTTTTCCATATATTAGCTTTTGTAGATACCTACATTTAATTATTATACCAAAATTCATCATAGAAATAACAATTAATCATAAAAATAACTTCTACTCGGCGGGGAATCGAACCCGGCCTCTCTCCGTCCACGTTTAGCTATTTTCTCAGGAACTAGATTTTTCACGTGAAATCGGCTTATATTGTCACATTTGTGTTTAAATGGACTAAATTTTAGAATTTTTTAATCGTCAGAACCGTTTTCAAGGGGGGGGGGATAGCACCCCCAAATTTGGAGATAATATTCATTTCTCGATTTCAGCCCGGGGTATGATTTTTTTCTCCAGGCGTCTGCACAGACAGACGTCACACGACAGACAGACATATTATTAAATACCACTTTTTTGGACTCAGGGGACCTCAAAATGTGTGAATCCATCAAAATCTCAAAATCGAATATTCGCGCCATCACAATACTTTCTCATTTTATGAGAAAGTAAAAAACCTGTTATTATTATTACTTTGTTTTTCCTTGCCTACAGAGATGCCTAGCGGGGTTAGCTTCTTGTAATGCGGGACTCCACGATAAGACCCGACAAGAAGAATCTAGGGTAATAATTTAAGAATGTGATGTAAATGCTTCACCATTTTATCACATTAGTATATAAATAAATTGTTAATAACGACATCTTCCATGTACATATGATCTTCACCAATTCAGTTACAACATCTTCCATGTACATATGTTCTTCGCCAATTAAGTCACAACATCTTCCATGTACATATGATCTTCACCAATTCAGTTACAACATCTTCCATGTACATATGTTCTTCGCCAATTAAGTCACAACATCTTCCATGTACATATGATCTTCACCAATTCAGTTACAACATCTTCCATGTACATATGTTCTTCGCCAATTAAGTCACAACATCTTCCATGTACATATGATCTTCACCAATTCAGTTACAACATCTTCCATGTACATATGTTCTTCGCCAATTAAGTCACAACATCTTCCATGTACATTATGTTCTTCACCAATTCAGTCACAACATCTTCCATGTACATATGTTCTTCGCCAATTTAGTTATGATTGAACTACGGGACAACCCACGGAAGCCTAAGTTAGACACCACGTTCTGATCAAATTTATTTAATAAATATTCATAACAAAGTCACATCCTTTTACTTTAGGTAGTATATAAAAAGAGGAAGTAATTTGATAGTTCGAAAATTCAAGAATGAGATTTTTAAGGATTTACAAGAGGTAGGTATATTTTCTCTGATACATATATATCTGTAGGTATATTTTTTCTGAATCCCATTTCGGTTCTTGTTAATTAAGCGCCCTCCTGATGAAAATCCTCCTTCTTTCATAGGGAAGGTGGTTAGAGGGGGTAGAAGTGGTTAGAAGTGGTTAGAGGTGGTTAGAGGTGATTAGAGGGGGTTAGAGGGGGTTAGTAATGATTAGAGGTGGTTAGAGGGGGTTAGAAGTGGTTAGAGGTGGTTAGAGGTGGTTAGAGGTGGTTAGAGGTGGTTAGTTGTGGTTAGAGGTGGTTAGAGGTGGTTAGAGTTGGTTAGAGGTGGTTAGAAGTGGTTAGAGGTGGTTAGAGGGGGTTAGAAGTGGTGATTTTCAACGGGAGGGTGCTTAATTAACAAGTACCCACATTTCGTCAGTTAAAATAAATAAGAGATTACTATAGACATAATTTTTGAACTGGTGCTTTTTTAAAAGGTTTATCGTTAATAGGTTCTAAAATAAATAAGTTTTAATAATAAAATAAATCTTAAGGAGTCGAAACTTCCGAAAAGGTACAACGATGAACCTCAAGTTTATGATTTTAGAAATTGCGATGTAGAAAATGGGATCTAAAATCTGTTTAGTTCAAATGTCGGGTGAGGTAGTTTAAAGGCGGCAGATAATATTGAATGGTACAGAGAGAAGGGGAGATTGCTTCTACCGCGCTAGAGGAACGACTTGGGAAGAAAGCACGCGCCCCACACGCGAGTCTATAAGAAGCCACCCACGCCTTTACTTGCCCCGGCACGAAGTTTCCAAGTACAGTGCCTGGGTATCTGCTTGGGGCACCGACAGTTCGACCTTCACGTCTCGCACGACCTCACCGGTTCACCTGACCCTTCCTCTCCCACGGTATTCAGACAGACGATCCCAGGCAATCTCCTCACACTCCCGCTAACAACTCCCGACCATCTTAACTACGCTTTAGTCTGGCAAAACCGCCAGCTAATCTACCACTCTCAACTCTTCTATCCTAACTAGTCAAACTAGCTCTAACGAAACAACATTACCTTTGAAAACAAACCGACAGAATGACAAAATTACAAAGTTAATGATAGAACAAAATTGATGAAATTAATGTTACGTAAATTGTCTTTTGCAAGTTTATAATATCATCTTATAAACAGGTAAAGCCAAATATATATTATTTTAGACAAATGAAAGATTTTATATTTAAGATTATAATATTTATAAGACAAATATATGATGTTCTGTCTATATGTTAGCGCGTCCGATTTTTGTCAATATAATGTGGAAAGTGGAAACGTTTTATTATTATACACTTTTGCTTCCGAGCTTACCGAAGGTAACGGAAGCTATGTGATCGTTCTGAAGAACGAAATGTCTTTATGTCTCCGATTTTAAACAAATCCAAGACAGAAATCCGTTTTAGAAATTAGGGAACATTTTTGGTTCCGTGTTTGGTCTGTCGGTTATTCAGTCTTTCGCTAAATTTTTGTGAACCAACATATCTTAAATAGACTGCCAATTGGTGTGGCACATAGCTTCCTCGCATCCTATCCACGTACTGTATTGGTTGTATACTTTTTTTACAAGCCATTATTGTCTAATTTGTTTAATTGTTTCCCCGTTTTTCAATCTGTCAAAATTGTTTTAATTTTTTACATGAATTAAAGTATCAATTTAGCAAAAGTTAAAGAGCGCAGACGGTTCGAATTAATCTTGGGATATCTGCAGGTTACTTTTGATAAACTGTAAAATTTTTTACAAATCAGATTAGTACTTTTGAAGCTATAGGTGTAAATAGATGTGTGTTTGTGCGCATGTGGAAGAGAAACAAATAAGCTCAGAAGGTTGAAACATATATGGGACCAACAATGGGCTAATTATGACCTACCATCTTAAATCATTAAAATCGGACGTGTAGTTTTTAAGATATGTTGGTTCGCAAAAATCGAAAGACAGACCGACAGACCGACAGACCGACAGATCTACAGACCGACGGACCGACAGACAGACACGGAACCAAAAATGTTTCCTGATGTCTGAAACGGATTTCTGTCTTTGAATTATTGAAATCGGAGATATAAAATATTTTCGTTCTTCGAAACGATCACATAGCTTCCGTTACCTTCGGTAAGCTCGGAAGCAAAACTACACATGTGATTTTAATGAAATGTATATGGTAGGTCACAATAATTAGCCCATTGTTGGTCCCATATAAGTTCCAACTTTCTGTGCCCATTCGTATCTCATCAACAGGGCTCAAACCTACATTTATTTACACATTTTTCTTCAAAAGTATACTCAGCTGATTTTAATAAAATTTGGATGGTTTGTCGAAAGTTGTCCGCAGATAGCACCAGATTAATTTCAACCGTCTGCGCTCTTTATCTTTTGCTATGTTGATAATTTATATGAAAAATCAAAACAATTTTCATACATTAAAAAAAAGGGGGAAACAATAAAATATATTAGAATATAAAGGCTTGTAAGATCATAAAGTCAATAAAATACATGATAGGATGCGAGGAAGATATGTGCCACACTAATTGGCAATCCATTTTTTACTACGTTTTAATTAGCTTGCTTTCTTGTTTGTCCGGTATAAATCTGGTAATCGATTTCTAACTAACATCCCGAATAGCTAGACATTTGAAACTTTTAGCATAGCTCAGAACACGATGACAATGCATTATTTTAATACTTTTAGCCATCTTTCAGCAGAATTTAATTGGTTCTCAGCAAATTTTGCTGTATGGAAAGTTAGTTCGGAAAAAATCCGCCAGTTATTTTATTTGTTTTGCCATATCCCATATTTACAATCTTCATTTTGACGGGTTTCAAATTTGTGATTTTTATAAATAAGAGATAAACATTGAATGACAGCAAAACAGTAAATACATCGATTATATTATTGATCGATTATATTATTTCAAATATATCGATGGCACGGTTTAGATTTGGTGTTGGGGAGATCCGTTGTACAAAGATTTGTCCTTTTATAGGTATAAGATCAGCTCTCTAGATGGTTGTCATTTATGTGAAGTAAATAAATTCGGAACTATTTTTTCTTTACTCACATTATATATTTTATATCAATAACAATTATATCATCAACATTGCATACGATTCAACAGAAAATTTAAAAACGTAGTATGTAAAAAATTCTTTTTATCTTGAAATAATTGTAGTTCCTTTTTTCAATCTCTCGATAAACATATATACTCTAACCACTGAGCCACGCAGGTCTAAACTCCCCACAATAATACTTATAGACCTTATTTATGCAATTAGTTTCCTCAGTAATAAGTAATAACTAATCCCTAAATTACTTTGAAAATCATAGGTAAAACTAAATGTGGATTGAGTTATCTTCGAAATGTTATTCATGCTAAAATACTCTAAAGGACATCTTAACATTACAAAGAAATTTTTCGTTAATTTACAATAATAATACGAGCCGTTAAGCCCGTGGGAACGGACTTAATTTACTATTTAGAAAAAAAGTGAAATTAAGTAAATTAGTTTAGACCCCTTCTGTTTTTTTTTATGAGGGGAGTAATAGTCTAAAGAAGATCATTCCGTACATCTTCTGTAGATTGTTAGTCCCTTCTATTTTTTTTTATTTTCTCATACAAAGAGAAAGTATTGAGATGGCGCGAAAATTTGATTTTGAGATTTTTATTTTACATGTTTTGAGATCTCGCATACTCGGTAGCAATGAGCTATCGCGTTTACCTACCTACTTACCCATAGAGTCCAAATATTGGTTTTTACTTTGTCATGTAAAGAGAAAGTATTGTGATAGCCATAAAATTCGATTTTAAGGGGTTTTTTTTTTACGGATTTACACGTGTTGAGGTCCACTGAATCCAAAAAAAAGTAGTTTATAAAAAATGCCCGTCTTCTGTCTGTGGTCTATCTGTCTGTCGTCTGTGCAGATGCGTGGAGCATAAACTACTTGGATGATTTTGACGAAATTTGGCATTCATGTTCAGAAACATAATACCCTGAGCCGAAATCGAAAAATGAATTTGAGCTCAAAATTTAAGGGTGCTACCCCCTAAAAACTCTAAAAGCACGTGAAAGAAAATTATTTCTCGAAGACGGTACCGACGATTTTGATTAAAAAATTCTTAAATGTAATCCATTTAAATACGAATCTAATGATATAAAAAAAATAACTTAAAACGCGACAGAGAGATCCCGCCCAGGAGAAGTAATTTTTATGATAAAATTTGATGAAATGTTCAATAATAATTAAATGTATATACGAAAACTAATAAATGGAAAACACTGGGCTAAGTAATAATGAACTCGTATATGAGAAAGTTTGTCTGAGTTGTCTCGGGCCGATTTTTTTCTAAGGGGAGAAGCAGTCTAAAGAAGACCATTCACAACTTCTTCTTTAGATTGTTACTCCCTTCTGTTTTATTTTATTTTTTATTTTTTTTTGTTTTTTTAATAAGAGGAGTAATAGTTTAAAGAAGTACCAAATATCGGTCCGAGACCACTCAGACAAACTTTCTCATATACAAGTTCATAATTACTTAGCCCAGTGTTTTCCATTTATTAGTTTTCATAGCTACATTTAAATATTATTGAACATTTTATCAAAACTTGTCATAAAAATAACTTCTCCCGGGCAGGGAATCGAACCCGGGCTCTCACCGTCCGCGTTTTAAGCTATTTTCTCAGGAACTAGATTTTTCACGGGAAAACAGATTATATCGTTAGATTCGTATTTAAATGGACTATACATTTTAGATTTTTTTAATCAAAATCGTCGGAACCGTTTTCGAGAAATAATTTTTTTCATGTTTTTCAGAGTTTTCAGGGGTCAGCGCCCCCAAATTTGGGGCTAAAATTCATTTCTCGATTTCGCCTTGGGGTATGATTTTTCTGAACGTGTATACCAAATGTCGTCAAAATCGGCCCAGTAGTATTGCCTCCAGGCGTCTGCACAGACAGACAGACTACAGACAAACATTTTGTAAAAACTACTTTTTTGGATTTAAGGGACCTCAAAACGTGTAAATCTATCAAAATCTCAAAATCAAATTTTCGCGCCATCACAATACTTTCTCTTTATATGAGAAAGTAAAAATGCTACCTGGTAGCACATACTGGCCTTATAGAAAACAAATACGGCATATGTAAAAGCAGAAGTGCCAATATTTTTACGTGATTTTTTTCTGCACCGGATTTGTAGTATTATAGGATTTATATGAGTTCGACAGAATGGCTAGAACCCTTTTATCCTGTTCGTATATCTTCTATAATCTACAAAACTCGTTTACAAAAAAGCCTTTTCACAGCAGTACATAAAATACGAGACTAACAACTAACATTAATGATAAAATGAAAAAGTATTTTCTATACTTCTAATTACAGTTATTAACGTTTTAATAAAAACATATTGTTTATTGGGAACCTTATTTCAAAAGAAACAAATTAAAAGTAAATTAATAAATATTTAAAGATAAGAACAAAGAAACAATCGATAAAATATAACAATAATAATATAAGAATGAAAACGTTAAGAATCATTTACAATAAATAAACGTAAATAAATAATGTTAAGCGAACTATACCTGCTTTTAAGTTCAAATGATTTACTAACTACTAATTTACTAAGATCTCAATAATTTTCTCGATAAAATTCTTAAACCAAAAGCCGACTATCTATACCAAGGCCTTAAAGTTATTTTTTTATAATTGGTATTTAATTTCTATCTATATGAGAAATTTATTGATCAGATAGTTAAGCGTTTCTAGTCGCTGTAAATATCTTATAGCAATTAAAGATTAGGCAATATATATATATATATATATATATATATATATATATATATATATATATATATATATATATATATATATATATATATATATATATATATATATATATATATATATATATACTTTTTTTTTAATTGCACATCGTATAAAATCAAAATTGAGTACAAATAAACATTGTTTTATAGCAAACGATAAAGTCTAAATAAAGATCCTTTGGTTGTTGTTATTTTTTTTTCTTTTGCATTTTGTTGGTAATCATGTGTGGAGTTGTTGAAAAGGGATAATTACTCTATCTGTGTTTTTAGTATTAGTATAAGACTTGATGAGTACAGTATCTTTTCTCCTTTAATGGTTGAACATGTTTTTAAAACAAAACGATCTTTGTCGTCTATATTTATCTCTAACATGTACTTGAAGGTTTCGCAAATACTTAACGAGTGTTAAAAAAAGGCCAAGATCGTTAGAGAGAAGTTATAAAAAAAAGCAGAATCGATGTAAAAGATTTGAAAATGGTAAATGCCTTTTTTGAATTACGAATACACGATAGTTCAATTTAAAAAGCACAATAATTTATTTTCTGATTGTTCAATCAGTTTATTATTATTGTAGCTTTAATTTCTGTTTTATTATCTGTGCTATTTATTCATGGTTGTTATAATATGCTATTGTATAATTATTGCTGTCCGAATTTGTGTTAAATTATAAATTTAGGTTAAACAAAAATAAGAAAACTAAATGTAAAACCACAATATTTTATCGTGGCTTCTTCAGTATTATATGTAACTAATATTGAAGTAGAACTTCTTTAGGCGAGGTAGAGGAAATTGACTTGGATGAAAGAAAATCGTGTAACCAAGTTTGTTATTCGAGACTCGTCTAAGTGAAAGATTTTTTAAGTGATTAACGAAATTGCAGGTAATGAAGTTTGTGTTTAGGCAGTTGATTTACCTGTAAAAAATCTTTCACTTGAACGAGTCTGGATCCACCGACCTTTGATTCAGCAGACATAAGTGCTAACTATTGCACCAAGGAGAAAGAATTGGTATATAAGCTTAATATTATATACCTTTCAATAACATAATATATATAAATGTGTTTTTTCATAATTATGACTAGAGAGGTTGGTAGAAAGTTACACAACAATATTGTCACCACAATTTTTATTACACATAAACTCACAAACGCGTTTCGACAAATAACATCATCTTCAGTGTGTGTTAACTTAGTAAGGGTTAATTCTGTACTAAGCTAACTATTTTACAAACATGTATTATAAACTAACAGTACAAGGTGGGGGTGGACTAGGGTCATGTGGGTAGAGGGATTACTACGAAAGGAACGAGGTAAGGGATATGGAGTTGAGATCTAAGTCGGAAAAACAATTAAAGGTAAAAGGTTCATTTAACATTTGGTTTTTCAACTGCTAAAATAATACTTTCTTATATGCTATGACTAAAATATCTTACAACTACTACATTTTTAAGTTTGTAAAATAGTTAGCTTAGTACAGAATTAACCCTTACTAAGTTAACACACACTGAAGATAATGTTATTTGTCGAAACGCGTTTGTGAGTTTGTGGGTACCAGTTTTAGGATAATTTTGAGTTAGCATGTTGTTTAGTTTTTTACCTAATTACTTATTTATGTCAAATAAATTCAGTGGGTTTACAGACACGAATCTGGAAAGTGAATTTTATTTGTGTTCCAATTTTAGATTCTAAGATTACACACGCCCACAAGTGGTGATCCCGAACAGTGTCTCGCGTAAGTTGGTTTCATTTCTTTTTCAACAGTTATCATTTTTTTATACATTCGTCAAAAAGTAAATTTTTTACGTGTATCGAATCAAAATTATAATCTGTCAAAAATTCGGAAAGTATTAGAATTTGAATAAAAAACAATAATATGACTGAACAAACTTCATCAAAGTGCCAGACGGAAAACGAAGACATCCTTACACCCCAAGATATTTCTCCAAGAGTGGAAATAGCGCGGGTTGGAATAAAATTGCCAACGTTTTTCCGTCGCAACCCCCAAGTATGGTTTCGACAAGTTGAAGCACAATTCATAATCAGCAATATAACCGCAGAAACCACAAAATTTTACCATGTACTAGCTTCATTAGATACTGAAATTGCAGAACTCTTAGAAGACATAATGAACAAACCTTTGACAAAGACACCTTATACGGACTTAAAAACGCGCCTCATTACGGAATTTCAGGATTCATACGGAAGACAGATAAAGAAATTACTGACAGAAATTGAACTTGGTGACAAGAAACCGACAACACTTCTTCGAGAAATGCGAAGCATATCCGAGAATAAAGTTAGTGAAGAATTTTTAAAAAATATATTTATAGAAAGGCTGCCTGCACACATTAGACCCATACACGCGTGTAATGAAGGTACACTAGATAACTTAGCGAGTATGGCAGACAAGATTAGGGACATGTACTACTCTTCTGCGGTGAATACAATCGATTCAAAGGAAGATACGTCAAAACAACAGGGCTCAAAACCTAGCGACCAGTCTTCCATCTCTAAGGTAGAAAAACAAATGGCAGACATTATCGAGGCAATTGAAGAGCTCAAAGCTGACCGCCGAGACAGAAGTACTTCAACATTTCAACCACGACGCAGGACAAGATCAAGGAGCACACAAAAACATCCCACTTGCTACTATCATTGGAAATTTGGAAAAGAAGCTTTTAAGTGCGTGAAGCCATGCAACTATAACAATAAGAAGCCGGAAAACTAAGGAGCCACACGCTGGACGCGGCAAGCGCTACTGGCTCATTTAATTCAAGCCGCCTATTCATAGAAGATCCTGGAACAGGTAAGCGTTTTTTAATTGACTCGGGGGCAGATATTAGTGTTATACCTCCAACTCATAGAGACAGACAAAACGAATCAAAGCGGGTTCTTTTCGCGGCAAATGGCTCTACAATAAGAACATATGGTGAGCGCATGCTCAAACTAGATCTAGGGTTACGTAGAGAATTCTGTTGGCCATTTGTTTTGGCTGATGTTCAGACAGCAATCATCGTTGCGGATTTTATACGCCATTTTAATCTGCTTACAGACCTCAAAAATAGAAAACTTTTAGATTCTATCACATCCATTTCGGCTTCTTGTTTCAAAGCTTCTACCAAATTTGAATCCATACACATCCTCTCCCCAGACCAAAAGTACGGAAACATATTAAAAGAATTTCCTAAATTACATCAAGAGGATCCTGTTTACAAACCAAAGAATAGTGGCGTACAGCATGTCATCGTTACATCTGGTCCGCCAGTTACGGCCAAAGCTCGTCGACTTTCTCCCGACAAGTTGGCCGTAGCTAAAATGGAATTTCAGACCATGATTAACATGGGCATTTGTCGTCCCTCCAGCAGTTGTTGGGCTAGTCCTCTACATCTTGTCCCAAAAAAATGTGGTAGCTGGAGGCCGTGTGGGGACTACCGCGCTCTCAACGCAGCCACCCTGCCAGACAAATACCCAATACCTCACATCCAAGACTTCAACAGTCAACTGGCAGGAAAAGCCATCTTTTCTAAGGTCGACCTGGTAAGAGCGTATCACCACATAGCCGTAGCTCCAGAGGATGTTCCGAAGACAGCGGTCATAACACCTTTCGGGTTATTTGAGTTCTTAAGGCTACCATTTGGACTTAGGAACGCAGCTCAATCCTTCCAACGTTATATTGATTCCAGCCTAAGGGACTTGGACTTTTGCTTTGCCTATATTGACGATATCCTGATAGCATCCGAGAACGAAGAACAACACGTACACCACCTAAGAATGCTGTTTAAGAGACTAGAAGAGTTACAAGTCAACATCAACGTAAGCAAATGTGTTTTTGGTGAAGCAGAAATTAACTTCCTAGGCTACACAATATCACCAAAAGGAATCACACCAACGGCAGAAAAGGTTAAAGCTATACGCGAACATCCGTTACCCAAAACCGTGCAGGATTTAAAAAGATTCTTGGGTTTGGTTAATTTTTATTGGCACTCGTTACCAAACGCCGCGAAAATACTAGCCAAATTATTTGACATGACCAAAAACTGTCAGAAGAAGGACAAAAGAGAACTCAAGTTGACAGACGAGACACAGAGTGCATTTGAGGTACTTAAGACATTACTATCTGAGGCAACCCTATTAGCTCACCCATCCCCGCACCTACCATTGTACTGATGACAGACGCATCAGACTTTGCGTTGGGAGCCGCACTTCATCAAGTGTGTGACGACAAACTTGAACAATTAGGCTTCATGTCCAAAAAATTAACCTCTACCCAACAGAATTACTCGACATATGACAGAGAACTTCTGGCAATTTATACAGCCGTAAAACACTTCCAACACATGTTAGAAGGACGAGAATTCCCCATATACACTGACCATAAACCGCTGGCCTATGCATTTAAGCAACGAAATGACAATGCTACTCCACGGCAACTTAGACATCTAAATTTCATTGGACAATTTTCGACAGACGTACGGTACACCGCAGGACATAAGAACATCGCTGCTGACGCTTGTTCAAGAATTAACGCACTCTCTATTTCAGGCAAAATTTCAACGGATGACTTAGTAAAAGCTCAACAAGGCGACGCTGAACTGAGAAATCTGTGGGAATCAAAAAAGTGTTCACTGAAATTGGAGAAGGTAAACCTCCCAAATGGAATGGAGTTAATCTGCGACAAATCAACGGATATCTCAAGACCCTACATCCCGATATCACTACGAAAAACGGCGTTTGACTCATTACACAATCTATCACACCCGGGCATCAAAGGTTCAATCAATCTCATCGAAAAACGTTTTGTTTGGCATGGCATGAGAAGAGATGTCCGCGATTGGGCGCGAGCATGCATCGCATGTCAACGAGTTAAAGTCACAAGACATACCAGAAGCGCCATTAGCCACTATCAACAGCCTGAAAAACGTTTCAATCATGTAAACGTGGACATCGCAGGCCCTTTACCACCTTCGGAGGGTTACCGATATTTATTAATATATCGATCGATTTTCGAGATGGCCAGAAGCGACACCTCTCGTCGACATAACAGCTGAAACGGTCGCTAAAGCTATAATCTCTACCTGGATAGCAAGATTTGGTGTTCCGAAATTTATTACCACCGATAGAGGCCGGCAACAGAGGACTGGGTAGCTAAGTTACCTCTCGTAATGTTAGGTCTTAGGTCCTACATCATCCCAGAACACTCAACCACCGCTGCAGAGTTGACTTATGGCGAGAACATCCGACTGCCAGTAGATATTTTGGATGAGGGACCTGAAAAGAACAATCACTCCATTCCGAACATGCTCCACCGCCTTAGAGAAAAGTTAAGAACACTCAAGCCGGCTAGAGAAAAGCATAATAATAAACAAGTAATCTTTATACATCCGGAATTGATGACATCGGAATTTGTTTTCATTAGAGTTGATGCGGTAAGGAAACCTCTGCAGCCCGTGTATAATGGGCCATACAAAGTCGTAAGAAGAGGAGAAAAGTTTTTCGAAGTCGAAATGCCAGGAGGAAAACAGAATATTTGTATTGACCGTTTGAAACCAGCATTTCTTCTAAATCAGTGAGAAAAGAACAGAAACACTCAAAAAAAAAAAAAAAAAAAAAAAAAAAAAAAAAAAAAAAAAAAAAAATCCCTAAAGTATGACGTTGCCACTAGGAGGGGAGTATGTGGGTACCAGTTTTAGGATAATTTTGAGTTAGCATGTTGTTTAGTTTTTTACCTAATTACTTATTTATGTCAAATAAATTCAGTGGGTTTACAGACACGAATCTGGAAAGTGAATTTTATTTGTGTTCCAATTTTAGATTCTAAGATTACACACACCCACAAGTTTATGTGTAATAAAAATTGTGGTGACAATATTGTTGTGAAACTTTCTACCAACCTCTCTAGTCATAATTATGAAGTGGTACCACAAAATCTCACTCACAACAGCTAATTATTTGTGTTTTTTCATGTTTTTACTTCATTATTTGCTAACATTTTATGAAAATATTTTATTAATTGAAATTATGATTCTTCGAGAAGTTATCTGACTGCGGCGGTATTGAAATAAGTATGTTTATAAATAAGCATGTTGCGTATTTAATAAATTATTTAAATAATGCATTACTTAAATAAGGTTTTATTTTGCTATTTCATTATTAATTAAATCTAAGTAATAACAATTCTAGTGTTTTCTTTATCTTGGAACCTACAAATCCTCATTTCATATAAGTGGAGCAATTTGATTTGATATACGAGTAACATTGAGTTACGTGAAATAAGAACCGTATGTAAGTGCGTATTTCTCTTTTGATTAAGATGATAATTATTCATTAGATGTATATTAGTATATTTCGGAAGGCGTATTATTCTCCTCATTTTCTTCATAATCACATAAATCACTCATTGTTTCCCTAAAAAACAGCAAATTAGAAGCCTGTGGTTTAATTAAACAAACAGCAAATTAGAATGTATACAAACTCGCTAATCTTGCGTTAAGGTGAAGAATTCCTCTTTTTCCGACCTAGGGCGGAAAAAAGAGGAATTCTTCACCTCATTATGAACGTGCAAGCGCAATGAATACAGCTACGAAAAAACTCACTTTCTATACATCTGAACAGAGATATAATGTTTATATTTCAATCGTCGTGTTAAATCAGATCGTTTTGACGCGCACACAGGAAAAATATAGTAATAACTCAAAATTATTAACTGTTCAAATCCAAAATGGCGGATAACTTACGTCATGCGAATTTTTTTTTTTTTTAAATTTTGAGTGGGGTATCAAATAAAAGGTATTGAAGAGTAGATTACAACAATAACCACCTAGGGAATGTGTTCAATTTTCGGTACATTTTGTCAAAAAACATCGAAATTTTGCGTGTCCCCCCCCCCCCCCTAAAATCGTATTTCCGCTCATACTAAAAATATAGAAAAATATGCAAAATGTTCGGTCTGGTGGGGCATAGAAAAAATAAGATTAGTAATTTGATCTGATTTACTGGGAATCCAAGATGGCGACTGATTGATGTCACGGGATTTTTTTTTTTTTAAATTTTGAGTGAGGTATCAAATGAAAGGTATTGAAGAGTAGATTACAAAAATATATAACACTTGTGGAAAGCGTTTAATTTTCTACGCCATTTTGTCAAAAAACATCAAAATCTGGCCCCCCCCCCCCCCCCCCCCTTTCTAATTTCATGTTTACAACACCAATGAAACCCTTTTTACGTGAGACTTCACGCACTACCAATTTTTCTCTGTCAGCAGGTAAGAGCGCCTGTAATGGATTAATAGTAGGACCCGTGGTTCGAGTCCCGGTGCGGCGGTCTATTTTTCTCTGTATGTCTCCCGTAGTTATCTATAGAAGAAATAAGAGAAAATAAATTTTTAAAAATTCGATAAAATTACTTTTCTCTTAGTTGAGAGAACTGTGACCTTCAAAACTTAAAAGATAATCACAGGATAAAATTCCTTAAGATTACTCAGCGTCTAATGCTTGGACCAAGTAATTACGTTTACTCAGGAGACAGTGTTGAAGGTTGAGCTGTCGTACCTAACATTGATGACTCTCTAATGGCTTACTACATTGAGTTGGCCCAAAGTTAATTTTACTCAGGTGTTGCTTATATTGAAGTCTTCAGTTGTAGTTGCAGTTAGAGAGTTGATTTAAGGACGGTCTCTTATAATAGTTTTTTTTTCTTCTCTAGCCTGATGAGGTGGCAGACATGATGAGATGCCGCCATCTCTAAAAAAAAACCTTCCAAGAGAGAGTGGAGTGGGAGAGAAAATTGATGTGAGAATGAGCGTAGAAGGAAGATCAAAGGTCACATTGCGGTGACTTACAGCAGGGTAGACTTGTCTGACCAGTTCTTTTTCTCGTTTCGTTCCTTTACCAACCTTATGAAGTAAATATACGTCTCTTTATAACTCAAAAGCGGTATCCTCACCTAGAGAAACTCTTCAAGAGAAAACCTTAACTATATATTCATTAAAACGTTCTCCACATCTATCCATATCTCATATCATATCCATATAAAACTCCCTCAAATCACCTTCCATTATGATAATAATACACAAAATATTCACGTGAATATTTTTTAAAAAAAAGGAAAAGTAGAATGACATTCAAAAATCAACATTAAAACAGCTAAACTAATGTAGCAGAATAATATATGTTTATAATATTAATATTTCATTGATTTTTATAGTCTTCTTTCTTCTCCTTCTCTATATACTTCTAGATGATGTAGGGGAAAAATATAATAATGATCACTTTTCTTATTTAAATTAATGTAACATAGATTCTAAAATATAATTCGAAAGGAAAATTATATAAATGATTGTAATTTTAAACTTTAAAAAATTTAACTTTTAAATTCAATTTTTAAGTTTTCTGTAATGAAAAAATTGGAGGCCCGTGGTTTGAAACCCGGCGCTGGAGTCTATTTTTCTCTGTCTGTCTCCCGTTATTAATAATAATTATAATTGGATTTAAATTAAATTTAACTTTTAAGTTTTTTTATTGGTCTTTAACATACTCCTAACCAACAGGTTGTCTTGTTAGCGAATTTTCGAAGAAAATTAAGCCATTGCAATGCACTGGCTTTAAAATTTTTTTAATGCGAATTTTTGAAACATATTCCATGGAAATCCGTTTTAGACCATTCTGAATCGATTCCTACAATTTAACACTTTTTTTTATGTATATTATATATTATATATGTATGTATATATGTGTCACTCCAGACGATATCTCCCCCTTTTTTCCGGGGGGTTTAAAACCCAGGTCTTAAATATATCTCCCCTTAGGATGCATTTAAAAATTTCAAACAAATTTTAAGATGTCAATAATATCAAAAGAAAGGATGTTCATTTAGGGTTTAAATTTTGACAATTTAGGGTCAAAAATAGCATAAAAACGTGTTTTTTCCATTTTACTCCCCTCTTATATGAAAATATGATAAAAGTATACATAAAAACAATTACAGTACTCTTAAAGAGCTTTCCAACGACATGCATCTTTAAGGGGTAAATACTATTTTGACTTTTGTACCCCGTACCCGAGTGTACAAACATTTTTTTTTTTTTCACCCATCCAAATTCTAAACCAAAATTTCCCTACATTATCATAAGCCAATAATACGCAGATTTCTTTGAAAATTCGCTCATTACGTCATGGTGCATGACTGGACTTTTTTTACTACGTTTTTATTAGCTTGCTTTCTTGTTTGTTTTTTGTCCAGTACAAATCTTACAATTGTGATTTTTAACTAACTTCCCGAGTAGCTAGACATTTTAAAAACTTTTAGAATAGCTCAGAACACGATGACAATGCATTATTTTAATACTTTTAGCCATCTTTCAGCAGAATTTTATTCGTTTTCAGCAAGTTTTGCTGTAAAGAAAGTTAGTTCGGAAAAAATCCGCAAGTTATTTTATTTGTTTTGACATTTCCCATATTTACGATCTTCATTTTGACGGGTTTCAAATGTATGACAGAAAATTTAAAAACGTAGTACATAAAAAGTTATTTTTATCTTGTAATTTTATATTTTTTCTCTAAATATTAAATAAATTTTATAATACATTCATAATATGGTATGTTAGATTAATGTTTAATAAAGTCTATAGGTAACAGTTTATTCCCGACGCGATTAGTTGCAGCCGACGCGATTAGTTGCAAAGACAGTCCATACGGGGACCTAGAACTGCTTCGGTTACATCTTATCAGGTAATATGGTCCACTAGGAGCTCTGTTATCATATTCGTAATTTTATCGCGGGTTACCCTGTATATGAGACTTTGAGAGATTGACAAAAGGAACTTCGTATCTTAAAAACTAATCCATGAGTTTCATTTGATTAAGATTTTGATTAAAATGGTAGTCCCCATTTTATTTACGAATATTTAAAGAAATTAAGAAAATAAACTACACACTCTAGACCAGCCTAAGTATATGAAAATAATTTTACCTATCAATTATACATTTTATAAACAATACAGTAAAAATAAAATCAAATCAGGAAGAAGAAACTAAATTTTATAAATATTTTTAAAGTCAATTTAAAAAAGAGAGGGAATTAAAACAAAAATTCAAAACAGCAGTGATCAGTCATTTATCTTGGCATATCAGATGTTAATATTTGTACGAGTGCAGGCTTACCAATAAAACAGATAAACATCTCTATTCTCATTCATCTTAAGATTTTTTGATTATTTTTATTTACACTGTTCTCTTTCACAACACTGATCTTTGTTTATTAATTCGATTATTTCTCATCATAAATCCAAGCATCATTGATTTCAAATTAAATTTTAATTAATCAAATGTTGGTCACATTGCTTTAGAGATAGAAGGTATTTTTTATACCACCAATATTTGATTTGAATTTATTTATATTAGGATGACCTGGATTCCAAAATAGTCTGTCATCACTGCTCATGCGTTTTAGCTTAAATGCTTGATATATAACACTCAACGGATTTGAATGAAATTTGACTCCTCCACTTATTGAGACCACACCGGAAGACCTAATGTTGTCTTTGGCAATCTGCGGCGGTGTTGTAATGGCTTCTAGATCTTGACAACTTCTGTCTGTTTAGGATAATGTAGAATGAATTTATGTCTGCATTAAAGGTCTAAAAATATCAAAAGTTCACACTATAACCGAAAACAATACTGTCTATATGTTAGCGAGTCCGATTTTTATCAATATAATGCGAAAAGTGAAAACGTTTTATAATTATATTATACACTTTTGCTTCCGCGCTTACCGAAGGGAAAGGAAGCTATGTGATCGTTCCGAAGATCGAAATTGTTTTAGGTGAACGATTTCAAAAATTCCAAGACAGAAAATTCGTTTCAGCCATCAGGGAACATTTTTGGTTCCGTGTCTGTCTGTCAAATCGGTTTAATTATGCGAACCAACATATCTTAAAAACTACTCTTTCGAATTTAATGCAATTTGGATGGTAGGTCTCAATTAGCCCATTGTTGGTCCCATATATGTTTCAACCTTCTGAGCTCATTTGTCGTCTTTTCCCTATGCACACAAACATACATTTATTTACACTATTATTATTTATATATTATATTTATTTATATATTCTGATTTTTATGAAATTTTGGATAGTTGGTTGAAAGTTGCCTACAGATAACCCTAGTTAAATTTCAACAATTTGCGCTCTTTAAATTTTGCTAATTTATACTTTGATTCATATATAAATAGACTGTCAATTAGTGTGGCACATAGCTTCCTCGCATCCTATCACGAACTGTATTGATTTTATTCCTTTACAAGTCATTATTATCAAATTTATTTTATTGTTTCCTCCTGCTTTTTAAATCTGTCAAAATTGTTTTGATTTTTTACATAAATTAAAATAAATCAAATTATAATTATCAATAACTACGGGAGACATACAGAGAAAAATAGACCCCCGCACCGGGACTCGAACCACGGGTCCTCCTATTAATCCGTTACAGGTGCTCTTACCAACTGAGCTATACGGAAGAATGAATTTTCTCTGTCACTACCGATACAAATTCCCCGACCCGTGGTTCGAGTCCCGGTGCGGGGGTCTATTTTTCTCTGTATGTCTCCCGTAGTTATTGATAATTATAATTTGACTACCAAAAACTCAAAAATTTGAATATCTAATAGATTGTACTAGGTACAGGTACTAATTGAGTATTTTACAATTATAAGCGTTAATTCTCGGTCTAGTTCTGTTGCCTTGAATATTTGGCTCTCTAGATTTGTAGAATAAGATTGAAAGTTTGGATTCGGGGAATTTGTATCGGTAACGACAGAGAAAAATCATTCTCCCGTATAGCTCAGTTGGTAAGAGCACCTGTAATGGATTAATAGGAGGACCCGTTGTTCGAGTCCCGGTGTGGGGGTCTATTTTTCTCTGTATGTCTCCCGTAGTTATTGATCATTATAATTTGATTTAATGTAAAATTTTATCTTTCCTTAGTATGAAAACTACCAAAAACTTAAAAATTTTAATATCTAAATTAAAGTATCAACTAAGCAAAAGTTAAAGAGCGCAGACGTTCAAACTTAATCTGGTGCTACCTGCGGTCTACTTTCGACATACCATCCAAATTTCATAAAAATCAGATAAGTACTTTTGAAGATATAGGTGTAAATAAATTTATGTTTGTGCGCATGTTGAAGAGAAACAAAAGGGCACAGTTGGTTGAACTTTTGGGACTTATATCTACCAAATAAATTTCATCAAAATTAAAATATTTTGGTTCGCAAAAATTCAGCGACAGACCGACAGACAGACACGGAACCAAACATTTTCATTGATGTCTGAAACGGATTTCTTCTTGGAATTTTTGAAATCAGAGACAAAAAATATTTTCGTTCTTCAGAACGATCACATAGCTTCCGTTACCTTCGGTAAGCTCGGAAGCAAAATCAAAACATTTTTAAAAAACGGGGGATAAAATAAATAATTTTTACAATAATAGGTTGTAAAAGCATAAAATCATTATAGTATACGATATAGTACGCGAGGAAGCTATGTGCCACACTATTATTTGATGTAAGGTTGGAATGAATTAAATAAGTCAATCACGAAATTCGTAGCATTTGAAGGTAAAGCAAAAGATTTACGGATATTTACTCTTACGTTATTATCTATTATTACAACATTTAAGTGATCAAAAGCTTTAACAAGATTCATATTATCTAAAACAAAATTCATCTATGGATATTTTCATTCGGAGAATGGTGAATGTCTTTAATTAAATTCTTTTAAAACTAAACTTAACTAAATTTTAAAATTAAACTGGTTTAAAAAAATTCTTTAGTTAAAAGACAAAACCATGTATTTTACTACATTTTTATCAGCTTGCTTTCTTGTTTGTTTGTTTGTCCGGTACAAATCTGGTAATCGATTTCTAACGAACTTCCCGAATAGCTAGACATTTAAAACTTTTAGCATAGCTCAGAACACGATGACAATGCATTATTTTAATAATTTTAGCCATCTTTCAGCAGAATTTAATTGGTTTTCAGCAAATTTTGCTGTACGGAAAGTTAGTTCACAAAAAATCCGCTAGTTATTTTATTTGTTGTGCCATGTCCCATATTTACGCAATCTTCATTTTGACGGGTCTCTAATTTGTGATAGATAAACATTGAATGACAGCAAATCAGGAAATATCGATTATATTATTTATCGATTATATTATTTATATTATTTCAAATATATCAATGGCACGGTTTAGATTTGGTGTTGGGGAGATCCGTTGTACAAAGATTTGTCCTTTAATAAGTTTAAGATCAGCTCTCTAGATGGTTGTCATTTATGTGAAGTAAATTAATTCGGATTTTTGTTGTTTTTTTTCACTAATATTATATATTATATAACAATAACAATTATTATATTATCAACATTACATACGATTCAACAGAAAATTTAAAAACGTAGTATATAAAAAGTTCTTGAAATTATTCTCATTCACCTGCATTTTAAAAATACAAATAACGTCAGAAATAAATGGTCTTTGAGGAGAAGAAAATAAACAATACAAAAAGAAGAAGAAATATAAAAAATAAAACTGAAGAAATGTCAAGACATGCACTGAGAAAAGATTTAAGAATCTCGATACCAATAAATATTTGTATATCTACATCAGCTTCTTATTTAGCTTTAACCATGAACAAATACCATGTGAACTAAACATAACAGTTCACACCTTAAAAAAAAACTTTATGTACCTTATGGTTTTTTTTTAAAGAAAAAAAAGCTTTTACCAGCAGGTAAGTTAAGACACAAGAGGTTATCCTCTATATAAAAGAATAAAAAAAAAATAAAAATAATAAAATAAAATCTTCAAAGCCACTTAACAGCTTATATGGACACCAGGGGTTGGTAGGGCCATCAAGCCGCAAGTATAAACCTGACTGACCACTACTTTCTAAGTATTAGAAGAGGGCCACGCGCGAACACGTGTGCCTTACCGAAATCTCAGCCCACAATCTATAATATATATCCTCTCACGCCGCGATATACCTTTTCTAAAAGACCGTACACTCGTGCAACAGGCCAGACGGTAAGGTTAAGAAAAAAATGTAACTACGCAACATAATAACAAATCACAGAGGGACTGAAGCACGCAAAATCACGCAATCGCTAACAACTTATATTTTTTTTTTTAAATATTAATTCAGGTAAGTCAGTAATGTTCAGTTTAAGCAAGATCCCATAAATTTTGTAGATTTCTCTCCCTTTTTTTTTAAAAAAAAAAAAACTTCTTAATCGTAAAGGATTTTATTTTTTATCTTTTACTACTAAAGCTTAAAAAAAGTAATGTATTTTCAATTCTTATTTTTATTTTTTAATTCTTAATGAATTCCCCCCCTTAAGGCATTTTTTTTTATTATTCATGTAACGATTGCATTATCAAAAAAATAAAAAATAAGAATTACCTGCGATAGTAATGGGGTAGTTTAATTTGACGTAAATCTCTGTTTAATTTATCGTTTGTAAAGGAATAATTTGATCGTTAAAAAAGAAACTTACCAGAAAAATAAAAAAAAATCGCGTTTGTTTTGAACATTAAACCCTGGCTATTACATTTTATAAGGTAAAGACATTAATTATGTATAGATTTATTTTATTTTTTTTTTTATTTTTTTTTATTTTTTTTTTAATTGAACATTAAATACAGTGAGGTGGTACAACTGCATATTACAACACTTATGAGATTCACATTAGGAGTAATTTTTATTCTCCCCTCTATTATTTTCTGGCAGAATATAAATTCATTTTTAATTTCTTCAGTAAATAAAAAATGAAATATACAACTGCATCTTAGTAATTATAATTTTTTAAATTACGAGCTGAAAAATTGAGGTATTTATTTTTAGATAGTTGCCAAATTAAATCTTTAATAAATTATAGTCTATTGGTTTTAGCACTTTGTCATAGTCTTTAATTAATAGCTCAACTTACAATTCCTGTTTGTTTCTTTACAAATTTTCTTTGTAAACTTTGCTGAGCTCCAATAAACTTAATGTTACAGTGCTATGAATAAATTTATCGGATTTCACTTTATATACAAGAATAAATTTCTAAGTAATAATTTAGACAGTTTTCAAACTTAGTTTTATCAAACTACCATGCAACACTGTCTTAGTCTTTTGTTTAAAGTGCTCATGAGAGAATCTTTTGGCATCATCAAATTACCATGCAACACTGTCTTAGTCTTTTGTTTAAAGTGCTCATGAGAGAATCTTTTGGCATCATAAAATTACCATGCAACACTGTCTTAGTCTTTTGTTTAAAGTGCTCATGAGACAATCTTTTGGCATCATGAAATTACCATGCAACACTGTCTTATTAGTCTTCTGTTTAAAGTGCTCATGAGAGAATCTTTTGGCATCATCAAATTACCATGCAACACTGTCTTAGTCTTTTGTTGAAAGTGCTCATGAGAGAATCTTTTGGCATCATCAAATTACCATGCAACACTGTCTTAGTCTTTTGTTTAAAGTGCTCATGAGACAATCTTTTGGCATCATCAAATTACCATGCAACACTGACTTAGTCTTTTGTTTAAAGTGCTCATGAGACAATCTTTTGGCATCATCAAATTACCATGCAACACTGACTTAGTCTTTTGTTTAAAGTGCTCATGAGACAATCTTTTGGCATCATCAAATTACCATGCAACACTGTCTTAGTCTTTTGTTTAAAGTGCTCATGAGAGAATCTTTTGGCATCATCAAATTACCATGCAACACTGTCTTAGTCTTTTGTTTAAAGTGCTCATGAGACAATCTTTTGGCATCATCAAATTACCATGCAACACTGTCTTAGTCTTTTGTTTAAAGTGCTCATGAGACAATCTTTTGGCATCATCAAATTACCATGCAACACTGTCTTAGTCTTTTGTTTAAAGTGCTCATGAGACAATCTTATGGCATCATCAAATTACCATGCAACACTGACTTAGTCTTTTGTTAAAAGTGCTCATGAGACAATCTTTTGGCATCATGAAATTACCATGCAACACTGTCTTATTAGTCTTTTGTTTAAAGTGCTCATGAGAGAATCTTTTGGCATCATCAAATTACCATGCAACACTGTCTTAGTCTTTTGTTGAAAGTGCTCATGAGAGAATCTTTTGGCATCATCAAATTACCATGCAACACTGTCTTACTAGTCTTTTGTTTAAAGTGCTCATGAGAGAATCTTTTGGCATCATCAAATTACCATGCAACACTGTCTTAGTCTTTTGTTTAAAGTGCTCATGAGACAATCTTTGGCATCATCAAATTACCATGCAACACTGTCTTAGTCTTTTGTTTAAAGTGCTCATGAGAGAATCTTTTGGCATCATCAAATTACCATGCAACACTGTCTTATGTCTTTTGTTTAAAGTGCTCATGAGAGAATCTTTTGGCATCATCAAATTACCATGCAACACTGTCTTAGTCTTTTGTTTAAAGTGCTTATGAGACAATCTTATGGCATCATCAAATTACCATGCAACACTGTCTTAGTCTTTTGTTTAAAGTGCTCATGAGAGAATCTTTTGGCATCATCAAATTACCATGCAACACTGTCTTATGTCTTTTGTTTAAAGTGCTCATGAGAGAATCTTTTGGCATCATCAAATTACCATGCAACACTGTCTTAGTCTTTTGTTTAAAGTGCTCATGAGACAATCTTTTGGCATCATCAAATTACCATGCAACACTGTCTTAGTCATTTGTTTAAAGTGCTCATGAGACAATCTTTTGGCATCATGAAATTACCATGCAACACTGTCTTATTAGTCTTTTGTTTAAAGTGCTCATGAGAGAATCTTTTGGCATCATCAAATTACCATGCAACACTGTCTTAGTCTTTTGTTGAAAGTGCTCATGAGAGAATCTTTTGGCATCATCAAATTACCATGCAACACTGTCTTATGTCTTTTGTTTAAAGTGCTCATGAGAGAATCTTTTGGCATCATCAAATTACCATGCAACACTGTCTTAGTCTTTTGTTTAAAGTGCTCATGAGACAATCTTATGGCATCATCAAATTACCATGCAACACTGACTTAGTCTTTTGTTAAAAGTGGTCATGAGACAATCTTTTGGCATCATGAAATTACCATGCAACACTGTCTTATTAGTCTTTTGTTTAAAGTGCTCATGAGAGAATCTTTTGGCATCATCAAATTACCATGCAACACTGTCTTAGTCTTTTGTTGAAAGTGCTCATGAGAGAATCTTTTGGCATCATCAAATTACCATGCAACACTGTCTTACTAGTCTTTTGTTTAAAGTGCTCATGAGAGAATCTTTTGGCATCATCAAATTACCATGCAACACTGTCTTAGTCTTTTGTTTAAAGTGCTCATGAGAGAATCTTTTGGCATCATCAAATTACCATGCAACACTGTCTTATGTCTTTTGTTTAAAGTGCTCATGAGAGAATCTTTTGGCATCATCAAATTACCATGCAACACTGTCTTAGTCTTTTGTTTAAAGTGCTCATGAGACAATCTTATGGCATCATCAAATTACCATGCAACACTGTCTTAGTCTTTTGTTTAAAGTGCTCATGAGAGAATCTTTTGGCATCATCAAATTACCATGCAACACTGTCTTATGTCTTTTGTTTAAAGTGCTCATGAGAGAATCTTTTGGCATCATCAAATTACCATGCAACACTGTCTTAGTCTTTTGTTTAAAGTGCTCATGAGACAATCTTTTGGCATCATCAAATTACCATGCAACACTGTCTTAGTCTTTTGTTTAAAGTGCTCATGAGACAATCTTTTGGCATCATGAAATTACCATGCAACACTGTCTTATTAGTCTTCTGTTTAAAGTGCTCATGAGAGAATCTTTTGGCATCATCAAATTACCATGCAACACTGTCTTAGTCTTTTGTTGAAAGTGCTCATGAGAGAATCTTTTGGCATCATCAAATTACCATGCAACACTGTCTTATGTCTTTTGTTTAAAGTGCTCATGAGAGAATCTTTTGGCATCATCAAATTACCATGCAACACTGTCTTAGTCTTTTGTTTAAAGTGCTCATGAGAGAATCTTTTGGCATCATCAAATTACCATGCAACACTGTCTTAGTCTTTTGTTTAAAGTGCTCATGAGTCTATCTTTTAGTATTATCAGTTACTATGCCAGCCTGGCTTAGTCTTACGTTTAAAAGTGTCTATGAGACAAATTTTTCATTGTATCCGCAATTTTGTCTCTCACCTTGAGTCCTTTCTCTTAATAATTATTTCCATTAGTGCCTCTGTCGGGTCAAGCTGTAGAGGGCTTTTAAAAAAAATGGAAATAAATATCTAGTTCCTAGATGACACCTATTTAAAACTTCACATAGTTTAGGCTGTAAGTCTTGTATAGTCTATTATAATTCATAACTCTAATGAATCATTAGGGTCATGAATTATAATAATTAACTATTAATCATTAGTAATGATTAATAATAGTTATTTATGCACCTAGGGAGTAAAGAAAGCCATTATTCCCTGAGCGAAAAAGTTGGTTCTTGAGGCGAAGCCGAAGGAACCATGGCCCCTAAATTAGACTCTTTAATTCCCGAGGCGCAACCGCGAGGGGAATAATGGCACTTAACTCACGAGGTACATACAATATTGTATCTCCAGTAGGCAGGAAATACACATTTTCGTCCATTGCACAGTTTTTATATATTATTTTAATAAATAACAATAATTATTAGCACTTTTAATAGCAGATATAAGAGATTCAATATTAAAAACAAATAAGAATTGGAATTAAACTCAAATAGAAGGTTATTTAGATGCAGGTTATAAACAAAGATAAAGATGGTCGAAAAAGCAGTGTCGCCAACCTGATTACAACAACTTCATTACATTAGCCATTCATTTTCTACTATTTATAAAATAATTATGTTGCAGTCTTTACTTTTTCGCCCTACTTTCACTTTTTCTCCCTACTTTTTTAGCTCAAGGATGAAATGACCCTCCAAACTAATTCAAAAACATAACTTTTTCTCCCTACTGGAGATATAATAATTTTTATACGAAACTAGCTGTTTAAACTATGTTGTTGTTTTTTATCAAAAGCTGCATCTCACTAATTTTAGTTTTATTAATATGTATAGGGAGGGAGCATTAGCGGAGATAGCGAGCATTAAAAGGGTTGTGCTACGTAAAATGTAAAATTATCTATGGCTGTTTACAACTCCCTTCGACGTCGCAAAAACCAGACTGTCTTACTCTAGGCTCAAGGGACTCCATGGCCGATATTGCCCGCCTCAGGGCGCATGTCTTACCACTAGCGCATGCGCATCGCAACCAGGCTCTCTTTAAACCAGCGATTTCATCGGGAGAGAACAGACAACTGCATAAGTCAACAACTCCATTGTTGAACACATATATCCGTCATTAACATAGACAAATCTAATATAAAATTATATATACATTTTATATATTTATATGATCTTCTTTTTATAGTCCGTTTAAGAACCGAAAAAGATATAAAATGGTTGGATCTTATCAATGAATGTCATCCACTATTTAGAAATTATAATTATAAATCATCCCACTATTTTTACTATCACGAAAAGAAAAATTAAATAAACATTTAAATTTCCCTATTTAGAAAAATAATGAAGAATGTAGTAATTTTTAAAATTCTTTTCCAAGGTTAAATTTTATTGTTAGTCCATCACGATATATAAAAAATTTAAAATATAGGGATTCGAAGGAAAATAAGCCTACTTTTAAATTCTCATAAAGATCACACTTCGTTAGATAATATTTTATTAGTTTAAAAAAATTCCTTTGTGAGATGATTAAATTCATAAAATTTAAACTTTAAAGAAGACGATTCCTTTTCTTAAAGAACGAGAATATCTTCTCTATTAAAGCGTACTTATGAGGAATGAAGAACCCAGATTTAATTTAATTTTAATTTTTTTTTTTTTTTTTTTTATATTTGATCTCACTTCTGAGACTGGTTTATTATTTTATATTATCTTTTTTTTGTATATTATATTTTTTTAAAAGGATTTCATTTTTATTTTCAGTTAAGTACTATATATATTATCGTAAATCTTAAACTTGTATAAATATTTAAATTATTTTTTTTTTAATATTGAATAACATAGCAATGTAGTCACATCAAACGAAAATCGTTGATGGGTGGTCTTTTTGAAAAAAAATAAACGCGAGTATATATATATTTGATATTTTTCAAAAAAAGGAATGTTAAGAATATTTTAAGTTGTAATTTTTGCCTTTAGATGTAAACTTGTTTGCTCTTTGTTTACTTGTAAGTTATCAAGCTCACCTCAGATACTCGTAAAGTTCTTTGATTTTATACCACCTTGGAATTTTATGTAACGTGTTAAATCTCGCTTTACTCATTACGTTCATTTGCACTCAGCCAGTCTTACAATACTGTTTTCTTTACTCAATTTAAAATTCATTCTGATTTCATCTTATGCAATTCTAGTAAGTATTCATTCTGATCTCGATTTGGGATCGTAAGTAAGTTATTTTATCTCCAGTAGGGAAAAAAAGTTATGATTTTGAATTAGTTTAGAGGGACTAAAACAGGTCTTTTCATCCCTAACTCAAAAAGTAGGGATAAAGTAAAAGTAGGGCGAAAAAGTAAAGTAGGGCAAAAAAAGTAAAGATTGCAACTTAATTATTTTATAAATAGTAGAAAATTTATGGCTAATGTAATGAAGTTGTCGAAATCAGGTTGGCGGCACTGCGCTTTTTTGACCATGTTTATCTTTGTTTACAACATTATAACCTTCTATTTGAGTTTAATTCCAATTCTTATTTGCTTTTCATATTGAATCTCTTATATCTGCTGCTAAAAGTGCTAATAATTATTGTTATTTATTAAAATATTAAATAAAAACTGTGCAATGGACGAAAATGTGAATTTTTTTTCTACTGGAGATAAAATATTGTATGTACCTCGAGAGTAAAGTGCCATTATTCCCCGCGCGATAATTATCTCCCTCGGCTGCTCCTCGGGAATTAAAAATTCTAATTCCCTCGGCTTCGCCTCGGGATTTAGGGACCATGGTTCCTTCGGCTTCGCCTCAAGAACCAACTTTTTCGCTCAGGGAATAATGGCTTACTTTACTCCCTAGGTGCATAAATAACTATTTTCTCTTTCTTACTACGTTTTTATTAGCTTGCTTTCTTGTTTGTTTGTCCAGTACAAATATTACAATCGATTTTTAACTAACTTCCCGAATAGCTAGACATTTGAAACTTTTAGAATGCCTCAGAACACAATAACAATGCATTATTTTAATACTTTTAGCCATCTTTCAGCAGAATTTAATTAGTTTTCAGCAAATTTTGCTGTATGGAGAGTTAGTTCGGAAAAAATCCGCAAGTTTTTTATTTGTTTTGACATATCCCACATTATTTACAATCTTCTTTGAAGGGTTTCAAATTTGTGGATGTTTATTAAGAGGTAAACATTGAATGACAGCGAAAAGTAAACAAAGAAATAAATTAATTGACGTGTGACACCCAGGTTTGTTTACACTTGTGTCCTAGGAATAGAATTAATTTTTCTGCATCTGTACTTCTTTACTTGTACACATTTTTATTCTCTTACTGTCCCTACACAGGGACACATCAATGGCACGGTTTAGATTCGGCGTTGGTGAGTTCCGTTGTACAAAGATTTGTCCTCTTATAGGTTTAAGATCAGCTCTCTATAGATGGTTGTCATTATTATGTAAAATAAATAAATTCGGAACTATATATTTGTTTTTCACTAACATTGTATATAAAAATGACAATTATATTATTAACATTACATATGATTCAACAGAAAATTTCAAAACGTAGTATATAAAAAGTTCTTTTTATCTTGTAATTATTAATTGCTGTGTTTAACTTTTTTCTATTTTTTACTAAAATATGTATAAAAAGTTGCACTTTGCGTGGGAGCAAGGTGTGAATATCCTTTAGCATCTTAGGTAGGCACTTATTTGGCTCTTTTGGGATAAAATGGCCGCCATTTGTGATCTACATTTGAATATCTTCAAAATGATACCCCACTTAAAAATTACAAAATAATAATTTTGACCACCTAAAGTTTCTAAAGTTTGCCTTTTTTAGTTTTCCTCACTACCTACAGTAGGAAAAGTATTTTTTTCATTTATATTAACTCCTTCCTCACTTACTATAAATATAATTGGTCCAAAGACATGTATATTTAATATTTAAGTATTGATTCCTCATTTTTGGGACTTGTCCTAATGGGGTAGCGAGGGTTACATTTGTTGGGGATTTTGTTTTGGTGATGTTGGAAAAGCAATATAAATTTGTGATCAACATTTCAATACCTTTAAAATGATACCCCACTCATAAATAATAATTTAAAAAAGTTGCAATAAATTCTTTGGGGCAGAGGACTGATGTTTTTCTGCTGCTACAAAACTCCAATAAGGATTTGTACAGAGTACAAAACTCCATGTTCTGCACCAGTTTTCCACATAAACAATAGATAAACTTAAAAAAACAAATTCTTTGGAGACAAAGGAATTAAGTTTTCTGCTGTTTGATTTCCTTTTCTGTAGCTGCTTAGACTGACTAAGTAATCACAACATTGAACAATTGTGTCCTCAGATATAAAATAATCCGTTTAGTAAGTATAATATTAAGTACAGAAGTGAACCGACCACACTTCCTTGAGGGACCCCCAAAAAGTATAACGTTACTACCAGATCCAGCACCTTCTTATGACACTGAAATTTCTTTGTGAGAGGTAGGATTGTCTTAGCTTAATTAAATTAATACAATCCTTATAAATTACAGGATTATATAGTACTTATAAGAGCATATCCTTAACGTTAACTTACTATCAGTAAAAGAGTGTGGTGAAAGAATATTTCCTTTTGTGTAAATCTAAGTACCTAATTAACCTAAATACTAGCACCTAATACTATCGGAAAACTAATGAACGAAGTGTAAATTTATTCCTATGAGTCGATAGTCATGCGAATATATAACCTTATTAGAGGTAATAACCTTCCGGTGAAGATTATTACCGTACGTTAAAATCTCTTTCGTAAAGTAATACTTTGCTTAAGCTTGTATGTTTATAGAAGGAGTGAAGTTAAATAACTAAACAACGTCTTCATACAAAATAACTGTATTTATAACAATTGACCGGTTTCGGCTGTTCTAAAGCAGCCTTCTTCAGATAATCTACAAACCAAGTGACAAACTTAATTTAAAGGTACACAATAAGGTAACAAATAACTGTAATCCGAGTAGAACGTAAAACAGAATAAAGACAAAAATTAATTAAAACAAAATAAAAAATATAAAGAAAAAAACTGTAATAAATGAAATGCAAATGACCTGTATAGGTTATAAGGAGTCTCTAAAAAGTCCAAGTGAAAATTTTTAAAAACAAGGCTCAAGCACAGGTGCGTGAAAGAATTTTTGTTACTTATTGGATTATATTATTACTTGTATAATTATTTATTTTCGTCTGAGCGTTTAACATGCTGAAGACATCTATTATAATAATATCGTAATAAAGCTCATTTACCAATTTATACTTGACTATGACAATTCACGAATTATTGGAAAATAATAAATTATACCAACTAAATAGGTCTAAACTGATACCATCGACAAGTCTTATCATGAGACATTCTACATCTGAGGCTTACACAAGAGAAAAATATTTTTCCGTGGTAGGCTGTGAAATAGTAACTTTAGAGCCTAAAAAACATAGCTAAAATCCATTTTTTCATTACGTGGACTTAAAAAATCTTTTTATTACTCCTAGCTGTAAAGAAAAAATCTTTTACGTCCTAGGCACTAAAAGATTTTTTCTTTACGGCGGGTAGTTGTCAAAACTTCCGTTAGTAGTGCTGCAGTCTTTGTAGAAATGCTTCTAGTACGATAAAAATCCGCTAGATGTCAATGCGTTTTGTTTATCTTTTCTTATAGTGTAACCTCATTTTAAGGTTTCTTTTTTTAAGTCTTAAGTATGTACTAATATTTGTTATTATTATATATTGATTAGTGATTAATATTTAATGTTTTTTCATTGTCTGCTACCTCGGAAAAAATAGCATATGCTACGCGACTTTGAAGTGTTTTTTCTTTACCTTGGCAATATTTACTGTCTCGCTTCGCTCGACAGTAAATGTAATTGCCGCGGTAAAGAAAAAACTCACTTCACAGCCTTGTAACATAATATACTATTATCACTTCTACGAGTAAATAGTGTAGAGTAAGGCACAATGAAAAAAAAATGTTTCCTCTCTTTTTATTTGTCCACTACTAAATTCTATATTTTATTACTTATTATTACTAAGTCTAACTGTATTGAAAGGCGGGGTTTTCGGCTAAAGAATAAATTAGTCACTTGTTAAAAACGGTCGAGAGTTTAAAAAACGTCTAGCTGTCTAGACGAGAGCGACCTTTTTGTGAACTTGAATTGTAGTTGAAAGGTCCTTTGACGAGACAAAACTGACAAAATAAAGGAGAAAATGATTAGAGGGTTAACGAAACGGAGAAGTTGTAAAAAAAAAGTTTGGTTTAGAACCTGCTGCGGGTTTATGCGGCGACCGAGTTATTAATGAGTTCTAGACTATATTGGGATATCTTTCTAAAAGAGGACCTTACTGAATGTTTGAGGTTGTAGGTTTTTTCACATTTTTTTTTTCCTTGGAGAGGACTGAAGGAGTCCTGTATGTTTATAGAGGTAGCTCCAAGGTCCTGGGTTGCTTCGATGTCGTGTGTTTTTTTGTGGTTCTCTTTACACGAGCTAAGAAATGAGGCAGCCGACAAACCAAGGCCGAGATTTCCCACGCGGACGCCCACCTCGTCCAAAAAAAAAGTAAGGACCTGGGATCTTAGAGGATCTGCCTACACCAGATATAAATACCATAAACCTGCGGCGAGATCTTCCAAGAGAGATTGTGGTCTCGAGAAAGAAAGGGAAAAAATGGACTCTCATTCCAACAGATCTTTGTGTCATTGATGATCTTAAACTACGAAAAAGGGTGACATAGAAAAATGTATTCTCATTAGACACAGATCAACGATATGCGGAAGTTCGTTTCATTGGACGATAAGGTTCTTGGACTTATAACAACATTATTCAAAATATTTATATTTCATTCGGATGGAAGAATCCGAACTGATTACCCTAATTTTTAACAACAATCACTTTAATTTGTTCGACTGTCATGAAGAATTTTTTTTTTTTTTTTTTTAAATTAATAAAAATAAAACATAAATATTCTGAATTCCAATAAAGGTCTGAAAGATGGAACATTCTGATAATCTAGAGGCAGTGTAAGTAATCTATCTATTTGATGACTTAACGTGTTGTCGTCATTAAAAATATCCGATGAAAGTATAAGACTGACTTGAATCGATGTCGAACAACGAAACCCAACTTATATTTTATAAGCCTGTCTCTTTGTAAGTCCATGTAAATCTTCTCAATTCATTCATTAACCTCTTATTTTTAAAATAAAATAATTAATCTTTCAAATCAAGTATAATAATCATGGGATTATATCTAACTTTTTACTTTTCCTATTTAATTGCTTCCGAGCTTACCGAAGGTAACGGAAGCTATGTGATCGTTCTGAAGAAAGAAAAATATTTAGGTCTCCGATTTCAAAAATTCCAAGACAGAAATATGTTTCAGGCATCAGGGAACATTTTTGGTTCCGTGTCTGTCTGTCGGTCTGTCGTTCTTTTTTTGTGAACCAACATATATTAAAAACTACACGTCCAATTTTAATGAATTTAGGGTGGTCATAATTAGCCCATTGTTGGTCCCATATAAGTTTCAACCTTCTGCGCCTATTTGTTTCTCATCCACATGCGCACAAACATACATTTATTTACAGCTATAGCATCAAAAGTACTTATCTAATTAGAATGAAACTTTTATAGTTTATCGAATGTAACTCGCAGATAGCCCTAGATTAATTTGAACCATTTGCTCTCTTTAACTTTTGCTAAATTGATACTTTAATTCGTGTAATAAATCAAAACAATTTTGACAGATTAACAAAAAAACGGGGGATACAATTAAACCAATTAAATAATAATGGCTTGTAAAAGCATACAATCAATAAAGTACGTGGATAGGATGCGAGGAAGATATGTGCCACACCAATTGGCAGTATATTTTTTAAAAGTTTCAAAATTAAAGTATAAAAATTGGAAAAATTCATAATTTATAAAAAATTAGACATTGTTCCTTGTAGTATTCAATTTTGGAGTAGTTGGGTCTATTAAGGAATTAAAAAAATACGTGTGGTGTCGTGGGACACCCGGTAGGAACGAAGTTCCTTACGCTTTTCATTAAATATAAATGATAAAATCGCTGTAATAACTACGTATACATGGTGGAGTTAGAAAAGAGACAAAATTAAAAGTTACTAACTATTTGTACTAGCGGAGTTAAGGAAAAATTAAATGAAAATCTTTTTATTATCTTTGAAGCGAGCGTCATTCAATAAATAATGTATTGTACATTGAGAAAAAAGTTAATGATAAATTTATAGTTAAAGCAGATGGTTGTAGAACGAAAAAGAACTGTCCTCCCAGGCCCCGTCGGCATATTACTCCAATTTTAATATTAAAATAAAAAATATAAATCATTAACTCACAAAAACTTCTGCTTGTATCAGGTTGAAATGTTACATGCTTGTTTCAATTGTACTTTAGGTGAGGTGATATATATACAAAGTTTCATTTAAATCTTCATGTTAGAACGTAAGATATCGGTAAAAACGTTGTTTTCTTTATTTTAATCGGTTTGGTCCGCTTTAATAAATTTAGCGATCTTTATCACTTCATAGTAGTGTCGGTGTTCGTTTTACTAAAAATAAATATTTATAAAAGTTGTTTGTCTCATTAAATAGATGAAGTTAGAATTTTTTTTTTTTACGCGAGCGTTGCGCGTGAACGCTTGGGTGGATAACGTTGTCCAACGAACTTGTCCCGGACATTGGTAAAATGAACATGTGTACCAAATTTCAACTAAGTCGGTCAATTTTTACTCCAGTTATCGCCATCGGTAGATTTTGTGACGGATTTTGCGTGACGGTGATTTTGTGACGGTTATTTTGTGAAGGTGATTTTGTGACGGTGATTTATGTCGTTTTTTTCGGATTCACTCCCGGGCTCCAGAACGTGCCATAAGGAACTTCGTTCCAAAAACTCACTTTTCCAAAATGTCGACCCCTCCTTGGGTCATTTTCAAGCTGATTGACTTAAACAAAGTCCCTTAGGAAACCGAAAAAAGCGACCCGTAACGAAATCGACTGTCACAAAACCGACCGTCATGAAATCGACCGATGACAATAACTTAAGTAAAAGTTGACCGATTTAGTTAAAATTTAGTTCACATGCTCATTTTACCCCACTCTCGCGTAAACGTAAGCTTAAAATTTAAATTTAGAATTTTAGGACTGGAAAAAAATTCTAACTTCATCTATTCAATGAGACAAACAACTTTTATAAATAAAATTGTTTAGTGAATCCAACACCGACACCGCTATGAAGTGATAGAGATCTTTAAAACTATCAAAGCGGACCTACACATTTAAAAATAGAGGAAACTACGTTTTTACCAATATCTTACGTTCTAAGATAACGATTAAAATTAAACTTCATACTCATAGTCTACAGCACAATTTCTGCCTGATACAAGCAGTGTTCTCTAACTCCGCTTTGTATAAGTATAAGTTATTAGCATCGTATACTTAGCAGTGTATTTTGTAATTTATTTTTGCTAAAAATCGTAAGGAACTTCGTTTCTACGGGTGTCCCGCGACATCAAACTTATTATTTTATCTCCAGTAGGGAAAAAAAGTTATGATTTTGAATTAGTTTAGAGGGACTAAAACAGGTCTTTTCATCCCTGTCTCAAAAAGTAGGGAGAAAAAGTAAAAGTAGGGCGAAAAAGTAAAGATTGCAACTTAATTATTTTATAAATAGTAGAAAATGTATGGCTAATGTAATGAAGTTGTTGAAATCAGGTTGGCGGCACTGCGTTTTTTTGATGTTTATCTTTGTTTACAACATTATAACCTGCATCTAAAGAACCTTCTATTTGAGTTTAATTCCAATTCTTATTTGTTTTTTTATATTGAATCTCTTATATCTGCTATGAAAAGTGCTACTAATTATTGTTATTTATTAAAATAATTTATGAAAACTGTGCAATGGACGAACATGTGTATTTTCTTCCTACTGGAGATAAAATATTGTATGTACCTCGTGAGTAAAGTGCCATTATTCCCCTCGCGATAATTATCTCCCTCGGCTGCGCCTCGGGAGCTAATTAGAGTTATTCCCTCGGCTTCGCCTCGGGATTTAGGGACCATGGTTCCTTCGGCTTCACCTCAAGAACCAACTTTTTCGCTCAGGGAATAATGGCTTACTTTACTCCCTAGGTGCATAAATATCTATTATTTTAACTATTCTAAAAAGTACCAAAATAAGTATATAATAACAAGAAATTAATTAAGAAAATTAAAGCATAACTCATCACTCGAGAATTTCTAAAATTAGCCAAAGCAGCTGTAGTATCTTTAATTCATTCATACAAGCTGTGAATTTGCATAACCTAAAACTTAAAACAAGTAGTTAAAAACAACAACAAGTACAACAACAAGTAGTTATATAGCACCAACGTTACGAAATCAAATCACAGATTTCGCGGTTTTATCAACGCCGGAGGAAAATTATGTTCAGTCATAATTGCAATCGCAATAAAAGCTAAGAAATCCATAATTCTATATGCCAGACGACGGGGGATTTTTTATTTGCCTCTCCTGTAATTTTCAATCATTATAAATGAAATTAAATTATTTTCCATTGGTATTATTAAAAGCAACAATAACTCTGAATAACTATTTCTAATTTATATAATTATAAGTCAATAAGTTACGATTATTACTTATCTTAATCCTACAATGTTTATTAATTATATATTTAAGGTACAAGGAATAATAAATTGAGAGAATTACATAAAAGCACAATTCTTACTTTAAATGATTCTCAACAAAAAAAACTAAAACTAAAATTTAATGCTGAAAAAGAAAAACTAAACTTGTTTTATATAAAAACACCTGGATATGAAGAATGTATCTCTTATTTAAGAATCAAAAAAAGAAAAGATGACAAGAAAAATTATCGTAACAAAAATTTGTCTTATTTTTCACAACCGCACCGAATGAATTCAACTGCATAATAAATTTCAAAAAAAAGTACAGAGTATAATAAAAAGATGAAGGAAACAAATTTTAAGATAACTTATACTTTATTAGGATGAATCCATACCAACATTTTTTTTACAAGTTTTTTTTTTAAATCTTGAAAAAAGAACAACTTCAAAACGAGTTTTTTTTTTTTATAATACCTAAAGTTTTTAATGCAGTATAAATGCAGTTAAACCAGTGCACCACACACGTTTAAATGGCATTTTAAGATGTAATTTTAATGATAAATTGTGAATAAATGTAAAATATCTGTTATAATAATCTTATAAATTGAATTTATAATGATTTTACATGCAAATTTACCTTTGATAAAGATGATTTCCAAAAGGGGTTCTATTAAATGCAATAATAATAAATTTTAAAAAATAATACGAGTTTAAATAATACTTATAATATACTGGTTTTTAAAACTCTTAATTTTTTTTACAAAAAATATAATTTTTTTTTTTTTTTATCGATTTATGCGAGAGGTGTTTTGAGACATACTTTACGTGTTGTTTACTGTGAGGGGTAAGCAATATTAAGTTTTTATTGATATAATAAAAGAGAAAAAATAAAAAAAAAATAATAGTTTATGAGTTTTAAAGATTTTAAAAATAATTTATGTGAGATTTATAAATGCATTTAATGGAAAATGGAAGTATGATCCTACCCTGACTCTTTCTATTTCACGCATCTTCTATTTGTCTTCACCGCCATTTGAAGATGACCACTAGTCATAAGCCAATGAAGACGACCACAAGTCATAAGCCAATGAAGACGACCACTAGTCATAAGCCACTTGAAGGTGGCCACTAGTCATAGGGCACTTGAAGATGACCACTAGTCATAAGCCACTTAAAGATGACCACAAGTCAAAAGCCGACATGGCACAATCATTTTAGCAGAGAATAGTTATTTATGTAACTAGGCAGCAAAATGGAATTTTACTGACGAGTGATTAGATTAGCCTCCGAGCCGAAGGCGAGGACAGGCTATCATAATTTAGGCAATGAATAAACGAGGCAGAAATGTTTCCTTTGCTGCCTTGTTGCATACAATATTTTATCTACTCACGCTATACAGTTAAAAAATGGAAGCTTAGGTAAGAGTTAGTTTGAGATGAATTGTCAACAAACTCAAACCAAAACAAGTTGTGCTCCAGTGTTGCCACTTCTTACTCGAGATTAATTATTCAAAGACCCACAATTAAAATTTTTTTTCAGTTTATCATTTTTAAACTTTTAAATAATAATAATATTATTAATATATAATATAACACTGCTTTGTAATAAAACAAGTATGAAACTGAATTAAAATAACACAGATTAAAATAAATCTAAACACAAACAAAATCAGAGGTTATGACGCGCAGTAGTAAAAACTGTTACTTTCTCTGCCTAGGCAGAGAAAGTATTTTTCTGACTGTTTTAACTACTTTCCTGCCTGTTTTTTTTTTTTATATATAATTTTATGACAAATCAGCGAAATAGTACTTTCCAGCCTAAAAACAGTTAAGTAATGTTTAATTTTGCTGCCGTGAGTAGATAAAGTATTTATCTATACTGATCAAGATTATTTTAGACTCGAAGATGTTGTTCATAATGCTAGGCGTCGTGTGGCTCTTTCGAATCAAACAAATATTGAATACTAGCCTTCACCCCGCGCTCCGCGTGAGGCTCGTGCTAGGAATTAGTGGCTATGTTTCCTATTGCCAAATAGGCCTAGCAATTAAATGAAATGGCTCAATGGTTTTGTTTCCAATGCCATCTAGGAATAAAATCAGGACTATATTATGCATCTTTCATTCCATTATTAAGAATATAATACTCTCCAAGTCTATCATATATAGGAGTCTCTATATATAGTAATAAATAACAATGCTGAAAAACAGATAAAGTAAATGAGGAAATAAACGTAGCCAAAACCAATTAGACTGGGAAGTGATCATCAGCCATGATGGTGCATTAATTTAATTACCATACTCTTCTCTCGATACGGCAGTTACACCAGTAAATATTTAATAACTCCAGTCCTACTAGTGTGGACTAGGCTTAAGATATTGGTGAAAACGTTTTCTCTATTTTAAATGTTTAGGTCCGTTTTAACAGTTTTCGTGATCTTTAACACTTTATAGCGGTGTCGCCATTGGTTGTACTAAAAAATTGTAACTGAAAAGAAAAAAAATGTTCGTCTCATCGAATAGATGAATTTAGAATTTTTTCTCATCATATAATTCCAATTTAAAATGTTCGCGCTAAAGCTTGGGCGGATCACGTTGTCCAACAAACTTTCTTTGAACATTGGTAAAGTGAACATGTGTACTAAATTTCATATATATATATATATATATATATATATATATATATATATATATATATATATATATATATATATATATATATATATGTATATATATATATATATATATATATATATATATATATATATATATATATATATATATATATATGTGTGTGTGTGTGTGTGTGTCTATATAAATTAAAATAGCGTAAAGAGGCGCTAACTGAAATTACGTGATATAAAATCTAATGGGTGTAAAATCACCGATTTAATCAATATCTTAATAAATACTTTCAGCTGTTATATCTCGCCGATTTTAAATCTCGTTAGAATAAATAACAAACTCAAAAAAAAAAATTGTCTTCATAATCTATAATATAGCTTTTAAGAGAAAAATTACGTCACAACTCATATGGATTTATAAAAACTCATAAAAAATCGTTCTACATTTAATATTTTGACTGCCATATTTTATAACAAACTAATGATGATTATGGGTGGTCCTGCCACGCTCCCCGGCAATTAATATTAGAGCAATTTTTTTTTCCTCTCTTAAATTAGTTACCAATTAGTAGCGTGACGTTTTTAACTGTTTGGGCAAAACCTATAAACAACCTTTTAAGTTGCCCAATATGCAATGGGAGTAAGATTGAGGTATTTATCATCTGCAAACTACATAATGTAATTTTTTATATTTTTCGTGGCAATCTTTTGAACGATTTTAAATATTACTTTCATATGTTTTGTGGAATGATTTATTAGATGTTTAGTAACTTAATTGTAATCTTATGAAAAAGAAATTAAGAATAAATTAAAATTATGATTTAGAAAATAACCTTTGTAAATTATTATTGATTACTTAATATAATTATAATATTATAGAAAAAAAATCTATTGAATACGTTTTGTTATACATCAATCACGGAATTTGATTAAGATATTATTATAATGATATAATAAGATACATAAAATAAACAGGTCAAGTGTGTGCTAGTCAGCATACAGCGAGGGTCCGTAGGCCACACTGTATAGTTTAAGGAGTACCCTATCGATGGTGTTTTTTAAAATGCTAAAAAGCTTACTTTGAACTATCCTAGGACTCATCACTAAATGACACAAAAGTTACAATCCGGGTTACGGGAGGCTGCCCCCAGGGTAGCTGCCTCTCACCGCACCTTTGGTGTCTGGTGATGGATGGGCTCTTGAGGAGGCTGACAGAGGAAGATTTATATGTTCAGGCGTACGCAGACGATGGACTAGTCTTGGTAAGAGGCAAGTTCCTAGAAACATGCTGCGTAAGGATGCAACTCGCTTGCAGAATTATTGAAGGATGGTGTAAAGACGTCGGACTCTCAGTCAATCCATCCAAGACAGAGTTGATGGTCTTTACCAGAAAAAGGAAAATAGTGGGTTTCAAGGCCCCTAAAATATTTGGCCAAGAGCTCAGTTTGTCAAAAGAGGTTAAATACCTAGGTGTTACCTTCGACCCAAAAATGGCTTGGAGGATACATATAGAGAAGGTAATAAGTAAGGCTACAATGATGTTCTGGCAACTGAGGCGAGCAGTGGGGAATAGATGGGGATTATCCCCCAAAATTCTCAAATGGCTGTATACAGAGGTTATCAGACCGAGGATCCAATATGGGGCTCTGGTCTGGTGGCCGAGGATAAGGGCAGCCAGCTCGGCTAAGAGGCTTGACAAAGTTCAGAGGTTAGCTTGTAGAGGCATAACAGGTGTGATGAGGACGACACCTACAGCCGCCCTAGAGGCTCTAGTAGGTATCCCTCCACTAAAGATATGGATTGAAGGAGTGGCCATTGCATCATTTGTCAGGCTCAGAGACAACGGGCAATGGCTAGGGAAAGGAATCCTAACCGGACACTTGGAAATCGAAAGAGCGGCTGAGTCAAAGATTCCTTTTACCGCGATCAGAGTGTCAGGGAGGGAACATCAGTTAAAACTTAAGAGGAAATATAAGGTAGAAATACCATCAAGAACCAGATGGGAACAAGGAGAGATAAAATTCGATAAGGAGACTCTGGTGGCATACACGGATGGCTCGAAGAATGAAGCCGGAATGTCGGGTGCGGGACTGTTCTTGGAAAAGTCCGGCACCAAAGAGAGTTTCCCGTTAGGCACACTCACCACCGTTTTTCAGGCGGAGATCTACGCCATCCTAGAGGTGGCAAGGCAGCCTGAGGTGGTGGAGGCAACAGCTAAATCTATAGCTATATGCTCGGATAGCCAAGCGGCACTACATGCTCTCGATGCCCCTAGTGCAACCTCTGCACTGGTGAGGGAGTGTCGGGAGACACTAGAGCTGCTGGCAGAGAGTAAAGAGGTAACACTGCTCTGGGTCCCGGGACACCAAGGGATCCCAGGGAATGAGAAAGCAGATGAGGTGGCAAAAATAGGAGCCTCCATTCCTTTCTGTGGACCGGAACCCGCTGTTGACTGGTCGAGAGGTCAAGTCAAAGCAGCCATTAAGAGGTGGGTATGGGAGGAAGCAGATAAGGAATGGTTAAGCACAGAGGGATGCAGGCAGTCCAAAATGTTACTGCCAAAGATAAATAAAAGGAAAACCAGATGGCTGCTAGGACTGAGCAGGACCAACCTGAGAAATCTGGTTGGAGTGCTAACTGGACACTGTAGGCTCAGAAGACATCTGGCACTACTAAAAGTAGAAGAGGACCCCACATGTCCAGTGTGTGGCGAGGAGGAGGAAACAGCTTACCATTTTCTGGGAGTGTGTGAAGAATATGGGAGATTACGCTTTCATATCTTAGGGAACGGAGGAATTAGGGAGGAGGAACTTAAAACTCTTAAGTGGCAAGATATCCTCTCCTTTATGATCCAAACTAAAAGGTTTGAGGATGAGGTGGAGGTGGTTTGAGGGGTGTGGGTTCGTCTGGGGTTGGCAAAAAGGACCCAAAGATGGTCTGTTTGCCAGGCTAGGCCTCCCCGCCCTTACTACTACTACTTGAACTATCCTATGGGTCTGATATTCTCAAAACACATAAACAAACTTCTGATAAAGTATTATTTTGCCACTGAACCGACTACAACCATATAAATTCATCGAAAAGAAAAGACCATAGTTATAAAAAAAACGTATTTTGTCAATAAAAAATAAAATAATATTTTTTTTCGAAATTTCCAAAAAGTGGTATCTTTACTTTTGGTCGAAGAATGTTCAGGAATTTTTTCAGATTTTTTGCACTTCACATAAGCGAGATAGAAGGGGGGGGGGGGACACTTTTCACACCCACTTCAAACTTGCTACGCTCGCCCTATCAAAGTTATAACCAAAGAATTATATATTTTTGTAATGAGCTCGACGTACCCTTTCATATGATGCCCCTTACGGTGTCGAAACAAAATAAAAAATATTTAACCATTAAGTTTTTTTACCCTAATTTTTTTGAAAAATATTTTTTTTAAGTCGCTATATTTTTAAAATATGTGGGTAGGTACAAGACACATACATGCCAAATTTCAAAGTGATCGGACGAAAGGTGTAGCCGTGAGAGCACGCGAGAGGACGGACGGACAGACACACGCAGGAAAATATAAGGGTCCTTGGTTTTGCCTACTGACCCTAAAAAAACACCATCAATAGGGTACAAACTAAACTATACAGGGTTGCCTATGGACCCTCGCTGTGTGCTGACTAGCACACACTTATATTGACGGATCATCCAGATTTCTGTTATTCACGACGAAATGTGTTATGTTTTGTAGCTTTTTCTTTTAAGTTGTGTGTGTATTTATATGTATTACCAGCAAGAAAATGTTGAATTCTTTAATAAATACTCTGCCAATTAGTGTGGCACATAGCTTCCTCGCGTCCTATTTTATATAATTTAACGATTTTATACTTAAATTTGACAATAATGGGCTGTAACCATTATTGCCAAATTTAATTTAACTTACCTCCAGCGGGGAGAAAAAGTGAACTTTCCTCCCTAGTTTACAGGGAGGGAAGTTACTCATTGCACCCGGTCGGGTTAAACAGGGAGTAATGAAAAATAAGGGAATCACGAACTCTCATGATTCCCTCCAGTGTTGCCCTAGATAAAGCACAAGTAAATAAGGTTGGTGCTAATACACATTTCATTTACTAAGATTTGTTTAATGTCGAAATCTATAATGTCATCTTCACACATGTCATGTAACCTCCACAACGGTTGCCATAGTGATTCATCAGTAAAAGAAAAAAACAATTTAAAAGTTGTAACATAATTTCTAAATGTAGATTAACTATGTAATACATATTTAAATACATCAGTTGTCAACACCATTCAATACACGACTCAGCTTCTAGCTGATTTTCCCATTTAATTTTAGCATTGAAATTCCAATAATTATATCTATAATTTAATTTTAACGTGATTAAACTTATTTAGAGAATTTATAATATTATATCTAACTATATATATTTTTTTTAAATACATATAAACCTTTGTATTTTTTGTTGAATAACGTAATTTAAAATTAAAATCTTTCCATATTTTATTCTCCCTTCTGGAGGTAAAATCTTGTACGTACCTTGGGAGTAAAAATCACTTGCACCCTCGCGATAATTAACTCCCTCGGCTCCGCCTCGGGAGTGAACGTTATGGTTGCCTCGGCTTCGCCTCAGGAACCAACTTCATCGCTCAGGGTGCAATCACTTACTTTCCTCCCTTGGTGCGTAAATAACTATTTCCCCCCGATTTTTTCAACCATCAAAATTGTTTTGATTTTTTTGATAAATAAAAAGTATCAATATAGCATTATCTAAAGAACATAGGAGGTTGAAATGAATCTGGGGCTATCTGCGGGCTACTTTTGACAAACCATCCAAATTTTATAAAAATCAGGTGAGAACTTTTCAAGATATGTTTGTAGGTATGTTTGTGCGCATGTGGAAGAGAAACAAATGGCCGCGCAGGGTTGAAACTTATATGGGACAATGGTCTAATTATGACCTACCATCCAAATTTCAATAAAATCAGGATAGTAGTTTTTAAGATATATATGTTGGTTCGCAAAAATTGGGTGACAGGAGAATATTTTATCCCTTCACCAGGACCAACAGTACCAGACGCAGCTAACGCCGTCGACAGGTTACGCGACAATTTTCGGTCAATCCGCCTCCCAGACACACATCAAACCAAGAAAGAAGAGTTTGTTCCTGACTCACTTAGTCGATGTAAACAAGTGTTCGTCCGTGTATATAAAGTGCGACCCAGCCTTAGCCCACCCTATGAAGGTCCCTTCAAGGTCATAGAACGCAAAGAAAAACAGTTCATTATTGAACGTAGTGGGAAGAAAGTTGTCATTTCAATAGACAGGTTAAAACCGTCCTTTGACCATTTACCAACAAGCACTCCATTCTCGAAGAAGCAAATTCGCTTCTCAACGAAGCTGGAAGGGGGTGATGTAGAGACTTATTGTGGTAAATAATTTTGTCTTTGGCAACCTACCTTGTTTGTTTACTAAATATTTTATTCAATTATATTTTAGACAGATTGATTCTGAGTGTCTGTCAATTAACATTAATTTGGTCTCTTTATTTCAATAATTAATTTAACTTTTATTATAAGTCTAAAGTACTCATACCGACAAACTGACAGACAGACACTGAACCAAAAATGTTCCTTAATGTCTGAAACGGATTTTCTTTCTTGGAATTTTGCTTCCGAGCTTACCGAAGGTAACGGAAGCTATGTGATCGTTTCGAAGAACGAAAATATTTTATGTCTCTGATTTCAAAAATTCCAAGACAGATATCCGTCTTAGACATCAGGGAACATTTTTGGTTCCGTGTCTGTCTGTCGGACTGTCGTTCTTTTTTTGTGAACCTACATATATTAAAAACTACACGTCAAATTTTAATGAATATTAGGTGGTAGGTCATAATTAGCTCATTGTTGGTCCCATATATGTTTCAACCTTCTGCGCCTATTTGTTTCTCATCCTCATGCGCACAAAGATACATTTATTTACACCTATAGCTTCAAAAGTACTTATTCGATTTGAATGAAACTTTTATATTATCGAAAGTAGTCTGCAGAAAGCCCTAGATTAATTTGGACCGTCTGCACTCTTTAACTTTTGCTAAAATCATACTTTAATTCGTGTAAAAACTCAAAACAATTTTGACAGATTAACAAAAAACGGGGGAAACAATTAAACCAATTAGACAATAATGGCTTGTAAAAAAAGTATACAACCAATACAGTACGTGGATAGGATGCGAGGAAGCTATGTGCCACACCAATTGGCAGTCTATTTAATTCAAATGTCAAGGATCAAAATGATAAAGGATTGGTGTAACCAATTGGTTATCGTAGTTAAAATTCGAGTTCGAATCCCAGAAATGTGAAACATATTACACATATAATAATGATCAGGTAGGTGTGTCAAATGTGTCACGACCAAGTTGCGTCATTACCAATGTAAATGAAACAGAAATAATAATAATATGTGGAAGAGAAACAAATGATCGCAGAAGGTTGAAACTTTTATGGGACCAACAATGAGCTAATTATGACTTACCATCCAAATTTAAATAAACTCGGACGTGTAGTTTTTAAGATATGTTGGTTTGCAAAAATTGAACGACAGACCGACAGACAGACACGGAACCAAAAAGATCCCTGATGTCTGAAAAGGATTTCTGTCTTGGAATTTTTAAAATTGGAGACCTAAACATTTTTCTTTCTTCAGAACGATCACATAGCTTCCGTTACCTTCGGAAAGGTCGGAAGCAAAAATGTCATAATCAAACACTTCGAGTTTTGTTTGTTGACTAAAAAAAAAAAAAAATTAAATACAAAAGATATAAAAACAAAACAAAAATTACAAGATAAAAATTAACTTCTTATATACTACGTTTTTAAATATTCTGTCATAAATCATAAATTTGAAACCCGTTAAAATGAAGATTGTAAATATGGGATATGTCAAAACAAATAAAATAACTTGCGGATTTTTTCCGAACTAACTTTCTATACAGAAAAATTTGCTGAAAACGAATTATATTCTGCTGAAAGATGGCTAATAGTATTAAAATAATACATTGTCATCGTGTTTGGAGCTATTCTAAAAGTTTCAAATGTCTAGCTACTCAGGAAGTTAGTTAAAAATCGATTGCAAGATTTGTACCGGACAAACAAACAAACAAACAAGAAAGCAAGCTAATAAAAACGTAGTAAAAAGAAACAAAGTCACTTGATAGTAAAAATTTAATAATCTTAAAATGAAAGTAACATGAAGTAATAAATTTATTTTTATGACTCTAAAGCATTCAATTATACGACCCTCTTGTATTTTATTTCTGTCGTAAAGGTATAAAAAATACTTTTACATTATGAGGAATTTAAAACAAGGAAGGTTTCGTGTTTCCATAAAATTCCTTAAAACTTTGTTTATCGAAATAATATGAATTGCATTTATTTATTATTTAATTATATTCTGAATTTCGAATGCTTATTATAAATGAAGCATTTATTGTTTTGAACACGCAAAGTAATATAACATATTGGTCCCTTTCACATCATAAGTTTAGTGGAATAGCACAAAGTGGAAACCCAACTATATAGAAATAAAGTTGCTCTTATATCCCATTAAAGGATAGAATGGAAAATAAATTTTAAAATATAATTATATTTGACATTTTAAATAAAATTTTAATACCCAACGTTAAATTTGAAAAACAAAAAATATATTTGTATGAATAACGCCTACTTATAATAAATAAGTAAACACGAAAAACTATTTTAAAGTTAACTTTCTAAGTTAATCAATTTGAAGTCTTATTTCTTTCGTTACACTAAATACAAGATTCGAAGTAGATTTATCACTTTCACTCAGAGAACTTTGGCAACATCCGATTTTAATTAATATTTTAGATAAAAAGCCTAAGGTTAGTTTTGAACTTTAAATAAAGTGGTAAACATAATTCTACAATAAACTACTAAATTATTCAATCTTAATTATTTTTACCAGGTTACCGGCTAGTTTTCTCAAGTATCTAATATTTACTGTTCCCATGAGTTTTCAAAACCATTTTGAAAAACGTTCTGGTATTCAAAACCCTATGGAAACGGCAATTTCAAGACGTTTGAAGTTCAAGGTGACAAAAGAAAATTATTGGTTTTGTATTGAAATTGTTTTCAAAAAATAGCATGAAAAGGGGTATTGAATTGAAAAGAAAAAATGAATTGAGACATGCGCAGTAGGTATGAACCTGACTTAACTATAACTTATAACAAGAGACGGGAAAAAGTCATAAACGTCATAGTCATATGATTTTGTCATAAAATAGCCATTTTACGCATAAACGTCATAAAATGGGGGTTTCTTGTAATAAACGTCATAGAATGGCCTTTTTTTGCCAAATGTTTAGCAAAAAGGTTATTTTTTTTGTGTTGATGCAAATTTTTAAATTGAACATTCGTGGTCCGGTTCCAGGTAAAAGTGCAGTTCGAACAAAAAAACCCTTACACCAGCTTATTGAATGGCCTGGGCTCTTAATTCCCTGACCACTTTCGGACTTAACTAATGCGCTTATGCATACCTACAACCAGAGAGGCCCCGACGGTCATCCCTGATTCCAAACTAGGGCTCCTGATCGGGTCCTTCTTGGAACAACTCCTTAAATTAGAATCCAGGCAGTTTGAGATAGATTCTCCAACCAGCCAATAGTAAACCCATTGGATTAGGAAGTCTCCTGATTGGCTGTTCCATAATTAAGACTTTGTATAAATCCTAAATCCATGAAGAATGTTTAATTGCTCATTTGATGACAAGTAACACGAGTAAGAAACTCGTGTTACTTGTTTCTTGATTAATTTTATTCGTGTAATTAGTTTCTGCTTAGGATTGATTCTACTCGTGTCAGAATGCCGAAAACTCCTGCAAACAACTTAGCGCTTAAGCGTAAGTGGGTGTCAGGGGAGGTAGACTTTTCTTGGGAAGGTGAAACATTATTCTGTAAGCCATGTGATAAGCAGGTAAGTTCTACACCTACTTTGTATCTGAAGTCTTCAAGGTCTTAGCTTCATTGGATGCTGGAGAGGCGCTGTCAATTCGCAATGTAAAAGAAGCCCTAAAGGCTCCAGGACTGGAAACCCACCTGAACTACATCAACGACAACTTTGGGACATTTCCTGACATAATCGAAGGTCTGCAAAAACAGGATATGCTATTTCCAAACGGCGTTAACAAAATCAAGACCCTTTGCGGTACCGATTGGGTTGGAAGAGTGGGAGAAAAGGTGAAAGAAAAGTTCACTGCTGTTCTCTCAAGGAATCCTGAGCGGGAACACGCCCAGGCCATAGCTGCCCGGTTGAAGGGCGTGCAAAAGCAAAAGCAAATGACGTGTCATGCATGAAATTGTCTCCCACCTCATCTGCCGACGTCGAAAGGTCTTTTTCCAAGTTTAAAATTCTACTGACGGTCAAAAGAACCAATTTAACGCTGGAGAATATAGAACAACACACGATTACTTTTTACAATGTTGAAGCATTCTGTTAATTATTATCATTTATTACATATATTGTGAATATAATTTTGTATTTATGAAATATTAAAATCTTTTTTGAACTTTTCCCCTCCAAAATAACGAAATGCTTCACATAAAGGCTAAATTTTCACAGAAAATAAACGTCATACTTTTGGCAAAAAGGTCATCAAACAACCAATTTTCTAAAATAAACGTCATAAAACAGGATAATAAAAGTCATAAAAGTCATAGAATAAAGGTCATGAAATGGAAAAATAAAAGTCATAAACGTCCCGTCTCTGCTTATAACTAACCACCTCTAACCACTTTCTCTCTGACCATCTCTAACCACCTTCTCTCAGACCACCTCTAACCACTTTCTTTCTAACCACCTCTAACCCCTTTCTCTCTAACCACCTTCTCTCTGACCACCTCTAACCACCTTCTTTCGGCCACCTCTAATCTCCTTCTTTCTAACCACCTCTAATCCCTTTCTCTCTGACCATCTCTAACCACCTTCTCTCAGACCACCTCTAACCACCTTCATTCTAACCACCTCCAACCCCTTTCTCTCTGACCATCTCTAACCACCTTCTCTCTGACCACCTCTAACCACCTTCTTTCGGCCACCTCTAATCACCTTCTTTCTAACCACCTCTAACCCCTTTCTCTCTGACCATCTCTAACCACCTTCTCTCAGACCACCTCTAACCACCTTCTTTCTAACCACCTCCAACCCCTTTCTCTCTGACCATCTCTAACCACCTTCTCTCTGACCACCTCTAACCACCTTCTCTCAGACCACCTCTAACCACCTTCTTTCTAACCACCTCTAATCCCTTTCTCTCTGACCATCTCTAACCACCTTCTCTCAGACCACCTCTAACCACCTTCTTTCTAACCACCTCCAACCCCTTTCTCTCTGACCATCTCTAACCACCTTCTCTCTGACCACCTCTAACCACCTTCTTTCGGCCACCTCAAATCACCTTCTTTCTAACCACCTCTAACCCCTTTCTCTCTGACCATCTCTAACCACCTTCTCTCAGACCACCTCTAACCACCTTCTTTCTAACCACCTCCAACCCCTTTCTCTCTGACCATCTCTAACCACCTTCTCTCTGACCACCTCTAACCACCTTCTTTCGGCCACCTCAAATCACCTTCTTTCTAACCACCTCTAACCCCTTTCTCTCTGACCATCTCTAACCACCTTCTCTCAGACCACCTCTAACCACTATCTCCCTGACCATCTCTAACCACCTTCTTTCTAACCATCTCTAACCACCTTCTCTCAGACCTCCTCAAACCACCTTCTCTCAGACCATCTCAAACCTCCTTCTCTTTAACCACCTCTTTTGAACATGTCTAATTAAATATTGTAAATTGTTGGATATTTAATAATGTTATTAGCTAATAGGATTTAAATTTTTTTGTTGCTGCGTCCACCGCAACCAGATGTTTGAAGGAGACCGCTGCTAAGTAGATTATGACTTTATGACGCTTTGATTATTCGCAATAGAGTTGTTTGTTGCTTATGGGCATTAGCGTTTCTTGTTTCTATTGCTAACGCTGTTTTGTAACATTATAAATATATGTTTTTCTATCTATTTAAATCATTGTCATGATATGAGTACATCTTCATAATGATCCTTTAAAATTGATTTGAAACATGAGATGCATCCAATCTAAGACTCCGTCTTCACTTTCCTTCTTTTGTAAGACTGAGGTATTATACCATCTTAATATTATATTGAAATAGAAAGAATGATTATATAATACAATATCATCCTCAAGTAACTTGATATATTCAAAATATAGACCCCACTCGAAGGTGTCAAGATGTTAATATCTTACATTGATATCTTTCTTTGTCCTTCAAGTATTAAATTACTTTAATTTTGACCGGCAGTTTGATAAAGATTCTTTGGAGCCTAAAAACAGATTGCTAAGTCCCATCTGTTCTTTGACTTCAGGGTTTTAGCTGAGATAAAAAAAAATTACTGATCCTCTAACCATATGGATTATTTATAAATTAAATAGAAGACTTGATAAAATGAATATGTAGTTTGAGTAACAATGACACTCAGTTCCCGTCATAAAATGATAATAATGTTAATATAATAACAAAAGTGTAAACGCCCCGTTGAAAAATCACCGTCTCAAAAAAAATTACACTTAAATTTCAACAGAGAACTTTGGCAAAATCAGATATAGGTTTTACAAGAATGAAATCATTAAATTTTAAGAAATAGGATGCGAGGAACCTATGTGCCACAATAACTGGCAGAGTAAAGATGGTTACGTAAAAAGTGTTTAGTTAGCATCTTATGTTGAGCATCATTTTGAAGTTCTTGAAGAGTAGGAAAAGAATACATAAAAATATACTACTGAATACATAATGTATCTATAATTAATAAAAGAATGTATCTAATTTTATAGTATTACCATTCTTGGCAGGCATTTTGAAAACAAAAATGGCCGAAATGTGGGTGTTGGAAAATAGTTTATGCTTAAAGTTTTCTATTTAAGGTCTTTAGGGGTATTAACAAAACCAACTCTACGTTTTTTGCGATATTTCGTCCCTACTTTGGGACATTATCAAGCAATATACTTATTTCCATTGTGCATGAATTAAAATTTATTTGTCAGTTTATCAATTAAAAAAGTGATACATATAAATCCCACTTCTTAATTATAATAAAAAAAAGAATAATAAATCAAATTAAATTAAAATTCATATCTCACACACAAAGATACATGAATCATATACAGAGATTGAACTATGACAGAGTTGGTTTTATTAATACCCCTGAAGACCTTAAATAGAAAATAATTTCAAGATAAAAAGAACTTTTTATATACTACGTTTTTAAATTTTCTGTTGAATCGTATGTAATGTTGATAATATAATTGTTATTGTTATATAATATATAATGTTAGTGAAAAAAAATTGTTCCGAATTTATTTACTTCACATAAATGACAACCATCCAGAGAGCTGATCTTAAACCTATAAAAGGATAAATCTTTGTACAACGGATCTCCCCAACACCAAATCTATAGCATGCCATCGAAATATTTGAAATAATATAATCGATAAATAGTATAATCGATATTTCCTGTTTTGCTGTCATTCAATGTTTATCTATCACTAATTTGAGACCCGTCAAAATGAAGATTGCGTAAATATTGGATATGGCAAAACAAATAAAATAACTTGCGGATTTTTTCCGAACTAACTTTCCGCACAGCAAAATTTGCTGAAAACAAATTACATTCTGCTGAAAGATTGCTAAAAGTATTAAAATAATGCATTGTCATCGTTTTCTGAGCTATGCTAAAAGTTTCAAATGCCTAGCTATTTGGGAAGTTAGTTAGAAATCGATTGCCATATTTGTACCGGACAAACAAACAAACAAGAAAGCAAGCTAATAAAAACGTAGTAATTAAAGGGGACTGCATCAAAAAATGGATAGTTTATGCTTATATAACATGTTACATATAACATAAAGGTTATTTTCAAGTAGATTAAGAATAAGTAAGTTTTCCCCCCCCCCCAAAAAAAATGTTTTCTGGTAGCCATATTGAAAATAAAAATGACATATGTAAGAGTAAAATGCACATTTTTTTCTATGCGCGAGTTTTTTATTTGCTACACCACTAGTTTATAAATACAGATACCTAATAAATCGTATAATTATGTAGGTAAATGACCGTGTTACACACAAATAATTAACATATATATTCAAATGCATTTAAGCTTCATTTTATTTGAAATTAAAGGGTGCATTATAAACCTCTTAACAACGTGTATTTATAATGGTAATGCATTTGTAATCATAATTTATTTAAAGTGTTAGTAATGCGAGTACCAATACCATAAATTAGAATAAGAGCAATTAATATTTACTTGTTTGAGTGTATATTATGTAAGTTTACTTTTAGCCTGCTATTATATCTTATTTAACATGGTACTATTTATATGAAGTTAAAAAAAGAATTATTTGAGATAAAAAAAATGGTGGATGAAACATTTTTTTATTTAACATTATCGCATCGTACAATTTAATATCTTGTTTTTTCACCCTTTTAAATATGTTTAGAGATAAACTTATATATTATTAGAGTTATATTGGCTTAAATATTGTAAAAAGTCAAGCGTACATTGTCATTTTATCTCTTAATTATGTCATTATTTACTGCTTTTCAGTTTCATTTATTTATTTATTTATTTTTCGGTAAAAGCTTTAGCACTTATTAATGGTTTAATTTTCGAGAACAGGATATGTTTTTTTTTTAGTTGGTAACCCTCGTCGGTTTAAAATGCAAATCAAGATTAACAGTGTTGCATTTTTATTTAAATGCAACACAAATTTAGATGTCTTTTATATTGCACATATATAAAAATGTTAATTATTCACTTTTATTTAATTAAATTGTAAGGGTGTTAAGTTAAAAGTTATTGTTAAAACCTTTTTTTTTGGCAAACTTATTAGGGTTTCGTTGGTAAAACCAAAAAAAGAAACCCTTATAGTTTCGTTCATGTGTCTGTCTGTCTGTCTGTCACTCTGTACGGTTCCAATAACTTTTGAATAAAAAGAGATAGAAACGTTAAACTTTCCAATATTAAAGATCGTTTTGACGCGCACACAGGAAAAATATAGCGAACTCAAAATTATCAGCCGTTCAAATCCAAAATGGCGGATAACTCACGTCATGCGAAAAAAATATTTTTTTAAAATTTTAAGTGGGGTATCAAATGAAAGGTATTAAGAGTAGATTACAAATATATATATCACTTAGGGAAAGTGTTCAATTTTCGGCGCCATTTTGTCAAAAAACATCCAAATATTGCGTGTCGCCCCCCCCCCCCCTAAAAAGGTATTTCCGCTCTTACTAAAAATATAGAAAAATATGCAAAATGTGCGGTCTGATGGGCCAAAGAAAAAATAAGAATAGCAACTTGGTCGGATTAACTGGGAATCCAAGATGGCGGCTGATTGATGTCACGGGAAAAAAAATATTTTTTTAAAATTTTGAGTGAGGTATCAAATGAAAGTTATTGAAGAGTAGATTACTAAAATATATAACACTTGTAGAAAGCGTTTAATTTTTCCCGCCATTTTGTCAAAAAACATCCAAATCCCCCCCCCTCCAACTACTAATTTCATGTTTACAACACAACGAAACCCTTTTTACGTGAGACTTCACGAACTACCAATTTATTTTTAATTAAATTTTCTAATTCCTTACAATTTAAATATAATTAATATTTAAAACTTCTACTAAGGATCCAAAGACATTTTTAAACCTGAATTTTTTTATGTTTGTTTGTAAAAGAAATTTAAAGTTGTAAAAATACGAACGTTTGAGTCATTAAGGTACAACAAAAATGGAATTCAGTGTTGCCACTTTTTTTTATTAACAACTGTTTTTACTTCCATGAAAATGGAAGTATTTAGTAAGTACGTAAATGAAGGTTCTTACTAACCTGGGGATATCCATTAAAATCCGTTTCATATACATATATCTATGTGCGTACGTATGTATGTACGGTACGTATACGTTCGTACGTTCGTTTGGAACTTTAAACCTTTATAACATCGCTTCAAGACATCATATTGAGATTCGGCTTGCGGCATTTTTTTAGAACTTTTGTCGGAAAAACTGATGGCGTAAACCCGAACATCGTATAGCTCACGACGTTTCACGAGGGAATAACGCTAATTAGCTCCCGTGGCGCAGCCGAGGGAGATAATTATCGCGAGGGGAATATTGGCACTTTACTCACGAGGTACATACAATATTTTATTTCCAGTAGGGAAAAAATACACATTTTCGTTCATTGCGTAGTTTTAATTTATTATTTTAATAAATAACAATAATCATTAGCACTTTTCATAGCAGATATAAGAGATTCAATATTTAAAACAAACTGAAAACAAATAAGAATTGGAATTAAACTCAAATAGAAGGTTATTTAGATGCAGGTTATAAACAAAGATAAACATGGTTGAAAAAGCAGTGTCGCCAACCTGATTTCAACAACTTCATTACATTAGCCATTCATTCTCTACTATTTGTAAAATAATTACGTTGTAATCTTTACTTTTTCGCCCTACTTTACTTTTTCGCCCTACTTTTTGAGTTCAGGGATGAAAAGACTTACTTTAGTCCCTCTAAACTAATTCAAAATCATAACTTTTTCTCCCCACTGGAGATAAAATGCATTTAATATATAAAAAAAGTAAATACTTGTGGCAAAAAAAGTTGAAAAGTTCGGTCTCGTTTCCACTTTATCGTATGTTTTTAACAACAGTGTGAAATGTTTTCCTTTAAGAGGTAACAGAAAGGTCGCAAAGCAACGAAAAATATTTGCCAACAAGTTTCTTTAAAAAAAAAAAAAAAGTAAATGGAGAAAGAAAAATGCAAAGGAGATCTAAAGAGGATTGAGAAAAGAGAAGGGACCTTTATCTTATCTTCAGATCACAAAGGTAAGATCTCCGTGAGGTTTCTTAAAAGTATTCTGGAGTGAAGGTACAAGGGATGTGGAGGAAGGGTATGCTTAGTATTGAGTGAAGTGCCTGCGGGTACACAAGACTGGGTACTGGGTACAAGAAGGGTACGGTACGTCACTGTACTCCCACACGACACGCGTAACAGAGACGGGATTCCATCTCAAATCCCAAAACTCTCTATTGTGTCGATGAAACCGGAGAAGCTTCTTTCCATGGATTCTTATTTTTTTTTATGTCCTTGTTTAAGGACGTTTTAAATCCTTGGGCTGAGGATCTAGAAGCTTAACATTCTTAAGTAAGGACATGCGGACTTTATAACTGCCAAGGAGTGGTGCTTGTGTTAAGCCACTGAAAGTAGTACTTAATTTGGGTTTTTTGGTATCTTCTTTGTCAAAAATATTGAATATTTCAAGGTAACATTACACTTTAAATATTTACCATGATAAAACCAGATAAATAAAACTAAAACAAAATTTATTTAACTAAAATTGAACAATGATTAAACTTGATTATTGTCAAGCTGTAACATAGTTTTAAAAAAAACGAACCCCTCTTTAGAAATAAATTACGTTATTTGGGTATGTGGGGGGGGGGGGGGCGTTTCTTTTACTTTCTCAGATAAAGAGAAAGTATTGCAATGGCGCGAAAATACGATTTTGAGATTTTGATGGATTTACACATTTTAAGGTCCTGAGTCCAAAGAAGTTGTTTTTATAATATGTCTTTCTGTCGTATGTGCAGATGCGTGGGGCCTAAACTAACAGACCAGTTTTGACAAAATTTGGCATACATGTTCAAAAGAAATAATAGCCCTGGGTGAAATCAAGAAATTAATTTTAGCTCCAAATTTGGAAGAGCTGCCTCCACAAAAACTTTGATAAAATGTGGAAAAAAACATTTTTTCCGAAATCTGTTTCGACGATTTTGATTGAAATATTCTTAAATGTAGTCCATTTAAATACGGTATAATAAGCGTTTTCTCGGGGAAAATCAAGTTCCTGAGAAACATCCTTTAACAAACATACTCTTTAACTATAAACTCATCATGATCAACTTTTTTCTTTTATTCAATATATATTTATAGTAAGACGCTTGCTTTATTGATACAAATAATGATTTTCTTTTAAACTCTGCTAGGTACAAACAGTTCATTACTTTTAATTTTGTCTCTTTTCTAACTCCACCATGTATAAGTTGTTAGCAATGTATACGATACGTACTTAGCAGTGTGATTTTATATTTTATATTTAATGAAAAATGTAAGGAACTTCGCTCCTGCCGGGTGCGTCCCGCGCCATCACACGTAATTTTTCCTTTTCAAGTGTATTTTAAAAATTTAATGGGTAATAATTATTCAGGGTGTAAGTGTATTATTAATGGCCTCTTTAATTTTTTTTTTTTTTATAAATCAAAAAGAAAACTGTTGACTGGTCGTTAATGTCAGCCCCTAAGGCCTTAGCACGTGCCTTGTATACCTTATAAGCAAATATTCATAAATTAAAATCATTTTAAATTAATTTGATTTAAAAAAAAAAAAATCAAATTAAAAGTAATATAAAAAGGGGACGAATTAATAAATTACGAATATTTTAATTTATGGTCTTACCTGTCACTTACTTTAAAGTATGTTAGTAGCATTATAGGCTCAGGATAAAAAAAAAATGAAAAATACTACAGAGATCATTTCACACTTTCCAACAGCTGATGAAGTATGTTGCATTATAAGTATGCATTAGTTTGAAACTCAATCAATATAAATGCATATAGAAATATCTTCAGTGAAAACTTTAACAACAAATGGACTCCTGTCATAATGTGACAGGTGAGTCCGTGACTTAGAGAATCCGGGTTCCATCATCTCGTTTATTTTTCTGTTCCATTAGATATATTTTAAGTTGCCTCAATTAGGTAACTTCCTTTTAAGAGAATAACTCTTTTTCTTATGGATACGCTTTTTAGAGTCGTGAGATTGATGGAATGTAAGGACGAGACCATAACTAATATATTTGTTCTAGGTAGATTCTACTTATACTTATTTTTAAATAGTAATTGAAGCGAGCGTAAGCGAGCTTCTTACATTCAACGAAATATGCATCTTGTCTGTCTGTCTGTCTGTCTGTCTGTCTGTGTGACACGTTTACGTGTCCGACGATAACTTGAGTAAAAGTTGACCGATTTGGTTGAAATTTGGTATACATCTTCCTTTACCTAATACTCAGGCTAAGTTCGTTGGACAGCGTGATCCGTCCAAGGGTTCGCGCGCAATGCTCGCGTAAACGTGAACTTCAAATTTAAAATTGGAATTTCAGGACGGGAAAAAATTCTATCATCACCTATTCGATGAGACGAACATTTTTTTCAAATAAATTTTTTTAGTAAAACCAACAACGACACTGCTATGAATTAATAAAGATCGCTAAAACTATTAAAGCGGACCTAAACGTTTAAAATAGATAAAACAACGTTTTTACCGATATCTTACGTTCTAACGTAACGATTTCAATAAAACATCATATACATCGTCTAAAGTACAATTGAAACAAGTATGTAAAATTTCAACTTGATACAAGCAGTAGTATTTGAGTAATGAAGATGAAGTGATACATTTATAATAATAATATAAAAGCTATTACGGGCTAAAAGCTATTATTATACATTTATAATAATAATATAAAAGCTATTACGGGTGGTTAAGATTCTTATAGTGTATAGGTTTGTTTAGGAAGTAAAGCTTTGTACCGAGTACCCCCACTCTACCTCACACTACCCTCTTCCACTTATCTTCAACTATGACATTCATCATGATTAATAAATTTCAATATTCAGTATTTTATTGCAATATGCTCGCTTCAATGATAGAGCCACGCGATGCCTAGTTTATACATATATTTATATACTTAGTACTAAAGTAGATGATTAGGTAAGATTTGTAATTGAAGCGAGCTTCTTACATTCAACAAACTATGCATCCTGTTTTTCTGCCTGTGTGTCAGTAACGTTTACGTGTCCGACGATAACTTGAGTAAAAATTGACCGATTTAGTTGAAATTTGGTATGCATGTTCCTTTTACTAATGCTCAGGCTAAGTTCGTTGGACATCCGTGTAAGAGGTCGCTCGAATGTAACATTGGAATTTCAGGGTGGGAAAAGATTCTAACATCACCTGTTCGATGAGACGAATATTGTTTACAAATAACATTTTTAATAAAACCAACAACGCAAAAATAGCAAAAATAGTTTATGAATTAATAAAGATCGTTAAAACTATTAAAGCGGACCTAAACGTTTAACCCTAGAAAGCTAACCTGGAGTCAAAATGACTCCCATTTTTTTTTCAACTACGAATGCACGGTGTCTGTAAAACATCTCCCACCCTTGAATGACCCTTCTACACTTCTATCAGTTTCACATTCAGATTCAAAAGAGGACATATCGTTTGTTTTTCTGCAGTCACGGAGTCATTTTGACTCCAGTTTAGTCTTACACGTAAATATTTTGTAGGTCATTTTGACGCAGAATAGTATTTTTTAGAATAGTATGTCGTGTTATTGTTTATTTTGGCATTTTAAATCTTATAAATTAAGTATTATATAACTTTTAATTCAATAATTATTTTAAATTAAAGGTAATATAATTGTAATTTATTCATTTATAAGTATAAATTGTTATATTTTTTTTTGTCGTTATATGTCTAAATTATATAAAGTTAATAGAATATGAATATAGTCAAATAATGGAGAAATAATACAGTGATCTAAACGACATTTATCACTTATGAAGGAAATGACCGATTCAGATACCGATTATGAAAAAGAGCGTATTCGACAATAATGGTGACGGTTGTGATTTGGACCCTGATTTGAAAATAGAAAATGCCTTTTTTGATCCCATCAGCGATGATGAGGAAAATGATAAATTAATTGAAACAATTTACGAAATAGAAAAACCAAAGGAAAGGAAAGAAAAAAGTTACATAAAAAAAAAGTATATAAAACCACTCCGGTAGATAACAATACCGGATATGTAATAGTAGTCCAGATTGAAAAACCGGAATTAAAAGGAAAACATTTTTTTTTTATGGGAAACAAAGCACCCAAGTGTCCCTTCAACTAGCACTAAAACGTGTTAAAAAAATATTGTACATATTAGGCCTTTATATTTTAATAAAACTGGGTAAAATAGATTTGGGAGTCAATATGACTCAAGGTTAGTCTTAAGAGGTTAAAAAATATGGTTAGCGTTCTAGGGTTAAAGTAGAGAAAACAACGTTTTTACCGATATCCGATATCTTACGTTCTAACGCAACGATTATAATAAAACTTCTTATGCACATCGTCTAAAGTACAATTAAAGTAAAATTTCAACTTGGTACAAGCAGAGGTTTTTGAGTAGTGAAGTGATATATTTATAATAAATATTTTTAAAGCTACTGCGGCTGATTAAGATTCTTATAGGCATGTAGTATAGGTTTATCTAGGAAAGTGAGCTATGTACCAAGTACCTCCACTCTACCCCACCCTGCCCTCTTCCACTTATCTTCAACTATGACATTCATCATGATTTAAAAAATTCCTTAATAATCAGTATATTATATTGCAATACGCTCGCTTTAATTATAGAGCCACGCGATGCCTAGTTAAGGTGCGTTTACACCTGACACTTCTCTCCGGCAATAAATGTCAAGTGTCAGACAGAAATCAGCAAAAAATCGTAATAAATCTAAAATGGTCCTGATCGAATTTAACACGAATGTACCTCTCTGTATAACGAACAAGCCCACTAAATTTCATTTTGACATTGGCCGCCATTTCGAAGTTATCAAAATGACATATCAAATTATGACATATAGCATATTTTTGGAACCGGAAAAAATAAGGAACAAAAAAAAAAAAACGATGAAATTCCATTAATTAGTTTAAAAGTTATAAGGGAATATAATTATTTATTATCGCCTGATGGTCCACTGACCAAGGCTGTACCGTTTTGTTACAAATGTTTATGTTGTTTCAAATTTATTGGTTAAAAAAATAAACGATTATTATTATTATTAATTATTTATTAGCGCGATAATTTTGATGACGTCAAAGTTTGTTTACATCTGTCAAAATACCACCAAACTTCAAATAATTAAATATAATATAGGTATTAAAAATAAGGTTTTTTTAAGAATGATAATAAATCAGTTAGTTCAGGACAGTCACCCATCCAAGTACTGACCACGTCCAATGCTTTTTCCAGAGGCCACTTTGGTGGCCTCTGAAGTGAGGAAAAGTTCCGAGGTACCCTCTACCCGATTTTTTAGGTCTAGACATAAGTGTAATTTACTCGGTAAATAAGTTTGTCAAACCACATTAAAAATCATCACTGACCACTTGTCAATATGACTTTCAGTAATATTGATCATTTAATTTCAAGAGACAATTTTAAGATTAAACAAATGAAACTAGGTATTGCAATTTGATAAGAAATAAACCAGTTTTTACACTGTTTTTTAGCTATCTCTTTTAGGTGTACTTGCAACAACTTTAATTGTAAGTTCTCGTAGGGAAGAGCACATCTCGAAGTACATCCACGTAAGGTTAATTAAAGTCATTGTCCTTCTTGTCACGCTCTTTGCTAGATCCAAACCACGATCCGAATATAAATATGGGAAAAGAATTCCATTCCAGTGTTCATCTATGAAGACATTTATACACATCACATTCCTCTACATTTCGTTTTATTTCTCATGATCACTCAGCATTTTAATTATTTAAGACGAGCCGTTAAGCCTCTGTTAACGGGCTTACTTTTATACTTAGAAAAGAAAAAGTAAAATTTAGTAAATTAATTTAGATAAATTATATCTATTTAAAGACCAACAAATCAAACCAAAGATATATTTTGCTTCCGAGCTTACCGAAGGTAACGGAAGCATTGTGTTCACTTTTGAGAACGAAAAACTTGTATGTCTCCGATTTTAAAAATTCCAAGACATAAATCCGTTTCAGACATCAGGGAACATTTTTGGTCTCGTGTCTGTCTGTCTGCCTGTCTGTCTGTGTGTCCGCGAATCATGAAACGTGTGACGATAAATTGAGTAAATGTCGACCGATTTCGATGAAATTTGGTAGACATGTTCATTTTACCAATGCCCAGGACGAGTTCGTTGGACAACTTTATCCGTCCAAGCGTTCACGAGCAACGCTTGCGTAAACGTGAACATCAAATTTAAAATTGGAATTTTAGGTCGGGGAAAAAATCTAACTTCATCTATTCTAATGAGACAAACATTTTTTCCAAATACAATTTTTTAGTAAAACCAACTGCGACACCGCTATGAAGTGTTAAAGATCGCTAACACTATATTAATAGTTTTTACTCAATAAGCAATATAACAATAAACTAATATAACAATAATTTTAATGTTAATATAACAATAAAGTACATGATAGGATGCGAGGAAGCTATGTGCCACACTAATTGGCAGTCTATTATTATTGGAATTAATGTGGTTGCCTTAGTTTTACAAGAACAAATCATTTCGATAAATACAATGAAACAGTCTCTCGACGGAAAAGTTGTTTATTTATCAAAGCAGCTTTCGTCATAATTTTTTTTTTTAGCATCTAATTTTTAACTTGTATAAATTATTTTAATGTAATTTTTTAACTGTATCTTTGTTTTATCAATTGTTTTTTGATTTGTTATTTCTTTAATTCAATTTTGATTTGATATTGTCTTAATTAATCTCTTGTTAATAGTTGTTCTCTTACCTTATTAGTTTTTATAATATATTCTCTTATTTCTGTAAGTTTTGTTATTAGCTTTTATTTGTTTTCTTATAATTTCAGTTTATTTATATGCTAGTAAGTTCTAACGCTTTGTGTTTGTCCTTAGGCACTGATGATGGCTTTATAAAAGCCGAAAGCTGCTTTGATAAATATATAAATTTTCCGAAGAGAGACTTTTTTATTGTATTTATTAAGATGAGCTCCATCAACTTAATGGAGCTCATCTCATCAACGCTTTTATTTCTCAAATCATTTCGAGGTGAGGCATCGCCTCCGGGACACTACTCGATTATATAAAAGATGCTTTCTAATAAAATCATCAGTGTTTTACTCTCAAATGTACGTGTATCTCTTGCATCCTTAAGTACCCTCAATATTAAATAATTTTCCAGTAACTTAAATAAGTTACGCTTATTGGATTGAAAAACCTCTAACAACCAAAATGTACAATGGCAGTACCCTTCATTGCTGCAGTTCATAACTGTATTTCACAGTGCAATTTAATTTATTTACTTTCTCATGTAAAGAGAAAGTGTCATGGCACGAAAACTCGATAATAGATTTTTATGTAATTCAACGTTTTGAGGTCCCCTGAGCCCAAAAAAGTGGATCCTTTGTTCTCTATACATGTGGAGCCTAAATTAACTGGGCCGATTTTGACGGGGAAATCCTCAGAGTAAGGAAGGGGTAGAGGGAGCAATGCGATTTGAAAAGTGGTTCATTATACTACACCCCTATACTAAACCTCCCAAGCGAGCTCAATCCGAACTAAGTGATCACGTGGCCACTGGTCCTTGTCTTATTGGTCTATTCCTTGTCCTTCCGTCCCCACAGACGGTTGTCAACAAATCCTTATCAGTAGCATTTATTTGATACCCCACTCAAAGAAGGTTGCTATTGGTTATCTAAGAACTGTTACACGCTTATTAACGAAGTTATTGCCTTTAGATAATTAATAAGGTTAACAACAAACATTAAAGTACATATTTTTAAAGAAAACTGTATTAAAAATAAATATATTAAATGTCGTAAGAAAATATCACTTACTCTTATCAGCTGATATCAGAAAAATTTCGAGTTTTTATCGAGATATCGATACTGTTTCACCAAACTGCCGCTTGAAAGTGTTAGTAGATGGGGAGAGCATAATGAACCACTTTTTGAGACCCAGATTCTATAGTATTGTTCCCTCTACCCCTTCCTTACTCTGAGGGGAAATCTAGTTCCCGAAATATTGATGAAAAATAAATCTGATTTTGTTGGCAATCTAAAACGAAAAGTAAACATCCTAAAAAAATGTTATTGTTGATAGAAAAATAACAAATGATTCAATCACATCATCATGGCTAACAATCAGTTCGATGACAAACTCAAAGTCATCGGTAATTTTTCATCAACAATGCTACACATCAAACATAAATTAATCAACAGTTCGATGACATAAATACCAAAACAACAATATACGCGTAACAATAAAATTATTGTAAAATTGTGCTGTGATATCTGATTTGTTTAAACCAATTTAGCTGTTGTAATTTATCTACCCTTAAATTTTAAATCTATTATTTTTTTGGGCATGCTAAATTAAGCTGCATATTATTTTCTTCTTCTTTTCCATAGCTTCCATCTTGTAGCAGTAAGTAGTAGTATTACATATATATATATATATATATATATATATATATATATATATATATATATATATATATATATATATATATATATATATATATATATATATATATATATATATATATATATATATATATATGTATAATACTGAAATCCTCTTATTCCAACTTAATTAAGAAAATCTTTTAGAAAATAAATTAGAAATTCTGGTGAGGTCCCACACGTCTAGTCGAACATTTAACATGTTACAACCCCCCAAGGGGTCAGCAAAAGATGCCAGCTTAGAAATATTTTATTAATGGAAACGATTATGAAATAATATATATAAGCTTATATCCGAGCCAATCATGTCGCAGCATCTCAACACTAATCGCTTGTTCTAGATCATCTTATTCTTGGGAAAAAGATGGATGCCTCACCAGGTTATTAATTTTCTACCAAGTTAACATTTTTTTTGGACCCTTCAAATCTAAATTTAGTTTGACTTTACGAATAATTATAAATTTAACTATACTACAATATTAATATATATATATATATATATATATATATATATATATATATATATATATATATATATATATATATATATATATATATATATATATATATATATATATAAAAATCTTGAAGTCAAGAAAACCACGTAGATATATTAGATGGATAGGTTTTATTTTTTTTTTTTTTTTTTAACAAATTTATTTTTATATTCAACCTTACTTTAATAGAAGGCAATGAAAATATTATGTTTTAATTAAAGAGCCGCTGTGTATTTAAAAATTAAATAATTATACTTCTCAACCTGTGTGGCCATCAAATTATGTAGAACAATATATGTATATATATATATATATATATATATATATATATATATATATATATATATATATATATATATATATATATATATTGTAGAGATGTTAACACGTGAGAGCTACTTTTAATTATAAATTGAAAGTGTTTGCCGACAAAACTTTCTTCGAAATAAAATTTATTTAATTTATTTATTTTTGTGAGAATGCGATTAAAGCAATTTAATGCTTATCATTACAGTATAATCATAAAGCTGTGATAGGGATTAATTTTTTTTTTTTTTTTAAATAATTAAATCTGTTAAACATCATGATACATTAAAATGATTAAGAATTTGATTAGACTTGTAATCACTCACCTATAATTTTATATCTAAGCCTTTAAATAATTTTGATGTCCCCAATTTAAAAAAAGAAATTCTGGACAGAAATATTTTTAGACAGGGAAAATTTTTAAGTTTCAAAAAGAAAAGTCCTTTACAGGTCTAACGGGTGTGATAAAACAAAATAAAGTCTTCTGAGGTTTAATGCAGAATGATATACATATTTTAATACAAATATCTCAGAGTAAGGAAGGTGTAGAGGGAGCAATACGATTTGAAAAGTGGTTCATTATGCGACACCCATATACTAAACCTCTCAAGCGAGCTCAACTCGAACTAAAGTGACAACAGCACGATCAAGTGGTCACTGGTCCTTGTCTTATTGGTCTATTCCTTGTCCTTACGTGCCCACGGACGCTTGTCAACAAAACCTTTACACGTCATGTGCTTTGTTTGATTGTTTTATTATCGAAATATCAAATATGTCAAAATATCAAATATTTAAGAGAAAAATCTGATGTGATTTCTTTAGCTGAAGATTTTGTTTTATATAAGATTGCTTTTGGTTATCTAGGAACTGGAACTATTACATGTTATTAACAACGTAACTGCCTTTAGATAATTAAGACGGTTAACAACAAACATTAAAGTACATATATATTTATAAAAAAAAAAAAAAACTGTATTAAAATATTAAATGTCGTAAGAAAATATCACATTATTCTTATCCTTAGCTGACATCAGATACATTTCGAGTTTTTATCGAGATATCGATCCTGTTTCACCAAACTGCCGCTTGGGAGGTTTAGTATATGGGGGGAGCATAATGAACCACTTTTTGAGGCCCAGATTCTATAGTGTAGTGGTACTTATTTACTTGGGTACATACCAATAAGTATGTACCCAAGTAAATAAGGCACCATAGGGAAAGAGTTTACCTGGGTACTTACAATTAATTTATTGAAAAATATGGGGAAATGAAATAAAATAAATTAATAGACAAACTTAGAAAAGAAAAAAGGATGTACCCAAGTAAATAAGGCGTAATAGGGGTAAAAGTTTAGTTGGGTACATAAGCCATGACAAGTATTTTTATATATATATATATATCTTTTTATATTAATTTAAAAAGTGTTTACAGAAATGACAATGACATGTCAAAGAAATCATTTTTATTACATAATTCATTCTTGAATAAAATAAAATCTGAAAAGTTGGAAAAAAGTACAATTGCAAAGAAAAAAGACGTGGATAACCTCAGAGGCATTAATATGAAACAAGGCATATTACTGACTGAAAGGATGACGAAGTGGGAGATGTTTCAATGGTTCCAGCTTAAGAAAAATTATACGGTATCTTTGATATATTTATGTATATATATTTCAGAAATCGGAGCAATAAATAAAGATTTAAAATTTAGAAATTTTGTACAATGTACATTGGGACAAATGAATATCACACTTCTGTAATTTTAAGTGACAATATCTGTTAGCCTAACAATCAAATAAGACAAAGGGACATTTAGTCCAATGTATTTTGGGACAAAGGAACATCACACTTATGTAATAAAAAGTGACATAATCCATTAGTCCAATCATTAAGTTTGTCAATGTATTTTGGGATCAGCGATTTTCTTTAGAGAAGAAAATTTAAGGAAGACACTTTTTTAATCTTTAGAAAGAAATATATAGGTGAGAGAAAGATGAAGATTGACGTACGTTTTATAAATATTTATTTAAGTTTTTTTTAACATAAAATAACTTGTATTTTTTTTTGTATACAAATATAAAGAAAAAATTGTATTTTTTCATTAAAAAGTACAAGTTTTTTATGACATAAACGCTTATTAATCCATCCGAGTTGACCAATTTAAGTCAACCCTGGATGGATTAAAACCAATTCACCTCATTTTTGAGGTGAATTGGAGGTATGTACCCAAGTAAACAAGTGCCTTAATCGACAGTTCGATGACACAAATACCAAAACAACAATAGCTTGAGAATATTCCGATGGTTGCTATCTTATTTTACTCTAATATGCGTAAAAATAAGAAGTGTTCAGTAACCTCTGATTTTTCTTAACCAATGTAGCTGATATAAGTTATTGGTGAACAATAAATTATTAGAGAAAACAAATAATTTGAGAAAGAAGTTATGAGATTACCTTCTTGAAATGATACATATTGTTTGTGGGTATTACTTCAGTTCAACAAACATCAAAAATAAAAAAAAATAAAAAAATAAAAACTCAATTTATCTGGAGTATAATATTATAAGCATGGGAATGAAATGTACAGCTGTGTTCCGATAAGAGAAGAAAACAAAGCGGGAAGAAAATGAGGAAACATAAAGAAGAACAACAATGGTGAGAAGAAGAAGAATCAAATATAAGGAAGAAGAAGCCTGCAGGAAGAAGAACAAGGAAATGATTTGCTATACATTGTTTTAAAATTGGCTGTATATATTTCGTGATCTATATAAGGCGACTTCTTACAAGCAACATCTCCTTAAAGTCAGAAGCAAAAGGTTGAAATCGTGTCTTGTGGTAAATAATATAAATATATAAATAATATTCCTTCTTTAAAGAAATAAGAAAACGGTTAAAAAAGGTTTTTTTTGAACGAAGTTCTTTATAGCTCGTTACAGCGTCACAAAACGTGATGGTCGTTTTGTGACGCTGTACCGTCACAAAATCGACTGATGACGATAACTTAAAAAATGATGACCGATTTAGTTGAAATTTTTAGTTTTTCATGTTCATTTTACCAATGCCCAGGAAGAGTTCGTTGGTCAACGTTATCCACCCAAGCGTTCGTGCGCAACGCTTGCGTAAACGTAAGCTTTTTGACGTAAGAATTTTGGGACGGGAAAAACAACTTCTTCAATATATATAATATATTTTTTTTTTTTAGTTAAATAAACACCGACACCACTATGAAGTGTTAGAGATCACTAAATTAATTAAGGCGGACTTAAACGTTTAAAATAGAGAAAACAACGTTTTTCCGTGGTAGGCTGTGAAATAGTAACTTTAGAGCCTAAAAAACATAGCTTAAATCCATTTTTTCATTACGTGGACTTAAAAAATTTTTTCATTACTCCTAGCTGTAAATAAATTGTACATTACGCGTCGAGTGCGGAAAGTAGCATTTTGCATGCGAGTGTGGAGTTTGCACCCGAGCGATAGCGAGGGTAGTAAAACCTCACGAGCAATGCAAAATGCCGTTTTCGCACGAGTTGCGTACCGTACTTTATCTACGATTGTTAGATTTAAATAATAAATACAGAAAAAATAAACTTGCTGTATGTAAGATGGTATCTCTCTCTTGATAAAGATGGCATTAATTCATTAGTTGTATTTTTTGCCGAATTAATTATTTCTGGAGGAGTATGATTCTCCACATTTTCGTAAAAGTCACTTGATTCACTCATTGTTTTTCACTAAAAACTCGATATAAACAGTTACTTTAATAAAAGAACAGCAAATTAGTTTTGTTAAATGTAAACAAACTCTCTAATCGTGCGTAAAGCTGAAGAATTCCTCTTCTTTACCGCACTAGCGTGGTAAAGAAGAGGAATTATTCAGAACTATGAGGACGCGCATGCGCAATGAATACAAGTACGTAAATAATCACTTTCTACGCATCTAAACAAAGATATAATGTTTATATTTCGTATCAATCGTAGATAAACATTTTTTACGTCCTATTACGAAAAAAGTTTGTATTGTACTGCTGGCAGTTGTCAAAACTTCCGTTAGTAGCGCTGCAGTCTTTGTAGAAATGCTTGGTACGATTTAATTCCGCTAGATGTCAATGCGTTTTATTTACTTTTCATATAGAGTATCCTCTTTTTAAGGTTTCTTTTTTTAAATCTTAAGTATGTACTAATATTCGTTATTATTATATTGATTATTTATTAATATTTAATGTTTTTTCATTGTCTGCTACCTCGGAAATAATAGCATATGCTACGCGACTGTGAAGTGTTTTTTTCTTTACCTTGGCAATATTTACTGTCTCGCTTCGCTCGACAGTAAATGTAATTGCCGCGGTAAAGAAAAAACTCACTTCACAGCCTAGTAACATAATATACTATTTTATACTGATAACTTACGTTCTAACGTAACAATTTTAATCAAACTTCATATACATCGTGTAAAGTACAATTGAAAAAAAAAATCGGGTACAGGGTACCTCGGAACTTTTCCTCACTTCAGAGGTCACTAAAGTGGCCTCTCCTGCTTACAACAGTCAACTACACACAATTATAAGAAATGAAAGATGTAAAATGCCACTTGGTATAGTTCCTGTTTTTAAATTTTGTTTTAGATTGGAGGGGATGATGTTTTTATTTTTATTTTTAAAAAAATGATCCTTTTGAGAGATGTATTCCACGGATTATATGTTCATTAGACTAGGAAACAATCAGTTTCCAAATATATATATTTTTTTTTAACTCTTTGACTGAACTCTATGAGTACTCAGCTCCATGTTTTTTTAAAGGTACTTTTGTTTTGATTTATACAAATTATTCAGACCCCTTAACGGGTTTTATTTTCTATGTAAGTGTGGTATATGTTGTAGTGCAATTCAAACATTTATAACTTCAAAATGGCGGCCAAAATCAAAATGAAATTTAGTGGGCTTGTTTGTCATACAGAGAGGTACATTCAAGCCAAATTTCAACTCGATCAGGACCATTTTCGATTTATTACGATTTTTGCTGGCTCAGCAAACTGGGTTCAAGATGGCGGAAAAAGTTGATTTTCCGGGCGGCACAACTACAGGTTAGGGCTGATTTTTCTGCCAAGTTTCAACTCTCTAGGTTAAATACCTTGGGCGCTACGATGATAACACACATACACACATACATACGTCATGCTGAAAACCACTCAGGAGGTCTTAAAAACACCTAAAACGGATAATTCCGTTGAAATCTCGAAAAACAATTTTTGATGAAAACAATACTTTTCCTACTATTAGTAGTGAGGAAAAGTAAAAAGGCATTTAAAATTTCAACTTGATACAAGCAGAATATTTTGTGAAATATATTAGTGAAGTGATATATTTTAAATAGAGTACACCGAGACGTAAATGAGTTAGGGACTCACTCTGCTCCAACCATCCTCTTTAATTATCAACTCATCATGATTAACTATTTTCTCAATATTAAATACATATTTATTGCAAGACGCTCACTTCAATGAAAAGAAAAAAGATTTTATTTTAATTTTGCATTAACTCCGCTAAGTACATAGTATAATAGTTAGTTACTTTTAATTTTGTCTCTTTTCTAACTCCGTCATGTATACGTAGTTAGCATCGTATACTTAGCAGTGTGATTTTATAATCTGTATTAAATTAAAAGCGTAAGAACTTCGTTCCTAACGGGTGCCCCGCCACACAACACGAATATCTTTCTAATGAGTAGAAATATACTTCAATTATTATGTCATGTATAAAAAAATTAAAAAAGTCACGCTCTATAATATCCCCTAAATTTACATAATCGTGTAGAACGAATCGCGTGCACAAATAAATTGAAACATTAAAAATCAATTTAAATTGATGGTTACTCACCCATTCATGTCTAAAGCTAATTATTATCTATAGTACTCAAGCTTACAGTTAAAAGGTGTGATTTTACTTCGAAAATTCAAATTATATTAACTATAAACACTTCGGTATTTATTACTGAAATTTCGTTAATGTTGTGAGTGAATCAATTAGTCCAGGAGATAGCGTGCTAAAGTGTCTGACTAACATCAAGCTAGAATTTTGTGTATAAGTTAAATGTAACGGGGATTTGGTGAGTTAAATAAAGTGAACTGGTTATATGGTTGATAAATATTTATTTGTATATGAATGTGTGTGAGTGATTGTTGTAAGATGTGTACCTACACCTCCAGAGCTAAGATCGGACTCCCCGTGTGACTCTGTGCTAGGGCTTAGTCTGTTAGATTCTTGGTGGGGGAAAGCACCACTAGACAGAAATTCGAGCCTTTGCTAGCCTAAGGTCTACACTGCTTTCCTAGAATATTCTAGACTTGGCTTCCCCGTTACAGACCCCCCTTCTTTGGAGAGTGAGCACCTGCGAACAGGTTACTCCCAAAAGAAGGAAGTAGCCAAGGCAGTGTAAGTGTTTATATTGATTTGGACAGCGACTTTGAGCTGGAGGTGTATACTTAATTTAGTGTGTCGCGGAATGGAGGAGAGACCTTATGTGTTGATGAATTGAAGTGGTCCTGGGATGATGGGTGATGGTAGCGTGGTGATTGGGAATTGGCCGTGGCAGTTGGTGACCAGGTTGTTGTTGAGGGATGGTCCTGGAAGTTGGTGTTGGTGACCAGGTTGTTGTTGAGGGATGGTCCTGGCAGTTGGTGACCAGGTTGTTGTTGAGGGATGGTCCTGGCAGTTGGTGACCAGGTTGTTGTTGAGGGATGGTCCTGGCAGTTGGTGACCAGGTTGTTGTTGAGGGATGGTCCTGGCAGTTGGTGACCAGGTTGTTGTTGAGGGATGGTCCTGGCAGTTGGTGACCAGGTTGTTGTTGAGGGATGGTCCTGGCAGTTGGTGACCAGGTTGTTGTTGAGGGATGGTCCTGGCAGTTGGTGACCAGGTTGTTGTTGAGGGATGGTCCTGGCAGTTGGTGACCAGGTTGTTGTTGAGGGATGGTCCTGGCAGTTGGTGACCAGGTTGTTGTTGAGGGATGGTCCTGGCAGTTGGTGACCAGGTTGTTGTTGAGGGATGGTCCTGGCAGTTGGTGACCAGGTTGTTGTTGAGGGATGGTCCTGGCAGTTGGTGACCAGGTTGTTGTTGAGGGATGGTCCTGGCAGTTGGTGACCAGGTTGTTGTTGAGGGATGGTCCTGGCAGTTGGTGACCAGGTTGTTGTTGAGGGATGGTCCTGGCAGTTGGTGACCAGGTTGTTGTTGAGGGATGGTCCTGGCAGTTGGTGACCAGGTTGTTGTTGAGGGATGGTCCTGGCAGTTGGTGACCAGGTTGTTGCTGAGGGATGGTCCTGGCAGTTGGTGACCAGGTTGTTGTTGAGGGATAGTCCTGTGTGTTAGGGTACTTTACATGTTAACACACAGAAACAGAAATTCGAGCCTTTGCTAGCCTAAGGTCTACACTGCTTTCCTAGAATATTCTAGACTTGGCGTCCCCGTTACATAATCTTTGGTGCCTTTTAAGAATATGTGGTCGGCCAAGTTTGTCTATGAGACATAGCTTGGCAATAGGAATTAAAATAATTAATATAAAAATGCAATTTTTCAAAACTGGTCTTATTTTCAACCTTTTATTTATTTATTTTTTTTGTTTCTGTATTCTTCACCTTAATTGTATCTATATGCATAATTTGGGGAAGACTAAATGACGGTAAGTGGTTTAAAATTGGGATAATAGGTGTGCGATGAAACTTAAAAAGCAAATAAATTTGACGCCATTTTGTTTTTTGATTTTTTGTTTTTGGTTTCTGTATTCTTCACCTTAGTTGTATCTATGTGCAAAATTTGGGGAAGATTGAATCACGGGAAGTGGTTCGAAATTGGGGAAACGGAAATGTGCGATGAAACTTACAAAACAAAGTAATATAAGACCAGTAAAAAGAAATACGTGTGGTGTCGTGGGACACCCGGTAGGAGCGAAGTTCCTTACGCTTTTTATTAAATATATATTATAAAATTACAGTGCTAAGTATATGATACTAACTACTTATACATGGCGGAGTTTGAAAAAGAGACAAAATTAAAAGTAACTATTTGTACTACCGTGGAGTAAAGGCAAAATTAAAAGGAGAATTTTGTATTATCTTTGAAAACAGCGTCTTACAATAAATTATATGTATTGCAAATTGTGAAAAAAGTTCATTTTAATTAGTTTATAGTTAAAGCAGATGGTTGTAGAGAAGAAAAGAACTGTCCTATCAGACTCCGACGCTGAATTACTCCAATTAAAATATTATAATATAAAATATAAATCACCAACACTAAACACATTCTGCTTGTATCAGGTTGAAATTTTACATGCCTGTTTCAATTGCACTTAAGGAGATGTGTAAGAAGTTTTATTAAAATCCTTTACGTTAGAACGTAAGATATCGGTAAAAACGTTGTTTTCTGTATTTTAAACGTTTAGGTCCACTTTAATAAATTTAGTGATCTTTATCACTTCATAGCAGTGTCGGTGTTTGTTTTACTAAAACAAATATAAATCAAATTATAATAATTTTTAACTACGGGAAACAGACAGAGAAAAATACACTCCAGCGCCGGGATTTGAACCACGGGCCTCTATATTTTGTTAGTAGAGCGCTATACTGGAAATATAGAGGCCCGTGGTTCAAATCCCGGCGCTGGAGTGTATTTTTCTCTGTCTGTTTCCCGTAGTTAATAATAATTATAATTTGATTTAAATTAAAATTTAATCTTTCCGTTGTATGAATACTACCAAAATCGTAAAAAAAAATATATTATAAAAGTTGTTTGTCTCATTAAATAGATGAAGTTAGAATTTTTTCCCGTCCTAAAATTCCAATTTTAAATTTGAAGCTTACGTTTACGCGAGTGTTGCGCGTGAACGCTTGGGTGGATAACGTTGTCCAACAAACTCAGCCTAGGTATTGGTAAAATGAACATGTGTACCAAATTTCAACTAACTCGGCCATCTTTTGCTCAAGTTATCGTCATCGGTAGATTTCGTTACGCTTGGTTGCGTGACGGTTATTTTGTTATGGTGATTTTGTGACGGTGATTTGGTTTTTTTTTTTTCGGATTCACTCCCGGGCTCCAGAACGTGCCATAAGGAACTTCGTTCCAAAAAGTTTGTCTCATCGAATAGGTGATAATAGAATCTTTTCCCGGTCCGAAATTCCAATTTTACATTTGAAGCAAGCGTTGCGCGTAAACTATTAAACGGATAACGATGTCCAACGAACTTAGCCTGAGCATTAGTAAAAGGATCATGCATACCAAATCGGTCAACCTTTACTGAAGTTATCATCGGACATGTAAACGTTACTGACAGACAGACAGACAAGATGCATTTCATGTTCAATGTAAAATGCTCGCTTCAATTATTCGAAAAGAAAATTTATCTGAAATATTAATTAATATGATAATTAAATAAATAAATGAAGCAATTAAATTTAAGAAAGAATTCCACTGTGGGGATCCTTTTTTCTCCTTTCTTCCTTAAAATAAAAAATTAATTATCATATTAATTTATTTTTTAACAAAAAAAGGATAAAGAAAAAGGTTGGTAGGGTATTTAGTTTGGTCCGTTCTCATATGGATCAGAGGAGCAGTAAAGTCAATCTGACCTGTTCTTGTTACCGTAAAGATGCCGTATCAAATCTCAAACTCTACAAGTAACCGCTTATGAAGGGTATCGAGTGTCACTAAAGAATACCGACATCATCCCTATCTACCACATTATCAAAGTACTAATGAGAAAAAAATTCTATTAAGGTATTTAATTTTTTTTTAAACCATAATGTTTTCTCAGTAATTTAAGGCCTATTAAGAAACTTACATACCGCGCCATCAATAAACCTTTTTTTAAAGAAATTTTTTTTAATGAGTTTATGAAAAAGTATCTCTTTCCGTAATTATACAGAATATTTACACTTTACTTTTAAAAATACAGGTTTTTAGTTATTTAGTTTAGAGTTTAGTAGTTATTTAAGGTATGAAGGTAATTGTTTTGACCGGGTTTTTATGAAGGTTACTTAATAGTAGAAAATAAAAAAAAATAAGTTAATAGTCAAAGTACAGTGGCAAATGTTTATAAAAAGGCGTTACTTTTCCAATGAGCAAACTTTTATGGATACAAAATATATAATGAATAGAAGTGATAAGGAAAATATTTTATGTCACCGATTTCAAAAATTTCAAGACAGAAATCCGTTTCAGACATCAGGGAACATTTTTGGTTCCGTGTCTGTCTGTCTGTATGTCACTCAATTTTTTCGAACCAACAAATCATAAATACTACACGTCTGATTTTAATAACATTTGTATATGGTGGTGATAGGTCACAATTAGCTCATTGTTGGTCCCATATAAGTTTTAACTTTCTGCTCTCATTTGATTCTCTTCCACATGCGCACAAACATACATTAATTTACACCTATATCTTCAAAAGTACTTATCTGATTTGTATGAAACTTTCAAGTTTATCGAAAGTATGCAGATAGCCCCAGATTAATTTGAACCGTCTGCGCTCTTTAACTTTTGCGTACACTATGCTTTAATTCATTTACAAAATCAAAACAATTTTGACAGATTAAAACAAAAGTATAAAATAAATAAAGTATGTGATACGATGCGAGGAGGCTATGTGCCACACTAATTTGCAGTTTATATTTCTTGCGTTAATTAATAAATTAATTATTAGTTTTTTTTAATACATACAATTAATATTATCTTAAACATTTTCTGGATTTTTTAACTGTTATTCTGAAAAATTTTGCACACTAAATTACATTATATTTCTTTAATAATACGATTATATAGCTCTTTCTAGAATTATATAGCAATCTAGAACCCAAAGTCAAGTGAATTTCATTAATCTTACTCAAAAATATATAGTTTCATCTTTTATTTATAGTTCAGATTAGCATCTGTAAAATAATTCATCACCGTCTAGTTAGTATTAGGTGATATTTTACCGTCCACGTAAACATTTGCCGTTAAAGTGGCACGTGATACATGGAACTAGCCATCAAAACGTCTTGTTCTTCCACTCTGAGTGTCGCGAAAGCGATAAAATTAGTTTATTTATTTTTTGGAAAAACTTGTCATGTCAAAATTTTGAAGTGAAAAATGAAAACAGATGTCGAAAAGAGGAAAAAATTGAATGTTGTGTTAAATGTAATAAGAAAATATAAAACCATATTGAAAAGTTTAGCTCAGACTCCAACAATTTATTTAGAGTAACAAGATTAAGTCATCCGCCTTCAATACATGGTAGCAGAGCGTGGTTACGATGGAAGATTGAAAAAGAAGAGAACAACGGACGTCATCTTCAGAAAAAAATGTAATATCTTTCCTGTACTTCACCCCCGGTTCAGAATGGCTTCCACTGCGAATTCGATTAGGAGGGCCCTAGGACCAGTCAAAAGTAGATTAGTTAAGGTAATTGAGAGTATTAGAGAATGGGTTAAGGAAAACGAGAAAGGATTGGCCAATAGGGACAAAGGACTAGATTTCACCGGGAAGTTGGAGAAGTATTCACAAAGATTTAATGAGATGGTTAAGCAAATAGAAGAGGCGTCAAAAACGGAGCAGGATTTAGGCAAATATGAACAAGATATTGCGGGGTGGACGGAAATTATGTTAGATGCTGACGAGGTAGGGGTTGAGCTAAAAACGAGGCTAGACAAGCATAAAGAGACACAAGTAAATAAAGGTGACGTAGGTTCACAACACTTATTGGAGTCGGTTTCAGCCAAACTCCCGAAACTGGTACTTCCAACTTTTTCGGGGGTAAGGTCAAATTGGTTTGAGTTTTGGGAAAGGTTTGAGGCAGCTGTACATTGCAGAAAAAATTTAAGTCAAATTGATAAATTCAATTATCTAAAACAACAACTAACGGGGAATGCGGCGCAATGTATTGCTGGATTCGCTTTGACAGCTAATAATTATGACGAAGCTGTCAATTTACTAAAAACTAGGTTTTCAAACAAAGATTTAATTGTCGATGACATTCATGCAAAATTTCGAAATTTAGGTCAATCAAACAATAACATTTCAAAATTACGTTTTACTTTAGATCAAATTGAAACTTTTTGTCGTTCGTTAGAAGCTTTAGGAGAAAACATCGAAAATTCAAATACAATTGCTTTAATCAGGTCAAAATTTCCACCTGAAATTCTGTTACGTTTAGAGGAGTTGAAAATGTATGATACGGTCAGCGAATCAGAAAAGGATAGGGGTTCCACAAAATCAGATTCTAAGAAACTCAGGAAGCAATTGGACTTAATCATAGGTAATAGGGAAAGAATAATGGAAGGAACAAGACAAGAATTAGGGTATAGTAACAATGCACAAAGTACTCGTAAGGATGATAGTTTCTACAAGCGCGACGAAAAATCTGTAGGTACAACTGGAATGTTGTTGGCAAATCACAGCCTAAAGTGTAGGTACTGTTCTCTTGAAAATTGGTCAGACGAGTGTACAAAATTTCCTACCGTAGAATCTAGGAAAGAGTTTCTAAAAGGGTGCTGCTTTAAGTGTTTAAAGCGGTCGCCGCACTCCTACAGAAACTGTGAAATAAACAGGGTTTGCTTTTACTGCAAAAGTAAATCGCACCATCGTAGTCTATGCCCACAGATAGACGTTAAACCAGGCTCTTCCACTTTAGGGGAATCTAAAGGAAACGAGGTGCAACTTATGGTAGATGTACCATTGGTTTCGTTGCAAACAGCGACAGTTGAGGTAAGAAATAAAGAAAACGGGTGCACAGCGTGCCGTCGAGTTATAATGGATAGTGGCAGCCACCGCTCTTACATTGTGGAGTCGCTGGTCAAACAATTAGGTTTAGTGAGACAACAGAAAGAAACACTGAATATTTCTGTATTCGGCACATCAAAACCGAAATTAATTGAATCCTACACAGTGGAATTTCAAATAATATTGTCAGATGGATCACTAATGACAGTTAATGCTAATGTAGTTCCCTTTATCGTAAAAAATCAGATTCAGTTTAATAAACATTTGAATACAGCAAAGCAAAAATTTCCAAACTTAAAATTTGCTGATAATCCCACACTAGTAAAACAAAATTCCGAAATTCAGATTTTGATAGGGAATGATTATTATTTTGATGTAATTAATTTAGAAAAAATCGAAATTCAACCCGGATTATATATTATAAGTTCAAAATTTGGGTGGATCATTTCTGGACGGGACATCAACTCAAAACACGATGGAGTACTAACTAGTTTAATGATGTTTAATAGGGAGGAAATAAAGGAAGGAATTAGTCAACAGGACAAAAACTCGTCTATTTTAGAAGAAAAGGGATTGGACTTAAAAATTGTGATGAACCTTAAAACGTTAGATATAAAAGAGAGTTCTGTAGAAGAGTTAGAGGACGACTGTTCGTTGCAACAGTCGAAAAATAGGATCAATAATAAAGATAGTAGGTACTTGATTTCATGGCCGTGGCGGCAACATCCGCCAGGAAAATTATTTAAAAAATGTTCATCTGAATTATTTAAAAGGGGCTTTAGGGTAATTGTTGGTAAAGAAGGGGCAGTTCGCAATTGTAGTTGTGGAAGTCAAATCTGTTCGAATGGGGGCGGAGGAAGGCGAGGTATTAACCCCGTCGCATCTTCTTTATGTGCGAGATACTGTGAACTTTGGTATGGACGACTCAAAACAAACTTACGTCTTCAACAGGAATCAGGGAAGTTTTCAAATATAAACATAAAGAAAGGGAAAAAGAAAAGACCGTCTTTTATGAAAAGAAAAGTCAGGAAAAGGGAAGATGGAGGGCATAAAAAGAAACACCTACCTCGACAACAAGGGAATTTTGGTAGAATTGTAAAGTTTAACGTCAGTCAGGATGGAGTGGTGAAATCAGTGGAAGTGAAAACCGAAAAGTCTGCTGTGGCGCGACCGATAGCAAACTCTATACTCTGGAAATTACGGAGAATCCTTGTGAGATCGAAAATTGCAACTGAAATGTTTTTTGTTTTTTTTTTTTTGCTATAATTATTTTAATTGATCGAACAAGACGACCAAAGTCTTGTTTGTTATGTTTTGTTAAATTCAACTTGTTTCTTTGAAAGTATATTTTATGTTGCTGTTAATTGAAATTTTAAGAAAGAAAAAAAGAAGTTATATAAATGGAAATGAAGAGTGCCTACAGCTACTCATCGACGTTTGCATCGGGCGGAGTGTCGCGAAAGCGATAAAATTAGTTTATTTATTTTTTGGAAAAACTTGTCATGTCAAAATTTTGAAGTGAAAAATGAAAACAGATGTCGAAAAGAGGAAAAAATTGAATGTTGTGTTAAATGTAATAAGAAAATATAAAACCATATTGAAAAGTTTAGCTCAGACTCCAACAATTTATTTAGAGTAACAAGATTAAGTCATCCGCCTTCAATACACTGAGACGTGACAGCCTGACAGACTTACAAGATCCGTAATCATGAGGGTTTCTTCGTACGGGCGACGCCACAACGGACAGACGACGAAGGACTTCTATTGTTTTCGCCTCTGACAAAAGAAGGTTGTCTACATTTTTAGTCCCTTAAATTGTTTAAAAGGCTGAAATGAGGGCTGAAGACTCCTGCATTGGTTCAAGACTAGGAGCCGTCGCTTGCTCCCAACAGACATGCAGGTGTTACACCCTAATGATCTTTTATGACCCTAAAAAAATCCAAAACCACTGTTAATGCTTTTTGGTCCAATCTTTTTAGAAAAACGTCATTTACCAAAATGTTTTCGTTCTTCAGTACCCTGTACTTAAACTAGTGCAATTTTATCTCCCGCAAAAATGTTTTTTGACTGGCTACTGTATTTTTTTTACATGCCTTTTAACCTTTCCTTATATAGTTTAGCTAAATAAACGACTATTGGTAACTTGATTTTTTTTTTTTTTTTGTTTTTTTTGTTTTTTTTGTTTAACGACAAAAAAAGAAAAAATACTATTTACTCTATTTATGCAAAATGCTACCGAATTTCTTCGAACTTGAATTTATTTTTTTGTTGGTCATGAATAAAACATACTTTTATAGGTAGAACTTTCATTATTAAAAAAAAATCTATTTTTATTTTTTGCAGAGTTAAAATACCATTAAAGGGAATATGTAATAATTTTGAAGTAAACTACAATATATTAGGTTTTTATCATTAAATAGTAACAATTTACTTATTTTTTAGGGTTTCGTTGGTAAAACCAAAAAAAAACCCTTATAGTTTCGTTCGAGTTTCTGTCTGTAAACTCTGTATGGTTCCAATAACTTTTGAATCAAAATATTTAGAAACATAAAACTTAAGAGTATTAAAGGTCTTTTTACATTACACACAAGGAAAATAAGCGAACTCAAAATTATCAACCATTCAAATCCAAAACGGCGGAAAATTTATGTTACGCAATTTTTGTTTCTTTTAAATTTTGAGGGCGGTATCAAATGAAAATGAAAGGTAATAAGGAGTAGATTACAAAAATATATCACATTTGTGGGAATTTTTTAATTTTCCATTGTGTCAACAAACATCAATATTTTGTGTCGCCCCACTCTAAAACGTGCAGATTATAATATTATTTAATATTATTTCTGCAGTTAATAAAAATATGTCAAATGTGTAGTCTGCTGGGTCATATAAAATATAAGATAGCAATTTGATCTGGTTATCTAGCCCTCAGAAATTTGATTGTAGTCATGCAGGGTAATTCATATAAGTTAATTTGTCAGTTTTTAACTGGCTATATTTCGACGTACACCATAAAAAAAAATCGGTCCGAGACAACTCAGACAAACTTTCTCATATACGAGTTTATAATTAATTTAGCCCAGTGTTTCCATTTATTAGTTTTCAAATGTACATTTAAATATTATTGAACATTTCATCAAAATGTATCATAAAAATAACATGGCGGGGAATCGAACCCGGGCTCTCTCCGTCCGCGTTTTAAGCTAATTTCTCAGGAACTAGATTTTTCCCGGGAAAACGGTTTAAATCGTTGGATTCGTATTCAAATGGACTACATATTAGAATTTTTTAATCAAAATCGTCTGAACCGTTTACGAGAAATAATTTTTTTCATGATTTTTCAGAGTTTTTAGGGGGTAGCGCCCCCAAATTTAGAGCTAAAATTCATTTCTCGATTTCGCCTCGGGGTATGATTTTTCTAAACATGTACGCCAAATTTCGTCAAAATCGGCCCAGTAGTTTAGGCTCCAGGCGTCTGCACAGACGACAGACGACAGACAGACATTTTTTAAAAACCACTTTTTTGGACTCAGGGGACCTCAAAACGTGTAAATCCATCAAAATCTCAAAATCGATTTTTCGCGCCATCACAATACTTTCTCTTTATATGAGGAAGTTAAGAATATTATGCCTAAAAGATCTTAAAGGCGTTTTAACGATAGATGATTAACTTAAATAAATTACCCTGAATAAGCAACAAAAAAATAATTCTAATTTTTCTGATTAGCATTTGAACAAGAGAAATGATTTTCGTTGTTTTTTAGGTCAATTAAGAAAAATTAAGTTAGTTCATCTTGACGTGTTCATTTGGAATTTTATTCACAAAACTATATATGTAAAAACTAATTGTTACATAAAAGTATACAAGGGTATAGAAGAGATAGGATTCGAACATTGAGTTCGTACATTTTACTACACTCTTTTCCTTACAGGAATATAGGAAAGAGATTGGAATACGGTATTAAAAAATAAAATAAAGCTACAAAACATCAAAAAGGAATCATTCGTTTTATGACAAGCCGTTAAAAACTTACAAGATAGAGAAACTTGACAATCAAAAATGAGGATGAAGGCTTAAAAAGTAATTTTGCAGCGGAAGTTTGAAAGCGGGAACGATTCAGTGAGACCTTAATTTTAAAACTTGACTAAAAGAGATTAGACTACCTGAGTCTAAAGTCACTTTATAAAGATTATCAGTGTCATCAATCATTAAAATTTTATATAGAGGTAAGTAATGAAGACAGAATCTCTAGATGGGAATAAGGAAAAAAAAACTTGATGGTTCCGAATCATTGTGTAATATTAGCGAGAGAGAAATCGTTATAGCAATCTTGAATTCTTATAATAAGAAATTTGGAATTCAGTGTGGTCCAACAGTTTGATGCGTATTCAAAACTGTCTGGGTTTTGAGTTTTTAAGTAATATGTTTCAAATTAATAATAGCTTAGCATTGATGTGTGAAGTAATTCATCGGTTTACCCCCCTTTAATTATACTTTAACTTCGTGGCACGATATTTAAGAGACGTCACATTTTGCATGTCGTTAATTGAAACTTCAGACCACCTACCGTCAAAGTATTGTACTATAAAACGAAACTTCCTTCTATTAAATCCTAACTTCCTTTGCATGATATTTTAGGGCGTCATATTTCTTCATGTTGTTTTTTGCGTCACGGAAATTTCTTCTGTCCCCCACAGCTAAAATACATTCATGTTAAAAAAGTAAAGGTATTCTAGAAAGTGTAAATTTATGTTAATAAAGGATAAAGAAAAGTTAATTTAGCATAATAATTACTACGTTTCCATGATGTTGGAGCCAGCGTGGCTCAGGTGCTCTAGGCACTCGCCCAGCTATCAATGAATCGAGGCGAATCAAGGTCGTGGGTTCGATCCCTCGCTGTGATGCTCTGATTTAAATAGCTCACTAATGACCACACCATACTCGCTTCAGTGGTATCATATACAGGTATGATGAAGTAGCTGCAACTCTCCACCAGGGGGTTAGTAAAATGAGTCCAATGTGGCCTGATTTTTCGAACAGTTCGAACAAGTGGTTCGTCCTACCCGTCTAACCACTACTACTACTTCTATGATGTTTAAATACGGATTGAATCCTGAATTGGGATTTAACAAGCTAGGTGTTTCCATGAGTGGTATTGAATCCGTATTTAATACGTTTTCAATACACTAAACTTTTACTAGGTTACTTTGATAAAGGTTATAAATAAGTAACCTTCACTTTTTATAACCAGGTTTGTTGTGTTTGTTTTTGTAAAAAAATGTTTAAGCCTCGTCCAGACTGCCGAACCAAACAAAGGAAACGAGCCGAACATTAGTCTCTGCGCATGCCCAGTCTGAGATGCTTAGGCGTACTTTAGACTGAGCATGCGCAGAGCAATGCTCGGCTTGATTCCTCTGTTCGGTTCGGCAGTCAGGACGAAGCTTTAAAATTACAAATAAAGGTTATTTTATGGTTGATTAAAGTGATGTTTTGACAGATTTGACTTGTTTCCCCTGAAAAACCACTTGGAGCGCTCACACTCACACTCTGCGCATGTCAGGATGGAGTTCAGTGTTTCCATGAGACTCGATCCAGATACGATCCCAGAATATAGTGTATTGTATTTGGATCTAAATTGCATTCAATCCGTAAATTGTATTGTATCTAAGTTTCCATGGACAATTTGGATACAAAAACTGAATTCAACCCGTATTGAAACATCATGGAAGCGAAGTAATTATTACCATCTGAAGAGTCACCGAAACTTCCAACCATCTAAAATTATTGCAAAGGAACTTTTTAAATCCTCAGAACTAGCTAATAAATCGTAAAGTGACAAATTATGGGCAAAATAGTATTAACTAATCTTGTAAATTATTAAAACAAGTAGTCATAAAAATTACATCCCACTTTGACCCATATTGATTTTGAGATAATCCTAAAATAAGATATGACTTTTTATACGGTATCTTTTACAACACTTGGTCATAAAAACAACATTTATATTTTGAGAAAGTATAATAAAATTTTGAATACATTAAAGAAGAAAATATAACCTAAATATCAAGTCGGTAATAGTTATTTATGTAACTAGGCAGCAAAATGGAATTTTACTGACGAGTGATTACATTAGCCTCCGAGCCGAAGGCGAGGACAGGCTATGATAATTAACTGCCGAGGCGAAGCCGAGGCAGGTAATTTACCTATTTGACTGCCGAGGCGAAGCCGAGTCAGGCAATGAATAAACGAGGCAGAAATGTTTCCTTTGCTGCCTTGTTGCATACAATATTTTATCTACTCGGAAGAAAAATGAAGCTGCTAAAATGTTATCTTTATTAATATAAAACATAGTTAATAACTATGTGTCATATTTATAAAGATAATAACATATGTATTAACTAAAATTAATGTTCAAATAAGAAACTTGGGAATACACTGTGATGCTCAACAATAAGTGAAAAGCAAACTCAATCTATAACAACAAAATACAAAACACACGTTTATAACACACATAACTTCTGAATGAATAATGCACGCAATATAAAATATTTATTTATATTTTTACTAAAAAATTAATAAAAGTTTTAAAGATATCTTCTATTGCTTAAAAGAAAAGAAGTAACTAGGATAAATCAAGAAAAGTAGCTAGTCTAATCTAGAAAGACTTCAATAATAAAAATAATTTGGATGTTCAATGTTTACATGACACAGCTAGTTCAGTCTAGTTCGCTACAGTTTAGTTAGTGACCCCACTATTTTTTTTAATTAAAGATCTACTAATCATTGAACTTATTTAACAGAATTAACAAATATAAACATATTATTAAAACGTTTATTTATTAATTATTACTTATTCAACTATAATATATAATGTTATAAGATAGAGATAATAGTATAAACTGTTCTTGCCCAAATAAGAGGTTATGACACGCAGTGGTAAACACTGTTACTTTCTCTGCCTAGGCAGGGAAATATTTCCCTGCCTAGGCAGAGAAAGTATTTTCCTGGCTGTTTTAACTACTTTCCTGCCTGTTTTTAATATTTTAATGACAAATCAGGGAAATAGTACTTTCCAGCCTAAAAACAGTTAAGTAATGTTTAATTTTGCTGCCGCGAGTAGATAAATAATTTTTATCAAAGAAAAAAAAGCACAAAAAAAACGTGAAAACGGTAGGAGAATTTATTCGTGTAAAAACTTGTTTCCATTAATAAAACCTTAAGGGTTTTGAATGTTTTTCTTTTTGGCGACATATTACCTGGAAATAAAACATTTGTTATCTGATCTTGACTCGCAAAGATAAGAGTTTACCTAAATAATGGTTGTTCTGTGTGTCTCTTTGGTTGCAAACACTAAAAACCCTCTAAACCTTGTTTACTCAATACTTTATCAATGGATAAAGATCAGGAGTATTTCTCAAAAAGACCAGGATCGAAATAAAAAAAAAATAAATAAAAGAAGGTTAAAGATTGCGATAACAGAAAGGATAGAATCGTATTTCTAAGATCTGCTCGACAGATAAATGTAAAAATCTTTGTGCAAAAAAATTAAGATCTTTATCAAACCAGTTTTTCAAATAGACTGAATTATTGAATTAAAAAAAAATCACTCTTGAATCAATGATGAAACGTTAAAGAGGTCGAATTATCTATTATTTAATAACTGCCTTAAACATGATAACTCAAGCTTAAGCAATAGATATATATTCTATGCTTGATTAAAAATGAATAAGAGTAAGTTATGTGACAATATAAAAAAAATATCCCAATTAATGTGGCACAAAGCTTCCTCGCGTCGTATACTTTAATGATCTTATGCTTTTACAACCTTATTATTGACAAATTAAATCAATTACTACGTTCACATATCGTTTTGAAAGCGTTTCGGATCCAATTCGTTTTCAAAACGATTCGCGTTCATTCAACAAAAAATACAGGTGATCGAAATGTTTGTTGTCGATATTTCATAACGGTGACGTCACGAGTAAAACCTTCTTTCTTGTTAACTAATATGTCCGCGAATTTTTACATTTCATTCACAAGTTATTAAAAGTTTTTACAGGTTCTTTATAATATTAACTTTTGTTTAAAAACGTTTTTGCAGTTTAAAAAAAAAGAAACGGAAGCTCACGAAAACAAAGAACTTTAAAAGTGGAAAAGAGTAAAATAACGTGATATCTCGATCCCCTCCACGACCTGTTCATACGAGCGTTTTGAGTTAGATCCCCCGATCCGATCACGTATTTTTGGTGGAGCGGATCTAACCCGATAAGATCCGTCGATCTCCGTTCATACAGCGTTTTGAATTAACGGATCGTTTTCAAAACGATGTGTGAACGTAGTAAATTTGTATATACTTACATTATATACTTTCAACATACCATCCAAATTTCATTAAAATCAGATAAGTGCTTTTGATGATATAGGTGTAAATAAATGTATGTTTGTGAGCATATGGAAGAGAAACAAATATGCGCAGAAGGTTGAAACTTATATGGGACCAACAATGGGCTAATTATGATCTACCATCCAATTTTCAATAAAATCAGAGTAGTTTTTAAGATATTATGTAGGTTTGCAAAAAATGAGCGACAGACAGACACGGAACCAAAAATGTTAACTGATGTCTGAAACGGATTTCTGTCGGAAAAACGGAATTTTTGAAATCGGAAACATAAAATATTTTCGTTCTTCGGAGCGATCACATAGTTTCCGTTACCTTCGGTAAGCTCGGAAGCAGAAGATAAAACCATGACACTAAGCAAAAACATGTACCTTTAAAATTGAATTATAGATAGTAATTATTTGAAAACCAGATTTCTGTCTTGGAATTTTTGAAATTTGAGACATAAAAAATGTCGTTCTTTAGAACTTTCACATAGCTTCCGTTTCCTTCGGTAAGCTCGACAGCTAAAACCGTAAGTAATTCGGAAAAAATTTCAAGATAAGAAGAACTTGTTATATACTACGTTTTTGAATTGTCTGTTGAATCGTATGTAATGTTGATAATATAATTTTTATTGTTACATAATATATAATGTTAGTGAAAAAAAAAAAAAAAAATAGTTCCGAATTTATGTACTTCACATAAATGACAACCATCTAGAGAGCTGATCTTAAACCTATAAAAGGACAAATCTTTGTACAACAGATCTCCCCAACACCAAATCTAAACCGTGCCATCGATATATTTGAAATAATATAATCGATGTATTTACTGCTTTGCTGTCATTCAATCTTTATCTCTTATTTATAAAAATTAAAAATTTGAAACCCGTCAAATGAAGATTGTAAATATGGGATATGGCAAAACAAATAAAATAACTGGCGGATTTTTTCCGAACTGACTTTCCATACAGTAAAATTTGCTGAATACCAATTAAATTCTGCTGAAAGATGGCTAAAAGTATTACAATAATGCATTGTCATCGTGTTCTGAGCTATGCTAAAAGTTTCAAATGTCTAGCTATTCGGGAAGTTAGTTAGAAATCGATTGCCAGATTTGTACTGGACAAACAAACAAACAAGAAAGCAAGCTAATAAAAACATAGTAAATTAGAAATATGTCGGCCAATTAGTGCAGCTTTACCAAAATGGTAAACCTATTGAAGGAATCCTTCTCAAGAGTGTTCCAAAATTTTTGAAACATTGTAAACTCATCAGGTCTTGAACTGCGGATCTAAAAATGAGAGCGAACGAACAGCATGGTTTTACGAAGAAATGCAAAATATATAATTGACAAATAATTGAGAGCTAATAACAAATGTGTTCCTAAATAACAAGGTGTTTTTCTATCAGTGGTAGCATGTTACAAGATGCTGCGACGCATACATTTTGCATGGGATGCTTAAAGCTTTTTTCCCTGTTTTTTTTTTTTTATCTTAAGCCCTTCTTAGGAGGGAAGAGAGAAAAAAAACCTTGGGAGGCCGATGAGGTTGGTAAAAGAACCATTAGTATCAAGGTTCAGACGTAACACGTCTGTTTCGTGAAGCAAGCCACGTGCTGCATTACTGACACACTAAGTGGGTGAAACAGGCTTTATTTCAAACCCTTTAATGATACTGTTTCAAGCAAAGTGAAACAGTATTTAGGTGTGCTTCTATCTGACACATCATGTACTTATATCTGATAACTGATAACTTAATTAAGCTATTGTCCTAAGTAATGTTTGTTAAATAATATGAAACAAATGAGTTTATCTCCAGAAGGGAAAAAAAGTTATGATTTTGAATTAGTTTAGAGGGACAAAAGTAAGTCTTTTCATCTCTGAACTCAAGAAGTAGGGAAACATAGTAAAAGTAGGGCGAAAAAGTAAAGATTGCAACTTAATTATTTTATAAATAGTAGAAAATGAATGGCTAATGTAATGAAGTTGTTAAAATCAGGTTGGCGACATTGCTTTCTCGACCATGTTTATCTTTGTTTATAACCTGCATCTAAATAACCTGCTATTTGAGTTTAATTCCAATTCTTATTTGTTTTTAATATTAAATCTCTTATATCTGCTATTAAAAGTGCTAATAATTATTGTTATTTATTAAAATAATAAATAAAACTGTACAATAGACGAAAATTTCATTTGCTTCCTACTGGAGATAAAATATTGTATGTACCTCGTGAGTAAAGTGCCATTATTTTGCTCGCGATAATTATCTCCCTTGGCTGCGCCTCGGGAATTAAAGAGTCTAATTCCCTCGGCTTCGCCTCGGGATTTAGGGACTAAATTTAGTTTTCTAAAAAGATATACCGGTTAATTTATGTTATGCACATTTACTCTATTCCGTGTATAAAAATGTTAACAGATAACAAAGAAGACTTTACAAAGAAGCATTTACTTTTAAATAAAATTTAAATTCTATTGCAATCAGTGCTACCATTATCCAATAAGAAAAGATGTGTGACTAATTGAGAAGTTTAGAAGAAACAGAAACAATTTCACGCTTCGTACAACCCCAAAAGTTTCAATTCCAATTTCCAAGTGTATTCTTCAAGTATTGTTCAGAAAAAGACATTTCTCTACATTGTTAACAATAAAAGAAAAAGAGGCTGAAGAGGAAGCAGTTTCTTTATAATAGAAGTGACAACGATATTCATGTTTGAAGTTTCGTCAAATAAGAAGATCCTTTGGAAGGTTTTAGTTGGTACACTTTCAGTAAGAAAAAGAATAATAAGGTATTTTTACCGAAGAAGTAGGGAGTGACATTTCTGTTTTGATTTTAGAGTAGGTGCCGAAGAAAACCAGGTGTAAAAGTATTCAAGGAAACTTCTTTATCACTTTTTTTTGGAAATGGGGGGATTTTTACAACTTAAATACGTTTTCAAAAGGAAACGAAGAGATGGATTTACAAGAAGGAGTGTGTAAGCAGGTAAGTCGGCAAAAGACTTCACATCCCTGTAATAAACCTTATGTGTAAGTAACAGGGCAATAAGGCGACAAAAGCAACGGTAGGCCTTGCGCCTTTGGCACAAGAAGGGTGGCGACAAGACGACACCACCTTTTCTTTTCAATATACTCGTCTATATATATAGGAGCCGCTTGTCCCACTCGCGACGCCTCTTTTACAACAAACAGGCACCATATTGAAATAAAAACTGTTTTTTTTTTAATTTTACTTTACCCTTTAAACGAGACTTTCACCCCTTCTTTTACGACATACCAGCATGTTTAAGTTAAGTGATCCCTTGCATTCCCTACCAGTCCGAGACAGACCAAATGCTTGTCGAACTTTTTATTAAAAAAAAGAAATGAGGGAAAAAAGTTTTAAAGGCTGCCGTAACGTTTAAAGACAAAAAAAAGAGGCGCTGACATTTTTTCAGTTTTATCATTTTGTTCCTTTTTGAACGAGCGCAGTGAGTTCTTCATTTCAGAGACTTGGCATTTGAAAAGTTTGTGTGTTGGTTCGCAAAAATTGAACGACAGACCGACGGACCGACAGACAAAAACGGAACCAAAAATGATCCCTGATGTCTGAAACGGATTTTTGTCTTGGAATTTTTGAAATCGGAGACCTAAAAATTTTTCGTTCTGAAGAACGATCACATAGCTTCCGTTACCTTCGGTAAGCTCGGAGGCAAAATTGTTTCAGCAAATGTAAATTTATTCTACAATCTGATTTCAATTTTAAATTGTTATCTTCGGTGGTTAAGAGATAAGATAAAGTGTGAATGCAGAAAGTGAAAATCGGTCCGAGACGACTCAGACCAACTTTCTCATATACTAGTTCAAAATTACTTAGCCCATTGTTTTTCATTCATTAGTTTTCGTATATACATTTAATCATTATTGTTTTTATAATTTTAGTAAGATTGTTATCGAAAGGTGTGCCTTAATTTTTGTTAAGTTTTGAATGTTTCACATTATTATAATTTAAAGCGAGCTATACGTTTAGAGCTGCGTGGCATAAAACTTATATTATATCCTATTTAGTTTTGGTTTATGGTTGCTTTTATCATCTTATGGCTGCTTAATATCGTTGCGTAATATTATTTTATTTAAAATAAAATAAAAAACTCAAGACAGCCCTAAATTCTAAACGATGTGAGATCTATTATACTATATGTTGAGACCTTTTTTAGTGATAAAATCTTATTAATTTAAACTTCAGTCGATTTATTTTAAGTACGCCATAAAGATTAATTTGTTTACCACCTTTTTCAATGGTGAAATACCACTGATCATAAATAGTTCAAGAAATTAATTAATATATAATGGAATAGGTCATCAAGTATCAGAAATTACTACTAAAGCACTTAAGTTCAATGTGTTACCACGAAACTAAATAATTAACTGATGATACATAAAGATAAAATTATTTGTAATATAAACTTTCGTTTATGGTGTGAAATTGTTGCGATAGAGCGAGGAGATATACAGAACATTTAAATATGACTTGATGAAATTCTATTCAAGGCTAAACATAATTTGCTTTGCCTTTCTGCTTATTATTTTTATTTAATTACCGATATTTTAATAATGTATTAATTATGTTATGAACAGTTTTCTTACTTGAGTCGACTACCAAACATATGATACAAAATTCTAGCATGATGTTAGTCAGACACTTTTTTTTCACGCTATCTTCTGGAGTAAAACCATTTCAAGTGATGGTGGTCAGATCCATTAAGTAACCACCGTACAAAAGAAATCACTGTAAATACCACATATATAAATGCTCATATACATATTATGTATTCCTTTATTTTATTCCATTAAGCCGATAAACTATATGAGTACCAACAAATACCGAAGTACGAAGAAATAATATATTTCATGTTTCCCAAAAAATTACATCAATCAGGTGTGGTGTTGATGACTAACAAATTCCCAAAAGAAAAATATAATGGTTGAGCTGTGAATGTCGTATTATTGTTTTTAAACCTTTAGAAGTAATGGTGAATTCGTATTGTACGGGCCAGGCAAAGATTTAGAGCCACCTCTAACCACCTCTAATCACCTCTAACCACCTCTAATCACCTCTAATCACCTCTAATCACCTCTAACCACCTCTAACCACCTCTAATCACCTCTAACCACCACTAACCACTTCTAAATACCTCTAACCACCTCTAATCACCTCTACCCCACCTCTAACCACCTCTAATCACCTCTAACCACCTCTAATCACCTCTAACCACCACTAACCACTTCTAAATACCTCTGACCACCTCTAACCACCCTTTAAGAAATTTCTCTGGCACGAACAATACAAATTAGCCGAATTAATTTATTGATACGAACCGTTAATATAAAATAGATCTCAGTTGTCTGAAGATCAAACTCAGACTATTGTTAATGAATGTCTAGACTTCGATTCTAGTGATGAAAGCATTGTCTCATGTAAAATTAAACCCTGAAAAATTCAATATCAACAGTCTCCAAGTTAAATATTAAAATTTAAAAGAGATAACCAAGGTTGTTAAAAATAACGTTATAAAAGATTTACGGACTAAAGACCACAACAAAGTATACGCAAAAATAATCTTCTTTCAAGAAAAGCTATTAGTTTCAAGAAAAAGTAAAAGTATAATCTAAAATGACTACTTAATAGGAACAAGTCTGGTATCCTTTCAGCGCTGCACTTGTAAGCTATCCTAAATCTCCTGTGTGACAGTGATAGACAGAAAAGATAACAGGAAAGGATTACTTGGAATTCCCAGCAAGGGTTTAGTTCTAAGGACATGAACAGAGTCTGGCGTGGTATGGTGCTCCTGCGTCCTGCGTGGGGGTTATTAGGAAGGAGTAAATCCAGCTCAAGACTCCTGAAGGCCTCATTAAAACCAGGCACGAAGCCATATACTTGGTCCTCAGGTCCTTTCTGGAGGTAAGGGACCTTATATTGTCTGAAGACGTATCTTATTACCTGGGCCCACACCACCAAATAACAACGACCCTTACTCGTACATTATATTTCGAAATACCGTCTCGGCAATCTTCTTAAAAGCGCTTAGAATTTTTTTAATCTGGGGAAAAAAATACGAACGTGATACGAGATTCCATATGTTTTAAGAATATTTAAAAAATTGTCAGTCGAAAGGAAAATAGTCAACCAATGAGTGCAGCACATATCATCCTCGCGTCCTATTTCGTATACTTTAATGATTTTTAGTTTCTACGGCCCATTATTGTCAAATTTATATAATTTTTCCCTAGAATTTAAAACTATCAAAATTGTTTTGATTTTTTACATGAATATTAATTAAAGTACCATTTTAACAAGATTAAAGATCGGAGACGGTTGAATTAATCTGGGGCAATCTGCGGGATAATTTCGACAAACCATCCAAGGTTCATAAAAATCAGATGAGTACTTTTGAAAATACTCTGCCAATTAGTGTGGCACATAGCTTCCTCGCGTCTTATTTCGTAAAATTTAATGATTTTATGCTTTTACAACCTATTATTATCTAAAATGTTTCATTTTCCACCACGTTTTTTTTATCCGTCAAAACTGTTTTGATTTTGCTTCCGAGCTTACCGAAGGAAACGGAAGCTATGTGATCGTTCTGAAGAAAGAAAAATATTTAGGTCTCCGAATTCAAAAATTCCTAGACAGAAATCCGTTTCAGACATCAGGGAACATTTTTGTTTCCATGTCTGTCTGTCGTTCAATTTTTGCGAACCAACATATCTTAAAACCTACACCTCCAATTTTAATGAATTTTTGGTACGGTAGTCAATAATTAGCCCATTGTTAGTCCCATATAATATAAGTTTCAACCTTCTGCGCCTATTTGTTTCTCATCCTCATGCGCACAAACATACATTTATTTACACCTATAGCTTCAAAAGTACTTATCTGATTAGAATGAAACTTTTATAGTTTATTGAATGTAACCCGCAGATAACCCTAGATTAATTTCAACCTTCTGGGCTCTTTATTTTTTGCTAAATTGATACTTTAATTCGTGTAATAAATCAAAAGAATGTTTATTAAAAAAACGGGGGAAACAATTAAACCAATTAAATAATAATGGCTTGTAAAAGCATAAAATCAATAAAGTACGTGGATAGGATGCGAGGAAGCTATGTGCCACACCAATTGGCAGTCTATTTTACATGTATTAAAGTATAAATTTAGCAAAATTTAAAGAGCGGTTGGTTGGTTGAAATTAATCTCGAGCTATCTGCGTACTTTCAACGAACCATCAAAATTTCATAGAAGTCAGATGAGGGCTTTTTAAGATATAGGTGTAAATAAACGTATGTTTGTGTGCATAAAAAAGAGAATAAAATGGGCGCATAAGGTTGAAACTTATATGGGACCAATAATGGGCTAATTATGACCTACGATCTAAATTTGATTAAAATCGAACGAGTAGTTTTTAAGATATGTTGCTTCGTAAAAATTGAGTGACGGACAGACAGACATGGAACCGAAAATGTTCCCTGATGTCTCAAAACGGATTAATGTCTTGAAATGTTTGAAATCGGACACATGGTGTACGGGTTTAGCAGCGACCTTAGAAGATATCTTTAGAGATTATAATTTATGAGAGGTAATCACTCTCAATTATGTTGTACAATATAAAGGGTTAGGGAATACAAGAGTCGACTTCAAATGAGTATTTTTGAAAATTTGTGTTAATAAATATATATATTTGTGTGCATATGGAAGAGAAGGTAGAAAATTAAATGGGACCAACAATGGGCTATTTAGGTCCTGCTATCCAAATTTCATTAAAATCGGACGACTAGTTTTTAAGATATGTTGGTTCGCAAAAAGTGAATGACAGACAGACTTGAGTAAGCTCGGAAGCCAAATAATTGAGATAGGCACATTAATTAAAGCAAAATGATAAATATTTTCTTTATATCAGCCTATTTATTACACACAGAATTACATAACTTATCTTTTCACACCAGATGTTTCAATTATCTGAACATACAGATTTAAAATAACTCCAAAGTATAGAACCCAGAAGATGAACATAAAACGATTTTTGGATAACGTAATTTATCTCTGAGTTCTTAAAAAAAAAGCCGTGAAAAGATTAACCTAGATGAATAGTTGATTTTTTTTTTTTTTTTTAGCAGGATTAACCACATTTTTCCATTAACAACATCAATCGTAATTGGAATTCAAACTCTAAACCAGTATTTTTATTCAGTCACTCTGGATTTCTCAAAAAAAATTTTAAAAAAAGGACTTATTGCTGCTACTAACATTTTTTTTCTTCCTGATTTCTTTTTTCCTTTTTTTTTCCACCATACTAAAAGCGGTCATCAAGTTAATAGGCAACATTTGTTCGAGCAAAAAAAAAAATAAATAAAAAAAAAAATAAGAGAACAAATTGGAATGAAAAGGCGGCTTTGTCAGGACACACTAATGAAGCATCCATTTGATCATCAATGGTTACCTTTTAAAAGAAGTAACTAACTTAATGAATTCCAACTTCTCTCAAGACTACGATGTCAAGCCCAATATCAATTCTTAATCAAGTTCTATTAAATCCCGAATAAAAGGGACGTGATACTCATTAGATTTTCAGGTAGCTACCAACCTTTATTCATGTACAAAACCTTATAACATATAATTTTAAGAAAGAAGGCACCATTAAATTTAATGTCTCATTCAATTGTCCTGCATAAATCATTCCTTGTGTTCAATTAAAGCAGAAATATTAATATGGGATAACAAATTAGGACTAATGATGAGTCTTTTGGTCATCTGCGATAAAGGTTGCGTTAGTATAATTAGTAATGGGGTCCAATTAAACGACAGATGTTCGCAGTGTAATTCAAAGAACAAAAATTTGATCTTTCTTTAATTTTATTTTTATCAAATGAATTTTAGGTGTGTCAAAAAGCTATTTAAACAAAAACTCGCAATGAGCTTGTAGGTTGTAACTACTTTTGTCTGCATATTAGTGTGGCTCATAGCTTCCTTACGTCCTATCATATACTTTAATGATGCTACGCTTTTACAAAAAAAAAATCTCTAATTTATTAACTTTCCTCTCCGTTTTTAGGGTTTCGAGGTCATCCTAGAAACCCTTATGCTTTTGGTAGTTCGTCCGTCCGCCGTCGCATCTTGGAGTATATCTCCCGACCAAATGTTGCTAGAGATTTGAAATTGGTATACAAGTTAAACTTTTTTGCCCCAAAACAAGTAAAATATTGTGAACTAAAACAATCAACATTTCTTTGATCAGCCAAAAATTGCGAACTGATCGCAATATTTTATATTATTTTGTAATTTTTGAGTCACAAATATATATTGCGTTTCCAAAATGGCGGTCATTTTACCCCTAAAATTATGAAAACAAATCGCAAAAAAATATCCTACCCTATAAAAATAGGTCCTAAAAATTAGCAAACAATGCCTACATTTAAATATACATCTCCGTGGGCAAATGAATTCCGGAAGTATATATAAAAATACTTCTTGCATACGAGTCAGCAAGACAGTGAGACATTTTCATGTTTTTCGCTCTGCGTAAACTACATAAAATAAATTTTATTTTATGTAAACAGACATAAAATAAAATAAAATTGGTATTTTATTCAAGTAATTGATAAAAGTAGATGGAAGATAATTTTTAGGGTCCGTAGGCAAAACCAAGGACCCTTATATTTTCCTGCGTGTGTCTGTCCGTCCGTCCTCTCGCGTGCTCTCACGGCTACACTTTTCGTCCGATCACTTTGAAATTTGGCATGTATGTGTCTTGTACCTACCCACATATTTTAAAAATATAGCGACTTAAAAAAAATATTTTTCAACAAAATTAGGGTAAAAAAACTTAAGGGTTAACATTTTTTTATTTTTTTTTCGACACCGTAAGGGGTATCATATGAAAGGGTACGTCGAGCTGATTACAAAAATATATTATTCCTTGGATACAATTTTGATAGGGCGAGCGTAGGTTGAAGTTTGAAGTGGGTGTGAAACGTGTCCCCCCTTCTATCTCGCTTATGTGAAGTGCAACAAATCTGAAAAAATTCCTGAACATTCTTCGACCAAAAGTAAAGATACCACTTCTTTGAAATTTCGAAAAAAATATTATTTTAATTTTTATTGACAAAATACGTTTTTTTTATAATTATGGTCTTTTCGATGTATTTATATGGTTGTAGTCCGGTTCAGTGGCAAAAAAATACATTATCAGAGTGTGTTTTGAAAAAATCAGACCCTTAGAATGGTTCAAAGTAAGCTTTTTAGCATTTTAAAAAAAACACTGTTTATACACTTTACAGTTAAACACTATATAGTGTGGCCTACGGACCCTCGCTGTGTGCTGACTAGCACACACTTGACCTATTTATTATTCTTATCTCCAAACCGGCACTGCCGCGGCTTGATTACATAATACTGAATTCAAAGGAGCCGGCCTTCTACGAATTGTTAATATGCCTTCATACTAGGCAGGCCGAGAGGGCTCAGAGTTGATGGCAACCTCCTGTACTTTCCTAACTCCCTGTCACAGGTATAAATCTTTTCGACTCTCTTCGGCCCTATGACGTGCGGTGGAGGGAGGCCCAACAGCTGAAGACTGGATTACACACCTCCTATAGCTTTTTAACTGTTCTGTTATACTTTTCTGAGTTTTTAAGCTAAAAGTAACGTAACGTTTTTGACTCATGTTCCATAGCCTAAACATAAAAATGTCAAAAAGTCAAATTTTAGTAATTAGGTGGCCGTAACTTTGGTGATAGGTCCTAAAAATAAGGAAAAAATACATATAAATATACATCTCCGTGGGCAAATGAATTCCGGAAGTATATATGTAAAAAAGTAAAATTTTAGTAATTAGGTGGCCGTAACTTTGGTGACCCCAAATTTTTATTTTTGTAATTTTTAAGTGGGGTGTCATTATAAATGTAGATCACAGATATATATCGCGTATCAAAAATGGCAGTCATTTCCCCCAAAAGAACCAAATTAGTGCATTCCGAAGATGCTAAAGGATAATATATGTACACCTTGCTTCTCTAAAGAGCAACTTTTTATACATATTTTAGTTAGGAAAAAAAAAAAAAAAAAAAAAAAAAAAAAAAAAAAAATATATATATATATATATATATATATATATATATATATATATATATATATATATATATATATATATATATATATATATATATATATATATATATATACAATTTGTGATAGTGAGAGACACCAAGGGATGTGCCACTCAAAAATGGCATATAGGAACTGTTCCAACATCAGACTTACGTCTTCAAGATGTTGGGCCCGACGATGCCCACCCAACTCTGGACCTAAACCAGATCAAGATGATCAGATATAGGGCTTATCAGAGACGATACAGCCATTCTTGCTTGGCTAGCAAAACACAACAGTCATTTAATACCGTGTTTACACACTGCAATAGGCTACACAATTTGTGAGAGGCTCCAAGGGATGTGCCACGCAAGCTTGACACACGCTGTGTTTTGCTATCCAAGCAAGAATGGCGGTATGAGAGCACGCTCGTCTCTAATAAGGCATATATATCTGATCTTCTTGGTCTGGTATAGGTCCAGAGTTGGGTGGGCGTGGGCATCGTCGGGCCCCTGATGAGTCGGACTTGACGAAACGACTCTCACAAATTGTTTAGCCTATTGCAGTGTGCAAACACGGTATTAAATGACTGTTATATATATATATATATATATATATATATATATATATATATATATATATATATATATATATATATATATATATATATATATATATATATATATATATATATAGGTACATCAAAATATAAAAAATAGTGTACAATATTTGAGTTTTTATGACCTAATAAACCCTTTTAGTAGCTTGCTGGCAAGCAATTGACGAGATTTTATTTTAAATCTGTTAAAATGGTTTTGATTATTGAGGACGAAAAGTATAAAATAAGAAAACCAATAAAAACAAAAGAAAAGAAATTAAATTAAAAAATAAAATCCAGGCCAATTAATAAGTCTTGTACTAACTCCATGTTATTAATTAAATCAAACATTTATGTATTATAATGATTAAAATCTCATTATTTATTTTTATTTATTTATTTATTTCAAAACATATTATACAACATATTACAAATAATAAAACAAACAAAAAATATACATAACTTAATAATAGTATTTTACAGATATGTAAAATATGCATATATGTTTGTAAAATCAAAGAGCCTCCAAGAAGGAAAACCTTGAAACAGGAGGCTCGAAAATTAGTAACACTTTTAAACCTAAATTAAATATATATGTACTAAAATCAAATATAATTGATTTAAATTAAAATTTAAACGTTCCATAGTATGAATGCTACCAGAAATACAAAAGTTATTTAGTTCAGAGAAAAAATAATAAATTATAATTTCTGACAGTTAGAAAAAAGAAGCAGAAGCAATTTGTAAACTAACTTCAATTTTTTATAATATATACCTCATAAAAGTGTAATTGATATTAGTTTAAATTGAAAAATTAAAAATAAAAATATATAACAATGTATCAGGATTAGTTTCAGATTACCCTTTTAAAAATATTTAATAAAAATATAGCGTGTGTAAAAAAAAATATAGTGTATAGTGTAATCCTGAACTTATAAATTGAAAAAGAAGAAAGAATTTGAACTTAAAAACTGGAACTGCATTCTGGGACCACATCCAGTCTTGAACTTATACATACCTACTCTTATGAGAGAATGGCAGTTATAAATACACATACACAATATATATATATATATATATATATATATATATATATATATATATATATATATATATATATATATATATTATGTATCCAGCACAATTGGGACACCCCTCTTCAAGTCACTGTCTTCAGTCTCAGATCGTATAAGGAAGAATATAAGCGTTGCTTATATATATATATATATATATATATATATATATATATATATATATATATATATATATGCATAAAATTGAATATTTATCTTGATACATAATAGCTCTGATTTATTATATCGATAAGATGCATTTGGCAAAGGCTTTTTTACGTGACCACGGGTTAATGCATTCACACACTTTTAACATTTAAAAAATGGCAAAGCCAAATATCATTTCTTTATCTGTCCAATCTGAAAATGCCGTCGCTGAAATTTAACTCTCGTTCTATTTCTTAAATTGAAAGAGATATTTGATTTTTTGATGGACTAGTCGTAAAAGAGCATATATGTATGTATATGTATACATATATTATATTAATTCATGCACTTTGCAATTCTTAAAAATAAAACTGACGAAATTAGTTGCTGGCAGTTAAAGCATCACGAGTCGCTTAAAGTAATGCGAGTATTCATGTCCGTAAAAGATCTTCAAAAGGAATAACTTTAGATTTTTATTTTATTATTTTTTTTTTTTTACTTTCTCGGCTCTGAGCATATTAAAAAGAAAGTATTAACAATTTGATGACGAGATACTCAGTTTTATTAGAAGTTTTATAAGTTCTAGAGTCGTAAAAACATGGTTAAAAACGCAAGAAAAATTTTGTGATTATATCAAACCGTATACGTTTCCCCATGATTAATTGTTCTGCCTATTTTTTATTTTATTTTTCGTTTTATCTTATAAATCCAAATTGAACGAGTGTACGTGAGTTTTTTTTAATTTCTGAGACTTACAAATTCTTTTCCCTACTGTTCATGACCTTTAAAACGATTTATTGAACGAGCGAAGTGAATTCTTCATTTCAGAGGGATTTTAAAAGTTTGTGTGTTTTTCTATCGATAACTGGCGTAAAAATTAACTGATTTGAACGAAATTTGGCTCTCAGCTGCATATCAACAATAATTATGACAACTGTGTAGTTTTTGGAGATTTCAACTTAATATTTTCAAAATGGCGGCCAATATGGAGTCAGCATGACATTTGAACGTCGTTTTGAAAAATAAAAAAAAGGATGTATACATATTATTACAAAATCTCCATACTTTGCCGGTATATTGAAAACAAATATAGCCGATATAAGAGCAAATATTTCTACGAGAGTTCTATATGCGCTGCATCGCTAGTAAAGGATCGTGAAATCGGTCATTTTCATGCCTTAACTTATTTCAGATTCATACCTGTAGTGTTTGTTTTGGGACTTTGGTTTTTAAGTATTTGCGATACCATGCAACCTTCCAGGTTCTTTAGAGTAAAGGATATAAGCCCCTGTAAGTAGGATAGAGCCCTTGTCTTTTGACAATTCTTTTTTTTGTACTTTTCGCACTAAACACATGCATTTTGATACTCTTGTTCCCTGAAAAATAAATTAATGCGCCTTTAACCTGAATTATTTAACACACTTTCAAAATAATTTTTGTTCAGACAAGATAATGCGTGTATGGATAGTTCAATTTATGTTTTTATTTTCAGTGCATAGGCTTCTGCAACTGGGTTCTTCTGCAACTGGGTTCTTCTGCAACTGGGATCTTCTGCAACTGGGTTCTTCTATTGACATGGAATATTATAGTTCATGACAGGTAAGTCCTAATAGGCTATCACTAATCGTAGTACCTAAGTACCTATACCACATCAAGACAGGTAAACAATGCTTTCATAATAGTGAAATACCAACATCAAAATGTTAACCACCCCTAAAAATGACCCCGGTAAATGTTGGTCATCAACATTTTTTGTGTCTTCACCAGAAATCCAAGATCATTTTTAATTTTGTTTTAAATGATAAAATTCACTTATTGCTTCCAAGCTTACCGAAGGTAACGGAAGCTATGTGACTGTTCTGAAAAACAAAAATACATTATGTCTCCGATTTCAAAAATTCCTAGACAGAAATCCGTTACAGACATCAAGGAACATTTTTGGTTCTTTATTATGGAAGGTCGTGTGAATAGAGGAGTTTCTGCCATTCGTTTTCACATTTGAATACATGCGCATAACACTAAAGGCGGAGATACACATGGCTGTAGCTTGAACAAAAATAGACCAGCTACTTGCACGTTCAAGATACTTACACACAGCTACTTGCACGTGGGTATATTAAATGGCATGCCTGTAGCTGGCAAGCAAGCAGATAAAAACTAAATAAAAAAATACGTGTGGTGTCGCGTGACACCCGGTAGGAACGAAGTTCCTTACATTTTTCATTAAATATAAATTATAAAATCACACTGCTAAGTAGGTATACAATGCTAACTACTTATACATGGCAGGGTTAGAAAAGAGACAAAATTAAAATTAACAAACTGTTTGTACCTGGCCGAATTAAGGAAAAATTAAAAGAAAATCGTTATTTGTATAATTAAAGCAAGCGTCTTACTATAAATATATATGGAATATAAGAAAAAAGTTGATCATGATGAGTTTATGGTTAAAGAGTATGCGATGTGATATAAAATCACATTGCTAAGTAGGTACGTATGCATTGCTAACTACTTATACATGGCGGAGTTAAAAAAGAGACAAAATTAAAAGTAACGAACTGTTTGTACCTGGCCGAATTAAGGAAAAATTAAAAGAAAATCATTATTTGTAAGTATCATTAAAGCAAGCGTCTTACTATAAATTTATATGGAATATAAGAAAAAAGTTGATCATGATGAGTTTATGGTTAAAGAGTATGCGATGTGATATAAAATCACATTGCTAAGTAGGTACGTATGCATTGCTAACTACTTATACATGGCGGAGTTAAAAAAGAGACAAAATTAAAAGTAACGAACTGTTTGTACCTGGCCGAATTAAGGAAAAATTAAAAGAAAATCGTTATTTGTATAATTAAAGCAAGCGTCTTACTATAAATATATATTAAATATAAGAAAAAAGTTTATCATGATGAGTTTATAGTGAAAGAGTATGTTTGTTAAAGGAATTTAGATTGAAATAGGACTGTTTTCTACCTACCCGGCCAATTAATTTAAATTATTATAAAATAATATATCTCTTCTCTACTCTACAGCTTCTGCTTGTATCAGGGTGAAATTTTACATGATTATATTTTATTTGTTTACAAAACCAAGTAACATTTTGACATATAACAAAAATAAACAAGTCAAGTAACAGGCTTCCATAATAACATTTTTCCTGTCTTTTTGAAGCTTACGTTTACGCGAGCGTTGCACGTGAACGCTTGGGCGGATAACGTTTTCCGACGAACACAGCCTGGGCATTGGTAAAATGAACATGTGTACCAAATTTCAACTAACTCGGTGATCTTTTACTCAAGTTATCGTCATCGGTAGATTTCGTGACGGTGATTTTGTGACGGTGATTTGTGACGGTGATTTGTGACGGTGATTTTGTGACGGTTATTTTGTGACGGTGATTTTGGTCGTTTTTTTTAATCACTCCCGGGCTCCAGAACGTGCCATAAGGAACTTCGTTCTAAAATCCTTAGCATGCAAGTTACTGGCAAATACCCTCATTTGGCAAGCAAGCTACTTCCCCAATTTGACAGCATGTATAATTTTACGGATCCGATTCGTGATTTAGTGGCTAGCTTTTGAACAATGAGTGTGATTAAAGAATGACCAATTTTACTTCCGAGCTTACCGAAGGTAACGGAAGCTATGTGACTGTTCAGAAAAACGGAAAATGTTTAGGTCCCCGATTTCAAAAATTCCAAGACAGAAATACGTTTCAGACATCAGGGATCATTTTTTAGTTCCGTGTCTGTCTGTAGGTCTGTCTCTCTGTCGCTCAATTTTTGTGAATGAACATATCTTAAAAACTATTCGTCTGATAGTAATGAAATTTGAATTGTAGATCATGATTAGCCCATTGTCTAAGTTTCAACCTTCTGCGCCTATTTGATCCTCTTTCACATGCGCACAAAAAAACATTTATTCACATCTATATCTTATCTTTTAAAGTACTCATCTGGTTTTTATGAAATTTGGATAGTTTATCGAAAGTAGCCCGCAGCCAGCCCCAGATTAATTTCAACCGTCCACGCTCTTCAAATGTTGCTAAATTTATATTTTAATTCAAGTAAAAAATCCAAAATACTTTGACAGTTTTAAAAAACGGGGGGGGGGGGGGGGGGTAAATAAATTTGACAATGATAGATAGCAAAAGCATAAAATCATTAAATTATACGAAATAGGGCGCGAGGAAGCTATGTGCCACACTAATTGGCAGACTATGTTCGAATGAACATTGGCCAGAAATGCCACGAAACGTCGATTTTGAACATTGAAGTCAATTACTTCAAATTCAATAATGCAACGAGATCTTTTCTTTCACTCACTTCATTTATCGTCGATCTTTTGCATCGTACATATTTTCCTCAGTCGAGATTATACGCCTTTGTATACTATAAGTTTTTCAGATAAAAAACCGTAACATCTTTCATGAACAATGAGTATGCACAGTTAAAGAAAAATTATAGTATTATCTAGTTCTACTCTAGATTTAACTATAAAGTACAACATGATTACTAGTTTAGTATTGCTACATTTTTTCCCCCCGGTAACGTTAAGGTTAGTTGATTCCTACTTATTTTAAAGAAATAAAAAGATTTTAATAGAAATCTTGATATTAATGTAGAAGCTAAGTACGTTATTTTAAGTTTAGTAGTGTATAATTTAGAAAGGTTAAAACCCCTACTTGGTCCAGGAACGCAGTCCTTCATTATCAAATAATATCCAGAGTTTGGATTTATATAATATTATTTTTCACTTAACGAGCCTGAGGCAATACCTTAAGGGATCTATGAAATAAGATGCATTTTGTAATTTGTTATTGCAGTAAAATTTTATGGTGAAATGTACTTACTTCGCTTCTTCGATGACTAAATGTTATTGCAGACCAATATATAACACAACTATGCAATTATAATTTGTAATACTTTCAATGTATTAGGGTAATCCCAAAAAGTAAGGTCAACATATATATATTTTTTTTTTTTTAGATTAGAAACAGAAATTAAATTTAAAAACTTTTTACGTTATTTTAAAGCTTTAATTTTCCTATATTTTAATTGAAGCGAGCGTAGCGTGCTTCCTACATTCAACGAAATATGCTCCGTGTCTGTCTGTCTGTCTGTCTGTCTGTCAGTAACGTTCACGCGTGTGACGATAACTTGAGTAAATGTTGACCGATTTAGTTTAAATTTGGTATACATGATCCTCTTACTAATACTCAGGCTAAGTTCGTTGGACAGCGTGATCCGTCCAAGAGTTCGCGCGCAACGCTCGCGTAAACGAGAGGTACAAAAATTAAATTGGAGTTTCAGGACGGGAAAAGATTCTATCATCATCTATTCGATGAGACGAACATTTTTTTCAAATAACATTTTTTACTAAAACCAACAGCGACACCGCTATGACTTAATAAAGATCGCTACAACTATTAAAGCGGACCTAAACGTTTATAATAGAGAAAACAACCTTTTTACCGATATCTTACGTTCTAACGAAACGATTTTAATAAAACTTCATATACACCATCTAATGCACAATTGCAACAGGTATGCAAAATTTCAACTTGATACAAGCAAAAGAAGATTGTTATAGTCGTATAGTGTATAGGTTTGTTTAGGAAGTAAAGCTTTGTACCGAGTACCCCTACTCTTCCCCACACTACTCTCTTCCACTTATCTTCAACTATGACATTCATCATGATTAATAAATTTCAATATTCAGTATTTCATTGCAATACGCTCGCTTCAATGATAGAGCCACGCGATGCCTAGTAGATAATCGTCATTTAAAAGGATACATTTTTCTAGATGCTGCAACAGTTTTAGAACGCCGACATCGTAGAAGCTCGCCGCCATATCTACAGGTAGCGTGTTCTTTCGAATTTTCACGGCTAGGGCGAAGTTGAATGCTTCCAATCACGATTCAAGTGATTGGATCTTTGGTTTCCGATGTGAAGAGATAAACCCAGGTTTATGTAAACAATAGTATCCAAAATTTCGTCATGTTCACCTGCTAGCGCTGTACTATATTCGTGTATTAGTATATATACACAGTACATAGTATATATTCGTGCGAAGTTTTAACTCTTGCCACTTGCGGCCTTCTGTGAGCAATCGTGGGACCAAACTTGCTGCCTATTAATTTCTATTGGTGACACTCCTTTTGCGTTTAAAAAACGTATCACTTCGCGAACCCCATATACTTGCTGGAAGCAACCATGAGGAACTCCGTTTCCCCCATTTTTACCCCCGTATTTTAAAATAGTCAAAATTGTTTTGATTTTTATATTAATTAAAGTATCAATTTATCAAAATGTAAGGAGCGTAGACGGTTGAAATTAATCTGGTGCTATCTGCAGGCTACTTTCGACAAACCATCCAAATATAATAAAAATCAAATAAGTACTTTTGATTACATTGTAAATAAATGTATGTTTGTGGGCATGTGGAAGAGAAACAAGTTAGCGCAGAAGGTTGAAACTTATTCGGGACCAACAATGGGCTAATTATGACCTACCACCCAAATATAATTAAAATCGGACGTGTAGTTTTTAAGATTATGTTGGTTCACAAAAATTGAGTGACAGACAGACACGGAACCAGAAATGTTCCCTGATGACTCGTTCTTCAGAACGATCCCATAGATTCCGTTACCTTCGGTAAGCTCGGAAGCAAATGGATTTAAGTTAAAAAAGAAGATAAGTAAAATTTCCCTAAGGTTCCAGTGCTTTGGAGACCTTACTTTAGGGATTATTTCATGGCATCTAAAAAAAGAAAAGGAAGAGAAATAACTTCAAACTTCTTTAAAATAAAAACCCCCCAAATTTCTATAATGTGTAAATCTTCTGCCTAAATAGATATTAGGCTAAGTGATTAAATTATCACCTTTATAAACAGCTAATGTAAATGCGCTAAATTTTGAATAATCCAAACAACCAAGGTAAGATTTCATGGAAAAGACCGTTTTTATTCAATAGGTGGTAGAAAAATCGCTTAGAAAACAAATTGGGTTTAAATTAAATTCGGATTACTTTATTAATGAACTAGAAACATACAAATATAAGAAGATATCATTCGCACAGGTGGTAAAAATTCTTTAGAATATAGAATGTATGTAAACCGCCCTCCACTTGTAAACATTCCTATCCTAAGCGGCCGGTAAAGTTCCATTTTACAGCCCTGGGCCTGTAAAAATGCATGCTTTTTCATTACAGGGCCACTAGTAGTTCGAGTAGCGGCCGCTTCCTGGCCGGGCCGCGGAGTGCAAGAAGAGCTAGTGATTCTCAGCGTCAGCTGTTCAATTTGTATACCATCAATATTTTTATAACTGCGGTTTGTTTTGGTACTGATTTAAACTTAATATGCATTTATTGTTTTTGAAGATTACGGCAAAATAGTTTACGTGTTTTGTAATTAGTTTACATGCGGTGGGCGATAAAATAGTGTAAGCACCACGAGCAGTAAGCGACATGACAGGCCTCGGGAGTTAACCGCATTCGTGCTTTTAAACTTCGCCCTCGGCCTGTAATAACGCCCTTACTGCTCTAGGTACGTAAATAGCTATTAGAGTGTAGAATGTATGTAAAATTCTTAAGAATGTAGAATATATGTAAAATTCCTTAGAATGCATAATATATGTAAAATTCCTTAGAATGCAATATATGTAAAATTCTTTAGAATGTAGAATGTGTGTAAAAATTATTTAGAATGTAGAATATATTTAAAATTCATTAGAATGTAGAATGTATGTAATATTACACAATTTGTGTAGTGAGAGACACCAAGGGATGTGCCACGCAAGCGTGACACATAGGAACTGTTCCAACATTAGACTACAAGTCACACAGATGTTGGCTCGGCATTACGCCATGTCCTGCATCGTTTCGTCGCGTCCGACTCTGGTGTCGGTGTCTCTCACTACACAAATTGTGTACCATATTGCAGTGTGCAAAGGTTCGTAATACATTGCTGTTGTGTTTTGCCAGCCAAGCAAGTATGGCGGTATGAGAGCACGCTCGTCTCTGATAAGCCCGATGTCTGATCTTCTTGATCTGGTATAGGTCCAGAGTTGGGTAGGCATCGTCGGGCCCCTGATGAGTCGGAAGCGACGAAACGATGTCCTGCATCGTTTCGTCGCAATCAATAAAAATATTGATTGTTACTAATTGAACAGCTGACGCTGAGAACTACTAGCGCTTCCAGCACGCCGAGGCCCGGCCAGGAAGTGGCCTCTTCTCGAACTACTAGCGGCCCTGTAAAGATAAAGCATTATGGAACTTTACCGGCCTCAGAGGATAGGAATGTTTACAAGTGGAGGGGGATAAAATTATTTAGAATGTAGAACGTGTAAAATTATACTCAGTTGTTTAATAAAATGTGACAAAAGAAATAGCATACTATGTATATAATTATTTCAGTTTGAACTGAAATGAACAAATAATCAGAGACCTACATTTAGAATATTTTAAAAAATTTGGTAAGGCGTGAAGTCTCACGTAAAAAGGGTTTCGTTGGTATTGTGAACACAAAATTAGAAGGGGGGGGGGAGAAAAGTTTTTTTGACAAAATAGCGCGCAAATTAAACGTTAACCACAAGTATTATACATTTTTGTAATCTACTCTTCAATACCTTTCATTTGATACCCAACTCAAAATTTTAAAAAAATATTTTTTTTCGAGTGACGTGAATTATCCGCCATCATGGATTTCCAGTAAATCAGATCAAATTGCTAATCTTATATTTTCTATGGCCCAGCAGACCACACATTTTGCATATTCTTCTATATTTTTAGTAACAGCGGAAATACGATTTTAGGGGGGGGGGGGGGACACGCAAAATTTCGATGTTTTTTGACAAAATGGCGCCGAAATTAAACACTATCCCTAAGTGGTATATAAATTTGTAATCTACTCTTCAATACCTTTCATTTGATACCCCACTAAAAATTTTAAAAAAAATATTTTTTCTCGAGTGACGTGAATTATCCGCCATCTTGGATTTCCAGTAAATCAGATCTAATTGCTAACCTTATATTTTCTATGGCCCAGCAGACAACACATTTTGCATATTCTTCTATATTTTTAGTAACAGCGGAAATACGATTTTAGGGGGGGGGGGACACGCAAAATTTCGATGTTTTTTGACAAAATGGCGCCGAAATTAAACACTATCCCTAAGTGGTATATAAATTTGTAATCTACTCTTCAATACCTTTCATTTGATACCCCACTAAAAATTTAAAAAAAAAATTTTTTCTCTAGTGACGTGAATTATCCGCCACCTTGGATTTCCAGTAAATCAGATCTAATTGCTAACCTTATATTTTCTATGGCCCAGCAGACCACACATTTTGCATATTCTTCTATATTTTTAGTAACAGCGGAAATACGATTTTAGGGGGGGGGGGACACGCAAAATTTCGATGTTAGTTGACAAAATGGCGCCAAAAATTAAACACTATCCCTAAGTAGTATATATATTTGTAATCTACTCTTCAATACCTTTCATTTGATACCCCACTCAAAATTTAAAAAAAATATTTTTTTCCCGTGACGTGATTTATCCGCCATTTTGAATTTGAAGAGCTGATAATTTTGAGTTCGCTATATTTTTCCTGTGTGCGCGTCAAAACGTTCTTTTATACTGGAAAGTTTCACGTTTTTATCTCTTTTGGTTTAAAAGTTATTGGAACCGTACAGAGTGACAGACAGACACAGGAACGAAACTATAAGGGTTTCTTTTTTTTGGTTTTACCAACGAAACCCTAAAAATGAAAGTTAATTGAGACGAATAAGACCAGAAAGAGAATAGAGGGATTAGTAATGATAAGAAAGGTGGCATAATGTAGAAGATTTCGTATAATCTTAATATTCAAGGCGAAATGGAAGTACATAATATGGCCAGCGGGAGAGAAGTCTTTTACTCAGTAGGTGGTCGAAAATCTTAACACTTTTAAGTCTAAGATATTTGGCCGGTGGTGGTCCCACATATATTTAAAGATAATCAGTATAAACGTTTTATTTTCTCCTTCATAACTCCGAAGGTATTTTACTAAGATTTATTTTTTCATTTAAACTTATCTATCATTCCTGGTATTCTTCACACCCTGGTATCCTTTTGAAAGTTTACGATGTTCAAAAAAAAAAAGAAGATTAATTGTTTAATGTAAGACCAGATCTAGTTTGTTAAACACACTAAATAAATCTTATGACATTAAAACCTCCCTACAACTTTTATTTTATTTTAGATAACAGTTGTTAAGTCTTTCCTTTAGTCATTTTTTCTTTATTTCAAAAGTGTTTTTTTTTTTTTTTTTTTTTAAACAAAACAAAAAAAACGCTGCTCTTTATTCGCTCTAAAACAAATTTCACCTTGAAAGAAGTTGAGAGATTTTTACACAAGATAAATCTATCTTGTCTACAGCTCATTTGTTAACGTTAAAAAAAGAAATATACCCGCGGACACCTTAATGTGTGTTTTTCAAAGCCATATTCTTCTTAAACACTGATGGTAGGTCTATCTACTGTGTAATTATAGAAGAACAAAAAATTATCTCACTAAGAAAATTCGGCAAGTCAAGCGATCTTTAATTTCTACTTTTAAAAATTAGTTTGACTTTTTTTTAAGGAGCAAAAAAAAAGCAATCAAGTAAAAAAAAAAATATCTGATAAAAAAAAAACAAATTTCGTGATTATCCCCCTTTGTCGTGCCTTTCCAATTTTAACCAGATATGTAAAAAGAGAATCGAAATCTATTTTTAATAATATGTTGATTGAATGAGATAGGTATTGAAGGCTCTATTAGTAGTTGTAACATTTACTGCTATTAGTAGTATTAAAACTTTTTAAAAAAAAATCTAACTAAAAGATGCAATTAAATAAACAAACTTAAGTATGTGTTCACGTTTTGAATTTTTTAACTTAATGCTTTATATACAGGATTTATCTATAATTATAATAATGTAATAGATAATAGACGATGTAGTTTAGTGAACGACTCCAAATATTGATGAAGGTAACGTTTTTTAGTTGTAATCGACGATTGAAAGTTTTAAGAAAAACTATTTTATATAAACCAAACATGAAGAAGATTAAAGATGAAATCCATTATGCTCTAACCACCTCTAACCACCTCTAACCACCTCTAACCACCTCTAACCACCTCTAATGTTCAGTTTTAGGTGTTTACTAGGACTGCTAGATAATAGATGATGAAAAAGACAAGCTAGTTATATTAATGATCATACTATTTGATGAGTCAATGAAGAATTTTAGACGAAATGAGATACTATATAAGTTGTTGATCTAGAAAATAAGCGTATAAAAAGTTATTAAGAATGAGAATTGAGTCAGCTGTAATATAAGAATTGAAGATTAAGAACGCAAGTTGAGTTGATATCAATAGAACAATAAAAAAATCGGTCCGAAACAACTCAGACAAACTTTCTTATATAAGAGTTCATAAAAATGCTATCAAAAATAATAATAAAAATAACTTCACCTCGACGGGGAATAGAACCCGGCTTCTCTCTTTCCGCGTTTAAAGCTATTTCCTCAGGAGCTAGATTTTTCCCGGGAAAACGACTTATATTGTTCGATTCGTATTTAAATGGACTGCATTTTAGAAGTTTGTAATCGAAATTGTCGGAACTGTTTTTGAGAAATAATTTTTTTCCAAGTTAATTCAGAGTTTTTGGGGGGTAGCATCCCCAAATATGAATCTAAAATTATATTATAGATTTCGCCTCGGAGTATGATTTTTCTGAACAAGTATGCCAAATTTCGACAAAAATCGGCTCATAATTTTAGGCTCCAGGCGTTTTCACAGACAACAGACCGACATTTTTTTAAAACCACTTTTTTGGACTCAGCGGACCTCAAAACGTGTAAATCCATCAAAATCTCAAAATTGATGTTTCGCCATCACAATACTTTTTTGGAACGAAGTTCCTTATGACCCGTTCTGGAGCCCGGGAGTGAATCCGAAAAAAACAACCAAAATCACCGTCACAAAATAACTGTCACAAAATCACCGTCACGCAAAATCCGTCACGAAATCTACAGATGACGATAACTTGAGTAAAAGATCACCGAGTTAGATGAAATTTGGTACACATGTTCATTTTACCAATGTCCAGGCTGAGTTCGTCGGAAAACGTTATCCGCCCAAGCGTTCACGCGCAACGCTCGCGTAAACGTAAGCTTCAAAAGACGGGAAAAAGTTTTATTAAGGAAGCCTGTTACTTGACTTGTTTTGATTATTTTTGTTATATATGTCAAAAATGTCACTTTGTTTTGTAAATAAATAAAATATAATCATGTAAAATTTCACCCTGATACAAGCAGAAGCTGCAGAGTAGGGAAGAGATATATTTTAAATTAATTGGCCGGGTAGGTAGAAAAAAGTCCTATTTCAATCCAAACTCCTTTAACAAACATACTCTTTCACTATAAACTCAACATGATCAACTTTTTTCTTATATTTAATATATATTTATAGTAAGACGCTTGCTTTAATTATACAAATAATGATATTCTTTCAATTTTGCCTTAACTCTGCTAGGTACAAACAGTTCGTTACTTTTAATTTTGTCTCTTTTCTAACTCCGCCATGTATAAGTAGTTAGCAATATATACGTACTTAGCAGTGTGATTTTATATTTATATTTAATGAAAAATGTAAGCAACTTCGTTCCTACCTGGTGTCCCGCGACACCATACGTATTTTTTACCTCTAACTTCTTCTCGTTCTATAAGCGTACATGTAGTCCATCTTCGTGTCTTCACAACTTGTGTGTCAAAGTTTCAAACCTTGCTTGTGTAATATATATATGGTACATTGGCGTAGCAATGTACCATATATGTTACAGTTTACAAAAAAATACGTGTGGTGTCGCGGGACACCAGGTAGGAACGAAGTTCCTTACATTTTTCATTAAATATAAATTATAAAATCACACTGCTAAGTACTTATACATTGCTAACTACTTATATATGGCGAAGTTAGAAAAGAGACAAAATTAAAAGTAACGAACTACTGTTTGTACCTAGTAGAGTTAAGGCAAAATAAAAAGAAAATCATTATTTGTATAATTAAAGCAAGCGTCTTACTATAAATATATATTAAATATAAGAAAAAAATTGATCATGATGAGTTTATAGTGAAAGAGTATGTTTGTTAAAGGAGTTTGGATTGAAATAGGACTGTTTTCTGCCTACCCGGCCTATTAATTTAAAATATTATAAAATATATATCTCTTCCAAAATGAATGAAATTTTACATGATTATATTTTATTTATTTACAAAACAAAGTGACATTTTTGACATATAATATAACAAAAATAATCAAAACAAGTCAAGTAACAGGCTTCCTTAATAACACTTTTTCCCGTCTTTTGAAGCTTACGTTTACGCGAGCGTTGCGCGTGAACGCTTGGGCGGATAACTTTTTCAGACGAACTCAGCCTGGGCATTGGTAAAATGAACATGTGTACCAAATTTCATCTAACTCGGTGATGTTTTACTCAAGTTATCGTCATCTGTAGATTTCGTGACGGATTTTGTGTGACGGAACGGTTATTTTGTGATGGTGATTTTGGTCGTTTTTTTCGGATTCCCTCCCGGGCTCCAGATCGTGCCATAAGGAACTTCGTTCCAAAAAAAGGAACAAGCATTCTAAAAAGTGGAATTATAAAATTAATATTGATTAATTTCTATGTCTTCTAATTGAACACACTATGAAATAAATTGTGAACTCGCACGATAAAAAAAAAGAAACAGTACACACTCTGTAACTGTAACTTTAGTTATTAATCAACAGTATAGAAAGTCAGATAATAGTTATTAGAAAGTTAATGTTCAAAAAACTTTTAAGAGTCAGTATCGGACCACAAGGTAAAAAACATTATGGCTTTAAGGCTTTTAAAGTTTCAAAAACTTTATCCCTGTTTTGTTAACACGAGAAATCGTAAATAACTTTTAACTACCGTGGTAGTAAATAATTAGATAAGTAGATCTTCTTTTAGTTAGTTGTAATCCGGATGAACAACACGATTAGATCGTTAGAACAATAAGAACACAATCAATTACTAACCGATCTGACCTAATCTTTAACGATCTATACACCTGAAGGATCGAGAGAGGATCGTTTCGTTTTTTAATCTGTTTCGTTGTTGGTCTAAACTGGTTCATATAGATTACAAAATATAAAAAGGTAGAGACTCAGTAGTGGATCTTTGTTAAAGCATAATTACACGAAATACGGATCCATTTCACTTCTTATACATAACTATTTTTAAGATAATAGATTAAACAATGTAATTGGTTGTATTTGTTATTTATTTTTTGGAGGAAAAAAAACTTGGTTTATAAAATATTGTACTAAATGGACTAGGGTGAAGTAGAAAGAACGTTTGAAACAATAATAAAATTAATATTTTACAAGGTACTCACTCAAAACTTGAGAACAGATATCATTATAAAAGTAATAAATTATTACTTAATAATATTACATGCAGTAGATAAATAAAAGGCAAAGTAAAATTTATTAATTATAGTCTTAATAATACTGAAGCTATCCATTTTTACTTTCTCATATAAAGAGAAAGTATTGTTATGGCATGAAAATTGGATTTTGAAATTTTGATGAATTTACACATGCTGAGGTCCCTTAAGTCCAAAATAGTGTTTTTTGAAAAATGTCTGTCGACTGTCGTCTGTGCAGACGGGTGGAGCCTAAACTACTGGGCCGATTTTGACGAAATTTGGCGTACATGTTTAGAAATATTTTCCCCCTAGGGGAAATCGAGCAATGAATTTTAGCTCTAAATATGGGGGGGGGGTGTGCTTGGGTGTTAGAGGTACTAGGATTTTCTTTTAAAATGGCACTATTTAGCACAAGATTTCTTCAAACCGACACATCACTTTCTGCACTTAAATTTCGTTTACTTGATATTTATTATAAATAACGTAAAAGGATTGTTTACCGGGATAACCACGGTGCAACCTCCTTTCTTTTCCTCGTTACGTTCAGAAAGGGTATCACTCTTCGCTGGAATTCGGATATCTTTTCCCAGACATATTTACGTATTATGCGTAACGTAAGCGTAAGGAATCCGTAACATACGTTCTACTCAACGCATTCGAACTCAGGACCTGCGAGCAGACTCTTCGGACACGTGTCGCCACTTTATTATGTCTCATTAACTTTAGTAATTACATAATTTAGTTTCAGGGCCCTCAGCTACATCTTTTACTCAACTTAAATCTTATCTTCTCTTCTCATCGAGTCCAGGAAGAAGACGTCGGAACTTAGCACCTACGTCGCGGCATGCAGCCAGGCACCACGGCTAAGTCCATTTTCATTATCTAATTTTTATGTATCATTAATTTAAATTCAGTGTGAATGTGTGCGTGAATGATTGTTTTGGTGTGAAACAATTTTGTCTTATATAACTTAACTTACGAAGCGTGAATGAAGCTTCACTTACATTAAATTCACTTTTTTGTGATCTATTGTCTGTATTTGGTTTTGGAACAAATACAGACAATTTATCTGTAATTTAACTTCACTTTTAATTTTAATAATTCATGTAAAACAAACGCTGGTTACCAATTTTCTCATCGTGGCGTGTGCCACTTAAAATTTATTTTATTTTATTTTCATATTATAATGCTCGTTCGTTAAACCTATCTTTTGTTCGTATTATGTACTTTATTTTCCCTTTTAGGGTGGTCCTTTGGGTATATATTTCCTTCATTTCAGACAGTTTTTTGGTAATCATTTTTCTTAGATCCTCATATAAGGTGTGAACCCTATGAGCCTAACAATATGCATTGTATTATTAGAATACAAGAATTAACATTTAAAAGAATGGTTTTAAATGAAAAGGAAAAACATAAAAAAAAATTTGAATTTGAAAGTTTTATGCTGGTTGAAGCGGCTCCGCAAAAAATGGTTATTGAAACCAACTTTTTGCGGGCCCGCAAGATAAAGGCCATTGATGAATCAGCCCGCAAGGTCCGCTAGCTTTGAGTAACTAAATTCCAAGCATATTATGTACTTAAATTACAAAGAACAAGCCTTTTACATCTACCTCTATAAAAACACTTAATGCTGACATAAAAATAGGTAGAAAGCGTTTCGTGATAGTCAAGTAAAATAACGATGACATAGTGTTTAATTTAATAGAGCTATTAATATTGTAGACTCCGTACATTAATAAGGAAACCTTGCTGAAGTGCGGATAAATAATAACTTGAAAGAATATTAATTAAAGTACAGTGAAGTTCATTATGTGCTCAAAACTAGTTACCTAAGGTAATATAGCTTTTAATATTTATCTAAAGGAAAACAATCTTAGTTTATTAGTCAGGAAATTACTCGAGATGACGCTAAGGTAAGTAGAGAGAAAATTTTAAACACAGGAGTGAAATCAAAATATTAAAAAGGTAATATCTACTAAAAGAATTGACAATTTATCATAGCTACTACTTAAATGATAGGTACATAATGCTTAGCACTTAACAATTAGGAAATTATTTTAAATGTTTTTAGGTATACCAGAACACCTAGATTCTAGAGCTTATGATAACTTGTTCATTTTTACTTTCTCATATAAAGAGAAAGTATTGTGATAGCGTGAAAGTATGATTTTGATGGATTTACACGTTTTGAGGCCCCCTGAGTCCAAAAAAGTGTTTTTTTGGAACGAAGTTCCTTATGGCACGTTCTGGAGCCCGGGAGTCAATTAAAAAAAAACGACCTAAATCACCGTCACAAAATAACTATCACAAAATCACCGTCACACAAAAACCGTCACGAAATCTCAGATGACGATAACTTGAGTAAAACATCACCGAGGTAGTTTAAATTGGGTACACATTTTTATTTTACCAATGCCCAGGCTGAGTTCGTTGGAAAACGTTATCCGCCCAAGCACTTCTCGTAACGCTCGCGTAAACGTAAGCTTAAAAAAGACGGGAAAAAATGTTATTATGGAAGCCTGTTACTTGACTTGTTTATTTTTGTTATATTATGTCAAAATGTCACTTGGTTTTGTAAATATCGAAAATATAATCACGGTCTTGTTAAAAGTAAAATTGATCTGTGCTGACACATATTTCAATATATTAGGTATATTATTATAATACTGCGTATTTATTCCAAGAAAAAATTCTAACATTATCTATTTAATGAGACAAACAACTTTTTTTAAAATATTTTTTTAGTAAAACGATCACCGACACTGTTATGAAGTGATAAAGATCGCTAAATTTATTAAAGTGGACCCAAACGTTTAAAATAAAGAAAACAACGTTTTTACCGATATCTTCCGTTCTAACGTATAACGATTTTAATAAAACTTCTCACAAATTGTCTAATGTACAATTGAAACAGGCATGTAAAATTTCAACCGGATTCAAGCAGAAGCTTTAGAGTAGGGAAGAGATATATTTTATAATATTTTAAATTAATAGGCCGGGTAGGTAGAAAACAGTCCTATTCAATCCAACATCCTTTAACAAACATACTCTTTAACTATAAGCTCATCATGATCAACTTTTTTCTTATATTCAATATATATTTATAGTAAGACGCTTGCTTTAATGATACAAATAATGCTTTTCTATTAATTTTTCCTTAACTCTGCTAGGTACAAACAGTTCTTTACTTTTAATTTTGTCTCTTTTCTAACTCCACCATGTATAAATAGTTAGCAAAGTATACGTACTTAGCAGTGTGATTTTATAATTTATATTTAATGAAAAATGTAAGGAACTTCGTTCCTACCGGGTGTCCCGCGACACCACACGGATTTTTTAAATTTTGAATCGGAGACCTTAAAACTATTCGTTCTTTAGAATGATCACGTAGATCCCGTTATACCTTCAGGAAGCTCGGAAGCAAAATATCTATACTAAAACTAAAATCAATTTACATTTACAGATTAGTTAAAGCTAAAATGGGCTTTCTAGTTACGCTTAAGCACTAGTAAAATTTAAAGGACTGTTTATTAATTAATATTTGAATAGAAATTGTGTTAATTGTACACAAATCTAGGAATTACTTAAAAATAACAAGAAATCATGAGCAAGGTAATCATTAAACCTGTCTTTAACTTTACACCGCTAAATATTGTTATTTCATCAAATATTAGGTTTGTTCCAACCACTCTTCAAACTGGTTTGGAACTGTCCGACGCATGCGCATTTGGAAAAAAGCGTTCCAACGAGCCCAAACTCAAACTCTGACTGACTCCGACTGTTAATCGGCTGTTCCAACCACGCTCTGATTAAATCACGGATTAGTTTGGAACCAGTCAGAGCTGTCAGCGATCGGCGGCAGGGACTAGTAGTTTGGGTGAACAGAAACGTAACCTTCCGCACCGCTTCATTGTTTTTGTTTTGATTTCGCTCGCCTATTATTCTCCTTTCTTGCGAATCAACTCTTCTTTTTAAAATGTTTTTGTACGAATGCGACGGTGAATTTTTGTGCATATAATGGCATTTTCTAGATATTTCTGAAAAAAAAATAGAATTTGGACCTATTTTCCAAGATGGGCTTTTGATACTTATTCCATTTTCAAACAAATATCGAAAGAATCCGATTTATTTCCGCAATATTTCTTTCGTTAACTGGACTAAGATTAATATTTGTTTTTTACAACAAAAGAGCATTTAGGATTATATCAATAAAAATACGAGTGTGCCGTGAGTCTACTAAAACTGGCTCACCTCAGTAAGCCCGAAAATTGTGAATTGCGTAAATCGAAATGAAATCGTGAATTCATGTATTAAATAAACATTTCTATAATGAGTGCATGTATTTTCGTCATATCCTCTATGAATATGTAGGTTTTACTTCCAAATTTCGAGCTTAATTAGCATTAGAAAATGAAACTTTTGTGGTGTCCCTTGTTGTACGAGCCCCTATAGGCGGCCTAAATCAGGCCCTGATTTAAGCGACTGGCACTTATCCTCATCAACTATTGACTCATCCATCATCCATATCTTTAATATTAATAAGTTCAGGTATTTTTGATAGCACAGGAACGCAAAATCACATAAACGATCAACTCAAAAAGTTGTTCTGATAACAGTGCTAAAACCTACCATAGCAAACAGTTTGGTTCGAGAAAGGAGCGTTCCAACAAAAACGAAATCACAAATCAATTCCCAACGGTCAATGATCGCGCATGCGCCAATCACTGATTAAAACTGATTCGGAACTGGTGGTTGGAACAAACCTATTATTTTCACTGAATTTTGTAAAAGGAAAAAAATAAAACAGCTGAATTTAGCTAGGATTATTAACTGCTTTGAATAAACAACTTCAGTCATGGGCCTCAAGTCAAATTTTTGTCTTGGGTCTTAAAAATTATTTGAGGGAGTAGTATACTTCAGTTATTGTATTTGAGTAGAAAATCCGTTTTAACGTGTAAAAGTCACGTTAGTAGTATATACATAGATATAAATGTTTGTATGGAAAAAATCGGAGAATCGTGTTGAGGGACTTCTTTGAAGGATTTACTTATTGTTCCGACCAACTCAAAAGACTCAAGACCAATCTTTACCGCTCTAAGCCTTCTTTTGAGCATTTAACCTAAAATTTGTTGAATTTCCGGTCTTTGTCAATAGTAAAACTCCATAACCTTATGTAATATAATCTCAAGCCCATATCCAAAAGCCAAACTGACTTAGATGCGTAGAAAACTCCCAACCAAAGCCCATAGACATAGCAACATTTGGGGGAACTGTTGTTTTTTCTTTAGATGTAAGTTGTGAGTATAAAACTTAAAAATATGGATTTAAATTTCAGGTTATTTTTAGGTAAAGGTTGTGAGTAAAAGTATTACCTTTATACAAATAAAATTAATTTTTAAAATTCTTTCAATAATGAAATAAAATATTAAAAGAAAGTTAACTTTTGAACAGATTTAAATAAGGATAATGATATGGTTCTGATAGTAAGAAATAAATTCATGGTCAAAATAATCCAAGACTGCTGACATACTCTCTCATTTAGATGTCATACTAATATTTCATTTTATTGATTTTTTAAAAAAACATTTAAAATAATCTTTAACAGGTGCTTTGTTTACGTTTTATTTTCAATTTTCAAAAAAATCAATTTTATTTTCATCAAAATCTCGAAAACTAGTTTCATTCCTGGGAAAATGACTTATATCGTTAGATTGATATTTAAATAGACTACAATTTAAAGGTGTTTTAATAAAAATAGTCGGAACCATTATAAAGTTTTTTTTTTCACTTTTTCGAGATTTCAACGGAATTATCCGTTTTGGGTGTTTTTCAAAAAATTGGAATTTTTAAAATCGGAGGCATAAAACTTTTTTGTTCTCAAAAGTGAACACAATACTTCCGTTACCTTCAGTAAGCTCGGAAGTAAAAATTGCACTTGTTTATAACCTGTATCTTGTAACCTTCCTTTTCTCAAAATTAATTTCTCCGTTTCATGGATATACATCAGATCATGAATATGTTTTTGTCTTCACTCCTGGTGGCTAAATATAGCACTAAAAATTGAAAAACGAGCTAAGTACTTACTGTTGGACTCTAACTTCCTGGTTCTACATTTAAAAGTTCGCCCCTGGTGGTGAAATGTAGTACTAAAAAGTGAAAACTAACATACCATCATAGATCTTAACTTCTAGTTTGGAGCGTCACTTTTCTCATTTCTTTTTTTGGGCGAAGGGAATTTCTTCTCTCCCCCCACTCCAAAAAAATATCTATTTTAAAAAGACAGTTACGTATATTCCAACATTCATCCAAAAAGTACCAAAAAGCTCAACTGCAACCAGGTAACAATATTTTTCAGACCACGTACCACTTCTACTCCAGACAATTTTCTGAAACATAAAACAAAAATAACTTACAATCACCTTCAATTATCAGTTACAAGTGATCCCCCAAAAAAACAACCCTTTATAATCTCATCCAATTTCTAGATCAAATAATAAAAATTGGATACACCACCGAATATAATACGTATATATATAAAACCAGGATGTGATTATCAAATAAATCATACGGAGCTTTCATCACTGTGGTTACTCAGAAAACCTAATTGAGGGTGAATCTTTACTTCTATTTGACGGAGGAGATATATAAAAAAAAAAAAAAACTTTTTTACACCTGTCTTAAGGTTCATATTCGAAAAAAACCCATATAATATGGTATATCACACTAGAAAAATTTACACACAGACCATCACTTCAAAACTATATTTCATTTTTTGTAACCATTCTCGCATCCAACTTATAATTTCATACAGTATTTGACGCCACGCTTCTTCTCCTTTCAGTTCGTAATTGAAAAAAAGTGGGAGGTGAATAAAGATAAAAAAAAGGGTAATAATAAGGAAAAAAAGGTTAACCCTTATCTGTTTCTGAAATGTCTAAGCTATCAAACGCCGTCTGTTTTTATTTACTTTACGATCCTTTTGGTTTGTTTGTATTATATTCCAATCCTTTTTTTGTGTGTGTGTGTTATTAAAAGAAACACCATATATCTCGAAGAGTGTAGGAGCGATATTTCACCCTTGAGGTACACCCTTAGGTTTAAAATCACCACGCGTCTTCAATCAAATCCCTTTTTTTCCTTTTCTTCTACTATTAACATCTACTTTTTTTTTTCTCTTAGTATTATAAAAAAAAGCTATATTCAATGTTTTTTTATAATATAAAAAACAAGAAAAAACAAAAAAAATCAATGTCAAAAACCAATAACACAAAATAGGCGTTACCTTCCATTTCTATTTTTTATATTATATTATATATAAAAAATAAGATATGTAAACTTATTAATATTTAATGAAAGGTTATTAATTATCTTAGAAATGATTCGCGTGGGCGGTCTTCGAGTTATAATACAGGAAACCAACATTAAAAAAAAAAAAACACTAAAGAAAGAAACGATTAAGAAAATCAAAATTTACATAGATACAAACTCCCTCAACATAAAATTAAATCTTGACTTTTTAATTGGTCAAGACGTCAGATAACACCGTTGGGAGAATATTTTTTAAAAAATTAAAAATTAATTTTAATTTACTGTCTGGAGTAGTCCTGACTACTAAACAAGGTATACTTTTTTTGTCTATGGTTTAACACATCTAGAAATCATCTACCACTGATTTCATTTTACATCATGTCTTAAGGAGGGGTGGGGGGGGGGGTGGAAAGGGGTTTTGCTTGTTTCTACCTCCTTTTTTTTTTTTTTTTTTTGAATAGAGGTTTATTAATTTTCAGGAGCTTTAAAATCTGAAACATGTCAGTTAGACCCTTATCAAAAAAAATAAACAGATGGAAAAATGAAAAGTGATGAAATCCTAATTATATTTCAAGAATGATAAAAAAAAAAAATAATAATAATAGATATAAAAATAGACTGCCAATTAGTGTGGCACATAGCTCCCTCGCATCCTATCCACGTACTTTATTGATTTTATGCATTTACAAGCCATTATTATTTAATTGGTTTAATTGTTTCCCCCGTTTTATTTAATCTGTCAAAATTGTTTTGAGTTTTTACACGAATTAAAGTATGAATTTAGCAAAAGTTAAAGAGTGCAGACGGTCCAAATTAATCAAATTAACCAAATTATTTTAGGAGCTTTATTTTTGGGAAGATGCTTTAGAATGTCGGATGGGTTAAAGACCTTTGGGGGAGGAGTGGAGGAGAAAGTTGAAGAGGAACAAAAAGAAACAAAAAGATCGTGTAATATTTACATTATTGGAATGGGTTTGGTCATAGACATCAGGATAAAGAGAAAACTGTTCGGAGAGGAAATGGGTGAAAAGCTCTGCCTTATCAGCATCGCTCTTTGCCCAGGATCGATCTAATCTTTTGAGTGGTGAAGGAGGAAGATGCGGCTAAAAATCACATTAATATGTGTAATCAGGGTTTTCAGTACACGGAATAAAGGAAGGGATGATGGCTATATACAGATTTAACCTACAGGGATGCCGCTGCAATATTTGATGCATTTATGAACTCGCAATAGCTTCACTTCTTTTGTTTGTTTTAAAACAACAACCAATTAATAATATCCTCTCTTTGTTTATAACCTCTACGATCAACCCAAGGATCATATAGAGATGATTAGTAATGACGTCACAAGATGGCGTAAGCTTTCGATAATTTATTCGATTCGGTTTGTTGTGTTCCTTTTCCTTATCACCTGTTATCAATCCCATGTAAAATTAATGGGAGAATTTTCTTAACTTTTTAAATAATTAATTATTAAATTATTACTGATTTCTAAGACTTTGCAACCTTTGAACGTCTATTTTAACAATGTAAGATAAGAAAACATTAAAAATGGCCGTTCTAGTGGTTTAAAAAAGTATTATTGTGAGTGTGTTTTATTGTGCTGATACCGTCCGGGTCCGTTCTTATTTATTGTTTTTTTTTTTAAATCGTTTTTCTATTTTAGTTTGTATATTATGTCTTCCACCTTCTCGAGCGTTATGAAAATTTCATCTATACTTCATTTTTTTCGGAGGACAAAGCTATTCTTCGTAAAAGTATGTCAGAGTACTTAAGTAATATTAAATTAATGTATTAAATTAGTTTTTTAATCAAAATTTTAAACACGTATACATGCGAGGCACTCATATCTTATATTATTATACTCGTTAATATAGATAACAAAAAATACACAAATAATAATAGTAATATAATAACAGTCTGCTCTTTGTCTCGTCATCAACGTCTTTTTCCTAGGCTGGTCAGTGATCTATTGTATAGTATATAATTATGTTCCAACATCGGTTAAATATAATGCACATTGTAAGTAACCAGGAACAAAATATTATTAGCAAATAATCTTTTATTACCTGGCAGATTAAGTATCACTATCTTTCTACAAGTCCTGTACCCTGAGTATACTTCATTGAGTTTCAAAACTTGAGGAAAATTTATTTTCGGACACACAATATGAACACGAACACACCCTGTGAATTTTTATGGCAACAGGAAATACAAAAAATCAAGTATAAAGATTAATAACTCAAATAGCTTTTTCGATGATATGACCCTTCACACAAATACTCATTTTAAATAACTGAAACGAAAGTTTTTAATGTTTTCTTTGTTACACTCGTTAAAAAAGACTTGGTACAACAATGTTCAAAGGGTGAAAACTCTTATAAATCAATAATAATTTAAAAATTAATTATTTAAAAAGTTGAGAAAATTCTCCCATTCATTTTACATGGGTTTGATAAGAGTTACATGGGATTGATAACAGGTGATAAGGTAAAGGAACCTAAACAAACCGAATCGAATACATATCGAAAGCTTACGCCATCTTGTGACGTCATTACTAATCATCTCTATTTTATAAGATCTTTGGTTTCAACAGGTACCGTTCGGAACCAAGATTATTTCAAGCCGCCATGACACTAACCACAACCAACCACCGGTAGACCAAACGGTTGACCTTGGTGATTCCGAGTGCACACTAAGGAGTAAAGATTATTGTATCAATTCTGAAAAAAGTATAATACTATATGCGCTACAACAGCATAATATGCCACATGTATAATACTACTATAACCTGCAAGACTTCCAGACTTCCAGCCAAATTCCTCCTGAAGGGCTTAGAAATGGAGAGTTCCTCAATCCATCTAAAATGTTTAAGAAAATATTCAAGATGGTTGTATAATATAGTTACAGAGTACCAATACGGAGTGGTATGTGTGTAAAGTTGCTTGGTATGTGTTGTTATATTGAGATGCGATGCCCGGGATTGCTAGAGATCACGATGTTAGCCGACCGGTCACGAAGTTGCTCCTAAACATCATCTTGACTCCCTCAAGATACACGAAAAAACACGACGGCGAAAAAAAAACACATTGAAATTAAAGAAAACAACCGCACGTAGTGTATTTATTTTTATTTTTATTTTTTGGAAATAATTTAATGGTACCCATTTATTTAAACCAACAAAATCTAGAGTTTCATTTTTTCGTGATCTCGCACCCATCGCTGTCTTGATAAATTGGAAGCGAGATCCTGTTTTTAGCGTAAAAATATTTGTTAACAGCAGATACGTTGGGATAACTTATGATCCGACGCCTCCGTTTAGACGGTAATTTCCTTGATCGTAAACTTTATTAGCTTCTCTGCAAATTTTATACCATCAAAGAAAATTATTGATCTAGGTAGTGCTAATAACAAAGGAGAGATAAAAGCATCATTTGAGTGGGGCTACTTGCTTACTTGTCTGTTACCTTTAGCATTCCTCAATTGCTCCCTTGATTTAACTCTAGATGAGCATTCAGTTAGGGTTTAGTTTCATGAAGAATATCAATGATTTAATATTTACCGTGATAAACAATATCAATAAATAGTGAATAAGAATTAAAGAGAGTTAGAAACGAAAGAGAGTTCGCATTCGACAAATTACTCAGTATTATCGCATTATCTGATGAAATCCAATAAAGTACTATTTATTCAATTATATACATTACAATTAGAAAAAAGTCTAAACATTTTGACGTTTTTAGGGTCCGTAGTCAAAACCAAGGACCCTTATATTTTCCTGCGTGTGTCTGTCCGACCGTCCTGTCGCGAGCTCTCACGGCTACACCTTTCGTCCGATCACTTTGAAATTTGCCATGTATGTGTCTTGTACCTACCCACATATTTTAAAAATATAGCGACTTAAAAAAAATATTTTTCAAAAAAATTAGAGTAAAAAACTTAAGGGTTAAATATTTTTTATTTTGTTTCGACACCGTGAGGGGCATCATATGAAACGGTACGTCGAGCTGATTACAAAAATATATAATTCTTTGGTTATAACTTTGATAGGGCGAGCGTAGGCAAGTTTGAAGTGGGTGTGAAACGTGTCCCCCCCCCCCCCCCCCCCTCTATCTCGCTTATGTGAAGTGCAATAAAATCTGAAAAAATTCCTGAACATTCTTCGACCAAAAGTAAAGATACCACTTTTTGGAAATTTCGAAAAAAATATTATTTTATTTTTCTCTTTTCGATGTATTTATATGGTTGTAGTCCGGTTCAGTGGCAAAAAAATACTTAATCAGAAGTTTGTTGATGTGTTTTGAGAATATCAGACCCATAGGATAGTTCAAAGTAAGCTTTTTAGCATTTTAAAAAACACCATCAATAGGGTACTACTCAAACTATACAGGGTTGCCTACGGACCCTCGCTGTGTGCTGACTAGCACCCACTTGACCTGTTTATTATAAAGTTAAATCACCTCACTCGCAATCATAGAATATTGTATCGCGTTCTAACAGTTTTAGACTTAGGTTTAAGAGCGTGAGACTGCTGAACAATCAAACACAACTTTTATATTAAGGCGCGTCTACATGATCCAAGTTGACTTAGGCCAAGTAACGTTGATCAAATCCACTTGGTCAAAGTAAAAATTAATTTTTGATGCTTGTTTACACGATCCAAGTATACTAGGTCCAAGTAGGGGAACTTGTCAAAAAAATCATTAAGAAGCAAAGGAATAAAAACAAAAGCTGTCAATAACCTTCTTATAAACAAATCCGTCACAACTTTTCACGTCTTTTCTCATTTTTGACAGCTTTCTTGTCATAATAATATGGTTGACGCCATCCAAGTCTACTTAGATCAAATAACGTCCAACTCAACTTGGATGTCCAAGTTGACTTTGAAAACCTGTTTACACGATCCAAGTAGCGTCAAAATAGAGTCAAAACTGATTTGGTCCAAGTCAACTTGGATCGTGTAAACTCGGATTTTATGCCGGGTCATTCCTTCTTCCTTACAAGAAGAAGGAATGACCGGTTGGTTCGAAACGTTGCCACATAAATGTGAGCTTATTTTATTACCGTATAAAAGATCCAACACTACACATAATAATTTTATTTGTTTAAAATGAAACTTTTTGCTCTTGTTTTAAGTTGAAATAATCTGCCAATTAGTGTGGCACATAGCTTCCTCACGCTCTATATTGTATACTTAAATGATTTTATACTGTTAAATCCAATTATTGTCAAATTTATTTAATTTTCCCCCGTTCTTTAAAACTGTCAAAATTGTTTTGATTTTTTTTAAAGTATCAATTAAAGTATCAATTTAGCAAAAGTTAAAGAGCGCAGACGGTTCAAATTAATCTGGGACTATCTGTGGGTTACTTCCGACAAACCATCCGAATTTCATAGAAATTAGATGAGCAGTCATAAGATAAGTTGGTTGGTAAAACCTGAGTGGCAGACAAACAGACCGACAGACAGACAGGCTAGTACTTATGAAGATAAAGGTGTAAATAAATAATTGTTTGTGCGCATGTGGAAGAGAAACAAATGAGTGTAGAAGGTTGAAACTTATATGGGTCCAACAATGGGCTAATTATGGCCTACCATCCAAATTTCAATAAAATCAGAGGATTGTTTTTAAGATATATGTTGGTTAGCAAAAAATTAAGCGACAGACCGACAGACAGACACACCGACAAACAGACACGGAACCAAAAATGTTCCCTGCGATATCTGAAACAGATTTCTGTATTGGGAATTTTTAAAATTGGAGACCTAAAATTATTTTATCTCCAGTAGGGAGAAAAAGTTATGATTTTGAATTAGTTTAGATTAGAGGGACTAAAGTAAGTCTTTTCATCCCTGAACTCAAAAAGTAGGGAGAAAAAGTAAAGTAGGGCAAAAAAGTAAAGATTGCAACTTAATTATTTTATAAATAGTGGAAAATGAATGGCTAATGTAATGAAGTTGTTGAAATCAGGTTGGCGACACTGCTTTTCAGACAATGTTTATCTTTGTTTATAGCCTGCATCAAAATAACCTTCTATTTGAGTTTAAATCCAATTCTTAATTGTTTTTAATATTGAATCTCTTATATCTGCTATTAAAAGTGCTAATAATTATTGTTAAAATAATAAATAAAAACTAAAACAAACTAAACTATTAAACTATTAATTAAACTATTAAAATAATAATTAAAAACTGTGCATTGGACGAAAATGTATATTTTCTTCCTAGTGGAGATAAAATATTGTATGTACCTCGTGTGTGTGTATGAGTATTGTATGTACCTCGTGTGTGAGTATGTGTTTTGAGAATATCAGACCCATAGGATAGTTCAAAGTAAGCTTTTTAGCATTTTAAAAAACACCATCAATAGGGTACTACTTAAACTATACTGGGTTGCCTACGGACCCTCGCTGTGTGCTGACCAGCACACACTTGTTTATTTTCAATATAGCCTCTGGTCGCAAAGGTTAAGGGCTTTCAAAGCTGTAAACTTGGTTTCTTACAATTGGCTTAGCTCATAACAACATATGAAAAAATCGGTCCAAGACAAAACAGATAAACTTTCTCATATACGAGTTCAAAATAACACAGCCCAGTGTTTTCAATTTATTAGTTTTCGTATGTACATTTAATTATTATTGAACATTTTATCATAATGTATCATAAAAATAACTTCTTCCCCGGCGGGGAATCGAACCCGGCCTTTCTCCGTCCGTGTTTTAAGCTATATTCTCAGAAACTAGATTTTTCCCGGGAAAACGGCGTATATCGTTACATTCGCATTAAAATAGACTACATTTTAGAATATTTTTAATCAAAATCGTCGGAACCATTTTAGAAAAATATATTTTTTGCACGTTCATTCAGAGTTATGGGGGGGGGGGGGGAGGGATTGTGCCTCCAAATTTGGAGCTAAAATTCATTTCATGATTTGGCCTTGATTTTTCTAAAAATACATGCAAATTTTTCACCTCAGATGACATTATGTGTAATATTAAATTTTTAAATTTATATCATTTTTACATTTCCAGAGTATTTTTATGTTTTTTTGTTAATTATGTTATAGTACATTACGCGCCGAGTGCGGAAAGTAACATTTTGCATGCGAGTGTGGAGTTTGCACCCGAGCGACAGCGAGGGTAGTAAAATCACACGAGTTCCGTACCTTACTTTATCTACGATTGTTAGATTTAAATAATAAATACAGAAAAAAATACACTGCCAATTAGTGGGGCACATAGCTTCCTCGCATCATATCATGTACTTTATTGTTATATTAACATTAAAGTTTTATTTCTTTATTGTTATATAGTTTATTGTGTAAGAACAATTAACATTTTTTTAGCGATCTTTAACACTTTATAGGGGTGTCGCTGTAGGTTTTACTAAAAAATTGTATTTGTAAAAAATGTTCGTCTCATTGAATAGATAAGGAATGATTTTTTTCCCGACCGAAAATTCCAATTTTAAATTCGAAGTTCACGTTTACGCGAGCGTTAACGTGTGAACGCTTGAACGAATAACGAGCGTTGCGTGTGAACGCTTGAACGAATAACGTTGTCCAACGAACTCGACCTGAGCATTGGTAAAATAAACATGTCTACCAAATTTCATCAAAATCGGGCAACATTTACTCAAGTTATCGTCGCACGTTTCACGATTCGCGGACACACTGACCGACAGACAGACAGACAGACAGACAGACAGACAGACACGAGACCAAAAATGTTCCCTGATGTCTGAAACGGATGTCTGTCTTGGAATTTTTAAAATCGGAGGCATAAAACTTTTTTGTTCTCAAAAGTGAACCCAATGCTTCCGTTACCTTCGGTAAGCTCGGAAGCAACAAACTTGCTATATGTAAGTTCGTATCTCTCTCTTGATAAAGATGCCATTAATTCTTGAGTTGTATTTTTTGCCGAATTAATTATTTCTGGAGGAGTATTATTCTCCACATCTTGGTCAAAGTCACTTGATTCACTCATTGTTTTTCACTAAAAACTCGATATAAACAGTTACTTTAATAAAAGAACAGCAAATTTGTTTTGTTAAATGTAAACAAACTCGCTAATCGTGCGTAAAGCTGAAGAATTCCTCTTCTTTACCAGGCTAAGTTATTTTATTTGTTTTGCCATGTCCCTGCCATGTCATTTTGACGGGTTTCAAATTTGTGATTTTTATAAATAGATAAGAGATAAACATTGAATGACAGCAAAACAGGAAATATATCGATTATATTATATATATTATTTCAAATATATCGATAAAAACTTCCGTTTAGAAAAATAAAAAAATTATAAATACATACTCCAAAATTGTCCATTATACCCTTCCCCACATTTGATTAAAAAGCTCCAATCCCTCACAAAATATCAAAATTAAAAAAAGACACAAAATAACCCTTCTCAAAATAACATTATGGCTCCGGTAACACAAATATTTCTTTTTGTTACTTATGCCGTTAAAGAATTTGTTAAAAAAAAAAAAAAAAAAAAAAAAAATATATATATATATATATATATATATATATATATATATATATATATATATATATATATATATATATATATATATGTATATGTATATATGTATATATACGTGTATATGTGTATATGTATATGTGTATATGTATGTGTATTAGGGTGGCCCTTAGCTATAGGGGTGAAAAAAAAATGTCAAAAATTTTGAGCTCCCAACCCCTAATTTTGTTCGAATACATGAAAAACATATTCCATAAAATTTTTAGACCGATTGGAGGCGATTAACCCGTGCCGCCGGGCCTTTAAAGTTTTATAATGGTCAAAATTGCCAATTTTGGTTACATCACTATACTTTTTTAACATTAGGGTGTGGTTAAATAACATATAAAGGTAAATACATACATGTTTTGTAAACTAGACATATTAAACTTATTATCCTGACCTAGAACAAACGTATTATTGGCTTGGTTCGAAATTTAATGATTGACATACATAACTTTTTTCTTTTTTTTTCGAATTTTCTAAACAAAATGGTGTACTTATTTAATTTTTTTTTTTTTTTTTTTTTTTTTTTATTATTTCAATAATATATTGTGTATTCTAATTGAAAAGACAAATAGTTATTAATAACTTCTAATTATTAGCAATCTATTACTTGGCATACAAAATCACCCTATCTTGCAGTAGGTTTGGAGAGTTAATATTGGCATTAATAAATAAACTAATTTAATTTTATGGTAATTCCTGTTCATCTGCATAGTGTTTATTGCATAAGTAGTTGTAGTATCAGCTCATTTTATTTATGAGATGATGTGCTTTTTTTTATCATGATGATTTAATTGAAATTAAAAATTTAGGAATATTAAATAAAAATAATTTTACTATTCAATATAATATATATTTTATTTGAATTTTATAATTACTACTTTTATCAAAATAATAAAATTAAGTATGTATATATCGTATTACTAAATTATAAAATTAAAAACATTAAATATTAAAATTAGTCCTTAATTGTATTTCTCTAATCAAGTGCTTTTTGAACTGCTGGGATATTGTTGTCGATAATCTTTTACAACTTGTAGAATAAATTGTTTTTCGTCATCATTTCTTGTTAAAATGTTGTTGTTTTCCTGAATCAACTGAATGCCTCTCTCTGCAACATCGTTGACAACCTCAACTTTCCTCATAATATTTAATCCTTCTAAATATTCTTTATTTTGACACCACGTTGTGGGAGGAGTTTGTAAGAAATCCTTCTTAATGTTGAAGCGACTAAACAGTTTTAATGAAGCAGGTGTTATGAAATCTGAGAGATCTTTAAGAAGGATGTTTGATGCTTCTCTAGGTCTTAGAAAACATTTATTTTCTCTTTCTTGCTCTTCTTCAATAATTTCATGTAGTCTTTCAACCATTTTAACTTTCGTTTCAATTGTAACTCTTTCGTCAAAAAAACCAAATGCTGCCGTTTCTGGAGCTAAATACCACAAATGGTTGGAAAATTTCTTGATCGCAGCGTTACTAATACTTGAATTTATTTCCACATAATTAACTAATTTTTTAATGAAGTTCAGATCTGATAATGGAGCCTTAATGGCATTTGTAGCTTCATACCAAGCAGGTAAATAGATTCTTACAAGAAACACACATATGTTTTAGAGAAGACCTCTCTTTGTCCGATAATCGAAACTCATCTCTAAATAAAAGAAATTTAATGCAGTAGATAGCTTTGGCCATCCATCTTTCCATTCATCGCATGGCTTATAGCGCCTGGTTTCCTAAAAGATATTCCACGAGGTGGAGTTTCTCCAAGAAAAATTACTGCAAGTTCCAAAAGTTCCCTATAATCTTCTCTGAACTGCTTTTCTTGTAACTTATTGAAGAAAAAATCGATAAGCTCTTTTTTTTAACACCTCTGAAATGGCCTTGTTTACATCATTGTCTTCAATACCAGAAGGTTTTTTTTTTGTGTTGATATCACTCCACTTATTTTTAAATCTAGAAAAGATTGGAACTTCAGGACCAGAAGTAGGTCCCATTAGCTCATCAAACACTCCTTTTAGTACCACCTCAAAAATGTGATGCCTACAAGGAAGATATAGCAATTCTTTTTCCAAAATGGTTTCAATATTTCTGCAAGGACCATTAATTCTTTAATCCCATATTTGACACAGTTGTGTCAAAACACATTGCCTGGACTGAGTCCAAAAGACCCCATTCTTCTAAACTTCTGAACACTGCATTTGCTTGCTCTAGACCACTTGCTTGATTTATACTTGGAGCACCTATCAGCTGTTCCTTCCCATCAAAAGTCAAAAAAATTGCCAATCTCTCAATTTTGTCATCGCCACTAATAGCAGGTAGAAGTTTTCCGTCCCAATGAACGACAACTACTTGGTTTTCGTCTATATTGAAGTTCTTTAACATTTCTTTATATCTCAGGGTTCTAAACTGAGAGCACTTTCGACTAATATAATTTCTATTGATTACTAAATTATTTGTTTCATGCCCCAACGCCTCTTCAGTAGCCATTAAAATGTTTACTGCATCTCGATCACTAATTTTACATCTGTCTAATGCTGCTGCTAAGCGATCATTAAAAAAATCATGGGTACCTCTTAGACCTGATGTTGTAGGGAGTGTTCCTTCAGCAGCAACTGCGTCGAGAATTCCTTCACTTTCTCCTGTACTGCTACTGCTACTAGTACTCGGTAACAACTCAGCCACCAGACTCGATTGTTCCATTTGTTCCAAGCAACGGGTTTTCCTGGCTACCTCTTCTTGTTTACGATCTACATAACGCTTTTCTGCCCGGTGTAAGTTATTATCGACACCCAGCATTATACCAGGTCTCCCTTTCATTCGCTGCATTCATAAAAATTCAATATCTTCCTGGATTCGCATTTGCTCTTCGGCATCCTTATGAGCAATGTCAAATAAATCGTCTAACTTCTCAGTAAAAGCGGATCGACTATTTTTAGCTGATTCTGATGTCTTATTAGCACTTTTTTGAAGTCCTCTCCACTCATCGTGTAATTTGATAAGCATTTCACAGCTATGATCGCTCCTTTTCATCGGTATCCTAGCTTTTTCCCAAAAAACACTAACCTCTTTTATCACTAAAGCAGCACTAATTTTCACATCTAACTTAATAGTCCTAAGATTATAAAAAAAAACACTCAAGACTTGTCTGTTTGAGGGAAGTTTGCATCCTGTAATCTGATGGGACACAGGACCAATCAAAAAGGGTTGATTTGAGCGAAGACTAACTTTCTCACTAGACATTGTTATTATAAGCACTAAGCACAAATAAGAAAAAGCACTAATGATCACTTTTGTCTGAACACTTCTTCTTTTGTCAGATAACACTTTTTTTAATACACTATTTTATTAAGAAAATATGAAAAAAAAATGAAAAAAGTTATGTATGTCAATCATTAAATTTCGAACCAAGCCAATAATAGGTTTGTTCTAGGTCAGGATAATAAGTTTAATATGTCTAGTTAACAAAACATGTATGTATTTACCTTTAAATGTTATTTTACCACACCCTAATGTTAAAAAAGTATAGTGATGTAACCAAAATTGGCAATTTTGACCATTATAAAACTTTAAAGGCCCGGCGGCACGGGTTAATCGCCTCCAATCGGTCTAAAATTTTTATGGAATATGTTTTTCATGTATTCGAACAAAATTAGGGGTTGGGAGCAAAGAAAAAAAAAAGTTAATAATTAAGGGCCACCCTAATGTGTATATGTATATATGTATGTATATATGTATATATATGTATGTATATATATGTATATATATATGTATATATATATATATATATATATATATATATATATATATATATATATATATATATATATATATATATATATATATATATATATATATATATATATATATATATATATATATACATATATCGATGGCACGGTTTAGATTTGGTGTTGGGGAGATCCGTTGTACAAAGATTTGTCGTTTTATAGGTTTAAGATCAGCTCTCTAGATGGTTGTCATTTATGTGAAGTAAATAAATTTGGAACTATTTCTTTTCTTTTTCACTAACATTATATATTATATAACAATAACAATTATCCATTTTTTGATAATAATAATTATATATATGATAATAACAATTATATTATCAACATTACATACGATTTAACAGAAAATTTAAAAACATAGTATATAAAAAGTTCTTTTTATCTTGAAATTATTTATAACTATTTCTTCCACTCGCGTTTCATATTTAACACGTTTTTCCCAAACAAACGCATAAGAAATTTCATCGCTTTCCTCTGATGACGTATTAAAAAAACAAAACAATAAAATAAAATAAATACCTTGTAAAAGGCACGGTATTTAATTAGAATGAAATATGAAATGGTACAACATAAAGGCGTTGAATAACTTCCAAAAGAAAAATGATTTGCCTCTAGGACATTCTTTTAAAAAAATGTAGTCGAATACATATTCGAGATTTTAAATAATATAAACCCTTAGGGCTTACAAAGATAGCCTGGTAAATGAATCAAATTTTAATAAACACACACACACAAACACACGCACACATACATTCATATATATATATATATATATATATATATATATATATATATATATATATATATATATATATATATATATATATATATATATATATATACGAAACAAAATTTGTATAAATTCTTGAAGTTTTCTGTACTCAAATGGTTAACAGAGGTGAAAGTAATTTTATAAACATTTCCTCCTACATACATGTATATATGTATATAAATGTCTGTGTGTGTTAATTAATAGTTTAGTTGTATTTTGTATTTTATTAGAAAATGTAGATTTGTTAGTTTATCATAAACTAACTTTAATAGATTAAAAATACATTGAAAAATTGAATTTTTTTTTTTTTTTTCCAAGAAATTTTAAATGTAAGTTTACATATTTTACGATTTTGGTAGTATTCATACTACGGAACGATTAAATCTTAATTTAAATCAAATTATAATTATTATTAACTACGGGAAACAGACAGAGAAAAATAGACTCCAGCGCGGGGATTTGAACCACCGGCCTCTATATTTCCAGTATAGCGCTCTAACCAACTAAGCTACGCAGGAGAATGAATTTCTCTGACGTTAATGATACCTTGACCCAAATTTAAAAAAAATGTTGGGTACTTTATAATTATAAGCGTTATTTCTCGGTCGAGTTCTTTGTCATTAATGTTGACTTCTCAGACTTGTGGAAAAATTAAAGCTTTAAATTCGGGTCAAGGTATCATTAACGTCAGAGAAATTCATTCTCCTGCGTAGCTTAGTTGGTTAGAGCGCTATACTGGAAATATAGAGGCCGGTGGTTCAAATCCCCGCGCTGGAGTCTATTTTTCTCTGTCTGTTTCCCGTAGTTAATAATAATTATAATTTGATTTAAATGTAAGTTTACTATCTATTATAATATGTGAAGTGTCCCCAGTAGCTCATCATTGATACCGCAGGAGCAGGAGGTATTAATTCGATTCCTGATTCGTGGAAGGAACCACGCTTGACGTTCGCCTAGCATCTTACGTGAAGTGCCATTTATCCGTTTACGAATGCCAATTATACGGTTTATACCACCAATGGAGTGATATGCTAACCCCGTTTCATCTATTATATACCGTCCCTAAACGTGAGAACCTTGAATATGTATATTCCACATTTCTTGGAAATATTCTGGCAAATACCACAAGATGTTCTATTGTTTTTAAATTTTTTTTGGATGTCAAGCAGCACGGTAAAGGATATTTTGGGCCAGTAGCGCACCCAGGATTTTTTTTTGGGAGGGGCACAGATTAAAAAAAAGGAGGGGGGGGGGGAGAGAGGATGTAATGTGGGCTTAGCATAATCACAGACAATTAAGAAGTCTGGTTTTCTTTGTTCTTAAATTACTTCATATCAAGGGTAGATCCAGCCAATTTTAAAGGGGGGCTGGGCTCTTTTTAGGGGGGTCCGGGGGTCCTCCCCCGGGAAAATTTTATAGTTTACGTTACTTCTAAACGTCTTTTTAGCCTATTCTAAGAGCATCTAAAATATTATTTTATACAAATAAATTTAAGATTTTTATGAACGGGACATGAAGACCGTGGTATTTTATTTAAACAAAATTATATATACGAATAATATTTTATTATTAAAAGTTGTACATTACATAATAGATTAATGTTTTATTTTAGTAGCCAGAAAAATAAATTGGTACATTTTAAAAATATTTTAGTTACGTGAATTAACAAAAAAAAAAAAAAATAAGTACGCCAAATGTTTTGAGTTCAACAGAAATTAGCTGAGAGTCTTTTTAAATGCCAAAAAAAAAATATGTCGGGCAAAACTAGGTATATAATTACTTATTTACTTATTTTGTTGACTATCACAGCACTATTACTTTAAAATGTGCTGCGGAATTGCATAATTAAAATTCAGGTCATTGGCTTTGGGGGGGGCACGTGCCCCCCGTGCCCCCCCCCTGGGTGCGCCACTGTTTTGGGCTAAACAATTCTTTTTGTCTACTCACAGCAGCAAAATTAAGCATTGTTGTACTGTTTTCAATCTGCAAAATGTAATTTTTCTTGATTCTTTTGAAACATGTCAAAAAAACACACAGCACAATAATAAAGTGTCCGCAAAATATGAAAGTATCATCAAAAGTTCAAAGTGTCAGCAAAATAACAAACAGGCTGTAACATCGCAGGTTATAAACACTCCCGCATTGTTCATTTTACTACGTTTTTATTAGCTTGCATTCTTGTTTGTCCGGTACAAATCTGGCAATCGATATCTAACTAACTTCCCGAATAGCTAGACATTTGAAACTTAGCATAGCTCAGAACACGATGACAATGCATTATTTTAATACTTTTAGCCATCTTTCAGCAGAATTTAATTAGTTTTCAGCAAATTTTGCTGTGCGGAAAGTTAGTTCGGAAAAAATCCGCAAGTTATTTTATTTGTTTTGCCATATCCAATATTTACGCAATCTTCATTTTGACGGGTCTCAAATTTGTGATAGATAAACATTGAATGACAGCAAAACAGGAAATATCGATTATATTATTTCAAATATATCGATGACAAGCTTTAGATTTGGTGTTGGGGAGATCCGTTGTACAAAGATTTATCCATTTATAGGTTTAATCAGCTCTCTGGATGGTCGTCATTTATGTGAAGTAAATAAATTCGGAACTATTTTTTTTTCACTAACATTATATATTATATAACAATAACAATTATATTATCAACATTACATACGATTCAACAGAAAATTTAAAAACGTAGTATATAAAAAGTTCTTTTTATCTTGAAATTATGTATATATGTAAGCGTAATATTCTGCTTAATATTTATATCGTTTTTGAAAATAACAAATAACTTATATAATTTTATGTAGTAATAAAACAAATTTTATTATTTTACAGTGATTATTTTAAAAAATCGCTAAAAATTTTGATAACAAAAGCTGTTAATAAAAATAAGTGGCAACACTAAACTCGTTTTGCCTTTGTTTTGTTTTCTTGATGACTCAAACTTTCGTTTTTTTACAATTTTAATTCCTTTAAATCTTTTATATATTAAAAAGGGAATATAATAATTAGTGTAACTTTTCTGCCGTTAGTAGATATAATATTGTATGTAACTATGCAGCAAAGGAAACATTCCTGACTCGTTTGAGGAAAACCTGCTTTGGTTACACCTTAGCAGGTAATTAACATTTTCCTGCCACGGCTACCACGTACTCGGCTTCGCCTCGTCAGTAAAATAGTAAATTTCCTGCCTCGGCTTCGCCTCGTCAGTACATTTGTTTAGCCTATCCTCGCCTTCGGCTCGGAACTAAAACTTAAAAACTTGTCGGCAAAATTCCATTTTGCTGCCTAGTTTCATAAATAACTATTGCCCTCGTGTCTCTCACCTAAAACTGAATTTTATTGTGTACAGGATTAATAAGATATCACTCTCAAAAAGTCACTAAGTTTAGGCAGCCCTAGGCCCCAATTTGAGGTAAGTGGGCCCGACCTGGCTCTAGTGTAGGCAAGCCCGACCCGGGAGGGGTAGTTGTCGATGTCCCAAAGGATTTAAGAGCAAAAAAAGGTCGAAAATGTCGCATCCTTTCTTTCCCTTCATCAATATTTTGACGCCCTGAGTAGATCATTCTTTCCACAACTTTGCCGGTTGTAACTATCTATTTATTGGCAATGAATAAATTTGTAAAGTTGCTTTTATTTTAAAAGTTCCTTTATTTAAACAATTGGCGAAATAATACATTTTAAAAATAGACTGCCAATTGGTGTAGTGGTAGTGCATAGATTCATCGCATCTTATCACGTACTTTATGGATTTTATACTTTTACACGCCATTATTGTCTATTTTGTTTAATTGTTTCCCCCGCTTTTTTAATCTGCAAAAATTGATGTGACTTCTTGTGATTTGTTACGTGTATTAAAGTATCAATTTAGTAAAAGTTGAAGAGCGCAGATGATTTAAATTAATCTGGGGCTATCTACGGATTACTTTCCATAAACTATAAAAGTTTCCTACAAATCAGATAAGTTCTTTTGAAGATATAAGTGTAAATACATGTATGTTTTTGCACATGTGGGAGAAACAAATAGAGAAACAAATAGATTCAGAAAGAAAAACTTATATGGACCATCAATGAGCTAATTATGACCTACCATAAAAATTTCATTAAAATCGGACGTGAATTTTTTAAGATATGTTGATCCACAAAAATAGAGCGACAGACCCACAGACAGACACGGAACTAATAATGTTCCCTGATAATAAACAGCTTGGGTTTCCAGTGGAATCCGCGTCACGAAGGGGGTGAAGTCCGACGTTTCGCTTCCTCTGCTGGAAGCATCTTCAGGGGTGTGGTGCATCGTGGTGTTGACTCGAAGCAAACACAGGATGTACTGACGACTGGAGAGAAGAACGGCGTTCTTCTCTCGAACGGCGACGGCGACTTCACCCCCTTCGTGACGTGGATTTCACCGGAAAACCAAGCTGTTTATTACGAGTCTACCCGCGGAAGCCTACCCACCAAGTTATGTTCCCTGATGTCTAAAAATGATTTCTGTCTTGGAATTTTTGAAATCGGAGATATAAAATATTTTCGTACTTCAGAACGATCACATAGCTTCCGTTACCTTTGGTAAGCTCGGAAGCAATGGTTAAGCTTAAATGGGGCGTAAAAAGTTTTTAAACTAGGCATCGCGTGGCTCTATTATTGAAGCGAGCGTATTGCAATGAAACACTGAATATTGAAATTTATTAATCATGATGAATGTCATAGTTGAAGATAAGTGGAAGAGGGTAGTGTAGGGAAGAGTGGGGGTACTCGGTACAAAGCTTTACTTCCTAAACAAACCTATAGACTATACGACTATAACAATCTTCACCACCCGCGGTAGCTTTTAAACAATTATTATAAATGTATCTCGTCACTACGCAAAGAATTTTGCTTGTATCAAGTTGAAATTTTGCATACCTGTTTCAATTGTGCATTAGATGGTGTATATGAAATGTATCTTTGTCCTTTAACCACTGTCCAAGTAAGTTCTACTAGGTCTAATTTATCCAGTGCAAGTACATGTTGTTTGTCGGTCCCTCTCTCTATTCTCTTTCCCAAATCACTCTACACGTTTAAATTTAAAAACATTTTCTGACTTGGCAAATACACACCACAAAGAGGCTAAAACTAGGCATCGCGTGGCTCTATCATTGAAGCGAGCGTATAGTAATAAATATGTATTGAATATTGAAAAAAAAAAGATTATTGTGAATCATGATGAGTTGATAGATAATGGGTCTGGTAGTAGTGCAGCGGCTAGTAGTAAGGGTACCACCCCGCATTCTTACTATTACTCTAACCACACATCTCTATTTCAATATTTATAATTTGTATCTCTTTGCTACAAACAAACTACTGCATGTATCAAATTGAAATTTTGCATGCCTGTTTCAATTGTGCATCAGATGGTTTCTATGAAGTTTTATTAAAATCGTCACGTTAGAACGTAAGATATCGGTAAAAAGGTTGTTTTCTCTATTTTAAACGTTTAGGCCCGCTTTAATAGTTTTAGCGATCTTTATTAATTCATAGCGGTGTCGCTGTTGGTTTTAGTAAAAAATGTTATTTGAAAAAAATGTTCGTCTCATCGAATAGATGATAATAGAATCTTTTCCCGTCCTGAAATTCCAATTTAATTTTTGTACCTCTCGTTTACGCGAGCGTTGCGCGCGAACTCATGGACGGATCACGCTGTCCAACGAACTTAGCCTGAGTGTTAGTATGAGGAACATGTATACCAAATTTCAACTAAATCGGTCAACTTTTACTCAAGTTATCGTCACACGCGTGAACGTTACTGACAGACAGACAGACAGACAGACATGGAGCATATTTCGTTGAATGTAGGAAGCTCGCTACGCTCGCTTCAATAAAATGTATCTTTCTAATTTTAAAAAATTATGTTGACCTTACTTTTTGGGATTACCCTAATATATTGAAAGTATGAGTATTACAAATTATAATTGTATAGTTGTGTGTTGTGTAGTATTGGTCTGCTGTAACATTTAGTCATCGAATTAAAATTAAAATTAAAATTTCAGGAATAGCATTTAGGGGCACGACAGTGCCCCCGCCAAGTCGAGCACAGCCGTACCATCCCTTTACTGGAACCAACTCACGGTCATTTGGAATTTGGACCCCCCTTTATTGAAGATACTTAGATGAATAAATTTAATTTTAATTTAAAGTTCACGACAAACTGAACCAGGATTAAAAATTTCACACCTCTAGCCATAGTAGTTCATAAGATATATTATGAGCCTAAAGTTTTGTTATTTCGTCACTGACTGACTGACTCACTCATTATAATTCTGAGGCACTTATATCAATCCTAGAAACTTGAAATTTTGTATATAGGTAGAGTTTATTGTAGAAATAAAGGAAAAATTAAAACAATCCAAAAAATATCTGGTTCTTTGTCCCTTTAAAGGCTAATAGAAAAACCGCCTATTCAAAATATTGTAAAAAAAATTAAAAATTGTGAACAGCGCCACTAGAGATACCTAGTGGAGAACTTAAAAGTAAAACTTAACTTTTAAGTAAAACTTATAAGTGATATTGAGAACGTTCGTTGATTTGACAGTTATCTTTGAGTGCCAACATATTTTACTCCAGATAATTTTATTTAGTTGAATTTGAACACCCACCGACAAAGAAGTTACACGAAAGATTAACAAACAAAGAAAGAAATCAAAGCCAAGAATAATCAAACAAGAACAAAGAAAGAAATCAAAGCCAAGAATAAACAAACAAGAACAAAGAAAGAAATCAAAGCCAAGAATAAACAAACAAGAACAAAGAAAGGAAAACGAAATTTTTTATTATTACAAAAAGAAGTCCTAACAAAAAGACTAGTGTAAAAAAATAAGCCAAGTCTCGCGTAGAAAGATGTGAGATCATAAGGTTTAGCCGCAAATCTCCCACTGTCCAAGTAAGTTCTACTAGGTCTAATTTATCCAGTGCAAGTACATGTTGTTTGTCGGTCCCTCTCTCTATTCTCTTTCCCAAATCACTCTACACGTTTAAATTTAAAAACATTTTCTGACTTGGCAAATACACACCACAAAGAGGCTAAAACTAGGCATCGCGTGGCTCTATCATTGAAGCGAGCGTATAGTAATAAATATGTATTGAATATTGAAAAAAAAAAGATTATTGTGAATCATGATGAGTTGATAGATAATGGGTCTGGTAGTAGTGCAGCGGCTAGTAGTAAGGGTACCACCCCGCATTCTTACTATTACTCTAACCACACATCTCTATTTCAATATTTATAATTTGTATCTCTTTGCTACAAACAAACTACTGCATGTATCAAATTGAAATTTTGCATGCCTGTTTCAATTGTGCATCAGATGGTTTCTATGAAGTTTTATTAAAATCGTCACGTTAGAACGTAAGATATCGGTAAAAAGGTTGTTTTCTCTATTTTAAACGTTTAGGCCCGCTTTAATAGTTTTAGCGATCTTTATTAATTCATAGCGGTGTCGCTGTTGGTTTTAGTAAAAAATGTTATTTGAAAAAAATGTTCGTCTCATCGAATAGATGATAATAGAATCTTTTCCCGTCCTGAAATTCCAATTTAATTTTTGTACCTCTCGTTTACGCGAGCGTTGCGCGCGAACTCATGGACGGATCACGCTGTCCAACGAACTTAGCCTGAGTGTTAGTATGAGGAACATGTATACCAAATTTCAACTAAATCGGTCAACTTTTACTCAAGTTATCGTCACACGCGTGAACGTTACTGACAGACAGACAGACAGACAGACATGGAGCATATTTCGTTGAATGTAGGAAGCTCGCTACGCTCGCTTCAATAAAATGTATCTTTCTAATTTTAAAAAATTATGTTGACCTTACTTTTTGGGATTACCCTAATATATTGAAAGTATGAGTATTACAAATTATAATTGTATAGTTGTGTGTTGTGTAGTATTGGTCTGCTGTAACATTTAGTCATCGAATTAAAATTAAAATTAAAATTTCAGGAATAGCATTTAGGGGCACGACAGTGCCCCCGCCAAGTCGAGCACAGCCGTACCATCCCTTTACTGGAACCAACTCACGGTCATTTGGAATTTGGACCCCCCTTTATTGAAGATACTTAGATGAATAAATTTAATTTTAATTTAAAGTTCACGACAAACTGAACCAGGATTAAAAATTTCACACCTCTAGCCATAGTAGTTCATAAGATATATTATGAGCCTAAAGTTTTGTTATTTCGTCACTGACTGACTGACTCACTCATTATAATTCTGAGGCACTTATATCAATCCTAGAAACTTGAAATTTTGTATATAGGTAGAGTTTATTGTAGAAATAAAGGAAAAATTAAAACAATCCAAAAAATATCTGGTTCTTTGTCCCTTTAAAGGCTAATAGAAAAACCGCCTATTCAAAATATTGTAAAAAAAATTAAAAATTGTGAACAGCGCCACTAGAGATACCTAGTGGAGAACTTAAAAGTAAAACTTAACTTTTAAGTAAAACTTATAAGTGATATTGAGAACGTTCGTTGATTTGACAGTTATCTTTGAGTGCCAACATATTTTACTCCAGATAATTTTATTTAGTTGAATTTGAACACCCACCGACAAAGAAGTTACACGAAAGATTAACAAACAAAGAAAGAAATCAAAGCCAAGAATAATCAAACAAGAACAAAGAAAGAAATCAAAGCCAAGAATAAACAAACAAGAACAAAGAAAGAAATCAAAGCCAAGAATAAACAAACAAGAACAAAGAAAGGAAAACGAAATTTTTTATTATTACAAAAAGAAGTCCTAACAAAAAGACTAGTGTAAAAAAATAAGCCAAGTCTCGCGTAGAAAGATGTGAGATCATAAGGTTTAGCCGCAAATCTCCCACTGTCCAAGTAAGTTCTACTAGGTCTAATTTATCCAGTGCAAGTACATGTTGTTTGTCGGTCCCTCTCTCTATTCTCTTTCCCAAATCACTCTACACGTTTAAATTTAAAAACATTTTCTGACTTGGCAAATACACACCACAAAGAGGCTAAAACTAGGCATCGCGTGGCTCTATCATTGAAGCGAGCGTATAGTAATAAATATGTATTGAATATTGAAAAAAAAAAGATTATTGTGAATCATGATGAGTTGATAGATAATGGGTCTGGTAGTAGTGCAGCGGCTAGTAGTAAGGGTACCACCCCGCATTCTTACTATTACTCTAACCACACATCTCTATTTCAATATTTATAATTTGTATCTCTTTGCTACAAACAAACTACTGCATGTATCAAATTGAAATTTTGCATGCCTGTTTCAATTGTGCATCAGATGGTTTCTATGAAGTTTTATTAAAATCGTCACGTTAGAACGTAAGATATCGGTAAAAAGGTTGTTTCCTCTATTTTAAACGTTTAGGCCCGCTTTAATAGTTTTAGCGATCTTTATTAATTCATAGCGGTGTCGCTGTTGGTTTTAGTAAAAAATGTTATTTGAAAAAAATGTTCGTCTCATCGAATAGATGATAATAGAATCTTTTCCCGTCCTGAAATTCCAATTTAATTTTTGTACCTCTCGTTTACGCGAGCGTTGCGCGCGAACTCATGGACGGATCACGCTGTCCAACGAACTTAGCCTGAGTGTTAGTATGAGGAACATGTATACCAAATTTCAACTAAATCGGTCAACTTTTACTCAAGTTATCGTCACACGCGTGAACGTTACTGACAGACAGACAGACAGACAGACATGGAGCATATTTCGTTGAATGTAGGAAGCTCGCTACGCTCGCTTCAATAAAATGTATCTTTCTAATTTTAAAAAATTATGTTGACCTTACTTTTTGGGATTACCCTAATATATTGAAAGTATGAGTATTACAAATTATAATTGTATAGTTGTGTGTTGTGTAGTATTGGTCTGCTGTAACATTTAGTCATCGAATTAAAATTAAAATTAAAATTTCAGGAATAGCATTTAGGGGCACGACAGTGCCCCCGCCAAGTCGAGCACAGCCGTACCATCCCTTTACTGGAACCAACTCACGGCAATTTGGACCCCCCTTTATTGAAGATACTTAGATGTATAAATTTAATTTTAATTTAAAGTTCACGACAAACTGAACCAGGAATAAAAATTTCACACCTCTACCCATAGTAGTTCACATGATATATGAGCCTAAAGTTTAGTTATTTCGTCACTGACTGACTGACTCACTCATAATCATAATTCTGAGGCACTTATATCAATCCTAGAAACTTGAAGTTTTGTATATAGGTAGAGTTTATTGTACAAATAAAGGAAAAATTAAAACAATCCAAAAAATATCTGGTTCTTTGTCCCTTTAAAGGCTAATACAAAAACCGCCTATTCAAAATATTGTAAAAAAAAATTAAAAATTGTGAACAGCGCCACTAGAGATACCTAGTGGAGAACTTAAAAGTAAAACTTAACTTTTAAGTAAAACTTATAAGTGATATTGAGAACGTTCGTTGATTTGACAGTTATCTTTGAGTGCCAACATATTTTACTCCAGATAATTTTATTTAGTTGAATTTGAACACCCACCGACAAAGAAGTTACACGAAAGATTAACAAACAAAGAAAGAAATCAAAGCCAAGAATAATCAAACAAGAACAAAGAAAGAAATCAAAGCCAAGAATAATCAAACAAGAACAAAGAAAGAAATCAAAGCCAAGAATAATCAAACAAGAACAAAGAAAGAAATCAAAGCCAAGAATAATCAAACAAGAACAAAGAAAGAAATCAAAGCCAAGAATAATCAAACAAGAACAAAGAAAGAAATCAAAGCCAAGAATAATCAAACAAGAACAAAGAAAGAAATCAAAGCCAAGAATAAACAAACAAGAACAAAGAAAGGAAAACGAAATTTTTTATTATTACAAAAAGAAGTCCCAACAAAAAGACTAGTGTAAAAAAATAAGCCAAGTCTCGCGTAGAAAGATGTGAGATCATAAGGTTTAGCCGCAAATCTCCCACTGTCCAAGTAAGTTCTACTAGGTCTAATTTATACAGTGCAAGTACATGTTTGTCTATCCCTCTCTACTCTCTTTCCCAATTCACTCTTCACGTTTAAATTTAAAAATATTTTCTGACTTGGCAAATACACACCACAAAGAGGCTAAAATTAAATGCAGTGTCGTATACAAATTTGTATCCTTGTGCTGCGACGCTCAAATGATAAAAAATATATATATTTATTATTTGATTTAAGTTTGTGGTGTGTATTTGCCAAGTCAGAAAATGTTTATAAATTTAAACATGTAGAGTGATTTGGGAAAGAGAATAGAGAGAGGGACGGACAAACATCATGTACTTGCACTGAATAAATTATACCTAGTAGAACTTACTTGGACAGTGGGAGACTTGGCTAAACCTATCATCTCACAACTTTTTACGCGAGACTTGGCTTATTTTGTTTACACTAGTGTTTTTGTTGAGATCTATTTTATTTTTAAACAAATAAAATTCGTATCTGTGAGCTACTTGGTTAACTTATAAGGTGAATATATAATATATGCATATACTGGAGATACGCTATAGAAGCAATAGAGTTATTTTGTGGCGTAAATTCTTCCATTCTCATTAATTTTTGACAACCTTTCAAGAAAAAAGGTAGCTAGCAAATTTAGATACACTCTTTCCCAAAAGGACGCTTTCATTTCTAACTCAGTAGATTCATATTTAAATGAGAAATGTAATTTATGTATTTTCTGAAACTTTCATTATTCTTCTACCCAAACAAACCAGAAGCAAGAAAATAAAATACTTATATACAAAATGTATTCTCAAAATATGTCACTTCAACTAAATTATATGAAAAACAGGCTTTGAATAAAGTTAAATTAGTGGTGACAAAAGAATGCATTCGACGTTAAAAAAATACAACTACAAATTAGATGAAAACTAATAAATATCACAATTTTATTACATTACACAAACAATTTATTTGAATCCTAATTAAAACTATTTAGGTTATCAAATTTATTAGTGAATTATACTTGAACTTTAGAAGAAGAGAAAATTTTTCAATTCAAAATAAAGACGTGAAAAAAATGTAAATTATATGTAAATGAAATCGTGTTTTGAAGCTTTAAAAAACTAATTTTTATTATAAACCAAGAATTTGGCTGAAATATACTTTTTCTTAGCTTCGTGATTAACATACTCAACACACAGAAAACATTCGAAGAAAAATTAGTGAAAGCCATATAGAGATAAATAACCATAATTATAAATTTAAAAAAATCACCGGGAAGAACTTCTGTCCAAGTTCTTCTTAGGGTTTCGTATATGATTAAGCATGCCCGTTATATATATATATTTTTTTTTTTTTCGATTTGAGGGGTGCCTGGTTCAAACCGCCGGGAGGTCACAATGTTATTATAAAATTAGTCTGCACAATTAGAGTGGCACATAGCTTTCGTGCGGCCTATACAGCACATACTTTAATGATTGTATGCTTTTACTTGTCTTATTTATTTAATTGTTACTCCCCTTTGGCATCCGAGCATACCGAAGGTAATGGGAGCTATGTGCTTTCAATGAACATACATATATATCACATCACTACACAAATAATTATGGTTGTATCAGGTTTAAATTACACGCCTGTTTTTAATTGTACATTAGACGATGTTTATTAAAAACATTGTTTTCTCTATTTAAAACGTTTAGGCCCGCTTTAATAGTTTCAGCGATCTTTAACACTTCATAGTGGTGTCGGTGTTGGTTTTACTAAAAGAAATTATTTGTAAAAAGTTGTTTGTCTCATTGAATAGATGAAGTTAGAATTTTTTTCCCCGTTCTAAAATTCCAATTTTACATTTGATGGATCCTGGGCATTGGTAAAATGAACATTTTGTACCAAATTTCAACTAAATCGGTCTACTTTAACTCACGCTATAGTCATCTCCCGGGCCCCAGACGTTGTAACGTAATAAGGAACTTCGTTCCAAAAAAATAATAATCGGTACCAAGGTATATGTACCAATATTTTAAGAATCATCTAATGACACAGCTTTAATGTACAAAGTAAGGCCTTTCAAAAAATGATACATGACACAATAATAAAATTGAAAAAAAAATAACAAAATTACTCTGAGAAATATTTACTGGGAAATCTGCCTCAGGGTCTAGATAAGCTCTTTCCCATTCTCAAGATTTGCTTTTTATTCCATGCATTATTCAATGACAAATTCAAGGATAAAGCAAGAACAATACCGGATGTAAGCAGTGACAAGCATATGCTTTTCATTGCTTTTTCCAAGTTACCTCCGGTTCCCTAGCAAGTAATATCCTTCCTTGTTGCTGTACAGGGTATAAACGATGGGGATACGACAAAAAATCATAGGACCAAAGTTGTAGATCTTTCAAAATCAGTTACCACTGGTGCAATCCATATTTCATTACGGGTGCTTGTAGTTTAGAATGCAATAAGCCTCCAAAACAGCTTTATACAGTCTAGTCTACCATTTATTTGGCTCTGTATTTTCAAAATGAACTGATTTTTTTAAAAAAAAGTCATCTAAGGTATAATAATTTTTTTAATAGTCCTATAGGAATCATCCCCTTAAATATTGCCGTGTATTTTTAAGCACCCTGTTTATATATTTAAAAAAAAAAAAAAAAAAAAACATTATCAACTTTTAAAAGATACCAATTTGCAAAGAGAAAGATTGGGAGAAGAAACGACAAAAAAAAAAAAAATATTGAATTTTAAATTAGAAGACATATGCTAATAGAAACTCAACTCAAGCATAAATTGATTTCTTTAAATATTCTAGAGAGTGAAAAAAAAATAGACGGAGCCAAGAATTAAGAAAAGAAAAAAATAAATATTTGAAAGCGTGGCCTCAAGGTGGTATCAAGTGGTTGAGCATGGCTCATATTAATATTAGAAGTGAAAATCTTATGAGAGAGATAAAAAGAAAAAGAAAAAAAAATTAGTTGATAAACCTGTTTTACTTGTGGGAGATATGGTAATCCAGCGTGAATCTTTCATCTGACTTCCAATATCTTCTCGGACTGAGTTTAAAATACCTATAATTGAATGAATATAATAAATAAACAAGATACCACCGTCGAGAGGTGTGGCTTTATGGTTCCACATTGTCTCATCAACTCCGCCCTGATTTTTTTTAAAACTAACTTAAATATTGACAGGTGTTTTTATAGGACTTCGTCTTTTAACAAATAAACAAGTAAGGCGCACAAGTACGTAACGCGATAATCGTAAGTTTCTGTACGATTATGTTAAAATTATTAAGTGTAAAATTTTAATAGTTGCATATTCTTTTTCTACACTGTAAGACCATTAAATTGATGTATAACATGTCATAGAGACTAAAACCTTTTTTTTTTAGTCGCCCGCCATATTGGCCGGCATCTTGGAAATATTAAGTGTGAAAACTCAAAAAAAAGTGAACAGTTGTCTCAAAAAAAGATGCACCTGTGTGCTGAATTTCATGTTCCAAGCTATAGTAGTTTATGAATTGAAACAAGCAACGGACAGACAGACAGACAGACAGAGCCGTTATCCGCCAAAATGGATGTGACATGGCCGCTCTCCACCGATATCCACTTAGCCGACCACATATTCTAATTGGCCACCAAAAGATTATCTTATAAACAAAATACTAGCTTGATATAATCATTTATTTTTATGCAAGCTCTCTCCCGAACTATACAGTTTATAAACGTACTTTCTTTTTTTTAAATTAACAGATAAATTTACACTCAACTAAGCAATATTTTTTTATTAGTGATTCGTTTTTTTTTGAACAGGTGTAAAAGAGAGTTCGAAATCTGAGTATGCGTTGTATTAATTAAATTAAATTCACTGAATATATTCCATTACGAGATTACGGTTTTTTTTTAAATTCAAGTTTTCCATCTACTAAATTTAGGTACCGGAGAGAAATGAACTTGATAATTGGATTGAAGTTGGCACTCAGCCCGAAATTAATTCGTCAGACATTTCCTAATTGGAAATAATCAAGTATATATTACAATGCATCCAGCGAATCATTATTTGATAAGAGGTATTCAGGTACCTGAACTATTATATTCACCCTAATTATAATTTCAGATGGTCCGGTGTGGCTCGGGGAGCCCTCCTGGTTTTTCGAAGTTTAAAATCCGCGACGCCGCGCCACCTTCCAGCGTGTGGCCAATCCCTGCGTCGAGCTATTACCTGTTATATTTTTGATTCACCATATCTTAAAAACTTCTCGTCCGTTTTTAATACTTGAAAAAAAATTCTTTGGCTCCGTAACTTTACTCGAAAAGGATACAAAATTAAGTCCAAAAGTACCTTGGTCAAAAATGGCGGTTTTTGCGGTCGTTTTTCTTTATTAACTTATAAAATAGTAATTGTAAGCTTCTGTGCATCTCGCAAAGTTCTACTGGTAGTTGTAAGCACTATTTTTTTCAATTCTTTTTAAAGCCCTTGAAAAGTTGTAAAAATAAAAATTTACTTTTATCTCCAGTAGGGTGAAAAAGTTATGATTTTGAATTAGTTTAGAGGGACTAAAACAGGTCTTTTCATCCCTGAACTCAAAAAGTAGGGAGAAAAAGTAAAAGTAGGGCGAAAAAGTAAAGTAGGACAAAAAAGTAAAGATTGCAACTTAATTATTTTATAAATAGAAGAAAATGAATGGCAAATGTAATGAAGTTATTGAAATCAGGTTGGCGGCACTGCGCTTTTTTGACCATGTTTATCATTGATTCATTGTTTATAACCTGCATCTAAATAACCTTCTATTTGAGTTTAATTCCAATTCTTATTTGATTTTAATATTGAATCTCTTATATCTGCTATTAAAAGTGCTAATAGTTATTGTTATTTATTAAAATAATAAATAAAAACTGTGCAATGGACGAAAATGTGTATTTTCTTCCTACTGGAGATAAAATATTGTATGTACCTCGTGAGTAAAGTGCCATTATTCCCCTAGCGATAATTATCTCCCTCGGCTGCGCCTCGGGAATTCAAGAGTCTAATTCCCTCGGATTCGCCTCGGGATTTAGGGACCATGGTTCCTTCGGCTTCGCCTCAAGAACCAACCATTTTTGCTCAGGGAATAATGGCTTGCTTTACTCCCTAGGTGCATAAATAACTATTTCACATTAAGAGGTTGTATTTTTCACTTTGAGGTTGTAAAGTATCGAATATGCAAAATTTATAAGATAATATGTTAGTTCGGAAAAATTGAGCGATAGAAAGACAGACAGTTACAAAATGATGGATGATGTCTGAAACAGATTTCTGTATTGGACTTTTTTTAAAGTGGAGACAAAAATTGTTCTTCTAAACGATAGCACATTGCTTCCGATGTTATGGGAGCAATAATGACAAAGTTAATGCTATTTTCTATGTTTTGATGTTTTAAGAAGATCATGGCATGGCTCATTGATAACATTTTATAGCTTCCGAACCCACCATTCTTTTGCGTGTTTGCTTAATTAGATTTTTTATTAAAATTAAAAGCAAAATGGAGAGACCTGCGAGGGCTAACTCCTGAGACTTTTTGAAAACGGGAAAAATACAACGTTGCGTGTCTGAGCCGTCTGTCGGGACAAAAGGAACACCGGGACTAAGCTTAAGTAGGGGAGACCGGGGCTGGTTGTTACACATTTTTTAACCAACTCTTGGCTACCTCAATTATTTTTTTCAGCTCACAATATTCACGTCTCTTATCGTAGGGACTTATAATCTCAGATAACTTAAACTGTAACAACCTACCCCGCTATGGGGGTAGGTTGTTACAGGTATTGGGGTAAGTTGTTAGAGTTATATTGGTAAAGGAACTAGCTTGTTGAGAGTTTTTGCGGTCGTTTTTCCTTATCAACTTATAATAATAGTAATATTAAGCTTCTGTACATCTCGCAAAGTTCTACTGGTAGTTAATATTAGTGTAATAGACGCTTCCTTGTGTCGAGAGTTGGGAGTCCAATATATATTGCACTGTCACTGTCTGACAACTTTATTCTCTGTCTTTCCAATAAAAATTATGAGTTTCTAGTCGTAAGTTGTGTGTTTTTTTAACCTTTTACTTTTGTGGAAAATGTGTTTATTTATGTATGTATGCCAATAAGAAATGAGGTGATCTACCTAGCATATTGTTTTTTAGCTTTCTGTGCACTAAACAGTTGTGGAAAATCGGAATACCCCATAAAAAATAAAGAGTGCAACCCTGTATATGCGAAAAAGCGCCCGGAAGGCGTGGGGGGGGATTAACAGAAAAGACCCCAAAATTTAACTCCAAAGATTAAATTCTCCCAAGTTTTAACTGTGCTCCATCTAATAAATAAAAGAGTTTCGAAGAACTTGTACATAAAGACAGCTGGTGGAGGTTAAGATAATCGAATGATGGCATAACATAACACCAACATCCTACAAGATACACCAACTAATAAGACACTAAATTTATAAATTAATATAAACCTTACAACTTCCTTATAGATCCTTTCCTGTGATAAGATAAAAACTGTATAATTTTCGTATATTGGTAGAGAGAATTATTAATTATATTCATGATATCGGATCAAATTGTGTAGATAGCTGTGTTTTAAGAATTTACGGTTTTTAGTTTCTTCACGCCTAATCCATGAACGCTAATTCTTTAAACAGGAACATTGTCTATAATAACATTATTTTCAGATCGACATTTATCTTTAAAAAGGACTTATGACGGCGTGATCTTTACACGAATGTTTTAGAAATATTTTAGAAACATTCTTATGAACCCACAAACCACAGGAGATAGTTAATTTTATAGAGTACAAGATTTTAAGACGTAGGAAACATACTTATAGTCCTGTATAGTTCCTTTTTAGAGATAGAGTGGTTATGGCCTAAGGGGCTATGTTAAATCAGGGCGCGTGATATGCTTTCTTAAGGCACCGACAACTCGCTTAGAACCCATAAGATGGGTAATCTTTTTAGAACCTGCTCCTTTAAAATCTTAAAGATTTCTTAGCTTCAAGTGTTTTTATAAATCACTGGAAAGATAAAAAGAGGAGAAGCCGAAACGAATTGAAGGACTTCAGGAAACAACCAACTTTATAAGGTTATAAATTGAATTTATAGATGACTTGCCTTTGAGCGAAATAAAACCAGAGTAAGAAAATTGAGTAATGTCAAGAATACAATTTAAAAAATTTAATACCATCAAAAATGTTATAATCTTCATCGTTTAACAGGTCAAGTGTGTGCTAGTCAGCACACAGCGAGGGTCCGTAGTCAAGTGTGTGCCAGTCAGCACACAGCGAGGGTCCGTAGTCAAGTGTGTGCTAGTCAGCACACAGCGAGGGTCCGTAGGCAACACTATATTGTTTAAATAGTAAGTAGTAGGTACCTATTGTTTGTGCTTTTTAAAATGCTAAAAATATTCTCAATATACATAAACAATCTTCTGAAAAGTATTATTTTCCAGTGAATCGGACTATAATCGTATAAGTTCATTCAAAAGAGCATAATTATAAATAATTAATATAAAAATGCCATTTTTCAAAACTGGTCTTATTTTCAATTTTTTTTTTTTTTTTTTTTGGTTTCTATATTCTTCACCTTAGTTGGATCTATGTGCAAAATTTGGGGAAGATCGAATCACGGTAAGTGATTCAAAATTGGGGCAATAGGTGTGCGATGAAACTTAAAAAGCAAATAAATTAGACGCCATTTTGTTTTTATTTTTTGTTTTTTTAGTTTCTATATTCTTCACCTTAGTTGGATCTATGTGCAAAATTTGGAGAAGATCGAATCACGGTAAGTGGTTCAAAATTGGGGCAATAGGTGTGCGATGAAACTTAAAAAGCAAATAAATTTGACGTCATTTTTTTTTTATTTTTGGTTTCTGTATTCTTCACCTTAGTTGTATCTATGTGCAAAATTTGGGGAAGATCGAATCACGGTAAGTGGTTCAAAATTGGGGTAATAGGTGTGCGATGAAACTTGAAAACCAAATTAATTTGACGCCATTTTTTTTTTTTTTTTTTTGGTTTCTGAATTGTTCGCCTCAGTTGTATCTATGTGCAAAATTTGAGAAAGATTGAATCACGGGAAGTGGTTCAAAATTGGGGAAACGGAAATGTGCGATGAAACTTACAAAGCAAAGTAATATAAGACCAGTAAAAAACAAGTATTTTGTCAATAAAAACAATATTTTTTTTTTTCGAAATTTCCAAAAACGTGGTATGACCCGAAGACCAAAGTATGACTTTTCTTCAGGACATTCAGTACTTTTTTCCGAATTTTCGCACTTTACATAAGCGAGATAGAAGGGGTGGGGCATTAATATATTTCAAACTCGCCTACGCTCGCCCTATCACAGCTTATACCCAAAAAATTATATATTATTGTAATCAGCTAAAAAAAAACCCTTGTCTTTTTACCCTACATTTTTTAAAACGTGTGGGTAGGTACTATACACATATACGCCAAATTTCAAAGTGACCGGACGTAAGGTGTAGCCGCGAGAGCAGGCGACAGACGGACGGACGAACAGACAGACACACGCAGGAAAATATTCCTTGCTTTGCCTATGGACCCTAGAAAAGAGCTGAAATATTGAAGTAATGCACAATTTTAGAGTTTTTATAAAGAACCTTTTTAAAGAAGGCTGGAGACTTTAATTTGGAATGAAAGTCCTTCGAGTGATATATATTTTTATTGAATCAGAGCTTTCGCCCAGGGACCTGAGCTTCTACAGTGATCTACAAATTAAAATTGTTTACATGAATGAATTGGAAAGGAAAAAAGACCAGTCATGCACCATGACTTAATGAGCGAATTTTCAACGAAATCTGCGTATTATTGGCTTATCATAGGAAAATTTTGGTTTAGAATTTGGATGAGTGAAAAACAAAAATTTGGTACTCAGGGGTGCGGGGTATAAAAGTCAAAATAGTACTCTTTCAGATGCGTGTCGTTAGAAAGCTCTTTAAGAGTACAGTAATTGTTATGTACTCTTTTCTCATATTTTCATATAAGAAGGGGATAAAAATGGAAAAAACACGTTTCTATTGACCCTAAATTGTCAAAATTTGACCCCTAAACAGACTCCAAAAATTCTGGCTAATGAACTCATCCTTTCTTCTGATATTATTGACATTTTAAAATTTGTTTGAATTTTTATGTGAATCCTAGGGTGAGATATCGTCTGGAGTGACACATATTATATATACCTACATTTGACATATATAACATACATACACAAAAAAAAGTGTTAAATTTCAGGAATCGATTAAGAATGGTCTAAAACGGATTACCATGAAGAAAATATTTTAAAAATTCCATTACAAAAAATGTAAAGCCATTGCAATAGCTTAAAGCGTCTTTAGCGAAAATTCTTTAAAGACAAACAAGTCTTTTTGAATTACAAATTTGAATTACAAGTCTTTTTGAATTATTAATTTTACTATTTTAAAATAAAATAGTACAAAAGGTCTTACCAGAACCTTTAAAAAAATGTCCGCTCAAAGAAAATAGTAGTCAAACCAAATTGCTCGAAATGAAAAATCTATTTAAATATTAATAAATAAGTTATAGACACAGGATATCTTTAACACTTAATAAAAACAATAATAAAATAGGAAACATAATTTATGAAATAGGAAACATACTTAATTGATTTTATGCTTTAACAAACCCATATTGTTGAATTTATTTAATTGTTTCCCCCGTTTTTGTCAAAATTGTTTTGATTTTTTAAACAAATTAAAGTATCAATTAAGCAAAAGTTAAAGAGCGCAGACGGTTGAAATTAATCTGGTGCTATCTGCGGTCTACTTTCGATAAACAATCCAAATTTCATAAAAATCAGATGAGTACTTTTGAAGATATAAGTATAAATAATTAATATAAAAATGCCATTTATCAAAACTGGTCTTATTTTCAATTTTTTATTTTTTATTTTTGGTTTCTATATTCTTCACTTTAGTTGTATCTATGTGCAAAATTTGGGGAAGATTGAATCACGGCAAGTGGTTCAAAATTGGGGAAACGGAAATGTGCGATGAAACTTACAAAGCAAAGTAATATAAGACCAGTAATAATAATAATGAATGTATATATGAAAAAGAAACAAATGAGCCAATAAGGTAGAAACCTAAATGGGACCAACAGTGAGCTAATTATGACCTACCATACAAATTTCATTAAAATCGTACGAGCAGTTTTTAAGATATGTTAGTTCGCAAAAATTAAGTAACACAGACACGGAACCCAAAATGTTCCCTGATGTTTGAAACGGATTTCTGTCTTGGAATTTTTGAAATCGGAGACATAAAAATATTTTCGTTCTTTAGAATGATCACATAGCTTCCGTTACCTTCGGTAAACTTAAAAGCAAAATTGAATTATTAAACATTTTAATATTTTTACTACTGCAACTTTTAAAAAAATAACTATATAATACGCGTAAAGACTTTATTAGAAAATAAATAAAGTTAGAGAACTAATCTACTTTTGAAGAGGCTATGGTAATAAAAAAAACATGAGATCTTTTACCTACAATAAAATGAGAACAACAAAATAATGAAGATGAAAAAGTAAAAAAGTTTTTAAATAATTTTATGACACAAAAGGTATAATTTTCTGCTAAAAATAAACATTAAACTTTAAGACAAGAACATTATTTTTAGTGAAATATGCTACAATTCTACACGAGTGTCTACATAAAACTCTTTTTCCTTAAAATATAAATTTTAAAATCCAATTATATAGGACTTAAACCATAGTGAGCAAAAACATATTTTTTTTACAGCAAAAACCCCTAATTTATAGGTATTTTGATGTTTTCAGTACAAAAACGGGTTTTATGTTTAAATTTTAAGCCTATGTATAAAAATAAAATATATCAAGAATGTTGAAAGAGAGCACTAAAAGATAATTAAGTTAACTAACTAATTAAAAAAATCTTGCAGAATCTTTCAAAATTATGATATCCTAAAGAAATATCGGGGGAGGAACTTTAAATAAACAGGTCAAGTGTGTGCTAGTCAGCACACAGCGAGGGTCCGTAGGCAACCCTGTATCGTTTAAGTAGTACCCTATTGATGGTGTTTTTTAAAATGCTAAAAAGCTTACTTTGAACTATCCTATGGGTCTGATATTCTCAAAACACATAAACAAACTTCTGATAAAGTTTTTTTTTGCCATGAACCGGACTACAACCATATAAATACATCGAAAAGACCATAATTATAAAAAAACGTATTTTGTCAATAAAAAATAAAATAATATTTTTTTCGAATTTTCCAAAAATGGTACCTTTACTTTTGGTCGAAGAATGTTCAGGAATTTATTCAGATTTTTGGCACTTCACATAAGCGAGATAGAGGGGGGGGGGGACAAGTTTCACACCCACTTCAAACTTGCCTACGCTCGCCCTATCAAAGTTAAATCCAAAGAATTATATATTTTTGTAATCAGCTCGACGTACCCTTTCATATGATACCCCTCACGGTGTCGAAAAAAAAAAAAAAAAAATTGAACCCTTCAGTTTTTTTACCCTAATTTTTTTGAAAAATATTTTTTTTAAGTCGCTATATTTTTATAATATGTGGGTAGGTACAAGACACATACATGCCAAATTTCAAAGTGATCGGACGAAAGGTGTAGCCGTGAGAGCAGGCGACCAGACGGACGGACAGACTCACGCAGGAAAATAAAAGGGTTCTTGGTTTTGCCTACGGACCCTAAAAAGAAACATAGCGGCAAAACATTCCTGTCTATTTATTTGTATCGTTTTGGTGGACTAAGTCCAGTTATTGTTAACAAAGCATTAACGATGGCAATCTCATTACCATTTATAATAACCAATTTGAATTGGCAATTGAAATTCTCTCCTTTTCCATATTCTATTTAAATTCAATAAGTAATAGTTATTTACGAACCAAGAAAGTAAAATAAATCATAGTAGCTTGTGCTATGAAGTAGGTTTCTGAGGCGAAGCCGAGGCAACCATAATATGAGAGCTATCGTTATATCAAACATAAATATATATAATTGATATTTAGGGATAATTATTAGGATTTAGGTATAATTGATTTTTACTCCCAAGGTACGTACAAGTTTTTATCTACAGAAGGGAGAAAAAAAAATAATTTAAGAAGATTTTAATTTTAAAGTATTTTATAAATGAAGAAATTTTAAAAATAATGAGAATCTAAGATAAGTTTCACTGGTTATTTCATTTATAAAAAATTTCAAGATAAAAAGAACTTTTTATATACTACGTTTTTAAATTTTCTTTTGAATCGAATGTAATGTTGATAATGGAATTGTTATTTTTAATAATATATAATGTTAGTGAAAAAAAAATAGTTCCAAATTTATTTACTTCACATGAATGACAAGCATTTAGAGAGCTGATCTTAAACCTATAAAAGGACAAATCTTTGTACAACGGATCACCCCAACACCAAATCTAAACCGTGCCATAGATATTTTGAAATAATATAAATAATATAATCGATAAATAATATAATCGATATATTTCCTGTTTAGCTGTCATTCAATGTTTATCTCTTATTTATAAAAATCACAAATTTGAATCCCGTCAAAATGAAGATTGTAAATATGGGACATGGCAAAACAAATAATATAACTTGCGGATTTTTTCCGAACTAACTTTCCATACGGCAAAATTTGCTGAAACCCAATTAAATTCTGCTGAAAGATGGCTAAACTAAAAGTATTAAAATAATGCATTGTCGTCGTGTTCTGAGCTATTCTAAAAGTTTCAAATGTCTAGCTATTCGGGAAGTTTGTCAGAAATCGATTGCCAGATTTGTACCGGACAAACAAACAAGAAAGCAAGCTAATAAAACGTAGTAAAAATATAATGGGGAAAAACAAACTATAAATTCTCTAATATTATTTTGATTAATGCCATGGAGGACAATCATTTTTATAACAACAATTGCATATCAGGTCTGTTCCAACCCCGTTATTTGTAGCGTTCTTTGCATTTGTATCATCCCGTGGATTTTTGGATCGTACAAAAATCAAAAATCGTTTAGGACAGTTGTGACTATAATTCGTACTGTATAAAAACAAACAAAACAGGAAACCTAACAGTTTGGAAACCTTCCTGTTGTGTTGTTATTCATGAGATTTGACGTAACTGCGCATGTCATACAAACTAGAAATGGGTATTAGGTTTGTTCCAACCAAGCGTTGTACCGTCCGCGGGATCGTCACGAGCATGCGCAATGGATAAAAGCCGTTCCAAGCCGACTTGTGACAGTGTTTCGTACCGTCCACGAAACTGTTCCAACCCTGGCAGGGATCGTTTGCGAACCATTCACTGTACGGTCCCAACGATCCTCTGACAATACCAAGTACTGGTTTGTATGACATGCGCAGTTATGTCAATAGTCACAAATGTCAACAGGAAGGTTCCCTAACTGTTAGGTTTCCTTGAATGTTTTTAATGCAGTGCGAATTAAGTCCTAAAACCGTTCCAACCTGACATGACTTTATTACAGTACAATGTTAGCGCATGCGCATAAAACCTGTCCTAAACGATTCCCGAACGATCCGCGGGACGATACAAAGGACGGTACAAATAGGGGGGTTGGAACAAACCTATTGTCTTAGCACCCGACTATACTGACTTCGGCAATACTCGGAAATTCCAACTTTAAACGAAGCTAAGCTTTCAGTTTCTCCCGTGTTCATGACTTCTTGGTCGACCTTTATCTCGTTTATTGCTTGCCCGATTTTTAAGTAATTTGGATGCTGGGTCATAATTAGCCCATTTTTGGTCCTATATAAATTTGAACCTTCTGCGACCATTTATTTCTCAACAACATGCATCCAAACATACATTTATGTTGTATCTTGAAAAGAACTCGTCCGTATTTGTATGAAGTTTCGATGGTTTGTCAAACGTAACCCGGAAATAGCCCCTGATTAATTTCAACCGTCAGCCCTTTCTAAATTCTGCTAAATTGATACTTTAGTTCAGATAAAAAATTAAAACAATTTAGAGAGATTTTAAAAAGGGGGAAAATTAAATAAATTTTGATAATAATAGTTTGTAAAAGCATAAAAACATTAAAGTATACGAAATTGGAGCAAGGAAGCTATGTGCCACACTAATTGGCAGACTATTAATAAATGGCAAAAACGTCTGAAAGGAATCTTGACTCATAAAGAAAATATATGAAGCTATAAAAAAGAAGTATGTTATCTCGGTACTTTAAAAAGAAATATTTTATTACATACATCCTACAATTATCGAAACATAAAATACATTTTTTTCACAAAAATTTGAAAGGAGATTTATTCGGAAAGGTTTATGGAAAACAGGATTCAAAAAGATTTATTCGGATCTTCTTCCCACCTGGTCCAATGTATCAAAATTCATTTGAAGGGAATTTAACGGAATTTATTGCCTGAATATAAAAGAAAAAAGTGACACTAACGGACAATTCTTGACGACATTTGCTTCAGATAATTATTCCAAATCGTTAATTTGATGACGTTCAGCGAAAGTTTCTTGAGGAAAGGTTTTTTTGATGCCGCTGTCGCTCCTTTTTCAATGCTTAAGGAGGCTATAAAAGACATTAGTGGGACGTTTAATATGTCAAACCTTCTGTTATGAGTGTCCTTTTTATGACTCTTAACAGACTCGGGGACTTAAGACTTTTTTTTTACGTGAAGTTTTATGGAATTACGGAAAGGTCGTAAAAAAGGAGGTGGAGACGGAGTCTGAAGTCATAAAAATGGTTACAAAAATGAATACTTGTTATAACAGATATAACTTTGAAACATTAAACATTTTACAGATATAAACTTATACAAAAGAACTGCAGGTGTGACCACTTATACACTCTTGGAAAGAGTCACATTATAAAACGTAATCAAGACCCTAAAATGAAGACTATTAACACCGTTTAAGGAAGAAAGATGAATGGGATCAAAAGTCAGTCTTATAAATTATATTCAACAAGAAAGAATATAAAGAAAGAAATACAGGATTTTCTACGCAAAAGGCGGGATGCATTGTGAATTTTAAATGAATATACCAAAAACTCTTTTGACAATTCAAATCTGAGGAGTAATAAAATTAAATTATTTCCTAACACCTGGGTGTAATTTTAGGCACCTTATAACTGTACAAAGGTTTCTATTCACTAAAGCTTCCGTCAAGTTGTAAGAACAATAAAATAGGTTTTACAATGCAAAATGTATATATTGCAAACATTATAAAGAATCTTGATTAAAAAAAAATACTACAAAGCATCAGGGCCGTAACTACAATTTTGGGGGCCCTGGGGCAAGATTATTCTGGGGGCCCTTCGTGGTGTCGAGGGGATACCCTCCCCTCCAGAAAAAGGGGGGTTCGGGGGTCCTCCCCCGGAAATTTTTTGAAAAATAACGCCCCAAAACGTGTTTTAATGCATTCTAGAGGTCAAATTTACCCACATCTATAATATTTTATTTTGCACATGACCCAAAATGTCTAATTTAGCCTCTATTCTATAGCTAAATCCTCACCTACCTCCTGGTTACTTTAGTTAGGCTACTACATAAATACATTTATGACTTATACGATCTCTTCGTAACAGTTTAACTTACTCTGATGAAGGTGAACATTATATTGAGTTAGCGTCAGAGTTTTTTGTCAGTTCACTGTGTAATAGTCCTCAAAAAACTTACTGGTGAACTACGTTTGTCATGGGGCCCCTGATGAGTGAAAATATTGAATCTTTTTCTGTAAATGTCTAGGGGCCCCCTAGTTTCAAAAGAACCGTTTTATAATAGTCCATAATTATTCTTTCCTGAAACGAATTTTTTTGATAAATGGCTTTATCTTTTTTTTAAACTTTAACATTATTTCGTTTTGCCCATTGAAATTCAAATAGGGCCGTAGGATCGGGGGCCCCCAGGACCGGGGGCCCCGGGGCACTGCCCCGGTTGCCCCGGTGGTAGTTACGGCCCTGCAAAGCATACTTTACATTTAAACATTAGTACGTATAAATTTGCCTTACCGAGCATCATGTAAGAAAATGTTTGCTAAACTGGAATTGTTGACCGTCAGTGGACTATATATTTTTAGAAATCTAAAGAAAATGCATTTGATTTATAGTAAAATTGAAAAACATTCGGATGTTCACAATTATAATACTAGAAATAAAAATAATGTATTAATAAAGAAGCATAGAACCAGTAAATATGAACAGAGTCAGTGTTATACTAGCGTAAGGCTGTATAACAGCTTACCAGAGAGGTTAAAGAGCATTCGAGACCAAAACAAGTTTTCTGATGAGTGTTACGCCATTTTGGTCAAGAAACCGGTCTATAAAATAAGTGAGGTTTATTCAGAAAATTATTTTAATATTTAATTGTTATAATTTGGTAAATTGTTATTTTAATTTTAATAGATGATAAATTGTTATTTTAATATTTGTTAAATTGTTGTTTTAATATTTGATGGTTATTCTAATTATTTAATTGTTATTTTAATATTTAATTGTTATTTTAATATTTAATTGTTATTTTTGGTGTTTAATTTTAATTTTAATCCTCTCTGTGGTTTGTTGAATTTGTTTTGAATAGTTACTGTATTTATGTTCTGTATATTAAAATTATTTAATTATTATAAACAATACTGGCCAAAAGAAAATGTACTGATTGATATAAGCTAAATTGTATACTTAAAGCAATAATAAAGGATTTATTTATAGTGCAGGAGAGGGCATGTAAAAAAGTGTCTGACTAACATCAAGCTAGAATTTTGTGTATAATTTAATCTTTTGGAGCCTTTTAAGAATATGTGGTTGGCTAAGTTCGTCTGCGGGACATAGCTTGGCAATAGGCATTTGAAAAAAACAAACCGGTGGAGAGCGGCCATGTCCCGCTCTTTTTGGTGGACAATGTGATTTTCATGATCCTGAGTACGAAATTAGTTAGTAGACCAAAAATCAAGTTGATGGTAGTTTGTTACTTAATAGGTGACTTCTTCGATTTGGAGTAATATTTGACTAACTAACCTATTAAGTTACAAACTAATTCTGTACTCAAGATCGTGAAAATCACATTGTCCACCATAAAGGGCGGGACATGGCCGCTCTCCAGTTTTTTGTTGTTTCTTTTTAAATGCATATCGCCAAGCTATGTCCCGCAGACAAACTTAGCCACATATTCTTAAAAAGAACCAAAAGATTTATTTATACACATAAGCTTGATGATAGTCAAGCCATCTCCAGGACTAGAGGTCGACCAAGAAGTCATGAACACGGGAGAAACGGAAAGCTTAACTTCGTTTAAAGTCGGAACTTCCGAGTAGTGCCGAAGTCAGTACAGTCGGGTGCTAAGACAATACCCATTTCTAGTTTGTATGACATGCGCAGTTATGTCAAATCTCAAGAATAACAACAGGAAGGTTTCCAATCTGTTAGGTTTCCTGTTTTGTTTGTTTTTTATACAGTACGAATTATAGTCACAACTATCCTAAACGATTTGTGTACGATCCACAAATCCACGGGATGATGCAAATACAAAGGACGCTACAAATAACGGGGTTGGAACAAACTTATTATAATATGTTACTTAATAATATTAACTTATTATATGTATTTGTTATTATAAAAATGATTGCTCTCCATGACAATTAATATCTGTATGGATAGGTACTTCTGTGTTGAACTGCCACTCCCGCCAATGTTGTTGTGTTTAAAATACAAATACACATTGTAAACTATTTCACGTCCTTGACTGTGAAGAGTCTTTCTTCCTAATTTTGAATTCGTGTTATTATCCATGTTTTTATTAATACCAAGAAATTTAATTTACTAAAGAGAAAATTGCCAAAAACAAGCCGAGAGAGGTAATAGTAAAAAAATAATTCACAAAAAAGTAACAACTAAAATCCAGAAATAAAAAAGTAACAAATCAAACTCAGAAATAAAGAGGAAGAAAAAAATTGATTAAGAAAGAAGAAAATCGATTTAGATTTAAAGAATATTATTATGAATAATCAATAAATAATAATATAAAGATATTATCGTATATTATTAGTGATTTCTTATCAGGTACAGTGTTGCCTGTTGCAAAAAATATAGAAGTTATCAAAAATAAAATTATTAATAGCAAAAGAACAACACTGTGTTTTTTGACAATGGTCTATTTTATTAAAAACTGACTATACAAGGCGACACTAGCGCACTCCTCTCATTTCCATGACTTCTTGGTCGACCTCTAGTATAAATCTTTTTTAACTTTCAAATAATTTAGATTATTGTGTCGATCTTCTTTGGCAGGTCGATACTTACTTTGCGAATTCAAAGTATTTTGACAGCAAATATTCGGGTGTAGAGTGTAGACGAAAATCCTCCCCTGATAATAATTGTAAATATTTTCACCGTGATCACCCAATTTCTGAAACAAAGAAAAACGAACAAAAATTTAGACAACTGAAATATTGATTTGGGTTTTGTGAAACTTTCTCATATATGAGTTCATAATTGCTTAGCCCAATGTTTTCCATTGATTAGTTTTCGTAGGCATACATTTAATTATTTTTGAACACCGTTATTATAAAATAACTTCTCCTCGGCGGGGAATCGAACCCACCCTATCTCTGTCCGTGTTAAAAGCTATTTTCTACAGTTGTATTTAAATGGACTACATTATCGGCTGTAGTTTTTTAGTAGTTTAGGTTCCAGGCGTCTGCACAGTCAGATGACAGACATGCCTTTTTTTAAGAACCACTTTTTTGGACTAAGGGGACCTTAAAACGTGTAAATCTATCGAAATCTCAAAATCGAATTTTGGCGCCATCACAATACTTTCTCTTTATATGAGTAAATAAAAAGGAAGGAAGGAGGGTAAAGTATAGCCAGTGCAACGTGCAACAAAATAATGAGTTAACTTCTATAAATTTTACCCTATATGACCCAACAAATGGAGAAAAAGGAGAATAATTAAAGTTTTACGTAATAAACGAACTTATTATTGAAGCGTGCGTAGCGAGCTTCCTACATTCAACGAAATATGCTCCGTGTCTGTCTGTCTGTCTGTCTGTCAGTAACGTTCACGCGTGTGACGATAACTTGAGTAAAAGTTGACCGATTTAGTTGAAATTTGGTATACATGATCCTTTTACTAATACTCAGGCTAAGTTCGTTGGACAGCGTGATCCGTCCAAGAGTTCGCGCGCAACGCTCGCGTAAACGAGAGGTTCAAAAATTAAATTGGAATTTCTGGACGGGAAAAGATTCTATCATCATCTATTCGATGAGACGAACATTTTTTTCAAATAACATTTTTTAGTAAAACCAACAGCGACACCGCTATGAATTAATAAAGATCGCTAAAACTATTAAAGCGGGCCTAAACGTTTATAATAGAGAAAACAACCTTTTTACCGATATCTTACGTTCTAACGTAACGATGTTAACAAAACTTCATAGACACCATCTGATGCACAATTGAAACAGGCATGCAAAATTTCAATTTGATACATGCAGTAGTTTGTTTGTAGCAAAGAGATACAAATTATAAATATTGAAATAGAGATGTGTGGTTAGAGGAATAGTAAGAATGCGGGGTGGTTCCCTTACTACTAGCCGCTGAACTACTACTATACATTATCTATCAACTCATCATGATTCACAAAAATCTTTTTTTTCAATATTCAATACATATTTATTACTATACGCTCGCTTCAATGATAGAGCCACGCGATGCCTAGTATTAATATATGACTTACAAAATGAATCCTTATTAACAAGAAGATTGTCATCTGGGTATTACGAAAGCATCGATTTATCTTTGTTCCAAATTAAAAGTGAATTTAAGCAGAATTTTGTTATTAATGAAGACATTTACAAATAGCTTACCGCAAAGAGGAATTCACAAATTGGAATTTAGAACCGCATCATAACTATTCCTTTAATGGTCTTTAAATTCCGCAAAAAAAATAAAAGAATCGTCCAAAACTTTATAACTTAAATTTAAATAATTACTTTCTTTACTCCCTTAGAGATTGCGGGTGCACTTTATATTTATTTCCTTGCATCTGAGTTAAATTAAAACTAATTAGATTTATTTTGCAACTGATACTTAAGGATTTATTTGTTTATTTTAAATTAAGGTTAAATTTGTAGATTTTATTATAAATTTGGTAGAATTTGTATTTCAATATATTTGAAGCTAATCAGTTTCTAAATTAAATTAAAAAAACAACAAGTAAACAGGCTAATTGCCTAAACATACCAATTAGAGTGGTGCAAAACACAAAATACGTCTGCATTACATATTTATTATTGTGATTGGACAATAAACATATCTACTTTTAACTCTTGAATTATAATCAGTATACTCAAAAGCAAACCTTTGTAATCAAGTATAACATTATAATCATTAAATTTCTTTGCAGATTAAAGTGTAAGTACTAATAAAGTTTAACTTTAATTAAACTTTAATAAACAAATAAATTAAAATATATTTTTGAATTTAACAAAAAAAATTATATTATGACAAAAAAAAATTATTTGAATTAGACAATTAACAACATTAATTTGATAATTAAACAATATATAAAGAAACAAGTTAATCGTAAAATTTTCTTAGTGGCCTATTTAAATTCCACTTCTTATTTGGGTATTTTTTTTACAGAATATTTAAATCTCAGTCAAAACTTTAAACCAAAAATAAAAGAATAAGATTAATATGTGTTTCACCGTGAGGGAAATTATTAAAGTAAAACTATAGAAATAAAAATGAAACAATTTCAATTGTCCAGACTAATGCATATTTAATTTAGAGGTGAAAGTTAAACGTAAACAAAAAAGTAACATGAAACTTTAGAAGATGATAGATGCGTAGAAAGTGATTCTTTTCTTAGTTGTATCCATTGCACATGCGCATTTCATATTTCTTCACCTTATCGCATGATTGACGTGTTTGTTTACATTTAACAAAACTAATTTGCTGTTTGTTTAATGAAAGTAATTGTTTTTATCAAGTTTTTAGTAAAAAAGCAATGAGTGATTTAGTGATTATGACGAAAATGAGGATTTTCAGTATTTATAATTAAAATCCAACAATCGTAGATAAAGTACGGTACGCAACTCGTGCGAAAACTGCATTTTGCATTGCTCGTGTGGTTTTACTACCCTCGCTAACGCTCGGGTGCAAACTCCACACTCGCATGCAAAGTGCTACTTTCCGCACATGCGCGTAATGTACTATTTGGTGCTTTCGTATGGACATTTAATTATTATTGAACATTTCACCAAAAATTATCATAAAAATAACATCCCCTAAGTGGGGAATCGAACTTAGCCTATCTCCGTCCGCGTTTAAAGCTTTTTTTCTCAGCAATTATATTTTTCCCGGGAAGGCGGCTTATATCGTTAGATTCGTATTTAAATGGAATACATTTTAGAATTTATAAATCAAAATCGTTCGAACCATTTTCGAGAAATAATTTTTTTCAAAATTACTACCCCCGAAATAAGTTTTCGGGGGTAGCGCACCCAAATTCGGAGCTAAAATTAATTTCTCGATTTCGCCTTGGGGTCTGATTTTTCGGCACAAGTGTGACAAATTTTTTCAAATCAGCCCAGTAGGCTCCACGCGTCTGCACAGACGACAGACAAACATTTTTTAAAAACCACTTTTTGGACTCAGGGGACCTCAAAACGTGTAAATCTATCAAAAACTCAAAATCGATTTTTCGTGCCTTTACAATACTTTCTCTTTATATAAGAAAGTAAAAATGAATTTGAATCATATCTTTAAGTAATTATATTAATGAACAAAACTTAAATCATTAATATGATTTTATCCTCAGAAGTCATCAAATCATACTTTAGAAGACTACATAGTGTTCAGAAGTAAATAAAAAGATTATCCTTACTAACAAATTAAATAATAAATTATAAATACATTTACCCAAATCAAACTTTAATTACATAGTAAAAAAAAAATTATTTAAGATCACACCTGATCAAGATATAAATCTTAGTTTATAAAAAAAAAATATTTTAATATTTCTACATTTTTTTTTTAGTGTGTTCTGTTCATAAATTAACTAGGAATTAATTTTAGATTTGATATCATGTTTTTATGATATTAAGCGTATCCATAAATATATAGGGAGGGAATAGTAATAAAATTTTATTACCTCTCTTTAATAACGACTTCCTCTTGAAAAATATACTTAAAAATACGAGGCAAGGACTCCATTTTGGAAATAATTAATAAATCAACCGACTTAAGTGGAGAAATCCTAAAAGTGTTACGACTTAAAAATAAATAGGATAGACTGAGGTATCACTCTTAAACAGATGTCATATCGGATTCTTTTCGGGGATAGGGATTTTTATGTTAAAGATCGTAAAACATAAAAAAAATGTCGACCCCCCCTAAAAAAAAGTGAACAAACCAGAAAAGGTGTTTTTAAAGCGATTATTCACACTATTTTTTTTTCTCTGTGTGGGTAAACGAGTTAAAGAATATTTATGTTAATATAACACTATGTCCTTTGTGTGAGTATTTAAATGCCATATTAAAATGGATTTTTTTTTATTTCTAATTTTTTACTATCGATTTTATTAAAAGAATTTTTATTAAAAAGGCATTTTGATGTTTTAAAAGTCTTTGATTTTTATTCAAGATTACTCTTATTTATTTTTTTTTATTATTAAAAATGCATTTTTATATTTAAAAAGCCTTCGATTGTTATCGAAAAATGTTATATCAGATAATAATTAGGTTTTATTTGTAAGATGCGCTGACTTACTTCTTTAACTCTAAAAAATAAAAAAAAAAATAAAAAAATAAAAAAAAATAAAATAAATAAAATAAATTTTAAGAAGTATAAACGTGTGTGGATCTTTAATCCAAATATAAAAGGTCTGAATTAAGAAAATTCGGGGTGTTCAAATAAAAAGTCAGTAATAATTGAATCGCAATTGAATTAAGTTTTCTCTTTATTTGTATTTAGTCTTTAATATGAGCACTCCAACCATATCATTTCTAGCTCTGCCCTAATAAAATAATTATTGAACTCCTAAACATAAAAAAAAACGGTCCGAGACACTCAGACAAACTTCTCCTCGGCGGGGAATCGAACCCGGCCTCTCTCGTTCCACGTTTAAAGCTATTTTCTCAGGAACTAGATTCTTCCAGGGAAAACTGCTTATATCGTTAGATTCGTATTCAAATAGACTACATTTTAGAATGTTTTAATAAAAAACATCAGATACGTTTTCGATAATTTTTTTTTCATGTTTTTACATTTTTGGGGGGTAGCGCCCCCAAATTTGGAGCTAAAATACATTTCTCGATTTCGCCTCGGGGTATGATTTTTCTGTACATGTATGCCAAATTTTGTCAAAATCACCTCAGTATAGTTTAGGCTCCAGGCATTTGCTCAGACAGACGGTAGACAGACATTTTATTTAAAAACTACTTGCTTAGACTCAGGGGACCTCAAAACGTGTGAATCCATAAAAACGTATTTTCGCGGCATCACAATACTTTCTCTTTAAATGCGAAAGTAAACAATGAATGAACTGCTAAACATTAAAAAAAAAATTGAAATCTCTTAACTTTGGAGAGGTTCAGATAGAAAAAATTTCACAGTAGGGTACTAAAGTACTAACATCTCCAAAGTGTCCTCTACAAGATAGGGTACTTATTATTACGCTTGGTCTTCACGTGATAAAAGCAATCGATCAATTTTAAGAAATACATATAAACGTATGTAGAGCTTTAATCCAAGTATTAAAAATATGAACAAAATTTAGAGAATGTACACCCAAGATAAACTTATGAAGAGCATTTAGACGCAAGATGAACTTATTTCGATGCAAGATGAACTTATAAATGCAAGAAGAACTTATGTAGACATTGTAGCTGCAAGATGAACTTATGTAGCTGCAAGATGAACTTATTTCGATGCAAGATGAACTTATGTAGCTGCAAGATGAACTTATTTAGATGCAAGATGAACTTATAGATGCAAGAAGAACTTATGTAGACCATGTAGATGCTAGGTGAACTTATGTAGACCATGTAGCTGCAAGATGAACTTATAGCTGCAAGAAGAACTTATGTAGACCATGTAGATGCAAGGTGAACTTATGTAGACCATGTAGATGCAAGATGAACTTATAGATGCAAGATGAACTTATGTAGCTGCAAGATGAACTTATTTAGATGCAAGATGAACTTATAGATGCAAGAAGAACTTATGTAGACCATGTAGATGCAAGGTGAACTTATGTAGACCATGTAGCTGCAAGATGAACTTATGTAGCTGCAAGATGAACTTATTTAGATGCAAGATGAACTTATAGATGCAAGAAGAACTTATGTAGACCATGTAGATGCAAGATGAACTTATGTAGCTGCAAGATGAACTTATTTAGATGCAAGATGAACTTATAGATGCAAGAAGAACTTATGTAGACCATGTAGATGCAAGGTGAACTTATGTAGACCATGTAGATGCAAGATGAACTTATAGATGCAAGAAGAACTTATGTAGACCATGTAGATGCAAGGTGAACTTATGTAGACCATGTAGCTGCAAGATGAACTTATGTAGCTGCAAGATGAACTTATTTAGATGCAAGATGAACTTATAGATGCAAGAAGAACTTATGTAGACCATGTAGATGCAAGGTGAACTTATGTAGACCATGTAGCTGCAAGATGAACTTATTTAGATGCAAGATGAACTTATAGCTGCAAGAAGAACTTATGTAGACCATGTAGATGCTAGGTGAACTTATGTAGACCATGTAGCTGCAAGATGAACTTATGTAGATGTAAGATGGACTTATGTAGAACATTAAATCAAGTAATGAGATATTGAGTCACAATAATTATTTGTTCTAGAAACTATATCTACTTTTACAAGTTGGTTTTTATAGTCACGAGAATGAAATAGCACTGCTATCTTAACAAATTACTAGCTTACATCCTCGAGCGAATAATACCAAGCAGTCGATGTGCCGTTATTCCATCAGACTATTGCAATCCAAGTTGTTTTTTCAAAGCGGTGCGGCGCCAACACAATAACTGTTAGTATCATTGAGAGAACAGTAAAATAGCTTGTAAATGAAGCCCAAAGCCTTGTAAGTTCCCATATAATGATGAGAAAACCAATTTCCTTCCTTATTGGCCGAGGTAATAAACCAATCATACCATCTGTTCAATATTTATCAAGACAGTATTAGAATTCAAACTTGAACATAAGCTGGTTTTTAACCCATGGTTTCCATTAAAGCAAATTTGAATTTTTAAAATTTTTTAAAATGTAATATCAGCAATTTAAATATTTTCCAGTTATTCAATACAATTTTTAAAAATCATAAATCAACCGAAATTACAGAAGACAAAACTATTTTCTATATTTTATATAAATTACGGGCTTTCACTACTACCTAAATTAAAATTACCTTTAGGTAGTTAATGGTTAACAACACCTCGGAGACAACTATATGTTTTTTATAGTTATCAACTAAATATAAAAGTTGTTCAAAATAAAAAGTTATAAGTTATAACAGATTGTAATTGTAAATCTTCAATTTGAATGCCCAACTTTTATTTTTTTTTTTGCCTACAAAAAAGGTTCGATGTCATTATACGCTAAAGTCATTAGTTTCGAAGCTATAGCGCTATATATTGTCCCTCAGAAACAATAAATAATATGACAAGCAAAACCGGTAGGGGTAAAAATACGTAAATATACGCTAAAAGTGTCGCACTTCACGGCGCTATAGCTTCGAAACTATTGACTTTAGCGTATAATGACATCGAACCTTTTTTGTAGACAATTTAAAGCCCTACAAATTTGATAATAACTATTTTTGTCGTATCATCGATGAGAACTAATATATTTGCCAAAAACCGAATTTTGGTCCCTTTTTTCAAAATGGCGGCCAACGCCGACCTCCCTCGAGGGGGAAAACTTAGTATGTTCATCAGGGGACCAAAATAAAGCCATAAACCAAAATTCAGCTTTCCCCGAATTTTTTCCCGTTAAGGGCCTTTTTTGAGCTAACGCTCTTGGCCTATTAGAAAAATAAACCTAACTAATAATAATAAACATAAATAAACAAATGATATAAAGGATATTCAGATTACACATCGCTCAGCGCGTATTTTCAAAGTAAATATTTTTTATACTTACCTGGAGCCTAAACGACTGGGCTGATTTCAACGAAATTTGGCATACATGTTCAGAAAAATCATACCTCAAGGAAAAATCGATAACTTAATTTTAGCTCCAAATTTGGGGGCGCCACCCCCCAAAAACTATATGAGAATGTTTGTCTGAGTTGTCTCGGACCAATTTTTTATGCTTACCTTTTTATTAGTTGAGTCCAAATATTGTAATTTCCCTCAATATTCTTGTGCTTTTCCCGATCTAGTACACTTTAAATTTAATATTCATTCACCAAATATTTATTTTCCTTGATCTTAAAATAGATACCAATTTTAAAACTAACATAGTTCTCCGTACTTATAAACGTATCATTTTATTAAACTTTATTCACTAAATACTTTCAACAAATATTTACAGGTTGGAAGATGTCCCAAAGGTAGGGACGAAATATCACCTTCAAAAAACTTAATGAAGTAGTTTTTACTTATTATTACCCCTGAGGACCTAAATAATTAAATATTATAACAAATATTTATTTCCCTTGATCTTAAACAGATACCAATTTTAAATCTATCCTGGCTGTTCTTACTTATAAACGTATAATTTAATTATCAATAACACATTCGTGAACCCTTCTTGCATTATTATGTTAATTTGTTAAAGAACATACATCATCTATAAAAAGGGGTAAGGTCAAAATAATAATATAACCGCACTATCTTGGCATGTGCCGAACTCTAGAACATTTAACCTTAAAATGACTAATGATTTGTTTACATTTTTTATTGTTTAATATGTTAATAAATCTTCATTATACTTTTTTAAAAAGGGGAACCAATTTTCCAATAGGTGAATTTTGAATAGTAGTGTGTTCTTATTATATTTAATGAAATAAATATGTAAGTGAATAGTCATTTTGTAAAGCAAAATAGGATAAAGAGGGGAAGCACAAATAAGTTTATTGAAATGCAAAATAGGTTCACAGAAAATCTTTTTCTATAATATGAGAGAATAATGAGGAGTAATCTCTTCCTTGAACCCTCAGTTAAAAGTCAATACATCAGAAGGATTTTTACAAGGTTGATGCCCCCTTTTTTTTAAAAAAGGTATTTTTTTCCCATAGCGTATCATATATTAAACTAATGAGCCAGATAAATATAGAAGAGGGTAAAAAAAGAATACATTACATTGATTGATATGGTATCTTAACTCAGGGAGGTGCTATGAACTGATACTTTAAGATTTAACAACGGTATATGGAGGGAAATATATGAGGAGATAATGATGCTTAATATTTTATACTTCATTTTTTGAAAAGACAAGATGCGTTTAAATCTTTTTAATATAAGGATAGAAAGTATTAGGGGAGTTATAGTGGCTCAGTTACTTAACCATAGTCCAAGTAAAGAAGAAATGGTAGATATTAATAAAATCTACTCGATTACAAAATAACACGTATATTGAAATATACGTAGCAATTTAAGGGGCAAAGATCATTAAAGATTGGATTAGGTAATAATCCAGTATCTGGTTCATATTAATCGTTTTGACAGCTTATTGATTTTATTCCTATTACCGTAATTAAACTTAAGACCTTTTTTTCTAGTAAAGGCACATTTGAAAGTTTATTGATTCATATGTTTCACCTGCACTACATATACTAATTAAATTACAACTTTCGGTATTTTGAGCATCTTATGCTGTATTTATGAAACTTTCGGTGTACAGCAATGATAAATTAAGCTCGAGTTGCATATTACATTTTTCCTATAGTTAGTTTTTAATCTGTATCGGAAATTTAAATTTTTTTCCTGTCCTAAAATTCCAATTTTACATTTGAAGCTTACGTATACGCGAGCGTTGCTTGCAAACGCTTGGGTGGATAACGTTGTCCAACGAACTCGTCCTGGGCATTGTTAAAATGAACATGAGTACCAAATTTCAACCAAATCAGTCATCATTACCTTAATTTATCGTCATCAGTCGATTTAGTAACGGATGGTTTTGTGACGATGGTTTTTTTTCGGATTCACTCCGGGGCTCCAGACGCTCAGTGGCGTACCAACACCGATGGGAGCCTACACAGTATTCACAGTTTATTCCATTGTCCACAAATCTACGATATAGTAAGCTTCCTAATGCATAATATTTTTGTAAACCCTGAATGAACTTTTTAATTATGGAATAAGTTTTTTATTTAAGATTCACACTCATATTATGAATTAGTTATCTTCACATTTTTACAATAAGTTTGATTCGAGTACCAGTACCAGTACTGACGTAAAGCCGGAGCAAATGTACATGAGTAATTAACAATGAGTAATGACAAATTATTAGGCAGGAAATTATAAAGGTCCTCGGTTTTGCCTAGGACCCTAAAAATGGATAAAGAGAATGTGCCAATTCAATTAAAATTTTACTTTTTATCGAAATAAAAATGTAGAACTAAAATTCAGCTGGGATAGGACCTTATATTACTGAATTTTGGGCTATGTCATTTAATGCGTCCACTGAGGAAATAATTATGCAGCTATACATAAATCAACTCCTACTTCAATTTAAACCTATTTTTATTATTTCTGGTGCATGGCTTTTCGCGACTGGAGTATTTAAGTTCGTTGCAGTTGGTCCTACCAGGCAAATAAATAACTAATCATAATGCCTACCACAACAAGTTCCATTAAAAGTGTGTGGAAGGTTGTAACTTATACAGAACACAGAACCAACAATAAGCTAATTATGACCTACCATCCAAATTTTATAAAAATCAGACGAGTGGTTTTTTAGGGTCCGTAGGCAAATCTAAGGACAGACGTGTGTCTGTCCGTCCGTCCTGTCGCCTGCTCTCACGGCTACACCTTTCGTCCGATCAATTTGAAATTAGTCATGTATCTTGTACCTACCCACATATTTTAACAATATAGCGACTTAAAAACATTTTTTTTTTTTTTCCGTGGTAGGATGTGAAATAGTAACTTTAGAGCCTAAAAGACATAGCTAAAATCCATTTTTTCATTACGTGGACTTAAAAAATCTTTTCATTACTCCTAGCTGTAAAGAAAAAATCTTTTACGTCCTAGGAACTAAAAGATTTTCTTTTTTCCGGCGGGTAGTTGTCAAAACTTCCGTTAGTAGCTCTGAAGTCTTTGTAGAAATGCTTCTATTAGTACGATGAAAATCCGCTAGATGTCAATGCGTTTTATTTACCTTTTCTTATAGTGTAACCTCTTTTTAAGGTTTCTTTTTTTAAGTCTTAAGTATGTACCTACTAATATTTGCTATTATTATATATTGATTAGTGATTAATATTTAATGTTTTTTCATTGTCTGCTACCTCGGAAAAAATAGCATATGCTACGCGACTGTGAAGTGTTTTTTCTTTACCGCGGCAATTACATTTACTGTCGAGCGAAGCGAGACAGTAAATATTGCCAAGAAAACTCAAATTGCCAAGAAAAATAAATATTGCCAAGAAAAACTCACTTCACAGCCTAGTAACATAATATACTATTTCAAAAAAATTAGGGTAAAAAAACTTAAGGGATAAATTTTTTTATTTTTTTTCGACACAGTAAGGGGTATCATACATGAAAGGGTACGTCGAGCTGATTACAATAATATATAATTCTTTGGTTATAACTTTGATAGGGCGAGCGTAGGCAAGTTTGAAGTGGGTGTGAAACGTGTCCCCCCCCCTCTATCTCGCTTATGTGAAGTTCATAAACTCTGAAAAAATTCCTGCGTGTGTCTGTCCGTCCGTCCTGTCGCCTGCTCTCACAGCTACACCTTTCGTCCGATCACTTTGAAATTTGGCATGTATGTGTCTTGCACCTACCCACACACCTTCGACCAAAAGTAAAGATACCACTTTTTGGAAATTTCGAAAAAAATATTATTTTATTTTTTATTGACAAAATGCGTTTTTTTTAACTATGGTCTTTTCGATATATTTATATGGTTGTAGTCCGGTTCAGTGGCCAAAAAATACTTTATTCAGAAGTTTGTTTATGTGTTTTGAGAATATCAGACCCATAGGATAGTTCAAAGTAAGCTTTTTAACATTTTAAAAAACACCATTAATAGGGTACAAATTAAACTATACAGGGTTGCCTACGGACCCTCGCTGTGTGCTGTCTAGCACACACTTGACCTGTTTATTAAATGTGTTGGTTCGGCAAAATTGAGCGCCAGACCGACAGACAGACGTGAAACTAAAAATGTTTCCTGTTGGCTGAAACGGATTTCTGTCTTGGAATTTTTGAAAAAGGAGATATTAAATATTTTCATTCTTCAGAACGATCACATAGCCTCCGTTGCCTTCGGTAAGTTCAGAACCAAAAGTTATTACGAAACGTATTTAAGGAATTCAAATCAAAGTTGGTCTAAGCCCTAAGGGCCTAAAAAGTATTCATTTTCAATTCAGAGACCACCTTAAGTTGAAATAAGATCTTTTAGAACTCTAGTTTCACCCCTTGCTACCATTCCAGTAGCTGTAATCTTCTCCTGAAGAAGCCCCTTCAATTTTTAATGATACTAAAAAAAAAAAAAAAAAAAATGTTAATGGAAAATATCTGACTTAGCAATATTAAATACCTATAATAAAATCATGTGAACCAATGGATTTGAAACCATAAAGGGATGTTTAACAATAACAGTCAAGTTTAACGAAAGGTACAGTTGAAGGTAATCAGTAACTTTTTGATAAATACGAAACATCCTGGGTTCAAAGCAATAAAAGAGGATGCTCAATCCGGAATCTAAGAGTCATATCCTGGAGATGACTCCGGAAAAACTTTACTGAATAACACCCCGTTAGCTGAAGGGTTTGAACAATAGGGTCTCGTGGAGGTGACTTTATACCCCTTTCACCTGCCCTGCGACCCTATAAGCAGATTTATTCTAATTTACTTATAATCATCACTCATTCTAAACCCTTTTTACCTTTCGAAGGGTTTCACAAATTTAGTAGAATAGGTATTGAAAATAATGATTGAATACTTAATGGTACTAATAGAATAGGGCGGCTCAGCCTCGAATATACCTATTTCCTTCGCGAAAAATAATAATCTGTTATCCGTTACAATGTATTTACCTATAACATGTTCAATAAAACATGACTTTAACATTTCGGTCTTTTTTAGGGGTTTCGGAGATCCTCCTCGAAACCCTAATGGCGAGGGTGAGTCTGTCCGTTGCACTTTGGTTCATATCCCTTCAAGCTAGATAAATTGGTTCATAACCCATTCAAGCTAGAGAGTTTGGTTCATAAACCATTCAAGCTAGACAATTTGGTTCATAACAGATCAAACTAGAGAGTTTGGTTCATAAACAGATCAAGCTAGAGTGTTTGGTTCATACACCGTTCAAGCTAGAGAGTATGGTTCATAAACCGTTCAAGCATCAGAGTTTGGTTCATAAACCATTCAAGCTAGAGATTTTGGTTCATAAACAGTTCAAGCTATAGAGTTTGTTTCATAAACCGTTCAAGCTAGAGAGTTTGGTTAATTAACCGTTCAAGCTAGAGAGTTTGGTTCATAAACCGTTCAAGCTAGAGTGTTTGTTTCATAACCCGTTCAAGCTAGAGAGTTTAGTTCATAAACCGTTCAAGCTAGAGAGTTTAGTTCATAAACCGTTCAAGCTAGAGAGTTTAGTTCATAAACCGTTCAAGCTAGAGTGTTTGTTTCATAACCCGTTCAAGCTAGAGAGTTTAGTTCATAAACCGTTCAAGCTAGAGTGTTTGTTTCATAACCCGTTCAAGCTAGAGAGTTTAGTTCATAAACCGTTCAAGCTAGAGAGTTTGTTTCCGTTTCAGACGTCAGGGAACATTTTAGGTTCCGTGTCTGTCTGTCGGTCTGTGAACCAACATATCATACATTTTTGTGAACCAACATAATATCTTATAAACTACACAGGTATTTGTATGGTACTCTTATCTTTTGCTAAATTGATACTTTAATTCATGAGAAAAATAAAAACAATTTTATCAGTTTTAAATAACGGCTGGGAAAGTGAATAAATTAGACAATAATAGGTTGTTAAAAATTATTAATTTTTACAAAATATGACGCGAGGAAGCTATGTGCCACACTAATTTTCAGAGTATTTTTCAATTGTTATTGAATGTTTTAATTTAAATGAAGAATAATCATGAAGCTACCTTAACAAGTACATATTATACTTATATTCTTTCCAAAAGAAAAAGCCCAAAACGTGTTTAAATATTAACTCCACCCTTTTATGATAAAACAAGAAGATTCCAACTAATATCAAAACATTATTCAAGACTGATCGATTATCAATTAGAAGAATCGGAGCGCGCTCACTGGTAGGTCCAAAATATCCATAAATAATATTCAAATTCATCATTTCTTAACACCCTTGTTTATATAGGACCTCGTCTATTACCTGTTCTAGAATTAGTTAGAGTTTTATCTCCTACCTATAAATTTGTTAATTCCGATATCGGAATATTAAAAAGGAAGTATTATTTTTGATAAATGATTTATGTTATTTATGTTCGTTGGATGTAAATGAGGAAAATATTTTCTCTGGATAATTTATGTGACGATTATGGTATAGACATAAATTCCATTTTGAAAAAATGAAATAAAGTATTAAGAAGTACATTGTTTTCTTTTGTTATGGTCTCATCACTTAGTGTAACTTTCTCTTTTCTATAATTCTTCTATGATATTCATGTTATCTTTTATACAAAACGAAGAGTTAATTCGTGTAACGAAGAAGAGGAAGGTAGGAATAGGAAAGATCAATAAATTCGAGTTTTGGTTGTAGTCAGGTCCACCTATAATTACAGTTTTTTTTCAGGTGCCGACCTGAGGCCAAGAACGCAGTCGTATTTATGTAATCGACAATCAAGGATCACTTAAGAACTTAAAATGAACGACCGCTTTCAAACCTTAGCTGTTTAAGGTCCAAAATATCTGTTAATGCGGGCTTCACGTAAGGAATTCCAAATGACAAAAATAAGATCACAAAAAAAAAAATAAAAACATTATTAAAATTGTCCTTTATAAAAAAAAAAAAATGTAGGCGCGGCACAGATTGATTATCAGGTAAAAAAAAAATCCGTAACAAAATGATTCATTTATTTACGTAACGAATTGTTTCGAGTAGCGTTTTTTTCTTCGTTCGTATTCAGAATGCTAAAGCATTTTTGATTTGTGGGCTATCTACACTAACGTTTTGAAATGACCACCTGGGCTTTATCCTATTCGATAATTAAATATGCAACGGTCTATTATAATTCGGCTGGATGAAAAAAAATATTAAGTTTGTAGCTGAAGGCAGAGAAAAATGGCCGGTGTTTCTTTTCTTTTTTTGTGGGTGGTTAGAGTTTTAGGATGGAGATGGCCTGAAGCGAACGATCGGTTGTTATCGGGTTGGGTATGATCAATTTTCCAAATTCATTCTCCAAATAAATTATAAACACACACCTACACCCAGAGTGATATTATGGTGCAGGAGCTAATTGTAAGTGATACTTTAGCATAATAACGACCTGAAAGAAAAAAAAACGATTAAGGGATTTTTTTTATTTTTAATGAAATTTTGTGAGGTATAATAATTTTGCTATAATTTTTTTTTTTTTTTTTTTCAAAAGATAGGTTGAGGGTGGATTCCAAATATTTAATAATTACTAGTGATGTTTCGTCTGGAGAGGAATTATTAATATAAAACTAGAAATGAAAATAAAACAATTTCAATTACCCAGACTGATAAATATTTAATTTAGAGGTTAGAGTTACAAACATTTACAAAACATAATATTAAAGGTGAAAATAACAAAAAATATAATTGAAAGTTACAAAGCTTGCGGACTGTATTTATAAAGGATATTAAATTACAACTGATGGGAAATAATATAGATTTGTTTATGAATAGAAGGTATAAAAGGATAGCTTAAATGATAAAAGTACAATACCAGGTAAGTAGATGAAGATATAGGAAAATATTAGGATGGCAGAGATAGGACAATTCACAGATATGATACACAAATTAATATACAGATAGAAAATGTTTTAAGATATAAAAATATTAAAGTAAATATAGACAATCTAAATAAAAAGGAATGAAAACATAATGTGATGAGTAATTATAAGAGCTATGAGGTAATACAAAAACAATGCCTAGTCAGGTTTGTCAACCAGGCAAAAAGAACATAAAAATAACTTAAATCTAAACAAAGATTAACTAAACCAAATTAAAGGAAATTATAAACAATAACAATTACTGATTATTTTTAACTAACTACAGGATTAAACAAGTGATGTGGCACTTAAATAACTCGCGTATAGAAGCATTTGCATTTTGCTCTTATAAATGTCATATTTGTTAACAATTTCTTTTAAGATTCTGCGGATTTTTGCGTCTGTAAAAATCTGGAAGGATAGAGGGAGGTCTTAAGGTTTTATGATTATTTACTAATTAAATTATAAACATTTAGTTTTGATGACGCTCTCCCAGAGAGATAGAATAATGACTTCATAAGTGAGTTAAACTAATTAATTTATATTATGCTTAGATTATTGTAATTAAGGAATTATAAGAGATATGTAATTATGATCTATTCTAGAGGATATGAGAAATTGACATTGTTGTTTTAGTTAATAAAGACTGAAGATGACCTTAGTCAGGGTTGAAACGTTTCTAAACATGTTTTAAATCGTAATTTTTTTCTTAAACCTAAAAAAATCCATCACAGCTATATTCATCAGATTATTTACGAAGTAACTAAAAGAGCATGACGCCTACTAAGAGGACAAGATAAATAAGATAAAAGGATACCAAGAAAAATTTTCCATGAAAAAATTGACATATTATTAAATCTACCTGAATACAGCTTTAGAATGACATGTAACATGCCATATAAGCAAAAATATTATATTTAACACCTATATGTCGGTCATATTATGTTTTATCAAAATTCAGTAAAAAATATGAAAATTTTGTTATATATTCTTTTCCTACTTTTCAAAGCCTTTAAATCGACGTATACCATATGTCATGCTGACTAAAAACTTTATCTTTGGCACTATATTGGCCGCCATCTTGAAAATATTAAATGCAAAATTTAAATAATTACGTATTCTTTTTCTACTCTTCAAGACCTTCAAAACAATGTTTAACATGTAATGCAGATAACAACGTTTTTTTAATTGTCTACCATATTAGACGAAATTTTTGAAAATATTAAGTGTGGCATTCCCAAAAACTATACAGTTGTCACAAGAAATCATTTGCACCTGTGTGCCACATTTCATTAAAATCGGTCAATTTTAACGCCAATTATAGTTTGACATACAATCAAACACACAAACATTTCAAAGCCTAAGTCTCTAAAATGAAGAACTCACTATGCACGTCCAATTAATGGAACATTCAATCATTGGTATATAAATGTCCTTCTGGAACCTTGGTTAAGGAAATGGAGGATACGAACAGAAGTGTGAATAACAAACAGAAAAGTGTTAATGTCACTTTTGCACCTTCTCTGTTTCAGCGTACGATGGACAAGATTTTGCAGGGTATAAAGGGAATAGCTTGTTTTTTGGACGACATTATTATTCAAGGGAAAACTATTGAAGAGCATAATGAAAGATTGATTTCAGTGTTAGAAAGATTGAAGACTAGCGGTATAAAAATACAAGGAAGTAAATGTCGTTGGTTGCAACCAGATGTTACGTACTTGGGCCACAAAATTGACAAAAATGGCATTCATCCGACATCAGATCATATAACGGCGATAAAAAATTTAAAAACCCCAACAAACGTGACTGAATTAAAATCATTTTTAGGTTCTATAAATTATTACGGCAGGTTTGTTCCACATCTTCACAGTATTTGTGCCCCTTTGCATTATCTTACAAAGAAAAACGTTAAATGGATGTGGACAAGTAAGGAAGACAAAATTTTAGAAAAGTTAAAATATTGTTTATCTTCATCTCAAACATTAGTGCATTACAATCCGGAGTTACCTTTAATTTTAAGTTGCGATGCTAGTGGAGTAGGGTTAGGGGCGGTTCTTTTTCACAGGTTCGGAGACAACACAGAAAGGCCTATAGCATATGCATCTAGAAAGTTAACCGAAGCAGAAACTAAATACGCGACAATTGAAAAAGAGGCTTTGGCTATCTTATTTGGGCTATCGAAATTTAATCATTATTTGTTTGGCAATAAATTCACTATTAAGACTGATCATAGACCATTAGAGTTTATTCTCGGACCAACAAAAGAAATAACTAAAACATCGGCAAACAGGATTTCTAGATGGGCTCTTATACTGTCAGCATATTCATACGACATTGAACACACAAAGGGAAAGGATAACATGCCAGCCGATGCGTTATCAAGATTACCAGAGAATAGGAGTGAGATTTCAGACATGGAGAGGTTTGGAGAACTTCAAGGAGGACATCTATTTAACTTAAGGCTAGCTGATTTAGTCGTTACAGAAAAACAGTTACAGGCAGCTACAAAAAAAGACAAGGTTCTTAATCAAGTGATTAAGTATATTGAAACAGGCTGGCCATCTTCTAAAGCTACGTTGGGTGCAAGGTTATGCAAATATTATGAAAAGCGAGAAGAGCTGTCTTTTGAACAGGGTATTCTAATGTGGCTGGGCAGGATAATTGTTCCGGAGCAATTGCATTCTGCTATTCTCAAGATAATGCATGAGGGCCATCCTGGTATAACCAATATGAAATCGGCAGCTAAGTTCTACGTTTGGTGGCCGGGTATAGGCCAAGCTATAGAGTCATGGGTAAAACAATGCACATCTTGTCAAAAGATTAGACCAAGGGAAATGGAATGCCCTTTATTTTCTTGGGCACCTCCTGCAAGACCATGGATGCGAGTTCATGTAGATTATGCTGAACCATTTCAGGGCAAATACTGGCTTATAATCGTTGATGCATACTCGAAATGGCTAGAGATATTACCGACATCTGGTACTTCAGCAAGCCAAACGGTTCGGTTAATTCGCGAAGTATTCAGTAGGTTTGGTGTGCCAGCTAAGTTGGTCTCAGACAATGGACCCCAATTTACGGCCGTGGAGTTCAAACAGTTTTGTGAAGGAAACGGAATTCTACATATTAGATCAACACCATATCATCCCCGAACTAATGGACTTGCGGAAAGGTTATGAAAGCCGCAAAAAATTCGGGATTGGGCCATAGTACTGCTTTACAGCAATTTCTATTGTCATACCGAAATTCGCCAAACCGTGCTACAGGCAGAACACCTTCAGAATTATTATTAGGACGAAGGTTGACAACAAGATTGGATCTTTTAAAACCGGATGTGTCTAGAAATTTGGATAACGAGCAAGTAAAGCAAAAAATTCAACATGATCGTAAAACGCGGAGTAGGGAATTTTCGGAGGGAGATAAAGTATGGGTGTTGACTCGAGATGGAAAGGCGTACGAAGAAGGTGTTGTATCCCGGCGAAGTGGAGAACTTTCTTACAGAGTTCACATTAACGGAAAGAAGGAAAGACGTCATGCAGACCAAATGAAGCCTAGAGACGTACCCCATTGAGCTTTCGAAGAAAGGGGGGAAATATGTAGTATTTAGAGTATTTGTTGTTTAAAGTATTGTGATGTCAATTGTCACTAGATGTAAATAAAGTTTATTCTTCTTGTAGTCCACAGGCCACCATAAGAAGTAAGTCGCTGATTGATAAAGTTTTCTTACCTTATGGAATCGCTTATTTATGCCTTGTCCACCGATGAATTGGGTATATGGTAACAGGGCGCTGGGCCATTTCTTTTTTGTTGACATGCCAAACTTGCCCTTCTGCGGGAACATTGAAAAGAGATAGATAAAGTTTTGATTTTCATTGGATCGTTTAATTAAATTATTTAAAAAACAGTGGTACACGTGGCCACCGATACGAGTGGACCGTTTGGGGTGGCCACCGCCCCAAACATATCGCTCTGCGGGGACGTTGAAAAGAAAACGGCCCACTCGTATTGGTGGCCACCTTTACCACTGTTTTTGAAATAATTTAATTAAACGATCCTGTAAAAATCAAAACTTTATGTATCTCTTTTCAATGTTCCCCCAGAAGGGCAAGTTTGGCATGTCAACAAAAAAGAAATGGCCCAGCGCCCAGTTGCCATATACCCAATTCATCGGTGGACAAGGCATAAATAAGCGATTCCATAAGGTAAGAAAACTTTATCAATCAGCGACTTACTTCTTATGGTGGCCTGTGGACTATTGTGTTTCGAACAAACATTCATGTTAATGCCTAACTCGGCTATTATATAATATTCATGTAGACGTTAGAATACAACAGCAACATCTTAAAAAAAAACTAAACGTAGGGGCATTTCAAGACGATACAAGTTTCTGCTTCGTCTTCTAGATCGTAGGTCTAATCTCACTTTGAATAATAAACCTGGTAATTACTTTGTAATCTTAAAACCAGCTTGGACCTATGGTCTAGAAGTGTGGAGTAGCACCAAGCCTTCCAACATCCGTCGAATCCAAACTCTCCAATCCAAGATCGTTAGGAACATCACAAATTCCCCCTTCTACGTCTCCAACCTCACTCTCCACAACGATCTCAATGTTGCTTTTACTTATATACATTTATAAGTGTAACTATTAATCCTTAATCATTTCTCCCAGCAGAAAGAAATAGTCACTTGACTGTTACCTTTATCACGTTACTCATTGTCAAAAAACAACCATTTTAACATCTGTAACACTTAAAAAATGAAATTATATAGTTGTGTTAATCAATAAAGATAAAAAAAAATGTAGCTAGCTTTCTTAAGGCTCGGCCACACAGAAAGCTACGCTACGCGAGCTAGGTATGCTACGTCTGCTAGCTATGCTACGTCTGCTAGCTATGCTACGTCTGCTAGCTATGCTACGTCTGCTAGCTATGCTACGTCTGCTAGCTATGCTACGTCTGCTAGCCATGCTACGTCTGCTAGCTATGCGAGCTACGCTAGCTATATTTAGGCGGGCCACACAGAAAGCTAGGTTTTTAAGCGATGTTTTTATAGTCTGGTTCGATATGTTGAGTTGGAAGGACTACAGCAGCTCTGATGAAGAGCAATAGCTTTTATTTTCTTTATGTGAGGAAAAAAAGAAAAGAAAGTGGGTTCATGCAGTGAACACTAAAAGGAATCAATTTGGGGAATTTCATCACTTGATGGATGATCTTAAAAAAGATGATGAGAAGTTCAGAGAATACTTTAGGATGACAAGAAGTGACTTCAAATTTCTGGTCAATATTCTTCACAGTGATATACAAAAAAAAATTGATTAAACTACAGAGCAACTATATCACCTGAAGAACGCCTTGCTGTATGTTTGAGGTATTTAAACTTTATATTCGTCATTTTGTCTTTAATTTCATACAAATGGAATCGTATTTAGAAAATAATAATAACAACAATTATTAAGAAAAATCATTTATTACATGCGAATTAAGATCTATTTACATTATAAAAGGTTTTTTTATCACAATTTTTATATATAGGGTGTCCCCGGATCGGGTTGCCAGTATGTGTAATGAGTAATGAGTAATACCATTATTGCACTTTTAGAAGAAGTCACTTTTTTACTCCTGCTTGTTCAAAATGAAGATTTATAATATTATTTTTGCACCCTGTACCAAAAAAGTACAATTTTCTAATTAATATTAACACAAGAGGATACTGGGTCAAATTTTGACTTTCAAGAAAAAGTATTCTTTTTTTTCCTTATAAAAATATCTATTTAAAAGAAATAGATCTATTATTTATGATTCATGAATAATTATTATTAAATATCCAAATTTAATCTACTTATCATTTTAAACATCATTATTTTTAATTTTCTGGTTGGAGGAGGGGGGGGGGGGGGTAAGGTTTCCCCTATTACTTTTCATACTGTCACAAAATAGAATAAAACTTTCAATACACACAACGGGACACTCAAATCGATCCCTCAATTATTAGAAACACACAAAATTGTTTCTTTTTGTAAACGGTGTAGGGGGGACATTTATCACGGGGGGACACTACTTACTATAAAACACGTCAAAACGCTAAAATGCGTGTAGGTTAAGGAGATGTGGAACGAGCAGAGAAGGGCGGGTAGAGGTGGAAGGGGTAGTCCGTCGCTGTGGACGTCGCCGAGAAATTCCGTTCAAAGGGAAATGCCAAAACATAGCTAAGATGCGTCGTTGACGTAGCGTAGCTAGCTAGAATAGCGTCGCGTTCTGTGTGGCCGAGCCTTTATACTATCATATTTTATAAACAAAAAAGGTTTGTTTGTTTGTGTAAAGAGGATGTTTAAATTTGTTTATACACTCTCTTGAAAAATTAGAAATTTAAGGAAATCAAAGCAAAGGTCTTTAAGCGACCAGAAGTGAGCCCTTCGCCGAATTCACGTACTAGTGAGTGGACCCTTCTCCGAAAACCTTCAAAAGTGATGCCGACATCAGTGGCGTAACTATGGGCCCGCGCGGGCCCGCATTGCGGGGGGGCCCCCAGTGCTAGGGACCCCGAAATCCAGAAATAACTGGAATTACTATCCTTTTACCAACGTCGAGGAGGGCCCCCAACCCTGAACGCAAGAGGTTTTTTTTTTTTTTGCTCATCATTTTTTTTGGCGAGGAGGGGCCCCCAAAAATTTCTCGCGGGGGGGCCCCCAATGGTCTAGTTACGCCACTGGCCGACATCAAAGAATCGTACAACAATCAACAAAGGGTTTCCATTGAAAGTATTTTTTAAAAAGAATCCTCGCCAATATCTTGAACCTCGTTGTCGGCGCCATATGCTCATTTATTACATCTTAAATCATCATAATAACAATAACCTTTTGACCTCAAAGTCTCCTTTCAGATTTATACAGAAGCAACAATCCGCAGAATCTTATTAAGTTTATCACCTGAACAGTTTGAGGTATTAAGTTAAGACTTTAGACAAATAATTATGTTAGTTACTTACAAACTTTTCATGAATGAAAAACAGATGTAAAATGTAATATAATGTAAATTGAGATGTAGGACTAAGCCATTATGATTATGGGCGTAAGAGGCCAAAGAAATAAAAAAATTGCTGTGACTGTGATGAATAGAGGTTGATTAAATAGGAGGCCAACTCCACAACGGGATGTAGCGTTGAATAAAGACATAAAGAATACAGGAGAATACATCTAAACGATGAAAAAAGTAACTTACATAATCAAGCGACAAGCTTTTCATAAATAAAAGGTGAATTTTAAATATATTATTAAATAAAAGTTAAGAAATATTAAACCTAATGATGTGTATTAATAATGCAAATTTGATTCATAATTAATCTAATATGGTAAGAACTTCGTAAACGTAACATTGCGATTTGAAAATATATCGTATAGGTTGCGACACAGCTGTTCTAAATGAGATAATCCCCAAAGGAGCATTTATGTTCATAAAAGGAGAGAACTTATGAAAACTACAAAGATTGATTAGGAGGGCTCCACATTAAACTAAACATTCTTACTAACAAAGCCTGAAATATTAATGAACAATGAACTAATTTATAACAACAATGAGCTAATTTCAAAAATTCCAAGATAGAAATTCGTTTCAGACATCAGGGAACATTTTTTGGTTCCGTGTCTGTATATGTCTGTCTGTCGTTCAATTTTTGCGAACCAACATATCTTAAAAACTACACGTCCGATTTTATTGAAATTTGCGGATGGTAGGTCATAATTAGCCCATTTTTGGTCATATATAAGTTTCAACCTTCTGTGCTCATTTGTTTCTCTTCCACATGCGCACAAACATACATCTTCTAACACCTATATCTTTAAAACTAGGTACTTATCTGATTTTCATGAAATTACGATGGTTACGTTTGGGCAATCAAAATTTAAAGGCTCTTATTTCACGTCATTGAAACAAATTTTTAAAATGGCCGCCATCTTGATAAGCTTGGCCGATTTTTCTGGTGAACGAACTCGTATTATTTGTAAAAATTACCTATGGACCCTTTGTTTGTGCTATAAGCACAGACTTAGCCAATTTCATTTCATAGTAGAATCATGTTACACATATAAAAAGAAGTATTCTTAAAAATAAATGTTTTGTCCTTACTTGTCTCTTTCAGTTACAAAAATGACAAAATATTATATAGAAATATATTTTTAACAAAACTATATTGTCCAAAGAGTATTTTAGTGGTCCTTATAATTTTTCTTCAAGATCAGTAAAGAAATTGAGACCGAAATTCGGTTTGCAGATAATTTACAATGTGCTTAGAGACGTATTGTAGCCGAACTTAGGCAGGTGTCATCGGTCCTTTGTCACTATATGGTTTCAATAGCATGAGCTACCATGAAAAGGACCAATTCCCATTATGGTGGTCACAAAACCATCATAAAGAATAAATAGGGTAGGACCTATAACCTCGGTAATCCTTATTCGCTTCAGTGCAGTAAATATTAGAGGATTGGCTGATTCAAGCTATAATACAATTTTATTTACCTCTTAGAGATTATTCAATAAAAAGAACATGATCCTATTCTTGGAATAATGGGAATATTAGTTGTGTAGTGTATTTTGTTTTTTTAAAGTTGGTAATTTTAAACAGTGAACCAGTGAACAGCAAACAATTTCAAAGGTATACCGACTGGCAGACAAAATTTTTGTGTATTGCTTATTTTATTCAATATTATTTTGTCCAATATTATTGAGATTTATCTAGAATGAAAAACATTAATATATTCGGACCGCCAGACAACGGAATTGGCGCTTCTTTAGATTACTCTCCTTTATAAAAAAAAAAAGAGGGGAGTAACAATCTAAAGAAGGTGTACGGAATCTTCTCCTTTATATTGTTACTCCTCTTTTTTAAAACAATAGAGGTGACTAACAATCTAAAGAAAGTGTACGGAATGTTCTTCTTTAGATTGTTACTCCCCATTTAAAAAAAGAGGGGAGTAACAATCTAAAGAAGGTGTACGGAATGTTCTTCTTTAGATTGTTACTCCCCTTTAAACAAAAAGAGGGGAGTTACAATCTAAAGAAGGTGTACGGAATGTTCTTCTTTAGATTGTTACTCCCCTTTAAACAAAAAGAGGGGAGTAACAATCTAAAGAAGGTGTACGGAATGTTCTTCTTTAGATTGTTACTCCCCATTTAAAAAAAAAGAGCGGAGTAACAATCTAAAGAAGGTGTACGGAATGTTCTTCTTTAGATTGTTACTCCCCTTTTAACAAAAAGAGGGGAGTAACAATTTAAAGAAGGTGTGCGGAATGTTCTTCTTTAGATTGTTACTCCCCTTTTAACAAAAAGTGGGGAGTAACAATTTAAAGATAGTGTACGGAATGTTTTTCTTTAGGTTGTTACTCATCTTTAAAAAAAATAGGGGGAGTAACAATCTAAAGAAGGTGTACGAAATGTTCTTCTTTAGATTGTTACACCTTCTAATAAAAACAGAAGTGTGATATTCCTTTGTCCCAAAGTACATTGCACTAACAATTCTTTGTCTTAATAGTTATTTAGTCATTTATACTCTATAAAAACCTTACGGAAGTAACATTCTACAGTATTACCATGAAATTAATGGTTCCAGAAAAAAATTCGCTTTTGTAGAAATTTCGTTGTATAGAATTTTTTTTATTCGAAAAAAAAAATGATTGAACCTGAAATGAAAGAAGATTTTTATCCTTTAACATTTTTGCCCATAGCAGAACTGCTTTATACTTACAACCTCTAGATAATTTTTTTAAAATCCTGGTTTTTCAAAATTGCAGATACTGAACTCGGAGCAGAGATTTCATATTTACTGGATTCTTCTTTATTCTTCATTCCTTTATCTACGTCTTTGAATAGATTAATCATTTCTCAAAATGATTATTTTCTTTTAGACTAATTGTACGGTGAGTAAATTAAGCTGTAAAAAGTCATCATACGATTTCAAAAGTCAAAAAGCTTTATAAACGTCCTAAATGAATTCTAAACTGAGACTAAGAGATTTCTCTATACTGTAAAAAGATGATTCCGATTCCACTTAAACTAATGGAGGTAGAGTAAGCAAAATTATTAGAGTGCTAGAGCAAGAAACTCCTACAAATGTTTCTAAGAAAATACAGGAAAATAAAAACACCACCAGTATTAATTCACAAAATGTTATGTTATATCATTTGATAAAATTATGAAAAGCTGTTTGTAAACCAGAGTTTTGCTTCAGAGCTTACCGAAAGTATCAGAAGCTGTGTGATTTTTCTGAAGAACGAAAATATTTGATGTCTCCGATTTCATAAATTCTAAGTCAGAAATCCGTTTCGGACATCAGGGAACATGTTTTGTTCCGTGTCTGTCTGTCAGTCCGTCGCTCAATATTTGCGAACCAACATATCTTAAAAACTACTTGTCCGATTTTAATGAAATTTGTATGGTTGATCATAATTAGCTCATTGTTGGCCCATGTATATTTCAACCTTCTGAGCTCATTTGTTTCTCTTCCACATGCGCACAAACATACATTTATTTATACCTATAGCTTCAAAAGTACTTATCTGACTAGTAATAAATTTTTATAGTTTATCGAAAGTAACCCACATATAGGCCCAGATTAATTTGAACCGTCTGCACTCTTTAACTTTTGCTAAATTAATACTCTAATTCATGTAAAAAATTAAAACAATTTTGACAGATTAGAAAAAACGGGGGAAAAATTAAACAAATTTGACAACAATGGCTTGTAAAAGCATAAAATCAATAAAATACGTGATAGGATGCGAGGAAGCTATGTGCCGCACCAATTGGCAGTCTATTTTTTATTATTACTTGTTCAAAATATGCGTTTTTTAACGTTTTAAATTATTATCAAATTTACTATCTATAATATAATAAGACATAGATGTATAATATCTATGTCGATTTAAGCACCTTCATCATGGTCAAGTGTAAAATAGCTGAGCTGAGCAGTACACACAGAGGAAGTCAAGTTCAACAAGTGTAGTCAGTGCCTATTAAAACAATATTAGGCTAAACCAGCAACACATCCATGTTATTTTGGTTTTACATGTCTATTTCATTATTTTTAGTGTATTTCGTCTTATAATTCAACGCTACTTTTAAAGTTTTGCTTCCGTGCTTACAGAAGGTAACGGAAGCTATGTGATCGTTCTGAAGAACGAAACAATTTTTGGTCTCCGATTTCAAAAATGCCAAGACAGAAATCCTTTTCAGACATTAGGGAACATTTTTGGTTCCGTGTCTATCTGTCGGTCAATTTTCGCTAACCAACATATTATATTAAAATCTACGCGTCCGATTTTAATGAAATTTGTATGGTAGGTCATAATTAGCTCATTGTTGGTCCCATATAAGTTTCAACCTTCTGCGCGTCTACGCTTATTAGTTTTTCTTTCATATGCACACAAACATACATTTATTTACACCTATCACCTACATAGCTTCAAAAGTACTTTTTCTGATTTGTATGAAACTTTCAGAGATTATGGAAAGTAAGCCCGCAGATAGTCCCAGATTAATTCGAACCTCCTCTGCGCTCTTTAACTTTTGCTAAATTGATACTTTAATTCAGGTAAAAAATCAAAACAATTTTGAAAGATTAAAAAAAAAACGAAGGAAACAATTAAATAAATTAGACAATAATGGTTTGTAAATTCATACAATCAATAAAGTACGTGATAAGATGCGTACATTAACATCAAGCTAGAAGAATTTTGACTGCGTTAACTTTTTGAAGTGAAACTTCTTTGGCGGCGGAAGAGTGAATTTTTTCATATAGTGAAATCGTGTAACGAAGTTTGCGATTCGAGACTCGTCCAAGTGTAACATTTTCACAGATTAATTGTATTATATCTATTTAAAGACCAGCAAATCAAAACAAACATTTATTTTTATTGGAATAAATGTGGTTGCCTTAGCTTAGCAATATTTTATTTTTCAATTAAATTTCCCTTAACCATTTCTTAATCTTACTGAAATAATAAATTCGTCAAAAAATAAAAGAGCAGAGCAATGCATTCTAGAACTTAAGTTTCACTTCTAATGCGTGCAAGTCTCACACATATTTTTTTTAAATATATTTGCTATTTAAGGGGTCACGTACACCAATGTATTTTCTAAATCGAATGTCGAAAGTAATATTAAAAAAAAATCTGGATCCTACTTAGTAAAAAGAAAAAGAAAAAAAATTGACATGTTAATGTTAGATCAATGGAGAGTGGTTGGCGGACAAGGTAATTTTTATGATCCTAAATAAAAAATAGTGAGTTGACGAAAATTCAAGTCGATGTTAGTTTGTCAATCGAAGTGGTGGACAAGAGTCCCATATTTTTTGGTAGACAGTTTTATATGTGTAATCTGTAATTGAAATTATATAAAAAAAAATAATAATAATAATAAAATCTCAAATTGGCTCGATTTTAAATGGAAAATGTTTACCATTTGAACAGCTTATGGGCAAGCTTTATCCCGCGGACGAACTTCGCCGACCACGAGGGACAAGAAAAAATTAACACAGACAAAATTCTTGATGTTAATAAGTTTCGATTATATTCGTTATCTCGTGAACAATTAAGTTCAATTTTGGGATCTCATTTTGGTTTAGACGAAACGAATTTAATTTTAAAAAAATCTGATAACACGGTAAAGATCTTTATTTAGAATAAACATAACCATTGTTAATCTGGTAACATTGGTCATTACCTTCTTTTGTTTTCATTTTATTTTATATTTAACCTTCCTTTTAAAAATTTTCAAAACGTGTACACACACTTGAATAAAAATCTGTTAGTGAAATTCTCTTGTTTGGTATAATTTGAAAAAATACCAATTTGGTGCGGGTAAAGCTCGATCATGGAGCCAACGTCAACAATGATCGGTGTTATAATCGCGCTTTTGGTTGTATTAATTACAATAGGTATGTTGTAAATATTTTCATTCGTTTACCCATTTAGAATGTTTTTTCTTTATTTTAATCTTTAATCACGATTAATGTATAAACAGAATAGCTTTAAGAATGGTTAGACTAATGGTTATTTCTTTTAAAGAAGTTTAACCTGCTCCTTTTTTTTTGCAAATATTACATGCAGGGATTTGTAAATATTTAGTATACGAACATTTAAACTTCATCTTTTCCTTTATACATCAAATAAAACAAGACTTAAAATATCTGCTTGAATCTCATCTTTACCTAAATCTAATCTCAGTTTAAATTAATTCAGTGATTTAATGTAACTGCTGTTAGTTGTGCAATAGAGAAGAATCGATAATTTCCAACATACCCTCAAGAATGAGTGGCTTCACATGATATCATTGTATTTGTTTTAGGGAAATATTAGACACTATTCAGTTTGTGTAAATCTCAATTTGATGGTGCTAAACCTGGTTTTGATATTTTTAGATATTTTAACAACCTCTAAACCTCCTCCCTTTTTGAAAGAACCTAAAATAACTAGGTGTATAGTTCAATAATTATATAACCATATGTTTAAATATATAAAGAGCCATTTCGTTTCTTATAGACAAAATTTTAGAGATCATTAATATTATCTTTGATGTAAGTATTAATGTACAGGGAATTCAGTCCAAGTAATACAGCCCTGTTAACTTAGCCTCTTTGTTGAGTGGTTGAACAAAGAAATGAATAGCGGTGTGACGAAGGACTCTAACGTAAATGAATCTGCTAGAAAATGTAGTAACTAGTCTCACCTTACCAGCGTAGTATGGCACCTAGTGTGGTTAGTCTTTTAAGTGTACTTATGGCGGGTAATACCTTGTGGCTAGCAGCGTTGGACACAACCTTTAGAAATGTTAGTGAGTTGGCTACCTAGAACCAAGTTATTCCCTTTTACTTTCTCATATATAAAGAGAAAATATTGTTATGGTGCCAAAATGCGATTTTGATGGATTTACGCGTTTTGAAGTCCCCGAGTCCAAAAGGTGGTTTTTAAAAAATGTCTGTCTGTGCAGACGCCTGGAGCCTAAACTGCTGGGCAGATTTTGACGAAATTTGGCATCCATGTTTAGAAAAATCATACTTTGAGGCATAATCGAGAAATAAATTTTAGCTTCAAATTTTTGCTTCCCCCTAAAAACTCTGAAGAAAACGTGAAAAGAAATTATTTCTTGAAAAAACAGTTTTGACCATTTTGATTAATAAATTCTAAAATGTAGCCCATTTAAATTTAAATCTATCGATATAAGCCCATTCCACCACTGCAATCCATTCTATATTCTTTAATGCAGTGGTTCTTAACCTTTTGGTAACCACGGCCCCCTTAAAATCTCCAATTATAATATATATAGTACCTAAATACCTTTCGAGACTCCCTGGGGGGCCGCGGCCCCCCGGTTAAGAACCACTGCTTTAATGCATAGTGCTTCCAGTAAACATCCAATAGATATGAATACAAACTTATGTCCCCCCTCAAGCTCCTACAAGATTCTCTTATTTTTGCTCCGGTTATTATTCTTATCACTCTTTTCTGAAGTACCAGTAGGTCCTGCATTCTGTATGTTGGCATAGAATTATTCCATAGCTGAATACACTCTGTATCACAGCATTGTAGACTGTATCACAGCATTATAGACTGTATCACCAGGGAGGTAACTAGGCTAGTTTCCACCCGGGGCAAGAACTCGCCCCCGCCCCCTTCATTTCAACCAAGGCCCAAACGACTCCCAGACCAACACCTGATATTGTCACCAAAAATTAATTGCACATTTTACTCATTAAAACTATCTAATTCAAATGCATGGTAAATAAACGCTCGAATTCAAAGGTAAACAGTTCATTTGGTGTCAGGAAAGAATTACACAGGAACAAATTACACGGAAAAAAATTACACGTGTGAAAATATCACGAACAAGAAATTACACATTTAATTAAATAAATGTTAAAGCAAGTGGATAAATGTTAAACTATGAGGTTCTAATATTCTAGTGTCTTCTAGCTTAGAGGATGGGAAGGGATTCAGTCAGCCCAGGCACTTGCTGAAGCCCACATACAGGGTGGTCCTAAAGTACCCCCCTCTTAACTTTTGATTGATTTAAGATAAATTAATGAAACTTAGGGGATCTATACCATGTAAAGGCAAGTTAATTTTCATCTAGGATCTATGGAAAATCTACCAAATTTTATACTTTGCCCTCATATAGGGGGCGAAATATTGGAGGTATAAAAATATGTTTGTTGTGAAATATTCTTATTTTTGCCATAGATTCCAAACCTGCTATCAAAAAACGCAATCAAATTTGAAATTTCTTTGCCGGGTGGCCTAGGGGCAAAAAGGGTAGTAGCCCCTATGGCCGTTCATTAAGATCAGGAGGGTTTGCAGCAGCCCAATAGCGGAAATTTTGCTTATTATCATGCCATCACACCAGAGATACTGCGATGATTTAGTGAGAATTTCCGTAAAAGACTAAGACAACCAAACTATTTAATTAATTTTTCCTAAAACTTTAAATGTGTAATTTTTTCTTAGTGTAATTTTCGCATGTGTAATTTTTTCCCTGTGTAATTTTATTAACGTGTAATTTCTTCCGTGTGTAATTTCTTCAGTGTGTAATTTTTTCTGTGTAATTTTTTCCTGTGTAATTTTATCAGTTATGTAAAAATCATGTAACCAGTTTATTTGTTAGTTGTAGTATTATATTTTTGTACATAGTGATATTGTATTGACAAATAAACGGATAAATAATAGCTTATTTGCTATATTTTTACACATTTATCATAATCGCTGCAAAATAAAATGAAGTGATATCAAATTATATAAAATATGCAGGCTAAATAAAAACTATTGCACAGTAAAACATTTAGTTGAGATAACTAATAATTAAATTATACATTTTAGATTGCACACCCATGATTACTTAGATTATTAGCATTATACATATAAAGTGTAAACAATATTATTATCTTCTGAGAAAGTGTGAAAGAAATTATTCTAAAAACTGAAGGCCTCAACTAAACTAAAACTTAACTTTGCGGGTGTTTTTTAAGTGCAAACGTTTTTACAATATCATCAAAAGATAGTTTTGAAGTAATTTTGTGCTCTATTGGTATGATGCCTAGGTTGGTTAGTCGTTGTTGTCCTGTCAAATTTGTGATGTATTTTTTTTTTTATTATTTTTAGTTTACTAAAACTCCTTTCGTTTGAGGCAACTGACACTGGTGCTGTGAGAAAAACTCTTAACGCTATAGTTATGTTGGGGTGGGCATCTTCGAGTCCATTTTGGTATATTAGCGTAATAAGGTCGGATAGTGTAGGCGTTTTCATATTAGGACCTAAATCCAATGTATAGTACTTAAAACTCTCCACTTCTACTGCCAGCTCTGCTAAATTGCCAGTTGTGCGCCCCTCAAAAACCGGCGCCCGGGGCTCATGCCCCGTCAGCCCCCCCTTAGTTACGTCCCTTTGTATCACAGCATTGTAGACTGTATCACAGCATTGTAGACTGTAGGGGATGTTGATGTAAGAATACTTAAACAAGGTTGAGACTTCATGTTAATATTTAAAAAAATCATTTAAGGATAGTCGATTACCTGATCCCTCATTATATTATAAATGCGTTGGGGAAAAAACCAGGGATATCCATTTTAAGTTAAAATAAGAAACTATAAATTTTTAAATGTATACTTTCAAATTTTAATTTTTAACAAAAAAATTGCTTCCAAAAAACAACCATTAAAATTTATTAGTTTTTCTTAATGCATCAAAATGTTTTTTGCAAATAAAATGTTTTTTATTTTCCTCTTATCAATACTTTTTTTAAATTTCAGTTGCTCTATTCATTTATCGAAGGTCTCAGAGTGTACATAATGATGTATTACTGACGGGTTTATCTGGTTCTGGTAAAACAGCTTTATTTTCATTGCTCATTCATAACAAAGCTGTTCGATCTCAGACTTCCATGCAGGAAAATTTGGGAACTTTCTCTTCAGAAAAGGTATGTTGTAAACTTTAAATGAAATTCGAGTTCAGAGTATGTTAAAGTCTTTGAGAGGCTATTGAGCCTCTCAAAGATGCAAGTGCAAGTGTTAATTTGAGTACTTACTTAATTTTCTCCCTATTTTTAATCATTCAGAATTTTTTTTAAATATAAGTACAAGCTTTAGTACTGATTATTTAAATAAGTATTCAAAGAAGCTATAAGAAGATAAGTCCATAAGAGCATATAGTAATTAGAGCCAAGTCTTTCAACCAAAACTTTAATCAATTGAATCAAATTTTTAAAGATATAATTATATTATATATAATTAAATAATGGATTTTTACTATTTCGAGGTTTACAACACTCAAAAACCTGTGGAAACTAATTAATTGCACACCAACGCACTCATTATCTAATAATTTCAAGATAAAAAGAACTTTTTATATACTACGTTTTTAAATTTTCTGTTGAATCGTATGTAATGTTGATAATATAATTGTTATTGTTGTATAATATATAATGTTAGTGAAAAAAAAAAAAAAATTTCCAAATTTATTTACTTCACATAAATGACAACCATCCAGAGAGCTGATCTTAAACCTATAAAAGGATAAATCTTTGTACAACGGATCACCCCAACACCAAATCTAAAGCGTGCCATCGATATATTTGAAATAATATAATCGATATTTCCTGTTTAGCTGTCATTCAATGTTTACCTATCACAAATTTGAGACCCGTCAAAATGAAGATAGCGTAAATATTGGATATGGCAAAACAAATAAAATAACTTACGGATTTTTTCCGAACTAACTTTCCGCACAGCAAAATTTGCTGAAAACTAATTAAAGTTTGCTGAAAGATGGCTAAAAGTATTCAAATAATGCATTGTCATCGTGTTCTGAGCTACGCTAAAAGTTTCATATGTCTAGCTATTCGGGAAGTTAGTTAGAAATCGATTGCCAGATTTTTACCGGACAAACAAACAAACAAACAAGAATGCAAGCTAATAAAAACGTAGTAAAAAAGTAAGAACTTGCTTGCATATAATAGATTTCCTTGGCTTTTAATGAAAGAAGCTAGTTAGAGGTGGTTAGAGGTGGTTAGAGGTGGTTAGAGGTGGTTAGAGGTGGTTAGAGGTGGTTAGAGGTGGTTAGAGTATTTACTTTTTTATTTGATTAACTTCTTGCAACACATTTAAAACATTTTTTCCTAAAGTACGATTCCTAATTCCTTTAACCCTTCGAGACACGGGCTGGAGCATGGAGTGCGCCACGAGTAAAAAAGTTTCTGCTAATCACAGATTCACGATGCGAGAATAATAAAACCTCAATTTACCCTACCACTGGAGACCCCTAAAATAGATCAAACCGTCTGCTTTGATTATTGCTTCGTTCTGCATTGTTTTGCTGTGTTTATTTGTCTTGGTGTACTGTATGCGCCACCCGTGCCACCATGTTCGGTATAGAAAAATTATGCCTTCCGATGAATATTTTTCGGTTTTGCATGAGTTGTCGGATTACAGTCTTCGCACAACTAGAATCGACGCGTTGACAGCGCGGGAAAAACTAGCAAAAGGGGGGACGAGCCAATGAGAGCTTGAGATTTTCCCGGACAAAAGGTCGGGCCAACTAGGCAAAGATAAATGTCTCTAGTGGAGGGGAGAGGCCCTCTGGATAACAGTATAAGAAGGCTTCGTAGTGGCTTTATTTTTTCCCCCAGAGAGGTTGGCCAATCTGTGTGTCACTCAATTTCCCGCGCTGTCAACGCGTCGATTCTAGTTGTGCAAAGACTGTAGGATGATGGTTGTGAGGAGTTATCTTAGGACTTTGACAACTAATAATAATAAATAGGGTTGATAATTAAGGTTGAAAGCCCGATACTAAGTCAGAACGCTGAAGGAGTAATTACTGATTTTTTATAGTAATTTTTAATTTTTACAATTAAAGATATCATTGAAAAATAAATATGTAATACATCAATTGACTTTTTAGTTCAACATCTCCAAAACGCAATCTAGATAATCTGGATTTAACCACTTTATGGTTTGAAAAATGCATTGGCGCATAAAGTGCGCCGCCCATGCCTCTTTGTTTGTCCACTATAGCCGTGCCACAAAGGGTTAAAACAGAATTTGAAAACTAAGATAAAAATGTACTAATCATCCTAAATTTCAAGTTGACAAACACTGAGATCCGTTTATTTACATTTATCAGCTGTCCTATTTTTCTTTACTCTTTATCTGAATCCTTTTTTATAAACTAGCCCTAATTATAATGTGGGCTGTTATATTTCTCCCTTTTATAGATGATTCATAGTATTAGTGTGGGTCGTTGAAGGGTTAAAAAAATATGTTTATACTTGCTTCATTTTGTAAAATTAGCTATATCTCGCCTCTCTCCGGGACATAATGGATGTGTCTGAAAACATAATTTATACATTTATACAATTTTTTGGGATAACACTAACATACTCTTACTAACAATAATTAAACCTTGACCACAAACCAAAAATAAAAGATCCTGTCAAATAAATTATAATAATATAAAAATAATAGTACCCTACTAAATTAAGTAAATAAAAATAGCAGCACAAAATAATAGAAAGAAAATTTTAATTTAGATATTTATAATATAAAACAAGGTAGGTTTTGGCCCAGGTTACCTCAAGTAAGGATACATTTATAATTTTATAAAACTGTATTGACATCTATTTATTTTTTTCAGGGAGATTTGAATGTTGTTGATATTCCTGGCTATGAAAGACTGAGGGATAAATTCCTGTCCAAGTACAAGGCTAGCTCTCGCGCTTTGGTATATTTCATTGACTCGTCTACCTTCCAAAAGGAGCTGAGAGATGTCGCTGAGTATGTTATTCCATTATTTTTATCGATTTACTTAACCCTTAGCGGTACGGCTATAGTGACTTATTAAATTTTTATTTTGTTTAGGTACCTCTATATAATTCTTTCTGATCCTGCGGTGGTATCTAATTGCCGGAACATTCTTATTTTCTGCAATAAGCAAGATCAAACAATGGCTAAAGGAATGGAAGTTATCAAGACACAATTGGAAAAGGAACTGTAAGTAACGCTTTTAAGGAACCGGTAAAGTAGTGTTTTTAAGCTGTAAGTAATGTTGAGATTTTTAGTGGTGGCCTATAATGGGAAGATTTCATTTTGACATCTTTTAACCCAGTTGCCTTTCACTTTAATCAATTTAAAACAACACTTAAATAATTACAAGATAAAAAGAACTTTTTATACACTACGTTTTTAAATTTTCTATTGAATCATATGTAATGTTGATAATATAATTGTCATTGTTACACATATATAATGTTAATGAAAAAAAATACATAGTTCCGAATTTATTTACTTCACATAATAATGACAACCATCTAGAGAGCTGATCTTAAACTTATAAAAGGACAAATCTTTGTACAAAAGATCTCACCAGCACTGAATCTAAACCGTGCCATTGATATGCCCCTGTGTAGTGTGTAGGAACAGTAAGAGAAGAGAAATGTGTACAAGTAAAGAAGTACAGATGCAGAAACCTAGGACACAAGTGTAAACTAACCTGGGTGTCACACATCAATTATTTATTCTTCGTTTACTTTTCGCTGTCATTCAATGTTTACCTCTTAATAAAAAATCACAAATTTGAATCCAGTCCAGGGGAGCCAATAAAGAGCACTGAATTTTGAATTCGAGAAGGTTGGGCCAACTAGGGAAATAAAAATGTCACTGGATCCACCCCTATACGCCGGGGAAGTGTGACGTCACTTACGTAAAAAAAGTGTGTGTTGTTACGTTGGCTAAGCTGCCCTGGCTCATAACAAACCATGTACTTCTGGGGTTTATCAGTGCTATTTTATTTTATTATTATTTTTTAATCAATTATTTGTTTTATCATCTATAATGTATACATTTATTGGCTTATTAATGATGATACTGATATATGATAGTGTTAAAAACAGTTAAAAAAGCTTTTAATAGAGTAAAAAGAGCACATCTGTAAGTAAGTTATTTTACATCTTATTTGAGTTATTTGTGAGAATTAGTTGTTTTATCATCTATAATGTATACATTTGTTGGCTTATTAATGATGTTACTGAAAACAATAATAATAATATATATATGATAAGGTTAGAAACATAATAATATATGATAAGGTTAGAAACGGTTAAAAAAGCTTTTAATAGAATGAAAAGAGGAAAAAACTATAAAATGCTTACAGAACTCTAGTAAACAATGGTTTGTTATGAGCCAGAAAAGATAACCTGACGAAAAATCATGGAGGGCGCATGACGTCACAGCAACCTTTGTCATTTTTACGTAACCTCTCTGACGCGACGTATAACAGCCTAATGTATTTATTTTATTCCTCATATAGGTTGGCCAACCTGAGTGTCAAGAGTTAATACTAATTGTAAATAGAGTATAGTGTCACTTTTTTCATGTCGTTATTTGTGTGACGGGAATTTCTTCCGTCCTTCAGAGTTAAAACGTATCCAGGTTAAAAACTTAGAGGAGAACTTTTGAAAAGAAAATGAAGGAAGGAGGCGAGACCTGGGGTCAGGTGGGATTTCTTTGTGGCAGTCATATAATATATCCCAAGGGATTGGAAGAAATAAGTAGATTCACTTCACACCTTCTTCAATGTTCAAAGATTTATGACAAAGTGCAAGATATTAATAACTTTATCTACCATTGATACAAAATATAAACATTTTATCTCTGTTTAGATGCATAATTCTTCTTTATTTCCACACTAAAAATAGACTGCCAATTAGTGTGGCACATAGCTTCCTCGCATCCTATCTCTACTACATTTTTTTTTAACATTAAAATTATTGTTATATTACTTTATTGTTTCTTATTGTGTAAAAACTATTAATAGTTTTAGCGATCTTTAAGACTTCATAGCGGTGTCGCTGTTGGTTTTACTAAAAAATTGTATTTGAAAAAAAATGTTTGTCTCATTAAATAGGTGAAGTTAGATTTTTTCCCCGACCAAAAATTCCAATTTTAAATTTTAAGTTCACGTTTACGCGAGCGTAGCTCGTGAACGCTTGGACGGATAACGTTGTCCAACGAACTCGTCCTGGGCATTGGTAAAACGAACATGTCTACCAAATTTCATCAAAATTGGTTGACATTTACTCAAGTTATCGTCGCACGTTTCATTATTCACGGACACACAGACCGACAGACAGACAGACAGACACGAGACCAAAAATGTTCCCTGATGTCTGAAACGGATTTCTGTCTTGGAATTTTTAAAATCGGAGGTATAAAAGTTTTTCTTTCTCAAAAGTGAACACAATGCTTCCGTTACCTTCGGTAAGCTCGGAAGCAAAAAGAAGAAAGAAGAATTCTTCACCTTATTTCACGAGTAGCGTGTTTGTTTACATTTAACAAAACTAATTTGCTGTTTGTTTAATTAAAGTAAATGTTTTTTCTGTGTATTTATTATTAAAATCACACAATCGTAGATAAAGTACGGTACACAACTCGTGGGAAAACTGCATTTTGCTTTGCTCGTGTGGTTGTACTACCCGAGCGACAAAAGGTTTTACTTAGTTAAAACTTATCTGATTATTTAATATTATTATTAATAATTTTGTTGTTGCAGGAATGTTCTCCGTAATACTAAATCTAGTCAACTGCTTAGCACCGATGGTAAAGAGGAGAATTCTTACTACCTCGGCTCACCTGATTCTGACTTTACTTTCTCTCAATATCCTTCTAGAGTTGACCTGGCCGAGGGCTACGTCTATAACAAGGACTCACAGCCCACCTCTAATTATGAACCAATCGTTAAATGGCTTACTAATAAAATTTTGTAAATTACCCGTTAATTAATTAGGACGTAATTTCCCCTCAATGATCTTTTAGCTTTTGATGTTTAAAATATGATTGTGGTGTGTATGAAATTTGTTGTATATTTATTTAAATTTGTTTGTAAAAAAAAAAAAAAAGTTATGAGACTGCAGCAGAAATTGATGTGTATATTTGGTTGTATTTTGTTGTAAATGGAATAAAAGTTTATTTAGTTTTTATTTTTTTGTCTGAATAATGTAATTTTTTTTAATTTTTCTATTTCGGTGTGGGTCATTAAGGCCCACCCCTTAACGACCCACACCAAAACAGAGTTTAATTTTTAATTTACTTTAATCTCTTCCATACCATCATTACTATCTCATAAGTAAGGTAACTTAATTTTTTTTAAATTGAAATTTAACATGAAGGATATTACCAGACATCTTAACTAAAAGAATTTTGAAGTATTATTCTTTATTGACATAGTGAATAAGTATATAGAACTGGCAAAGCCTTTATTATTATTATTATTTTTTTTTTGTATCTGTGGTGTAGCCCATGAAGGTCTTAGACCTGCCTAAACCTTTAATTATATAATTATAACTGCAGTAATTAAAATAATTATAATTCAAATTAATAAATGATATGCGTAAAGAAATATTCCATCTTATCTTTTCTATATATAAAATATTTAATATTAATTTGAGACTTGTTATACATTAATATAAGATATTAGAAGTTAGTTATAATTATTTTTAAAGTTCTGATTAGTTTGTTGATTGTTCATGATTTTATTTTGTAATACATCAGAATATTTCATTTATACATGTACTCTTGTTTCATTAGCAACCAATTATAAAAATAATATATAATTTATTAGAGGATTTCTGATTGAATTGACATGTAAATCTAAGGTCCCAGAAATTAGGTTGGAAATTTAAAAATACATTTTTTTTTTTTTTGGAATTTTATTTTTTATGAATTAAAAATATATTAAAATATATTAAAAATATATATTAAAAATATAATTAAATAATATATTAAATCCTAAAACGAAAAAAAAATTTTTTTTTTTTTTTTTTTTTTCGTCTAAGGATTTTTATTTCCAACGTTACCTTTAGAATCTATTTAATATGTTTACTTATAAAATACTTACTTATTAAATAATCGATACAAATACAATCTATTTCAGACTTAAGTACTAAATCGGTACTTTATTTTTGTTTTTACTCTACTTTGATGTTTCTTAAGAAATTTAAAAAAAAACAAAAAAACAATAAGTCAACAAAAAGACAAACTTAATTTATTCTTTGTACTATTTTTTGAGTATTAGTTTTAACAAAATAATTTAAAATATACAGACCTTAAATCATTTTTAGTGAAAAAGAAGGTTTGCAATTGATACTGTTTTCAGTATTCTCGGATAAGCGATTGCAAATACTTTGTTCAATTGAAAATGGTAAAATCCCATTTACTATTAACTAAATTTATTATTAAATATATAAAAGTAGTGTTAACAAATTTGAAATAGTTAGCTAACTTTTATACTCAGCTTACAGCTACATTGTAACTAAAGCTCTCAAATTAGTAAGTCATACAATTATTATGTTTTATTTATTTGTTAATTACTGAAAATTATGATTTGATTTTATTATTACCTTTTTTTGTTTAAATATATAGTTTTTTTTATTTTGTTCAATTGATTTTTCTTTTTTTATCCCTTTTTACTTTCTAATATACATTTAAAGAGTAATTATTGTGATGGTGCAATGATTCAATTTTCAGATTTTGAACACATGGGTGTACAAAAAGTGGGTTTTCAAAAATGACTGTCTGTAGTCTGGGCAGACATATGGAGCCTAAAAACCTGGGCCAATATTGTTAAATTTTTTCTTTTATCCTCGTAAAAAATAAAAATAAAATAAAATAAAATTTAAAAAAAAGCCATGGGGAATGCTCTAAATTTGGGAGCGCTCCCCCCTTAAACCACGAAAAACAAGATTTCCCTCAAATGTTTGGCAAAAAATTTTAATCCTACATTTTCATTTTTTTTTTTTAATTCAGTAGAACCTCGGAAATCCTAAAACCCCAATATTCCAAACAATTTTTGGGGCAAAAACGAAAAAAAATGGTGTACAAAAAGTGGGTTTTCAAAAATGACTGTCTGTAGTCTGGGCAGACATATGGAGCCTAAAAACCTGGGCCAATATTGTTAAATTTTTTCTTTTATCCTCGTAAAAAATAAAAATAAAATAAAATAAAATTTAAAAAAAAAGCCATGGGGAATGCTCTAAATTTGGGAGCGCTCCCCCCTTAAACCACGAAAAACAAGATTTCCCTCAAATGTTTGGCAAAAAATTTTAATCCTACATTTTCATTTTTTTTTTTAATTCAGTAGAACCTCGGAAATCCTAAAACCCCAATATTCCAAACAATTTTTGGGGCAAAAACGAAAAAAAATGAGGCATTATACACAGATGTCTTTGTGAAATTTCCCGGAACAGTTTTGAGCTTCCGCTATGTGTTTCTTAAAACCCTATCCCATTCTCAGTTATATTTATGTGTTGTGGTAGTTGTGGACTGTGGGAAATAAAATCTTAAATGAAGACTGAAGCATGATACTCCCAGTCTGACTGTTTGAGTTGAACTCAAGGGTTAGGGTAAGAACGGTGGAAGTGTTTAGTATCCCCACAACTATCTATCTATACAAGCACCCCACTCTGATCAAAACAAAGACGCTCTAACATAATGTATTTCCAGCATTTCACTGCCTTTATACCTGCCCCCAAATTTAATTGATTGATTCTTCAATGTTACAACTCGATCATAATTATTCTTAATCTCTTTTTTTAACTTTAATACCGGGTATTCCTCGCATCGGAACATAGTAAAATACCCCAGGAAGATTTTTATAAATGACAATAAAAGCAGAAATCTGAACAGACCTTGAAACCAAATACAGTAGAACCTCTCTTACACGACCCTCAATAACACGACAACCTCAATTACAAGTGCAATTTTCAAATCCCCTTGAGATTGCCATAACACATAATGTTAAATTAACCTCTATAACGCGACTATTAGTATCCAAACAACCTCAATAACACGGATTTTTTCCAATTCACAACATAACTCAGAACCTCTATAACAAGTCGTTTTGAGAAGTCAACCTCTATAACTCGACTCTATACAGAAATGAGTCGACCTTGAACAAGTCTAGACTTGAAAACCCCGCCCATTAACCTTGATAACACAACTGATAGCCAAAATAACCTTGATAACACGACCCTCAACAAAAAGAGCACCTCGACAACAAGACTGTTTCCTTAATCCCCTTGAGACACTTCTTATCGAGGTTCTACTGTAATTTGGATTCCCAGGGGTCCGTCTACGCAGCACTTTGCACCCCAAGTGTGGAGTCAGCAGTGTTAAAGGAGTGTCAAGAGGCATCAGAGCTACTGGCAGAGAGAATACAGGTCACACTGCTTTGGGTCTCAGGGCATACAGGGATTCCTGGGAATGAGATAGCAGATGAAGTAGCCAAGATAGCAGCTTCCATGCCATTCTGTGGACCTAAACCCACCATTGATTGGTCAAGAGGTCATCCATCAAGACATGGATCTGGGAAGAAGCATGGAGAGGAACGGAAGGCTGCAGCCAGACCTAGATTAAAGAAAAACCAGATGGCTCATGAGACTAAGAAGACCCTACCTTAGAAGTATGGTTGGAGTCTTAAATGGGCACTGCCAGCTCAGAAGACATTTGGCACTATTAAAAATTGGAGACAACCTACTTGTCCTGTGTGAGAGGTTGAAGAGGAGAGGGCTCACAACTTTGTGGGAGCATGCGAAGGATATAGCAGACCGCGTTTTCATTTATTAGGAGCAGGGGATATCATGTAAGAGGAGCTTGTTACACTAAAGTGGCAAGATATTGGAAATTGGAGAGTAATTCTGAGGTGGTTATTAATGGGTTTGAGTTAAGGGGTTGGTAAAATGGACCTAAATGCAGTTTATTTGCCAAGCTTGGCCTCCCCGCCCCCTTACTACTACTACCCTTACTATTCCAGGGGTCCTACAGTACTTTTAAAAGATGAAACTAACCGTGTTTTCCTACACAATCACATTCAAAAGTTAATTGACTTCAAAATTTTAAATTGAAAACATAATTTAATGGAGGGTAGTTAGTTTTTTTTATATCCGTTTAATTAACTGTCAAATTTTAATTTAAATCAAATTATAATTATTATTATCAACGCGAGACAGAGAAAAAATAGACTCCAGTGCTGGGATTTGAACCACGGGCCTCTTATATCAACAGAGGAAATTATTCTTCAGTGTAGCTTAGTTGGTTAGAGCATCTATACTGGAAATATAGGAGGCCCATGGTTCGAATCCTGGCGCTGGAGTCTATTTTTCTCTGTCTGTTTCCCATTGGTAATAATAATTATAGTTTGATTTAAATTAAAATTAGATTTAAATGAAAATCTAATAAAAATGCTCTAATTTATAGACGAATTACATTCATAAAATCTTTCTAGACTTTTTCCAAGACGGTAGGCTTCTGTGCCTTGGGGTTGGGGTTGTAAGCATTCTGCAGGGATGTAGTCCTAGTGTTTCACTTCAACTGTGGACGTATTTACAGAGGTGGTTGTTACAATCCAGTACAGAACTGAAGCTTTGTCACTAGTACACGATTTACCCATGATCATGCTGTTCCCAGTATAATGGCCACTAAACCCTATATATATATATTATTTATCTCTGACTAAACCCTTAAAACCATAGGCATCATAAGAAATAAGAATACCTAAAATTTATTCTCAGCACTATATCTATCTTAGATATCAATTTATGCCTCTCAGATATCTCTTAATATGGGTCATACTCCTGTTGAATAAATTTAGACTTTAATTTTACAAAAATAATGCTTTCTCACATAAACTGTGGACGAAATTTGTACTAACATATAATTGTAAAAACGAGATTCTCTATTTTTTATTCTTAATCCCACATTTGCAAATACAATATTCATAAATTACTCCTAAAAATATATAAATGAAATAAATATTATTAATCATCATTATATTCGTACAATACCAACACTATTTTACCTTCGAATCCATTATTTTTTAATAATTAACATTAATTTACCAATAATAATATTCTAAGGGGGGCTGGGGGGCAATAGAAAGGGCCCCTTGCTTAGGCTTGGGGGTAGAAGGGATACAAAAAATATCTAAAAATCAAATAAAATTTGACCAATTATTTCATAATTATTTATCACATTTGGTACTTTTAATTCAAAAACGGAAATTAAAGCACGGAAAAGAAAGTGGTGGAATGGATAGAGATAACCTATTAGAACCTTCTTAACTATTATCATGTTAAGGTTATAATGTTATATCATGTTTTTAAGTATTTAATTTCATAGTCTATTTGTATTATCTTTGAGCATATTACATAATTATCACTCAGGATGGAACAACTCGTACCAAATGTTGTAAACATTGGAGGTAAAGAATAATTTATTGATATGTTTTTTTTTTCAAAATTTATTAATTTTTTTTTCGGCGTTTTTATTACATATACTAACTTGTTTGCATTTTTATGGGACTAATATATCTTACAATTATATTAATGAAAAGTTTGAACTAGTTGTACGGAACCGTTTAATTATATGAACCAGTCAATATATTGATTGCCTCTAATATTGTTTAAGTATTAACACTATTTCAAAATCAAATATTCAATATCCGTGGCTAAAATTCAGTTACTTATCAGTAAGAGTGAATTACATTAGCTCAAGGCAGGGATCGGTGTAGAAAATGAGACCGAACATCTACCATCTTATCATTTCGATACCTACTCAAAGAAAAATAAGTCAATTTTACTTAACCCGTTTAGTTATTCCGGCCCTGTCACTCTTCAAAATGCTTAAATATTTAAAGACACTGAAGCGGCTTATTCGGATTGTACGTGACCTCAAAATTTCTTCGAGTTCGACCTCTACCTGATTTATATGCAGGAGGGTTGTTTTTCTTCAGGAAATGAGCAGAGCGGCTATTGAAAATTCATGGGAACACAAAATTAAAGTTTTTAACCCTGCAGTGCACGGGTGAAAAAAAATCACACCAGTGCACGGGTTGGGTCTGTCAGACCCAATATTTTTTTAAAAAATTAAGATGGTTTATTATTTAAATATTTTTTATTTTTTATAGTATAGAAATAATCTTTATTTAATAGTAAAAAAATATAAAATGCAATATATCAATAAAATTACATTAGAAAAAAATATATATATTTTTTATGACAATTAATTTTTTAATTTTTACTGTCCAACATGAAAAAAAATATATTAAACAAAATTAAAAGAATTTTGAAAAAGTAATTGTCATTTATTAATATAGGAACTTAATACGATCAAAAAATTTCAATTCCACAGTCCTGGCATATAAATTGCGAATGCTCTAAGCATATATATTGCACTTTTTGCAAGAATAACGAAATTTGCGGTCAGTGCAAATTGAACATCCCCCCCCCTTTATTAGGCTCTTGCGGTTTGGAAGGCACAGCTTTAATCCCAAGAATTGTTTTCCCGGTAATTCTAAAAAAAAAATTCCCAACATTCTATAACATTCCTGCCAGGAGAGTAATCGTAATATTTTTTCTCCCTTTACAAAAAGTTAAATACTAAATTAACGATAGAAAATAATCAGTCATTATAAATACTTTGTACAATACCTGAAATTAATATTAAATAAAGTTCAAGTAAATAAAATTAAAATCTAGAGAGTTATCAACGAATATATATAATAAAATGTTGTTACGAGTTATAAAAAAATACTTACACGAGTGCACGGGTTGGGTCTCACAGACCCAGGGGTAATTTTGAGGTAAAAAAATAGACAGAAAGAAATTATGTGAATTGTTCAAAATGTGTTTCTGAACTGAGGAAGGTTTGACTTGAAGGTATAGGAAGGGATGGTGTTATACGAACCTCCCTTATCAGTGTTTTGCTAATGAGTGTGACACCCTGGGTCTCACAGACCCGACCCGTGCACTGCAGGGTTAATTTAATTATGCGGGATTTTATCACCTAACCTCAAAATGGGTCACGTACAATCCGAATTTACCCACTGAAGCATATAAGGAACAGATTTTGAATGCGGTGCCCAATCACCCGAGACAAATATTTTATTCTATTCTTCTTACTATTGTGCTAAAGGTAGGGGTGTACTGGTGCTGGAATACAGTTCTAATACTGCTTCAGTGGGTGAAAAATTAGTAAAAAAATTAGTGGACGTTCTAAAGACGTCTTACTTGGTAATTCAATGTAATTTCGTTGTTTGAATATAAATTGTTTATGTAGCATACAAAATAAATTAAAATAAATATTTATCAGTTTTCTAGGCTAGGGTTCTATTATTATAGTTAATCTGTAAAAAATGTCTTTTTTGACATCTCAATTAATTTATTTGTGGTTTTGAAGGAGATTTTGTGGTATTTAGATATTATCATAGTATTATTAATAAAAAAACATCTAAGGATTAATCAGTTAATTGTCTGACCACAAGAATCATAAAATTATGTAATACTAGTTTTAACTTTAGTATGACTAGAGAGGTACATAAAAAGTAACACAAAAATATTGTCAGCACAATTTTATATAATTAAACATACGCGTTTCGACATTTATATCATGTTCAGTGTAAGTGTTAGCATAGTGAGTGAAAGACTACTACGCTACATATTTACTTTAAAAGCTTCTTTTTTTTTTAAATCAAATTATAATTATTATTACTATAATTATTATAATTATTAATTATACGGGAAACAGACAGTGAAAAATACACTCCCGCGCTGGGATTTGAACGACGGGTCTCCTGTATTTCCAGTGCAGATGCTCTTGCCAACTAAGCTACGCAGGATATTGATTTATCACAGCTGTAATCGATAACTAGTCCCGAATCCAAGCTTTCAATATTCATATACATTTAGACAGTCAATATTTATGACATTAGAACTAAACCTAGAATCAACGCTTATAATTATAAAGTACTCAATTAGTACCTGTACCTTGTACAATCTATTCGAAATTCAGGAGATCCGTGGTTCAAATCCCGGTGTGGGAGTGTATTTTTCACTGTCTGTTTCCCGTAGTAAATAATAATTATAATTTGATTTAAATTAAAATTTAAACTTTCCATAGTATGAAAACTACCAAAAACTTAAAAATTGAATTTAAAAGCTTTATAACTTTAAATAACAGTACAAAGTGGGGTTAGAATAGGGCTATAGAAGGATTAAGCAACCAAAGGTAAGGGATATAGAGGCAGACTGGTAAAATCCAAGACACAAATATAGAATGTTTCAATGAAAGATCTAATCTTAACCACTCTGCCCTAGTAAAACCTATAACTAATAATTTTAAATTCATATTTTACCATTTTGGTAGTATTCATACTACAGAAAGATTAAATTTTAATTTAAATTATAATTATTATTATAAATTATATAGAAGCCCGTGGTTCAAATCCCGGCGCTGGAGTGTATTTTTCTCTGTCTGTTTCCCGTAGTTAATAATAATAATTTTGTAAAATAAGGTATATTAGTTTTAAGGAATATATAATTTAGGTGTGGAAAAATAAGGATATTATTGTTTAGCTTTAAGCAGTTGGAAAATAATGTTTTACCTGACTGCCTTCATATCCCTTACCTTTGGTTCCTCAATCCTTCTATAGCCCTATTCTACCCCCACTTTGTACTGTGATTTTAAGTCCTAAAAGCTTGTAAAGTAAACATGTAGAGTAGTAGTGTTTCACTCACTATGCTAACACTTACACTGAACATGATATAAATGTTGAAACGCGTATGTTTAATTATATAAAATTGTGGTGACAATACTGTTTTGTTACTATTTATTAACCTCTCTAGTCATAATTATGAAGTGGTACCACAAAATCTCAGTCAAAACAACTAATTATTTGTTTAACTTAAGTAATAACTAACTTTATCTACGATTGTTACGAAATATAAACATTATATCTCTGTTTAGATGCGTAGAAAGTGATTATTTACGTACTTGTATTCATTGCGCATGCGCGTCTCATAGTTCTGAAGAATTCCTCTTCTTTACCACGCTAGCGCGGTAAAGAAGAGGAATTCTTCAGCTTTACACACGATTAGCGAGTTTGTTTACATTTAACAAGACTAATTTGCTGTTTGTTTAATAAAAGTAACTTTTATATCGAGTTTTTTCTTTTATGAGTGAAAATCGATGAGTGATTTAAATGATTATGACGAATATGAGGAGAATAATACACCTCCCGAAATAATTCGGCACAAAATGCAACTAATGAATTAATGTTATCTTTATCAAAAGAGAAATACGAACTTGTATACTGGAAGTTTATTTTTTTCTGTATTTATTATTTAAATCTAACAATCGTAGATAAAGTACGGTACGCAACTCGTGCGAAAACGGCATTTTGCATTGCTCGTGTGGTTTTACCACTCTCGCTATCGCTCGGGTGCAAACTCCACACTCGCATGCAAAATGCTACTTTCCGCACTCGACGCGTAATGTACTATTATTGTCAGTTTGCTTATTATTTTTACACATCTCAATTAAATAAATTATACATTTCACAATGCAGCTTTGTAAGTTACGCATGTCAATTGATCCTATACTAAAAACCCAGATTTTTGTACATGCATACTTTTAATGTTCTTCGCTTTTTTCTTTAATAAATATTTTATTGAAGTTTGCTAAATATAAAAGTGAAGAAGATTTTTATTTAATTACAAGTTGATTATTGTTAATCATAGGACGTCTTATTAAATTGATGTCATATAACTCATTTCGATTTTCTTCCACTCGGATTCTTAAAGACTTGAGATCATCATACAAAGCGGGACATGAAGCATTTCTCGAGAAACACCTCGTAAGCCTCGATCCTATGGAACAGTTTGCAACTTGGTTTCAAGAAATCAGGAAAACACCAGAAATACCAGAGCCTAATGCAATGTGCATATCGACGGTTAATAAGTAAGTATAAATATAAACAATATTGTTTAAAATTTAAAAATGTATATACTAACTTCACCCCTGCATAGCCTCAATATTGTCACTAGTAGAATTATAACTGAAATATTAAATTTGTGTGTACAGTGAAAATCGTTTCAAAACAAAAATATTTTTGTGTGTTGAAAGAATTTTGTGTTAAATTATGCATAAAAAAACCACCAAATTTTTTAAGTCAGAATTTTTAGTACGATATTTACAAACATACTTGGTATATGCATGTCTGTTTTTAATAAAAAAAAAAATTAAACAAATAAAAACTTAATAATTTTAATTTTTTAATAAAAACAAATAAACAAATTTATTGATTTATAAATATATTTGAGTGATAATCTGATATTTACACCGATTTCAACACTATTTTAACACCCAAAAATTTGTTCAAAAACAAATTGATTAAATATTTCTTTATAATTCTTAAAATATTTGAGCGATAATTCCAAGTAAGAAAAAAATAGTCGGTGTTTAGGAGAGGTGCAATTCACAGATCTCGGAGCCATGTGTCCTTGGAAATTGCTTATTTTGAGCCCCCCTCTATTTTTTTTTAACAAATCAACAAAAATAGACTGCCAATTAGTGTGGCACATAGCTTCCTCGCATCCTATCGTGTACTTTATTGTTATATTAATGTTATTGTTATATTACTTTATTGTTATATTATATCAACATTATTTTAAATAATGTTGATGAGGGAATGAAAAATAAATATAAAAAAAGGAAAGAGCAGTTTCAATATTCAAAGTGTTCAAATTTGTAAAATAAAAGTCGCTAGGAGTGAGAGTAGGTTTATAGTTTGAGAGTAGTTCGATAACGTGTGAACAGAAGTGAATACAACGCCTGGTCTCGAGGTCCCTAGGCTTGCTGTGCTATAGAAGAGGTTGGTCAAACAGAGAGGTGGGGAAACGAAGCCACCTCCTATTCCCCTCGTCTATCTCCCTTCCCACGTTCTGTCCATAATAAAAACTAGTTTAGTTTTAGGGATCTTTAACACTTCACAGCGGTGTCACTGTTGGTTTTACTAAAAAAAATTGTATTTGTAAAAAATGTTTGCCTCATTGAATAATATAATCTTAAGTTCTCAATTTAAATTTGAAGTTCACGTTTAGACGAGTGTTGTGCAAACACTTAGGTGGATAATGTTGTTCAACAAACTCCTCCTGGGCATTTGTAAAATTAACATGTCTACCAAATTTCATCAAAATCGGTCTACTTTTACTCTAGTTATCGTTACACGATTCAGACACACAGAAGAGTTCGCGGACACATAGACCGACATACAGGCAGACACGATACCAAACATGTTCCTGTTGTCTGAAAAGGATTTCTATCTTTGAATTTTTAAAATCGGAGACATAAAAGTTTTTCTTTCTCAAAAGTGAACACTATGTTTCCGTTACCTTCGGTAAGCTTGGATTATCCTTTGTCAAGAAACAAAAAAAGGTTTTTTTTTTTTAAAAATCCCCTCACCAATATATTTGAAATTTACTATTATACTATATAATTAACAATGTGCTTGAACAAAAAAAAAAAGTTTATAAAGGCGTTTGTTTCTCGTCGTTATAATAAATTGTTCAAAAGTTGAGCTAAAATAACTTTTATCTACGATTGATACGAAATATAAACATTGTATCTCTGTTTAGATGCGTAGAAAGTGATTCTTTACGTACTTGTATTCAATGCGCATGTACGTTTCATAATTTCTCTTTTTTTCCACCCTAGTACGGTAAAAAAGAAGAATTATTCACCTTATAGCACGATTAGCGTGTTTTTTTACATTTAACAAAATTAATTTGCTGTTTGTTTAATAAAAGTAACTTTTCTATCGAGTTTTTTTGTGAAAATCAATGAGTGATTTAAATGATTATGACGAATATGAGGAGAATAATACGCCTCCCAAAATAATTCGGCACAAAATACAACTAATGAATTAATGTCATCTTTATCAAAAGAGAAATACAAACTTACATACTCGTACAGGAAGTTTATTAAATATTTTTTCTGAACTCTTTGTCAGAGCTGAAAGCACATACTTATTTATTTAAACGCAGCTGAAAGCACATAAAATATTTATTTAAACCAAAAATGTATCACAATTTACAGAATATACATACATCCATGGCCCAAGACTACGAAAGACCTTAACTATCACATCACTGTTTACTTTATTGGTGTGATAATAAGTGACATGGGGTCTCATCACTCCTGGTAGTGGAGGGGTTTTATAAGTCCAAAATATGCCACTTCTAATGAGTTGCCACCCATTTGTTTTCATAAGATTGAGGGTCCCCATTTTTCACCTCTTTTTAGGCCATTTGTATTTCACCTTTTTTTATGTAATGTTGATTTCACCTTTTTAATCTGGCAAAATGTCTTATTTCATTAAAACTGTATTTCAACTCTATTGTCAATAAATAATGTTTATTAAAAATATATCAGCAATATTATACCATGTTGGTGCAATAAGCTACACATTTTGAGTGAGTGAGAGACATATAGAAAGAGTGGCACTTCTTTAGATTGTTACTCCCCTTATAAAATAAACATAGGGGAGTAACAATCTAACAAGTACCGGAAGAGTGGCATAAGAACTGTTCCTACATAAAACATTACGTCATTAAGATATATGAGAGCACACTCTTCTCTATTAAGCCCTATATCTGATCTTCTGGATCTGGTATAGGGGTGCAGAGTTGGGTGGAGATCGTAGGGCCCCTGATAAGTCGGACACGACGAATGCAATGCACTGACAGGACATAATGCAATGTCAAGCAAACATCTTAACGACGTAATTTCTGATGTTGGAACAGTTCCTATATGCCACGCCTGCTCGATACATCCCTTGGTGTCTCTCGCTCACACAAATTTTGTAACGTTTATTAAACTTTTAAATATCCTTTATAAGTTTAAAAGGTGAATTTGTAGAATAACAGTAGAGTTTGGTATTGTAGACTTTCTTCTATAGAAAGGACTCAACCACATAACATTTGTATTAATGTAATTCCCTTTGTATTAGATGAGTAAACTACTTCAACTATAGTAAATTATATAAGATATCAGCTCATGAGGGACCTGAACCAACCAGAAGGCAAAAGCGATACACTAGTTTTACTAGGAGTAGCTTTTGGGTTTTGAGCATCTAATCCACATTAAGTTGGATCAGTTTTAGCATCCCTCCTTGTTTATGAGAACAGAGGGAGCCAGGGTGGCCGAGGTGGTAAAGACACCGGGCAGCTATCGTTGAGTCGAGGCAACTCGAGGTCGTGGGTTCGATCCCGGGCCGTGATACACTGAATGCATCTATGAATCGCGGACGGAGCAGGGCGAGGGACACCACCTGAGGGGTTCTCTTCCCCCACGATGTCTAGTGGGTTCAATCCGTGTCATGAGATGTGATCTGTAACTATGGTTCGAGGTCGGAGTAGGGCGAGGGGACCCCCTGAGGGGTCCTCTTCCCCCACACTTTGAAGCATATAGCTTACTAATGACCACATCATACTCGCTTCGGCGGTACAATGTACAAATGTATGATGTGTGAAGTAGCTGGAACTCTCCACCACGGGGAAGTAAATTGGGTCCACGGTAGGCCTGATTGCGAGGTTCGAACAAGTGGTTCGTCCTACCCGTCTAGTAGGAAGTACTAGGTAACTACTACTACTACTACTACTACTACTACTACTACTACTTATGAGAACAGTTTTGAAAATCCCTCCAACTGTATAGCTGAAGGTCGACCAAGAAGTCATGAACACGGGAGAAACTGAAAGCTTAACGTCGTTTAAAGTCAGAACTTACGAGTAGTGCCGAAGTCAGTACAGTCGGGTGCTAAGACAATACCCATTTCTAATTTGTATGACATGTGCAGTTATGTCAAATCTCATGAATAACAACAAGAAGGTTTCCAATCTGTTAGGTTTCCTGTTTTGTTTGTTTTTATACAGTACGAATTATAGTCACAACTGTCCTAAATCCAAATCAAACTCAGAATTAAGGAGGAAGAAAAAAATAGATTATTATAGAAGAAAATCGATTTAGATTTAAAGAAAATTATTATGAATAATCAATAAATAATAATATAAAGATATTATCGTATAGTTTTAGTGATTTCTTATCAGGTTCAGTGTTGCCTGTTACAAAAAATATTTAAAAAATATAGAAGTTATCAGAAATAAAATTAAATAGCAAAAGAACAACACTGTGTTTTTTGACAGTGCTCTATTTTATCAAAAACTGACTATACATGACACCAAAACAACGACACTAGCGCACTCCTCAGATTTCCATGACTTCTTGGTCGACCTTTAGTAGCTTTGTTACAATCTTGATCCATACTATTTAATCACAATGTTTTTAATAATTTGATTTAATTTTTAGAGACGGGGCTCCATCATCCCGATATGTGCTTCTTAAAAGTTTTTCCAACGAAGGGTTCAAATTTTTTACAAACACCCAGAGCAGGAAAGGAGAGGACTTGGTGAGAAAATAGAATTAATGATATCATTTTGACATTTTTATGTTTAGGCGTTTTATACGATTTATTTGATTTATACGTGTGACAGGGAGTTAGGAAAGTACAGGAAGTTGCCATCAACTCTCAGCCCTCTCGGCCTACCTAGTATGAAGGCATATTAACAATTCGTAGAAGTCGGGCCGGCGCCTTGGAATTCAGTATTTTTTAATCAAGCCGCGGCAGTGCCGGTGTGGGGATAAGAATAAAAATTATCTTCCATCTACTTTTATCAATTACTTAAGGCAGGACATAGCCCCTCTCCACAGGTTTGTTTTTTCCAAATGCTTATTGCCAAGCTATGTCCCGCAGACGAACTTAGCCGACCATATATTCTTAAAAGGCACCAAAATATTTACTTATACACAAAATTCTAGCTTGATGTGTCAGACAGTTTTTGCACGCTATCTCTGGACTATTTGTTTACAGCAAGAGCTACTTATAACTTATTTTATTTTTCAGGCATGTAATCCGAAAGTAGCTATAAATTTTTATTGGCCTCCATTTCATAGACAAGTAAGTTCTAAATTTAATATTTGCTTTAAATTATTTAAAACACACCACACAAAACTTAAACCTGAAAACTGCAACTAACACTACACACTTTTACACAGACTTCTACACCATACGTCTAAACTCAACACACATTGCAAAATTACTTATTTATAACACCCTAACTTGCCCATATGTTCATATCACCTTTATAGAGAAACACCGACGTATGTGCAAATGTTTGTAAATTTGAGTTAGACAATAAAAAAGTACATTCTATCCAATGCTACAGCATCCATTTTGAAATTGCTACTTTTAACCGATAGAGAGCTGAAAAGTGGTTGTGGATCTGCCAGGTTCTTATCTTATTTTTAGAGATAACAACATTGGGTTTGCTTTGAATGAAAGTAGGCACTTTTTTAATTTTAGCACCCCCTTGGTTCTAAAAAATAGTCTCATAGGTTTGTGTGTTTGTCTCCTCAAGACATAGATAATGCTGGGGCAGTTTTACTATGCTGTTTTAAAATTGAGTATTATCATGTGTAAGACTAAATCTTATACAGAAAACTGTAGGACAATGAGTTCTACAGTTTTCTTAGTGCATATTTAATATTCCTGTCTTAATAGTTAATTAGATTAAGGGATATTATCATATTTATATACTCAAGTGTGATATTCCTTTGTTCCACAAGGTACATTGGAATAAATATCCCTTTGTCTTAATAGTAATTTAGGCTAAGGTTTAGGCTTTGCCTAAATAATTATTAAGATAAAGGGATATAGAGGGGTGCTTAAGTAAAAAAGTACCTGAAAGTAATACTCATTTTATTACAAAAGAGAAGCATTTGTACTGTACGCCACATGCTTAACTTTTTTTTATTTAATTACTACAGCATTATTTTATATTGTCATTTTTAACTCAATAATTCTTAAATTATTAGACGCAAATGTACTTAAAGCCATAGTTGACTTTAATAACTGAGTTCTTTTGTTTTGTGTTACATCACAATTATAATAATTCATTCACAACTAAAAATGAATTCAACGTGCAATAATTAAATATAATTAATTAAAAAATAAGATAGGTTGTAGTAATTAAGATAATAAAATACTTGAATAAACTGAAAATAGTCAATATTATTGTATAATTATTTCATTAAATTTCTTTTGCAATAGTAATGATTATTATGACCATAAAATTATAAGCTAACAATAAATTTTATTTTGAAGTTACATAATTTTGTGATTTTTTTTTTTAAAGAAACTTAAAGATACAGTATTAGTTGCGATGGCAAGAAGGTAATAGCATTATTATTGAGAACAATATAATTCTTTGTACAAAAAATTTTTATTATTTTTATTTTCTCTAATTATATACCTAGTATTAATAATTGATTTATTAATAAAATGCTACGGTGTATTGTACTTATAATCTTCATTTACAATACCATATTAATATCCAAAATTTATGACCTAAGTGTTGTGTACACTCTTACGGCTTCAGAGCAACAATTTTAACAAAATTTAGGGGTTAATTGGGGCACATTATTTCTTTAAATATTACTGTTTAAAAGAGCTTCGGGGCCTTGGATAAATACTACGTTAATAATAATTATAATTTGATTTAAATTTGAGCAGACATAATTTTAAAATTTCTGGTAAGATTTTTCATAAAATTTTATAATGTTTTCCTTTGTAATTAAAAGAGACTTGTTGTTTTTTCCTTTACAATTTATGCAACATTTTAATTTGTAGATTACTGTAGAAGCTCAGGTCCCTTGGGCAAAAGCTCTGATGAAATAAAAATGTATTATCACTCAAAGGAGTTTCATTCCAAATAAACCCTCCAGCCTTCTATAATATTCTACAAGTCCAAAATTAAATCTCTTACTTAAAAACTTTAAGTAATTGTACAATCGATAAATGTATTTATAATTTTTTTTTAATTTTCCAGGTACGAGTTGAGGGGGTAGTAGAGAGAGTACCAGACTCTGAAGCAGTTGATTACTTTGAATCCAGGCCATTTGCAAGTCAAGTTGGTTCGGCAGCAAGTGATCAGAGTAAAATTGTTCCAAATAGGGATTATTTAATTCAGAGAGCCGAGGATTTAAAGACAAAATACGAAGATAAACAAGTTGTACCCAAACCTCCAGAGTGGTAAAATTGATTTTCAAATTAAATCATAAAATTATAATAGAAGTTAATACTTAATGAAAAAATAATAAGAGAATTTTAGTAGTTCTTCGATCACTATACTATTTGTATAATATAATATTTATACAGTAGAACCTCGATAAGAAGTGTCTCAAGGGGATTAGGGAAACAGTCTTGTTATCGAGGTACTCTTTATGTCGAGGGTCCTATTATCAAAGTTATTTTAGCTATCAGTCGTGTTATCGAGGTTAATGGGCGGGGTGTTCAAGTCTATACTTGTTCAAGGTCGACCCATTCCTGTATAGAATCACGTTATAGAGGTTGACTTCTCAAAACGACTTGTTATAGAGGTTCTGAGTTACGTTGTGAATTTTAAAAAATCCGTGTTATAGAGGTTGTTTGGATAATAATAGTCGTGTTATAGAGGTTAATTTAACATTTTGTGTTATGGCAATCTCAAGGGGATTTGAAAATTGCACTTGTAATTGAGGTTGTCATGTTATTGAGAGTCGTGTAAGGGAGGTTCTACTGTATTGCTTTTAGTTTATCGTTATCTCTGAGAATACCTTAAGTAATCCTGTATATAAGTTGCAGTGGTGGCTGGTAAGGCATAATTAATTAAAGATAGAACCTTATTTTATTCAGATGAAACATTTCAACTCATAGTAGAGTCATTCTCAGTCATTTATATTTCAAAAACACTATTTTACATAAAATTAGACTCTAACATTTACTAGTTTTTCTTATATACAGTAGAGTCCCGCTAATCCGAACTAATTGGGACCGAACCCAGTTCGGATTAGGCGGATTTTTTTAAATTAATGTCATATATTGACTTTAGGAGGCAATAATATCCTAATTTAAAAATAACGAATTCTAGAAAACCGCATTTTAAATTGCACATGCACAGAGGTTGAGGTTGCAGAGGTTGTCTATGATCGGAGGTGTATTCGTATTGCGGTCGGTAGGGGATCTAGTTGCGAAATGTCAGTGACCTAGACCCCTGCTTAGGTACCTGTGTACTTGACTTCCGTTTCCAAGCTGTAAACTTTGAGTCACTGTTAGCGTGCCACGAGCCTCTTATATTGCATCTTCAAGCCGCTTTAGTGCGTTGCGTCAGAAGAAGATCACAGATTTTATCCAATAGATATTTATTAAAAGTATTATGTCTGTAATTAAATTTTAAACTTTTTGTATTGTAAATTTTCGTTTTTTCCCCAGTTAAAAATCGTAATTCATAATTAAAAAAAAAAAAACCTTGTCAGATTAGGCGGATTTTCGGATTAGCGGGTGTTTTGGCGGGGGGGAGGTGAAAAGAATAATAGAGTTCAACTCCTCTTACCTGCCGATGGTAGCAGTTAAAAAAATACAAAGAAAAAAGAATAATAGTAAAATTAAAGTTAAAATTAAAATAATAAAAAAATCCGAATGATAAATTAACTTCATAAACAATAAGTATATTTTATAAAAAGATTTGTTATAAAAATATGTATTGAGATTTTACACCAAACGATGTGACACAGCAAATTGCCTCCTAACCGAAAACTCCTGCACACGACGATTATTTTGTAAATTATATGAAAACCGGGAAAGATAGATAAAGATAGAGGTTCTAATAAAATATACAAAAAAGAAAAGGAAGCTAAATAATAAGAATAATCTGTGTGCATATAAGTTGTCGGTCAGTTTCAAATAATAAATGATTAATGATTACTTATATTAAATTAGGTGTATAATTACAAAAGATCAAGTGAGATAATAATAAATAATTACAAATAATTAACTTTCTTAGTATAAACAATTTGAAAGGTTCTGGATTATAAAATAAAAATGTAGAGTTTTAGAAAGAAAGGTGGGGCCCCTAAGGTATAAGTCAGAAGATAAATAAAGTAGGTACAGCTTAATTGAAAGGTGTGAGAAAAAACAAATAATAATAATAATGAGAGAGAAAAGTTGAAATACCAGATCTGGCTTTGGTAGATGATTAAATTAGATAGATGAAAAACTAAAAACTTAACTCTTTGAATTCAAAAGGAAAAATTAGATTCTGAAGATTATATATAAATTCTCTAGGATGACTATTACTTTATGTAGTTTGTTTATAAAACATTGCCAAGGCAACCACATTTATTCCAAATAAAATAAATGTTTGTTATGATTTGTAGATCTTTAAATAATTATAAAATAATGTAATGATTAAACAGAAAATTAAAGACACCAATTAAAATAAATTAAACAACTAATCTAAAATAAAGGCAGACAATTTTTATTAAAACTAAACAGCGGGACTCTACTGTACTATATTTTATTGTTTGAAATTTACAATTACAGTAAAAAATTATTTGATAGCTTTAAACATTGCTTACGATAAAAGGTTTCATATGTTGGTACTTACTTTTGTCTTATTCATAGACTATTTTTTGATGGAATGTTGAGTATAATTATATTTCCTTGCTTTTAATGACAAATTTGCATTTATTTTATTTTTTAGGGGAGGATATTTAGTTGTGCCACATATGATTGAATTCTGGCAAGGACAAAGCGATAGATTACACGACAGGATCGTATTCAAGAAAATATCTGATCAAGAAGAACCCCACCCTGATTCACATCCAGCAATAGAGGGTTGGATTTATCAACGATTAGCACCTTGATCTTATATCGCCTATTTTTATTATTAATTTTATACCTTATTAAAGTTATTTTATAGTTTTTATAATCACGGAAAACCTTATAGTTCTCATGAGCAGTGGGGGCCTCAATAATCATGATGTGGAAGCAGGAAGACTGTCACTTTTATTAGTTTTAATGTTCATAAATATATAATCAAGGTGGAAAGTCATAATCTATATAAAAATACAAATGAACTTTACAGTAAATTTCTCGGATTTACCTAATATTTTGTATTATCCCTTTCCACATGATTTTATGACTACCGAGCTATAAAAATATATTTCTATCTGAACACTTTTTAACTACAATTAGACTTGGATTGTTTTTTCAGTGCTGACACAAATAGTCCAGGGGATAGCGTGCAAAAAAGTGTCTGACTAACATCAAGCTAGAATTTTGTACACAAGTCAATCTTTTAGTGCCTTTTAAGAATATGTGGTCGGCTAAGTTCGTCTGCGGGACATACCTTGGCAATAGGCGTTTGTAAAAACAAACCGGTGGAGAGCGGCCATGTCTCACCAATTATGGTGGACAATGTGATTTTCATGATCCTGACTACAGAATTAGTTAGTAGACCAAGTATCAAGTTGATGTTAGTTTGTCCCTTGACAGGTGACCATGCTGATTTTTAGTAATAATAACTAACCTATCAAGTGTGAATATAACATCAACTTGATTTTTGGTCTACAAACTAATTCTGTACTCAGGATCATGAATATCATACTGTCCACCATAATTGGCAGGACATGGCCGCTCTCCACCATTTTGTTTTTTTCAAATGCTTATTGCCAAGCTATGTCCCGCAAAAGAACTTAGCCGACCACATATTCTTAAAAGACGCTAAAAGATTGACTTGTATACAAAATTCTAGCTTGATGTTAGTCAGACACTTTTTTGCCCGCTATCTCCTGGACTAAAAGAAGTTATAGGATTTTTATTGTGTAATAGTACATTACGCGTCAAGTGCGGAAAGTAGCATTTTGCATGCGAGTGTGGAGTTTGCACCCGAGCGACAGCGAGGGTAGTAAAACCACACGAGCAATGCAAAATGCAGTTTTCGCATGAGTTGCGTACTGTACTTTATCTACGATTGTTAGATTTAAATAATAAATACAGAAAAAATAAACTTGCTGTGTGTAAGTTCGTATCTCTCTCTTGATAAAGATGACATTAATTCTTGAGTTGTATTTTTTGCCAAATTAATTATTTCTGGAGGAGTATTATTCTCCACATTTTCGTCAAAGTCACTTGATTAACTCATTGTTTTTCACTTAAAACTCGATATATAAACAGTTACTTTAATAAAAGAACAGCAAATTAGTTTTGTTAACAATGTAAACAAACTCGTTAATCGTGCTTAAAGCTGAAGAATTCCTCTTCTTTAACACACTAGGGTGGTAAAGAAGAGGAATTCTTCAGAACTATGAGACCCGCATGCGCAATGAATACAACTACGTAAAGAATCACTTTCTACGCATCTAAACAGAGATATAAATTAGAAGTAATTTTAAATTTATTTGAAAGAATTAATTATACAGGGTGATTCAAAAAGATTGACCCATTTTGAAAATTAAATTATAAAAATCGTTGAAGTGTACTTAATATGTTTAGAGAAATTAAGCTATACGTACAACTTAACTGCCCGCTGCGTTGCTTAACTTGCTGCTTATAACTTAATACTTCCCGTCAGTGAGGTTACGTAAAGTGACGAAGGTTGCTGTGACGTCATGCACCCTCCATTATTTTTCGTCAGGTTATCTTTTTTTGGCTCATAACAAACAATTGTTTACTTGTGTTCTGTGAGCATTTCATAGTTTTTTCCTTTTTTTACTCTATTAAAAGCTTTTTTAACTGTTTTTAACCTAATCATATATCATTAACAACATTAATAAGCCAATAAGTTTATACATTATAGATGATAAAACAAATAATTCTCACAATTAACTCAAATATGATATAAAAGATAACTTACTTACAGAACGTTTGTGTTACGCCACACAGAAAATGGATTAGTATTGCGGTAAAAGTGACATTTATCTTTTAAGGCTCTATGGTTGCACCCAAATTCAAAGCATTGAGACAATTTTCATTCTTAAATTAATAAAATTGATTACAAAATAATAATAAAATAAAATAGCACTGATAAAACCCAGTTGTATTCTGTATGTTATGAGCCAGCACAGATTAGCCAACATAACAACACACACTTTTTTTTTACATAAGTGACGTCACACTTCCCCAGCGTATTGCTTTAAACATGTTAAGTACATTTCAACAATTTTTATAAATTAATTTTTAAAATGGTTCATTCTTTTTGAACCACCTTGTACTTTCTTAAGCAGGGGTAATTTTATAAATATTTAAATAGAAATAAACAATTTATACTGATTTACAATAAAGGTGGTCATTTCATTATATATAATTTTTCTTGTGAGCTTATTCGTAGTTACAGAAACATTATCATCATTCTCAACACTAATAATTAAATAAAAAAAAAATTCTCTAAATTCAAAATTTCCTAATCCAAAATGAATTTCAGACACCAGGGAATATACACATGTAACATTACTATGTTAACATGTTGTTTAAGTACAGATTGACTCCTGATTTGGGATTTAAAATACTAGGTGTTTCCGTATTCAATACACCAATCAGCGGATAAAAAAACCCCAATTTTTGCTAGGTTTTTTTTGTAAAGGTTATAAATAATTTTGAAACTGTTACCTTTTATAACCAGGTTTGCTATGTTTGTCATTAAAGGTTGACCAAGAAGTCATGGAAATCTGAGGAGCGCACTAGTTTCGTTGTTTTGGTGTAATGTATAGTCAGTTTTTAATAAAATAGACCACTGTCAAAAAACACAGTGTTGTTCTTTTGTTATTAATAATTTTATTTTTGATAACTTCTAATATTTTGCAACAGGCAACACTGTAGCTGATAAGAAATCACCAATAATAATACGATATCTTCATATTATTATTTATTGATTATTCATAATAATATCCTTTAAATCTAAATCGATTTTCTTCTTTCTTAATATATTGTTTTCTTCCTCTTTATTTCTGAATTTGATTTGTTACTTTTTTTTATTTCTGTTTTATTTGTTACTTTTTTTATTTCTGGATTTTAGTTGTTACTTTTTTGTGAATTATTTTTGTACTATTACCTCTCTCGGATTGTTTTTGGCAATTTTCTCTTTGGTAAATTAAATTTCCTGGTATTAATAAACACATGGATAATAATACGAATTCAAAATTAGGAAGAAATTATAAAAAATAATGAGATTCTAAGATAAGTTTCACTGGTTATTTTATTTATAAAAAATATAATGGGGAATAATAAACTAGAAATTCGCTAATATTATTTTTTTATTAAATTTCATGGAGAGCAATCATTTTTATAATAACAAATTCATATTAGGTTTGTTCCAACACTGTTATTTGTAGTGTCCTTTGCATTGTATCCTCCCGTGGATTTGTGGATCGTACAAAAATCTTTTAGTTTAGTTGTGACTATAATTTGTACTGCATAAAAACAAACAAAACAGGAAACCTAACAGATTCGTGAGATTTGACATAACTGGGCATGTCATACAAACTAGTAATGGGTTAATGTCTTAGCATTATAGGTTAATGACTGTACTGACTTCGGCAATACTCGGAAGTTCCGACTTTAAACGAAGCTAAGCTTTCAGTTTCTCCCGTGTTCATGACTTCTTGATCGACCTTTAAGTGTTTTAAGAAACAAAATTGAAAATGACAAATAAATGTTATGTCTTTTGGTTGAATGGAGGGTGGTGTTTTGACAGAGTTTCTATAGAAATATGCTAGGAGTGCTCACTCCCACACTCTGAGCATGTCAGGATTGAGTTGAGGTGTTTCCATGAAACTCAATCCAAATACGATCCCAGAATTTAGTGTATCCTATCTGGATCTAAATCATATTAAATCTGTATTGAATTTAGTTTTTCATAGACACTTTGGATCCAAAAACTGTATCCAATCCATATTGAATTGAAACATCCTGGAAAGTAGTACATGTCTTGTGTCTGTCTGTCAAAAGGTTTTTCAAACACCCATATTTTGAAAACTTTCAAAGTTACAGTAATCACAAAATCAGTTGTTTTTTTTAAACAAATTCTTTATTGGCATAAGTAACAAAAAAATATTTGTGTTTACTGGAGCAATAATGTTATTTTGAGAGGGGTTATTTTGTGCCTTTTTTTTAATTTTGATATTTTGTAAGGGATTGGAGCTTTTTAATCAAATTTGGGGAAGGGTATAATGGACAATTTTGAAGTATATATTTATATTTTTTTATTTTTCTAAACGGAAGTTTTTGATTGGGTTTTTGTTAGGGCTGTTTGCAGGTATTTAAATGGGTATCATAGGCAGTCTGTGGACTGACTTAAGAGTGGACCAACCTGGCATTTGCCTAGTAAATTGAGGGAAACCACAGAAAACCTCAATTAGGTTGGGTGGACCCGAGTCCTTCCAAAATTCTTCCTATGTTTTCCCTAAGTAATTTTTATTCATTTTTTTTTTAAATTTTTATTTCGTTTGTGGGTTTCTGTTGGTGAGTGGACTCCAGATTTTTTCAATTTTAGGCTAAGGGAAAATATAAGGGGAGTAGTTTATTTCTTTTACGACAAAATCGGTTTTAAGGAGCCAATTAGAGCACAGAATTTTAGAATCCTGAGCTATCATTTGGCTCCTTCCCCACTTCATTTTCTACACACTAAAACTTATTTGGCGGTTACTGTGGAACAACAATTGAAAAATACAAGGGTCACTAAATTGAGTGTTTGACCAAATTGTTCAACTAGCCAAAAAATATATGGCTTTAAGAAAAGGATCGAATGCCATCAGACTAAATTGAATCGTTGACCAATAAGAAAAACCTACAGAAGAGAAAAGGAATAACAAAGAGCTTAAAAAATATTTTCATAACTAAAATCATCACATTATCACCTTAAATACCTCACATTTATATATATTGTTAAGTTTTAAAATAATTTAACATTTATAAATTATTATAAGGTATTATTATAAATAAAACATTTTTAAATTAAAGTCTTATTTATATTATGTGTGTAGCCCAGTCTTTAGATGTTTTGTATACGTTGGTTTTCGGTAGATCTGAAATATGTGTTTGTTATCTTGCTTACGTATAGTTAGATCTTAGAAATTAATTTTTTCCATAATCTTCTGTTCTTAGTGTAAATTTAATCTTATGAGTTATTTTATCATATGGTTATTTATGTAAAGAAGAAAGCTGTCTAATTATCCATTTGTACTTGTTCACATATCTGTACCCATATGTGATTTGTCCCAGTAGGGTGTGCTTTGATTTGAATATTGTTGTTTCAGGACTTCTTTAGATTGTTACTCCCCTTATATATATATATATATATATATATATATATATATATATATATATATATATATATATATATATAAAAACAGAAGTAACAATCTAGAGAAGGTGTGCAGAATGTTCTTCTTTAGACTGTTACTCCCCTTATAAAAACAAAAGTGTAATATTCCTCTATCCCTAAGTAAATTAGACAAAACATACCTTTGTCTTAATAGTTATTTAGTCAGTCATTTATATTTTTTAAAAAACATAAGGGAGTAACAATCTAAAGCAATACCGATGTTTCTATTTAGTTTGTGACATGGTTTGCTAAAAAAAGGACTTAAAGGGGATCCCATGGCTAGGCCATTATTTGTAGAGTAATATTTTTGGTACTCTTTTAGTTTGGTACCCCCCAATAGGGGGGTACCAAACTAAAATAGGCACCATGTGGCAGCACTTTAGTTTGGTACTCCCCGTTTATTTTATTTAAATACATGATGAACTGGTATTTTATATAAATAAAAAAACAATCTTAATAGGTTCAAAAGCAGTGGGGCTTTTGTGTGGGGTTGAGAAAGGGGAAAGAAAGAGAAGAAAAATATAGGGGGTACCAAACTAAAACAGGCGCCTCTATACGCCTCTTTTAGTTTGATACCCCCGTAAGAAAAAGGAATAATCTAGTAGGGGGGTACCAAACTAAAAGAGGCGTATAGGGTCGCCTCTTTTAGTTTGCTAAAATTGAGGCGTATAGGGTCGCCTCTTTTATTTTGGTACCCCCCTAAGAAAAATAAATAATCTAGTAGGATTATTTAATTAAATTAATTTAGGGCAGGGATTAAAATGGAAAAGTGAGAAACACCTCTCTAATGTCATAGACAAAGGGAGTATTATGTATCATTTCTTGGGGATTTTTTTTTTTTTTTAATTGAATGACCTGTTATATGTCAAAATAGGCATTGTCAATTAAATTTTATTTCGTTGACAGAAAAAAATATTAGATTTGTCTAAAGCGAAGTGTAATTCTGTTTAATGGACAATGAGGATGAGAGGGTACTTAAAGGTAAGGGCAAGGTAAGGTACTTAAAATTTGAATTGTGATTTTTGTGAAAGTTTGTTTGAGGTATTTTACTTCTTAAAATTTAAACATATTAAAATTAATGAAAATAACCTAGTATCGCTCACTCATATCTTCCGGTAAATATATCATAACTGCCCAACTTTGACTAAATAACTATGTATTAAGAAAAAGGAATGTTTAATCTAATGTACATTGAAACAAAGGAATATCACACTTTTGTATATAAAAGTGTGATATTCCTTTGTCCCAATGTACATTAGACTAAATATCCGATTATCGTTGTAGTTATTTAGACAAAGTGAAGTCTTTTCTTTCCCATTTCGGGGAAAGAAAAGATGATCAGAAACAATGTTTTGTAAAAGTATGTAAAATCCACTCATTATATATTATTAATTACTGACCCATTTCATTGGAAATTTAGGGTGACCTGGGTGTTTAAATTTGTTGGGCATAGTACTAACTGTCCAACAAGGCAAGTCAGTACTATTTCCCACTCATTTACCCACCCAGGTTTTCTCAAATTTGCAATGAAGTAGGGGGGTAAAATTTAAAATAAACAAAATTTGAAATTTAAAATTTCCAATATGGTGGACAGTTAAAGATAAAGTTTTAAAGATAAGGCCTTGAGAGTAGGGAAAATAATTTCATTTTTTTAAAAAAAAATATGCCAGACATGAGGGAGTTAAAAAAACACAGAACATAATATGTCATCAAAAATAATAATGATTAAAAAAAAAAATTAATAAAAATAGAAATCAGTAATTTAAACAATAGTAAATAATATATTTTATTTATCCTAGTCGAACATGTGTAAAAATAATACAAAAAACATTATTCAGATGTGAAGGTAATTAATCATAAGTACAGAGATATAACAATAATAATTATAAATTCTAACAGTCTTCTTTTTAATATTAAGTGCATAGAGTAACAAATGATTCGTTATCTTAAAAATTAATTAATTTATAATTACATAATAAAGAGAGCATTATTATCACTTATTTACATTCACAGTTAATAAAGTAATACTAATATAATAGGTAAGAATAATAATAAATTATTAGGCACTTAAACTGTAAGTAATATCTAATGGAATTTTATAAGTAGTAAGTTATACAGGGTGGTCCAAAAGTCTCCCCCCCCCCCCCCCTCTTAACTTTTGAACGGTTTAAGATAAATTAATGAAACTTGGGGGATCTCTACCATGCAAAGGGAAGTTTGTTTTCATGCAATCACCCACTAGGGGCAACCACCCACTTTGCCCCCAGGCCACCCAACTTCTAAATTTCAAATTGGAGCGTATATTTTTGATAGCATATTTGGATTCTACGGTGAAAAATAATAAACTTTTACTTGATACTATTTTTTCTATCTCCAATATTTTTCCCCCTACAGGGGGGCAAAGATAGCAAAATAACCCTTCCGAAATAGTAAAAAAATAACACTTAGATCGTTATAAAATCTAAACGGTTTGAAATAAAGTCATGGAACTTGGGGGATCTGCACCATGTAAAGGGAAGTGTGTAATCATCCACTCGCGTACTAGGGGCAACCTCCATTTTGCCCCCAGGCGCTGAAATCTACGATTTTTATACCTTTGCCCCCCTATAGGGGGGCCCGGTTTTTCAAAAAAATTGTAGACACTGAACTTGGAGCGATTTCATATTTATTGTGTTCTTTATTCATCTAGCATCAGTATAGAATAGATACGGTGTATTTCTATAGATATAGATCAGTATAGAAATATCTTATTCTCACTTTAGAATTCCTTCCGGACGTTCATAAAGCTCTTGACTTTTTACTGCATAATTTACTCACCATGAAAATGTCTAAAAGGAAATCGCCTTAAAAAATGAATTTATTCAAAGGAGTAGATCAGCATTTCCCAAACTGTGTGCTGTGGAATCCAGAATAAAATATAATAAACCACAAGTAGTCACTTTTAACCACGATGTACGATTTATTGATGCAACATATATTATTAAACAATTCCTGTTTTGTAAAGACCTCTCTGAGACCACTAGAGACCAAGACATTGTTAATTTAGTTCATAAGTACAGTGTAACCCCTCTTAAGCGGCCACAGATCAACCGGTCCTCGGATAACCGGCCTTATTATATAATAGATGGCAGGTGATTTAAACATTGATTGTTTGCCGGCATTTCCTGGTAAATAAAGGGGGGTGACGTGATGTTGTTGTGGTGGGTAAAATAGAAGCGCGTTTGATTCTATGACTACATATTTATAGGAATCAATTAACACCTCTGTGTTTCTGTTTTCTTCACCTGTTGCTTTGACGGAGCCTTTCTCCGAATTTTCGTTAGAGCAAATTTCTTGAAGATGAGATGGAAGAGGACGTTACTCCCTCAGTTTTGTTCTTGCCTTCGGCCGGTTATGATCTTTTTTTAAAAAAAAATGAGTGATGAGTTAGGTAAACGGAAACGTGTGATGGTCTCGTTTGAGACACGGAATAAAAGTGCTAAAAGATTTGACTGTGGGGAATCGGTAAATAAGCTCTGTTACGAGTTTAACGCTGGAAAAAGTACCGTCAACGATTGGCGACGAATAATTGAAGAAAATAGTTCAAAAATTGAGTTCGAACATTTTTTTGCATTTTGTTGCACAAATAAAAAGCCAGTTTGTAAAATCGTCGACGAAGCTCTTTGGATGTGGTTCATACACGATGAACATTCGAAAATAGAGAGACTTGGCTTTCAAAAAATCCTAATGGTAAAAAACAGAATAAAATAACTGATTTTTTCAAATAATGATTCAGTGTGTATATTAAGTTTACGAAGTTTAAATAATATTTCATTTTTTCGTGTTTGTTTATGTATGTACATACAGTACTTACAACAAATAAGTTATGAAAAAAAAATAGTTAATAAATTAAGTGGCAAAAACGTCTTAATTGTTTTTTATTTATGACTTATGATAAAATATATAGGTTCTTTTTTATTGGTTCTATTTTTCACGAGAACCTCGGATCAACCGGCCAAACAGGTAATCGGCTAGGTCCTGGTCCCGACCAGGCCGGTTAACAGGGCTTACACTGTACTTTGAAAATTACAAAATATCTTGGCAGTCCTAAGTATCTGCATTGATGGGTGTCCTTCTACCCTTGGCCAGTCACTTGAAGGGCTTTCAAGTTAAGCAAAATAGAAAAACCCAGTCATAATTTCTACACACAGTTTTCTACGTACATTTTTTGCTCTAGTGGCCAAATTTTTGTCTCCTCAACTCAGAGGAGTATTACTTAGTGTTTCCATAAATATCATGTTAACTGAATATAAAGAATTAAAGTATAGTGTAGAATATAATGGATTAAAATTGAAAACACCATAGAAAAATTAATAAACTATTACAAAAGTAAAGATATTGAATCCATTTTGTTATCGAAATACAATATCAGGTATAAATACATCAGTTCTCTTGGACTTGGCGAAGAATATCTCCAGTTCAAAGTACCTATTCATCAGCTCAGGCTTGTCAGTCAAATTAGAATAGCAAACGAGAAAGTATGTCAACTATACTATGACAAAAAATAGCATAAAATAGATTCAGAGAATATGTGAGGAGCCTAGTATCAAAGACGGACATTCAACATTTTTTCCGAATTTCAGTTATCGATTGTTTCTTATAGATTTTTGGCTGCTGCATCAGATTCTGCTATCCATTTGCATAAAAAACGACCAGAAAAGGGGTAAAAATGCAATACAATTTGTAGTTTTGTTTCAAATACGGACAAGTCAACACACGTTTTGCTTCAAAAGTGGACATAACCGAAACAGCCAATCAGGAGGCTGCATTTTACTAACTCGTTGGAATGCCCCATTTATAAAGAAGCCAGACAAAAATAGATCAACAGTCATATTCACACCAGTCTTAACAAAGAAAATCAACTCCAAGACCTATTAATTATTGAGGATATCAACAAATTTAAATCTTTATACTGGTTCATCGTCGCAGCGTTAAAAACACGCATCTTTGACATGGAACAATAATTAACTTATTATTTGTCTACAAATTTCAAGTATTTTTATATATTTATTCTATATACCTTTTTAGTTTCTTTAAACAGAAATTATTTTAAATATTTATATATAATTAATTTTCATTATTAAATCTAGAAAATTTAATTGTTTGTTGTTGTTTAACTTGTCGGAACATTTTTACTGGTCTTATATTACTTTGCTTTGTAAGTTTCATCGCACATTTCCGTTTCCCCAATTTTAAACCACTCTTCCCCAAATTTTGCACATAGAAACAACTATGGTGAAGAATACAGAAACCAAAAAAAAAAAAAAAAAAAAAAAAAAAAAAAAATGGCGTCGAATTTATTTGCTTTTTAAGTTTCATCGCACACCTATTACCCCAATTTTAAACCACTTACCGTCTTTCAATCTTCCCCAAATTTTGCACATAGATACAACTAAGGTAAAGAATACAGAAACCAAAAAAAAAAAAAAGTTGAAAATAAAACCAGTTTTGAAAAATGGCATTTTTATATTAACTATTTTTATTTGTTAATATTTTAGTAATTTATAATTTAATTATCTTGCAAAGTTTTAGGTGAAATTTTAGAAGTTGAAGATAAAGCTTGAACTCCATTGTACAAACATTTTTTGAAGGCATTTTATTGTAAATTGTTGTTTTATTTTAAAATTGTTGAGGCTTCGTTGGGGGGACAATTCCCCTTGCCGACAGGTGCCTCTCAGGGGGATGAGCGTATGCCCCTGTTTTGGACCTTAGTGCTTGGTGGTCATTTGTTCCTCAACCATTTCTGACACCTCCACGAGGTGAAGCCTGGGCAATGCTCAACTATGTTGAGTAGCGAACGTCAGGAAATGGGGCCGGTCAGGAGGCAGACGATGTGTACGCCTGCTCGGGTTCCGTGACGTATACCCCCGGTTTTTATTTCTTTCTCCTAGTCCAGTACAATACACACACTCACCAGAACAATCACACTTTACACTTACTCTCAACACTTGGTCACACACAGTACACACCTTAGGACCACCGTTCCTAAGAGCATCCCAAGGTTTCTGAACCTGGAGACATGCTAACCCAAGGGAGTGTGGGTCTTAGAATTCTCTCCCGGTATGCTCTGCCTGTCGTAAAAGGCGACAAAAAGGGCACCCAAAAATTATATGATGTCTGACAAAACAAAGGAAATCGTACCCCAGGCGAGCAGGGGGCTCAACGGCCCAAAATCTCGCCCCATTTCGAAAGATATGGGCTGCTCTATAGATTCTGGGGAGAGCAACCGGACATTTTTAACTCAAGGAATCCCTGCAGTAGGCGACCAGGCTGCTGGATTTCACATCACTGGAAGATCAACTCCAGGTGGAGAAGACCTCGGAATAGGACTGGAAATAGAATCTGACCCCACGCGCGTATTATCGGAATTCTCCCTCTATGACACCGCTTCGGTTCAGCCTGCCATGACTGAACAACAGACCTTATCTCAACCAGCAGCGGCTGGGCCCCCTTCCCCCCTCATACCAAAAAGTCTACCAACTCATTGTCTCCCAACTCTCGACGATCTAGATGCTTCCCTTCTTTTGGTTGAGGCTCTTATCTCTCCAGAAATAGCATTTAAAGCTTCAAATAAAACAGCCAGAACTCCCCCACCCATCCAAATTAAACCAGTTGTAACCAAAAATAAATTTGATGTCCTAAACCAAGTGGCCCCTGAACCTGGAAACCCTAACCCAGGCCCTGGTAAAAAGACATCCAAAAGTAACCTCCCAACACAGGTCCTCCCTCAAATGCCTCCCAAACCTGAGAATCCCAATCCAGCCCACTTTGAAGCACCCCCCCCAAAAGAGGTACTCAAGGCTATCCCTCAACCTGAGGGCTTAATGGATAACCTAGTTGCGAAGCCTGAGCCTGTCAAGAAACGTAAGGATAAACCCAAAGCTCATGCCTCCAGAGCCCCATCTCTCCTTCTTGGCCCACTGCAGAGAGAGCCATTAGGTGAGAGACATTTTATGATTAAGCTCACTGAGGCAGATCTCTCCAAACTCTCCCCCTTCAAAGTGCAAAGAGCAATCACCGAGGTAATTGGAAATCCGTTATCCCTAAAAATTATTGGCACAAATGGTATAGCAGTTGAAGTTAGAGATAAAAGCCAGCAAGCGCTACTCAACCAACTAAAATCAATCCTAGGCTTCGCAGTTGAAGTAACTGCTAATGATTCCCTTAACCACTCCCAAGGTGTTATCAGCTGTACAGGCCTGAGAATGTGCTCTGAGGAGGAATTGATGGAGGAATTTTCAAACCAGGGAGTCATTAGGGTCCAGAGGCTTTTCCGGCGAAGGGAAGGCATTTTAATGCCAACTGACTCTCTGAGGCTCACTTTCAACTCGGCTGACATCCCCGACTTCATTATAGCCTCAATGTTTTATCGTCTCCGAGTCCGCCCTTATATTCCTGCTCCCCTAAGATGTTTCAAATGTCTTAAGTTCGGGCACACTGCCTCCAAATGCAAGAATCACCCAAATTGCATCTGTGGTAAGGAAAAACATGCTGACTTAGAAGCCTGCCTCTCACCACCTGTATGCTCTAACTGCTTGGGCCCACATGTCAGTATCTCATCTGCCTGCCCAGTCTTTAAGAAAGAGAAGGAAGTCCAAAGAATTAAGGTTGAACTTAAACTACCTTTTTGGGAAGCTCGTACTCTAGTTTACGACCCTTCATATGTTCAGCCAGGAATTTCATATGCCAAAACTGCCGCAAAGCATACCCTTACAACTTCTCTCTCCCAAGAAAATAAGAAGGGCACAAGTACAAGGAAGGCGTCCGTACCTCATCCTTCCACTTTTAAAGAAAGTTCATCCTCACCCTGCCCTTCTACTTCTGTATCTTCCCCACCAGTAAGTTGTATCCCCAAGGGACAATCTAATTTAAATTGTAATGCTTCCCTACCCCCCCTCCCGCAGAGAACCAAACTAAGCCCATCCTTAACCCTTCCCCCTTCTATTGAAGAAGCTAGCCATCCACCAACCAGAGACCGACGGAGGAAGAGATCTTCGGACAGAGAAGATCCCTCTCTCCCAAGCCCAGTTGCAAACCGGAAAAAAAGCAAAAAGAAAAAAGCCTGGCCCAAAGGGAAGCCAAGAGCCCCTTTAGCTGAGTTAGAGGTTGATCAAGACTCTCAAATAGAATCATGATGGAATGTTTTATCCAGTGGAACTGCAATGGAATAAGCTCTAAATGTGATGAGCTTAAGTTTTTATGTTCAACCCATAGGCCAGTAGTAGTCTGCCTTCAGGAGACCCACCTGCGATCTAAGCAGCACCTACTTTTTGAAAACTATACAATTATCCGTAGGGACTTAGTTCCGGACCCCCAAGGAAGAGCCCATGGCGGAGTTTTGCTAATGGTAAGAAAGGACTGCAGCATGAATCCTTTGAGGCTTAACACCCATCTTCAGGCCATCGCCATCACTATTCAAGTCCCCTTTCAGGTCACCATCTGTTCACTCTACTTACCCAACCAGACCTGGGAGGTTGGAGAATTGACTAACCTTTTTAACCAGCTCCCCCGCCCTGTGATTATCATGGGGGACTTCAATACCCACCACACCCTCTGGGGTGGAGATCGAACGGACAAAAAGGGTCTCGCTCTCCAAGAAATCCTTGAAAGCAGTGACTTAATAGCCCTAAACAACGGTGGTCTCACTCACTTGTCCACTAGAGGCACCCTTACTGCAGTAGATCTTGCTATATCATCGGTTAACATCTCTCCCTCCCTTTCCTTTGATATACTCAATGATCTCCACGGAAGTGACCACTTTCCTATTATTGTAGCAACTGGACAAAGAAGGTCAAATTATAAGGCTCCACCCAAATGGAACGTAGAGAAGGCAAACTGGGATCTGTATAGAGAGTGTTTGATCGAATCCTCAGTTTCGGGGGAGGGGGAACTTGATAATGACATTCACCTCTTTACCTCCACTATCTTAAATGCGGCTGGAAAGGCCATTCCTCTCTCTTCCCCCCCTCTCGGGAGAAACCCGGTTCCTTGGTGGAACAAGGAAATCAGCAAAGCCCATGCTGAAACTAGGAAGACCTTCAATCGATGGCATAGATATCCTACGGTTCAAAACAACATCAGGTTTAAACAGGCTAAAGCACTTGAGCGGCGACTCAAGAGATCTTCAGAAAAAACTTACTTTCAAGGGTACGTATCATCCCTTAAAGGGGAAGTGTCATCGACTGAACTATGGAGGAGAATTAAACGAATGTCCGGGAACAGCAGAATTCCCTCGGTCCCACTGCTCAGAAATGTATTGGGTGAAGTTATTAGTGAGCCAAGAGATGTTGCCAATGCTCTCGCCCGCCACTATGAATCAATCTCTGGAGACGGAAGCTATTCCCCACGCTTCTTGGAATATAAGTCCCTAGCAGAAAGAGACCACGACTACTCTGGTGAGGACGACGCCCCTTACAACGCTCCAATAACCCTCTTGGAGCTTCACCAGGCCCTGAAAGAAGTGAAAGATACCGCTCCAGGAAAGGATGGCATTCTGTACTCCATGATCTCTCACCTCCCTAATAAGTGGCTTCGAATTCTTCTGAAACTGCTGAACAGAGCTCTTGAACTGCACTACTTTCCTTCATGCTGGAAGGAAGCTATCATTGTCCCAGTCTTAAAAGAAGGCAAAGACCCCCACTCGGAGACAAGCTATAGACCCATAAGCCTCCTTAGCTGTTTGGGTAAACTGTTTGAGTCTATAATCAACACTAGATTGGTTTGGTTCCTAGAGCGAAATGGCCACCTCAGCCCATACCAGGCAGGCTTTAGAAGGAGACATTCTGCAATAGACCATCTTGTTCGCCTCGAAGACTTAGTCCAGACCTCATTTCTAGATCGGGAACATGTCATTGGTGTGTTCTTTGATCTAGCTCATGCCTATGATTCTGCCTGGCGCTACGGCATCCTAAGAATGCTAAGGTCATGGACCATCAAGGGTAGGCTTCTGCAGACACTGGAAAGTTTTCTGACCAACCGTATTTTCAGAGTACGTATAGGCTCGGTAATGTCAGATCCTCTCACGCAGCTAAACGGTATCCCTCAAGGATCAGTGCTGAGTGTAACGTTGTTTGCTGCCGCCATAAATGGAATAGCTGATAATATTCCCCCGTCAGTCCACAGAGCCCTTTTCGTGGACGACCTCAGTATTCAGGTCAGAGGCAAGGACCCATGTGTGATGAGTAATATTCTGCAATCAGCAATTGACACCATAGCAGAAGAAGCTGATTTGAGAGGCTTCATATTTTCAGTAAGCAAGACAGCCTGTATTCATTTCTCCAGGCACCGTCTCCCTACTGATTTCCCGGCTCTAGTCTTAAATGGACGGGAAATTCCGCGTAAGGAACAGGTTCGCTTCCTAGGGTTGATTGTGGACAACAAGCTCAGGTGGGGCCCCCACATCTCTCACCTCACTACCTCAGCAATGAAGGGCATCAATGCAATTAGAGTGATTGCTAAACACAGTTGGGGAGCTGATCAGGCACTCTTGGTTAAGCTTTTGTGCTCCCTTGTTCGATCCAGGATGGAGTATGGTGCCCAAGTCTTTGGCTCAGCTAGGCCATCAATGCTCAAAAAGTTGGATACCATTTTCCATAAGGGCTTAAGGATAGCAACGGGTGCTTTTCGCACTACACCAAAATACGCCCTTTATAGATTAGCCAACATCCCTCCATTAGATCTCAGAAGAACTCAGATAAATCATAGATATTGTGAAAGGCTGAAAGCCAACCCTCTGCACCTGGCTCGTAATTTGATCTGCGCCCCCACTAGGCTCAACGCCTTCCGGAGGTTCCCAACACGCTCACGCCCTTTGAGCGTGAGACTAGCAGATAGTCAGTTAGACCTTGGTCTTCCCCGACCTCAAATTATAGATTTTATGACTCCCCCCACTCCACCTTGGCTGTTACCCCCAACTGAGATTGACCACTCTCTTCTCCATTATAATAAAGCTAGGACGGATCCGGAAATTTTCCGTAAACTCTTCCATGAGAGGAAAGAGCGGTACAGTGGATGGAATTTTATATACACTGATGGATCCAAAACTGAACAGGGGGTAGGATGTGCTTTGACTGCAGATGACACCATTCTCCAATTTAAACTCCCGGAGTACGTCAGCATCTTTACTGCAGAATTATGGGCTCTGGAAAGGGCTGTCTCCTTTATCCTGTCCAGGCAGGAGGGCTCTTGGGTAATCTGTTCTGACTCGGCCAGCGGAATTGCAGCGTTACAGGACACTTTTTCCTCGGACCCACTGGTAATTTCAACTTTGGACTCCCTGAGACAAGCCCGTTCACAGGGAAAAAGAATCAGAATACTTTGGGTCCCTAGCCATATAGGAATTGAAGGCAACGAGGCAGCAGATATAGCTGCTAGGAATGCTATTTCCTCAGATGCCACTTTTCTCCCTGTTAGGCTGGAGGATTATCTATGCTTGATTAGCAAGACTCTAGGATTATCATGGGAAGTGAGATGGCGTGAGGTCCAGACTCCTCTAGCTGAAGTCCTGCCTCACATTGAGCCGATCACCTGGCCTGAAGATTTCACCAGGAGGGATACTAGTAAACTACAGCGTATTGCATCCGGGCACACGCGCCTCACCCATACGCATATTCTGCTGGGGGACCCGAGGCCTAGGTGTCTTAAATGCGGTGAAGCGGATGTCACGATTCGACACATAATTACAGAATGTCCTGCGCTCCTGTCGGCAAGACGGAGGTTTGGCATAAATGGGCCGCTTCCGGTTCTCTTCTCGTCAACTGAAGGTCTGAGATCGATCTTAGAATATGCCAAATATGTTGGGATATATTTCTTGGTTTGAAGGCATGTGAGAGAGAGTTGAGGAATTGCGCTCTAAATGTGGAAGCGGAATATTGGGAGAGTAACATAGCATGAAGGTATAATAAATTGTTGGTACCGCTAATGACCCACGTGCAGTCGAAGCGGTTAAAAAAAAAAAAAAAAAAAAAAAAAAAAAAAAAAACTATTATCCTATTTCAATTCTTGTATAAATACTTGTAAACTTGAATTCACAGTTTTAAAATCATACAAATAAAAATAACTTATAATAACATTATCATGAATAGGTGGGTTCAAAGTTTACAAAATAAAGTTTTTGGTTTTTCATTATTTTATGTAGGAATTAGAGTTACTTATCAGTTAACTTATAAAGACACCATAAATATTGAAATTAAAAATTTTATGGAAGATGTATTCGAATATCATATTATAATGGCTTCCATGGCAAGAGTTCTAGGTTTTTCTAAAGGGTAATCAAATTTCAGGGTATGTTCTATAAGTTATCTTTATTTTTACTATGTTTTTATTAGCTTGCTTTCTTGTTTGTTTGTTTGTTTGTCCAGTACAAATCTTGCAATCGATTTTTAAATAACTTTCCAAGTAGCTAGACATTTCAAATTTTTAGAATAGCTCAGAACACGATGACAATGTATTATTTTAATACTTTTATAGCCATCTTTCAGCAGAATTTAATTTGTTTTCAGCAAATTTTGCTGTATGGAAAGTTAGTTCGGAAAAAAATCCGCACGTTATTTTATTTGTTTTGACATATCCCATGTTTTCGATCTTCATTTTGACGGGTTTCAAATTTATGCTTTATGACAGAAAATTTAAAAACGTAGTATATAAAAAGTTCTTTTTATCTTGTAATTTTAGACAGCTTTTTGGTGTTTTGACAACAATATTAGTGGGTTGAAAGCACAGGAAAGTAAAAAAAATAGAGTTGAAAACCAATGCTAATTGACTCGCCCATTTTTTTGACTTTCCCGCACTGTCAATCCACAAAAAATTCATTTGAACACAAACTGTAGTATTCTATATAGATATTAGCACCTTTATAGTGTTATTTTAACAAACCTTGGACACATTTCTTCATCAAAAAATTGCACCAGATTAATTTGCTTTTAATTAAAAAAAAAGTATAACCACAAGGAAATGAAGCAAAGGGTACCAAAACCCTCTTCAAGATTTTGTAATGATGCTACGAAAATGAAAAGCTAAAGTATCATTTCAAAAGTATTTAAATGAAGATTAAATTTAGTATTAATTCAGAGGGAGCGAAAAATAAGAATTAAACACCATTATGCCAAAATTACCTAAAAATTAATTTAGTACTGCTGACATTAAAATGAAACACTGAAGCATAATGATGATAAAATTATCTTTTAATATTCTTCAAACATTAAGAGAACCTAGAACTCTATTGAAATGTGATAATAGATTATACAAGATTTTAATAATCAAGAAAGAAAATTATTATTAAGAACAAATAAGTTTAAAAGAAAATTTATGCAAAATGGATTTATAGCCATCAAACTAGTAAAATCAAGAATTAAAAAAAAAAAACAATATATATATATATATATATATATATATATATATATATATATATATATATAGTGCTCGATTTCTAGAAATTGAGGTGCCGGAACTACAACCTACCCTCTCTCTACTACCCCCCCCCCCCCCCCCCTCCCCCCATTAGAAGGGGGGTTCGGGGGTCCTCCTCCGGGAAAATATTGAAACATAAACGTTCAAAAACAGCATTTTTAGCAGTTTTAGACATAAACCCACACTGCAATCAGGTGGGTTTCATGTGGAAACTTATATCATTTTAAGTGGTATTTTTTTAAACAATTTCTTGATTAGCATGCCATGCTGTTATAATACTCTAATAAATAAATAGGTACTTAGGATTATAAGAATAATTAAATCAACAAAACATTCCTAGTCTCACTCGCCTCGGGCGAGCTTCGGCACAGCGTCTCTGCACAGAACTTATTTAATACGATCCCTGCCATTAAAAAAAACCTTTGTTGTTTCAGGTTATCATAATTTAGTAGTATAATCTCAACAAAAGAGATATTTTTTGTATTTGGAAAAAAAAAAAATGCCTAATACATGATGTCCTTAATCAAATTTGTAGTCACTCAACAAAATTTTAACTAAGGATTTAAAAAAATCTTAGTGCCGATAATTTTATTTTTTATTTATCAGAGAGAGGTCCCGGAACGCCGTTCCGCCTCAAATCGAGCACTGTATATATATATATATATATATATATATATACTGGGTGTCCCAGCTAATATGGAACAGCCAAATATCTTTGGAACCATGATAGATAGAAAGATGCGGTTTTCAGGGTTCAACAATTGCTATAAATGCGCATCTAGAACATATGCTGAACATTTTTTGAGTTCAGCAAAAGTGTGTCCAATTTACATAATCCAAAAATATGCATTATTGTTGTTTTTTTTATTTTTTGAGTCCTAGGTGTTCTTTTTTTTTTTTTTTAAAAAAAAAAGTGTTTCAGTTTCATATGAAGTATGAATTTTAGATTGGCTTTGGATTCTATGACTAAAAATATGAATTTTTTGTCTCTTGAAAATTTTTCCTAAATCCATTAGTTCAGCTGTAAAATGGACTTAAAGTTACAATTTTAGCACGTGCTAAAATTCATCGTATTCACATTCTTCTAATTATGTAAATTAGACACACTTTTGCTGAACACAAAAAATGTTCAGCATATGTTCTAGATGCACATTTATAGCCATTGTCGAACCCTGAAAACCGCATCTTTCTATCTATCATGGTTCCGGAGATATTTGGCTGTTCCATATTAGCTGGGACACCCAGTACTTATAAATCACATAAGAGTTTGTCATAAGTATCAAAAGTATGATAAATGAGTGAAATAATTTAGAAAAAAAACTTAGTTCATAATCAATTAAAATAAAAATAACATTGTAATAATGCTAAGAGGTCTAGTTGGTAGTTGAAATAGAGATTAAAATCTTGAGTCGACTATTGAAAATATCCCATAGAGACCTGAATTATTGCAAACGTAAGCAAATTCATAAAGAATCCAAAGTTTTCTAAACAAACCAATACAACTTACTTCTAAGTTCTTTACTAATTCAAATTTTTAAATTTTTGGTAGTATTCATACTACGGAAAGATTAAATTTTACTTTAAATCAAATTCTTAACTTTCTACACATTTTAAGACTAAATTTATAATTTATAATCAATCCTTAATTATCAAATCAATGACTTAAACTTCTAAAATAAAATAAAAAAATCAGAATTAGTATTGAAAGAAATTTCCTTATTTTGGTAGAGCAATTGACCATTTTTAAGTTTGTTTTTTTAAATAATAAATATTCAAAAATTTATAGAAAAAAGTGTAGAAACTTTACACGGTTAAAACAATGTCTTTAAAGGCACAATTATGGTACATTTGATACCTATATAAATATAAAATAAAGAGATTACATTTTCTTTAGTTAATTAACTTTAATATTAAATAATAATTATATTAATTCGATGGTTTTCGAAATACTCACTTTTTTTAAGAATTAAAAAAAAAAAAAAAAAATCTTATTTTAAACAAGAAAATATAATCTATTGCATTTGCCCTCTTACACTCCATGCTCATTTAGAACAATTATATTGTTCTTTTAGCTTATAAAGGACAATTGTGATGAGATTTGGAACAGGAAAAAGCACATCTATCTGAGTTTGGAGCAAGCGGACATTTCGTTAACTGTTTAAATCCTTTTGAGTTCAAATATGCAATGAACGTCTCGTCACAGCATGGATTACTTACCTCCGGATTAATTATCATTATCACTCCCACCAGGATTTTATTGTAAGGAAGAGTCTTCAGAACCTAAAAAAAAATATTAAATAAAATTATAGGCAGGAAAATAAAATATTAGGAAAAAACAATGGAAATACCAAATTACACACAGAGAAGTAAAAAACAATGAATAAAATATTTAAAAATCCTGTTAAGTACTTTCCAGCTAGCTACTAAACGGGTTTCTTTGGTCGTAAAAATTCAAATTTCCGTTATTTTTATTTATTTTTTTACTAAAATATGTAAAAAAAAGTTGAGCTTTGGAACAAGGTGTGCAAATTATCCTTTAGCATCTTAGGTAAGCATTTATTTGGTTCTTTTGAGGATAAAATGGCCGCCATTTTGGATGCGTGATATGTATTTGTAATCTACATTTCAATACCTTTATAATGATACCCTTAATATTAATGTAAATCAAATTATAATTATTATTAACAATGGGAATTAGACTGAGAAAAATATACTACGTTCACACATCGTTTTGAAAACGTTGTGCTAGTTCAAAACGTTGTATGAATGGAGATCGACGGATCATATTGGGTTAAATCCGCTCCACCAAAAATACGTGATCAGAACGGGGGATCGAAATTCAAAACCCTCGTATGAACAGGTTGTGGAGGGGATAGAGATATCAGGTTATTTTACTTTTTTCCACTTTTTAAGTTCTTTGTTTTCGTGAGCTACCGTTTTTGTTTTTTTTTTAAACTGCAAAAACGTTTTTAAGCAAAAGTTAATACTATAAAGAACCTGTAAAAACTTTTAATAACTTGTAAATAAAATGTAAAAATTCGCAGACATGTTAGTTAACAAGAAAGAAGGTTTTACTTGTGACATCAACGTTACGAGATTTCGAAAATAAATATTTCGAACACCTGTATTTTTTGTTGTGTGAACAGGAATAGTTTTGAAAACGAATTGGATCCGCAACGCTTTGAAAACGATGTGTGAACGTAGTAATAGTTAATGACCAAACACTTCACACTAAAGTGAAAAGTTTGATTCCTAACCCAGGTGTTGTCAATGAGCCCACTTAAGTGGCCAGCGCCTTCGAGTGTAAAAGCCCAAAAAGCCTCAGCAAGTTTCTTGACTTTAATACTTATCAAAAATTAAAAATAAGAGTATTACCTGGAGTTCAGCTGTGACACAATTAAGTACAAGGAGGTCCAAAGATGTTGCATTATAAGCAAGCATGAGAGAATACAACGGGAAACACGGGATCGTTGTCAAATTAGATGAATAAGCTTCTCCAATCATTGTCGAACTGTCACGGAATAGAGCCTGAAATAAAACAAATAAGCTTCAAATGTCACATTAATTAAGTATATCTACAAGTAAATTTGATGTAGTCCTTTGGTGGAAAATTATTTTATCTCCAGTAGGGAGAAAAAGTTATGATTTGGAATTAGTTTAGAGGGACTAAAGAAAGTCTTTTCATCCCTTAACTCAAAAAGTAGGGAGAAAAAGTAAAAGTAGGGCGAAAAAGTAAAGATTGCAACTTAATTATATTATAAATAGTAGAAAATGAATGGCTAATGAAGTTGTTGAAATCAGGTTGGCGTCACTGCTTTTTCAACAATATTTATCTTTGTTTATAACATGCATCTAAATAAACTTCTATTTGAGTTTAATTCCAATTCTTATTCGTTTATAATATTGAATCTCTTATATCTGCTATTAAAAGGGCTAATAATTATTGCTATTTATTAAAATAATAAATAAAAACTGTGCAATGGACGAAAATGTGTATTTTCGTGTTTTTTTGCGAGGGGAATAATGGCACTTTACTCACAAGGTACATACAATATTTTATCTCCAGTAGGGAGAAAATACACATTTTCGTAGAGTTATTCCCTCGGCTGCGGCTCGGGAATTAAAGAGTCTAATTCCCTCGGCTTCCCCTCGGGATTTAAGGACCATGGTTCCCTCGGCTTCACCTCAAGAACCAACTTTTTCACTCAGGGAATAATGGCTTACTTTACTCCCTAGGTGCATAAATAACTATTAAATCTTGGTTCGACAAAGTTTCTGTGCCCCTAGTCAAAAATAAAAATAACAAGACACTTTTTGCCTTTAAATCTTTAAAATTTTGTTGGAACCAGTAATAATAAATGTAAAAGAGCAATAAAAAAAGATGTTACATGTTTAGGGTTGGTTGTAGGACTGATACAAATGTTGGCCATGTGAGATCGAGGCCTATTTGCTGAACGAAGACCAGCAAAGTCTTGTGGATGTGGCTGAGTTATAAGTCCAGCCCAACCAAGTTTATGTTCAAGATACTCAGTTCCACTTTTCAATCCATGATTCCATCCCCCGCATTCAATGAAAACACCTTGCCTCTAAAAACAAAAATTATAAATTTTACTACTATATAAAAAAATGTAAGGGAAATAAAAGTTTCAATTCAAAATACTTTATTAATTATATATACTTATTAGATTGTCAAATACAAAAGTAACAGGCATGGCTAAAAGCCGTCTGCCGGAGAACTTGCCAGATTATATTTAAATTAAATCAAATAAGCTTCTTAAAATAAAATAAAAAATAATAAATAAAACCAAATAACCCGATAAGATTCTGTCGATCTCTGTTTGTACAGCGTTTTGAACTAGCGGATCGTTTTCAAAACCGTTTTAAAAAGGATGTGCGAACGTAGTAAATTTACTTGGGTTTACCAAGTGAACCACCAGGGTTCACCAAAATTATTGGTACATCATTTTCAACATTTAGTGTTGTTACTTCGTTTACCAAATGAAATATATAAGAAGAAATATGTTTAATTAATTATGTTCATTTGTACATATTGTCCATGAGCACACTCTCCTAACCCTAAATCTAAACTCCAGCAATTATTTTTTCTGTTACTAAGAAAAAATAAAAAGGCCTGTCCACTGAGCTAGATGGCTGAGAAGTTAAGAGACTAGCTCAAATTAAAAAAATATTTATTTGTCTTTGTCTTACTATTAAAATCCACTCTATTTACATTTATTCTACAGTTTAGACGTTGTACACAGTAATTGCATTGAATCTATTTATCCAGTAACGAACTAATACTCCTATGGATTGAGTTGGTCAGTACATCATGTAGGTCGTTATTGAATGACAACTTACTGTATTAAAATACCAAAATCGAAGAGAGATTACAAACTATACAAATAATTTTTTATGGTATCTAATCAATCTCTAACTGAACACAGATTTAACATTTTCAAATGTTGAATCAGTGTTTATTTTGAGATAGATATTAATGAGAAACATCTCTAAAAATTAAATTGTGATTTGTTTCTTCTCAACTCTTCAATTTATAAATTCAATAATTTATAACTTCGTATGATAGGAAGACTTCATTTTCTTTAGAATTAAGATCATTTCTATTTTAAGACTACATGGATATAACTCTTTCTATAGATGTTGTATACAGTACTCTAGAATTTAAACGTCAACATATGAAATCAGATTCTACTTGAATTCAGTCACAAAAACTGCCCTTATTGTTCTTGTCTTATGTACTAGCTGATTGCCATAAGCGGTAAAAATGAATTGTACAGTGCTGTTTACAGAATTCAAGTAAAAAATTAATTTTTTTGCCCCAAAATTTTCAACAGCCGCTCCACACCACCCTGCCGCATATAGACCAGGTAGCGGTCCAAATCGAAGTACAAAATTCTAAGGCACCGTACAATTCACTTTAGCCCCATAAACAATCATATTTACCCAATATAAGCATAGGTTTCATCTTAATGATTACCTACATAAGGAAATATTAAACAATTTCTATAGTTAGTTTCTTATGACTACTATTACAACCATCTATATGTCACAATAAATCATTGAATCAGCCTGGACCAGATTGAAGATTACGTTAATTTTTCTGGTGCAATCAATTAAGTATGTCAAGAGTGGCATGACGTAACAAAGTAAATAATCAACCTCATTTAAACTTCATGTTTAGTTAAGACTAAATGCTTTCAACAAAGTAAAACAGTTTGTCCTCAATCAACTCGGACGTAACAAGAACACTGAAAACAGCTGATGCACAACAGTACTTACTTTCCGTCCTAGAAGAGAAAATACAGAGCTTGACAAAGGCATAGTTTCGTTGTATCTGTAAGACAGTTTATTCTGTATCGGTGGAGAGATGTAATCATTCCGTATTTCATTAATTAAGTACCGAGAATCTTGATAAAGGTCTTCGAAGGGCCAAACATTCGTGTTGTTAAAATGAACATAATGGTGCCCTGAAACGAAGCAGTAGATACGTCAAATAAAATACTTCAAAAATATTTTTAAGAGCATTTATAACGTATTTTCGAAACAGTAAACAATGAAATTACCTTTTAAATCAGTTGACAATATTAAAATGGTCATAACAACTGTAAAAGTCGTGAAAAAAGCACAGAATGGCACAGCCCATTGCCACAGACTTTTATTCTTGTAGAAGTAAAATAACATAATGGAAATATTTAATTCATACTACTTTAAAAATATAACGAATTACTTAATTTACATGATTAACTAGAGTCATAGAATAATTAAAAAATAAAAGAGGAACTTCACCAAAAAAAACATTGCACGAAAAAGTGATATAAGTTTAGTAAATTTTTAAACAATCAGGGGGCCAGCCGGAAGCTAGAAACAAAAAGTTACTAAATAAAGAGGTCGATTAGGGGATTTCACATTACAATGTTGCTTCATTGTCATAGAATATTTTCATTTTTATTCATTTGACAAGTTCCACAACACAAATGTAATGAATCAATTTTACTCGAATTTATCGTAATATTGTGGTTTTTTTTTTAAGTTCGTCGGATTTTCATTTGTTTGTGTGTTACAATGTGTTATCACTCCGTTATTTAAGTATTGAATTTAACTAAAACTCATAAGGCTAGATAGATTAATTGTTCTGTTGTAAGTTTAATACGCATTAAGAAGATAAGTGAAGTGTATTTTGATATTTATTTAGTTTCTTCTCTTAATCTTTCAAAATGGGTAAAGGTTTTAATAACTACATGTGTAAAAAATTCTTCCATCCAGCATCAAGAGACAATCTTAAAAGGGTATGATTACAATTTACCATATTTTATTTGTAAACACGTTACAATAATACTCCTTTTCACAATCTTACGTTATTGGCGCAAGGACATTTAATATAATCGGTTATTTGATGTTTGCTTTATTTCGGTCATAACTATCTATTTTAATATCTTAAAAAAAGCATTTAAATATTAATTTTAGTGGAATCTTTAAGTCTGATTGTTATTACTCTTGATTTTATTTTAACGCAAAGTTCCCTCTCTGATCTTAGTACAGATTAAGAATACGATATCCAATCCCGCCTTCTTATCTTTGTCAGAGGAAGATTACGTATTGCGCGAAGATTATCTTAACTAGATTTAAAATTATGTGTATTAGATTAATTTACAGACAACTCTTTTGCAATACGATCCACTATTTAAAAAGTATTAATGCAACAGATCTTAGCTATTGCATATTATTATGCTACATTTTATAATTGAATCGTCCTCTTAATCAAAACACTTACTAAGTTTCCATGGGTTTTAAAAACTGTTTTGGTTTCAAATCGAAATTGCTTCCATAAGGAGTTTTCAAAACAATTTTGAAAACTATAAACTCCCAGACTAGTTCCATTTTAGTCAGGACATCATATCTACACTCATCATACCTATTGAATTGAAAACAGAACTGAGACATGCTGTCTCAGTTCTGTTTTAAATTCAATTCTCGTTTCCATACTATTTATTCAAAAGTTTCAGTACAAAAACAAAAATTTGCTGTTGTAATCTTGAACTAAAAGCGTTTTGAAATCATAGTTTCCATAGGGTTTTGAATACCAAACAATTTTCTAAACGGTTTTGAAAACCCTTGGAAATATAGTAGTAGTAGTAGTAAGGTGCTAGTACTTGTACTAGACGGGTAGGACGAACCACTTGTTGGAACCTAGCAATTAGGCCATCTTTTAGGTCCATTTTACTAGCCCCGTGGTTGAGTTGCAGCCACTTAACACACCATACCACAAGGCACAATGTACCTCTGTGCATTGTACTGCCGAAGTGAGTATGATGTGATCATTACTGAGCCATATAAATCAATGCATCACGGCGAAGGATCAAACCCTCGACCTCGTACCGCTCTTGATTCAGTGATGGCCAGCAGACGTGGTAAGTAATTTAATCCACTCGTCCACGCCGGCTCTCACCCTTGGAAACATAATAGATAACTGTTTCCATGAGGGTTTGAATACCAAAGCAGTTTTAAAAACCCATGGAAACGTAGTAAATATAACATTGTTGTTTCTACCTTATCAATTTACTTGTAGTCTTATGAATTTGATAAGAACTTGCGTGTATTTAAATTGTCACAGAGTCTCTTACTATGGCTTCTGTAACTGCTATTGCTTCGCAGTGTGAGTAACTTTTAGAACAAAACTATGAATACAATACTCTTACAAATATGAATATGTACTTGGATACTCTTTATTTCTCGTAAGAGAATTTGTGACAATTTAAATCAACAATGAAAATAATTATAAATGAATAAGTAATAATTAACAAGTAGTCGAGCTGTGGGACCAGTTTGGCTCACGACACTTATTATTATAGTACTTATTATACTTATTACAGGGCTGCAAACTAGTCAGTAATAGTCTGTATTTTGATGAAAGTCTGTATTAGGTCAGTATTGGATGAAATTGGTCAGTAAAGTCAGTTTTTTGCACCTTGAAAGCCCTGGAAAAGTGAGGGCCAGTTTTGGTGCTGGCTTCTTTTATTGGCTCAGCAACTGCTTAAGATTTATTTCCAAATAATTAAGGCTAAATCGCCACGAGCCAAAAACTATGGTGACGGAACATGTAGCATTCATGATTTACACAATGCATTTAAACAGGGAATGGAAGTACTTGGAGATCATGCATCAAATCATTTTTCCTAAATTCACAATTTGTTTTAATGGTTGGCCGTCAAGTTGGGAAGATTTCACTGAAGTTCATAAGGGCCTAAATTTGCCCTGTCATAAATTTATTAAGCATGTGTCGTCAAGATGGTTATCCTTGGAGCAAGCAGGCAAACGACTTTTAGAACAATGACCAGCATTTGTTAAATATTTCCTTACATTTATCCCAAATTATAAAACTGACCTAATGAAATCTACAAAATATAAGAACATCGTTACTCAAAAAATGGGGAAGTATCTTTGTTTTTATATATTTTCTGCCGCTTGATTGCACAGCATTACCTATTTACCGCGTTTTTTAATCAATGATCAAATTTCAATTTTTACAGCTGTTAAGTTGAGAGAAAAGTTGATAATCTAAAATAATTCATTATAATTATTTGATTTGCCATTATTTTTTTTTTTAAATAATAAGGATTGATGTCAGTAATATTAGTAGGTATAGTCAGTATTTTCACATAATTAGTCAGTAAAGTCAGTAAATTAAACCTTACAACCAGTTTGCAGCCCTGTTATTGATATAGTCTCAAAATATACGCCTACTTGAATCCTTGTAAAACATTCAAGGTTAGTAAAATTGGCACTAATAGATGTAAAGCTACAGTCTGCACCAAAGTAAAGTTAGTGCATTGACAGCACGGGAAATCAAGTGCACACAGATAGGCCAAACCTCTCTGAGGGAAAAAAGTAAAGCCACTAGGTCTGTGGTTACGGAGCCTCTCCCCTCCACTAGAGACATTTATCGTTACCTAGTTGGCCTGACCTTTTGTCCGGGAAAATCTCGAGCTCTCATTGGCTACTCTACTTTGGTGCAGACAAATGTTCTTTTTGGTGGAAAATGCAGTATTTGTAAAGGAGTGTGTTAGGACAATGGGCTATATGTGTCGTTCAATATATATACCTATACCAGGCTATCTAGAATTTACGGTTAATAGAAAATTAATGTTTTAAAAAATGAGAAACTATTTTGACAATTTAATTTGTTAAAAAACCTAGCTGATTTGACTGAAGCCCCTGGCAGGGTTGGTCTAAAAATAAATTAAAAAAAAACCGCTAAATGTTTATAACTGTCAATCCCATAAGTCAGAAAATTGGCATTGCAATGCAATGGTAGGTGACCTGAACAAGTTGGAGACTGTTTACTCTGGCACAAAGAATATTAGTTTGAACTTAATCACAGACAAAATAATACATTTTCTCAAACCCAAACTCCTTTAGGTATGTCATCTGTGAGATGAGGAGACTATGCCTCCATCTGCCAAGGTTAGTTGACTAATATGAAGACATTTGCAGTCCAAAATTGTTAATTTTTTTGTAGTGCCAGAGGCATAATGGCTACAATTAGCGTTGGGACAACCGACTAGAAAAAACAACCGAATGAATAAGTCGATTCGGGAAAAAACAGTCGATTGAATTCAATCGACTGAAAACAGTCTTATAGCGGGTATAGGATATACGAATAAAGATATAAGCCGAGACTGAACTCGCAAGTCGAATGTTTCAATCGAATGGTTTTTTTTTATATAGGAGTAGTACGGTGGAGGCCGTAAAGGCCTCAGAGCTGAGGGGGGGGGGGGTGAGAGTGAGAAGGCGCTTGACACTCGTTATCTCGTCGCAAACTACAGCCTGCTACGCCATCGTTTTCATTCGAATGAAAAAATATAGACTGAGACTGAATCCAGTCGACTTTTTCATTCGAATGATTCATTCGGATGTTTTTTGGTTTTGGGTAGGGGAAAGGAACGACGGTGAAGGGCTCAGAGCGGAGGAGGGGTGAGAAGGCGCATGACACTCGTTATCTCGTTATACACACGTCCACATATACACGTCCGAATTACAACTAATACAACTCCAAACTATAGACTGATATCATTCGAATGAAAACTAGATATCCACAACCGAATGAATGAATATTTTAAAACAACCGTTTAGTCGACTGTTTTCAATCGATTGGTTCCCAACGCTAGCTACAATGCCAAATGCCGGCGATGGATAAAAGATTTTTTTTTGTAGTTTTCAAAATTTATTGGAACATATATTGAGATTGGATCCTGAAGTGGGTAAAAAAAATAACTAGTTCAGCGTAGGTAACGCTTCAACCTCGCCAGTTCTTTTCAAGCCTAAAATAGAATATTCTTTATTTTTATTTTTGTACCGGTGAGTTCGAAATGTTGCCTACACTGAAATAAAGAGTTATTTTTTTACCCACTTCAGAATCCAACCTCAAATATATGGAATTACAACAGGGTTCACTTAAATATACCATCAATTTTATTCTACCATTAATTTACTTTTCAATACATGTAAGTATTATACTGCATTTTTTAATCAATAATCTATTTGTTTGTTGTTATTTAGGTATGGATGGCTCAGCAAAAAGATGATGCATACAAGAAAAAACAAGATGAACTACGACTTCAATATGAAAAAGAACAGGATTTATATAATAATAAGTGAGTTCCTTTTAAACATTTACTTAAGATAAGATACTTACTTAAGATCTTAACACAAATTTTCAAATTATCAGTGCACATTGCAAGTTATTGCGTTAATTAACATTTAAAATATTATGACTATCACTATTTATTGGAAGTTATTGCGTTTATTAATATTTAAAATATTATGACTATCACTATTTATTGGAAGTTATTGCGTTTATTAATATTTAAAATATTATAACTATCACTATTTATTGGAAGTTATTGCGTTTATTAATATTTAAAATATTATGACTATCACTATTTATTGGAAGTTATTGCGTTTATTAATATTTAAAATATTATGACTATCACTATTTATTGGAAGTTATTGCGTTTATTAATATTTAAAATATTATGACTATCACTATTTATAGGAAGTTATTGCGTTTATTAATATTTAAAATATTATGACTATCACTATTTATTGGAAGTTATTGCGTTTATTAATATTTAAAATATTATGACTATCACTATTTATTGGAAGTTATTGCGTTTATTAATATTTAAAATATTATGACTATCACTATTTATTGGAAGTTATTGCGTTATTTATATTTAAAATATTAATTACTATCACTATTTATTATGTGGTGAGTGCATTTATTAATTTCTAATACAATTTTTGTTACTTGTTACAGAGCAATGCTGAGTAAAGAGAGCAAAGATAAACTGAGTGTTAACTTCATGTACGAACCTCCGCCTGGAGCTCGGAAAGAAAGGGAAAAAGAAGACGACGAACCTGAATATAAATTTGAATGGCAGAGAAAATACAACGCTCCAAGAGAAGAGTTAGTATCCCTTAGATTATCTTCTCCGTTATATTTTTATCTGTATCTTATTATACAATCTTGTGTAAATCTAATTGTTTGTAATGTTTCAGTTATTGCAAAGGTGATTCGGAAATTCAGGATCAACCTTTCGGTATATTAGTGAGAAATGTCAGATGTATCAAATGTCGGAAATGGGGTCACATCAATACAGGTAAAGTTGATATATATTTTCTTTCTATCTAGCTCATTGCTTAGCAAAAACAGTTATGCGTGTTTTTTGCGACTTTAGAATAAAATACCCCATACTTCTTTGTTTAAATTGTTTTTAAAATACACTGTCTATGCAACTATCTAATTTAACTATGTATTGTTTAATAGTAGTCAAATACATGGTGTCGCGTGTTGTAATTTGTGGGCCTGAAAATACCTTGTTATAGTGAAAATTAGGAAAATAAGAAACAAAATATGAGCCCACAGTAGTGCGCAAGACCAAGTCCCAGTAAGCATGCAGTGTATCTTTACTTAACCCTGCACTTCTAACACTACGTCTCTGAGGCGTACATGCTGACTTTAGTTGATAGCTCTCGGTGCGCAAGCGTGCCAGCCATTAGTCCTTCTAGGTATGCTATCTCTGACCTTCAGATTGCGTCAAAGTCGGGTCTTTGCTGTGCTTTTATATATCAGTAATTTACCACTTCTTTTAGTCTACTGTGCCTCAGGGACCCTATCGAGCCTAACCTTATCGAGCTTGTTGCCTTTAATTGGCTTTTTTTTGTTCTTAAACATTGATTATTAAATATTATATTGCCATAATATGAAAAATTCATTAGATTATCATAACATAATTTCAGATTTAAATGCAGCAGGTGCTAGTGAGGAAAATTGTATAATGTATATTTTGACCTGCTCTTTTCAGGTTAAAGGGTCAGTTTGGTAATCATTTTCTCCCTAAAGAGCACCTTTTAACCATTTTATTAGACAAAGAAATGTTTCAAGTTTTCGATTTTATCAGTATTTAAATCTTAAATGGGTATAAGTTGGTCTAATTTTAATGTAGGTCTGAGAGGCGTAGTGTTAGAAATAATGGACTATTAGACAGTGTTAGTAAGGCAGGGTTAAACAAATTCACCCGGTTTTTCTCATCCTCATATCTCTGTTTTCTCTTAAGATAGGCTTTTGTATTTGATTAAGATTTTATAATAACATAATTTTTTTAGTAGATACACTGTATATGACATATCAATGCTGTATAGTTATCAATTTTAAATATTTTAAATTTTAATATTTATATATTCTAAGCCACTACTTTTATTACTATATTAATATATTTACTTGTTATTTTCAGACAAAGAATGTCCGTTATACAATCAACAGACTGTGAGTCAGATGAGTCAAGAGGAGATTGATAAGGGAGGTCCGAGCAATGAACCACTTGATGCTCATGCCTTGGTAACTATGCTCAAGGAAGATGGACTTAGAATGAAACGAAGTGCCTTCGAAGCACAGGAGCACGTCGATGTGCCTCGATGCAACAATCAAGTAACATATTTTATCTAACTTAGTTTTAAACTAAATATTACCTTTTAATCATATCAGGTAGTATATGTGGTCATTTGATTTAGGTATATTATTTTTCTTTTAATGTTTAGCCTCTAACTCTAGCTAAATATTATTGACTAACTTAAGGCTAAACTACAGTACACGGTGCCTCTTGTGATAACACTTTATCTCACTATCCACCTCTTTAGAGACTTTATATATTGATATATCTTGTCCGTTATACTCTTTTGTACTTTGATTTGGCCCTCTACCTGGTCTATATGCAGGAGGGTTGTTTTTCTTCAGAAAATGAGCGGAGCACTGCGAAGCTGTCATTGAAAATTCTAGGCCAAACAAAATTAATGTTAAAATAAATTGAAATCTAACTCAAAACAAACACATTTTTGTTAAAACATGTAAAATTTCTCGAATCCTACATTGTTTGGATATATTGATGTACGAAGTCATTATAACAATCAATTGCAATATCTAGTAGGGACACAGTACACTGTAGTTCTACCCTAACTTAATACTATATCTTGTGAGTAAGAGCTCATTTGAACCTTCAATGCCAGGTGTCAAGTCCAGGTATTTTTGGAATTTGTAAAACAGCCCTTGTGGGGCTAATAGCTCGTAAAATGAAGTTTAATCACTATTTACAATTGTAATCACTATTACACTTTATATCCGACTTGATATCCTGTTTTAGATTTTGCTGTCTTATCGTTATAATAAAATAAATCTAAAAGAGTTAAGATAGAAATTATCCTAATAACGTGTTGTTGATCAGGATGTACAGTTTGTTTGTTGTGCGCAGTTAGCGTTAGTTGTGACTTCTGTTGACAGCACAGGAAAATCCAAAAAAATTAGGTTGGGGAGCCAATGAGAGGTCAGTATTTTGAATTTTAGAAGGTCGGGCCAACTAGGCAAACAAAAATGTCACTGGCCCCACCCCTCCCACAGGCCTTAGTGGCTTTATTTTTTAGGGTCCGTAGGCAAAACCAAGGACCCTTATATTTTCCTGCGTGTGTCTGTCCGTTCGCCGCCTCTTGCGTGCTCTCACGGCTACACCTTTCTTCCGATCACTTTGAAATTTGGCATGTATGTGTCTTGTACCTGCCCACATATTTTAAAAATATAGCGACTTAAAAAAAATTAGGGTAAAAAAACTTAAGGGATAAAGTATAATGAGGTTGGATCCTGACGTGGGTAAAAAGTATAAAAACTCAATTCAGTGTTGGCGACGTTTCGACCTCACCGGTCCTTATCAAGCCTAAAATATAAATTCTTTATATTTTATATATATAAAAATAAAGAATTTATATTTTAGGCTTGATAAGGACCGGTGAGGTCGAAACGTCGCCAACACTGAATTGAGTTTTTATACTTTTTACCCACGTCAGGATCCAACCTCATTATACATGATCACTACTGGGTACACATAGATAGTTTATGTTAAGGGATAAAATTTTTTTATTTCTTTTCGACACCTATTAATGTTGGTCTTTTCGATGTATTTATATGGTTGTAGTCCGGTTCAGTGGCAAAAAAATACTTTATCAGAGTGTGTTTTGAGAATATCAGACCCTTAGAATTGTTCAAAGTAAGCTTTTTAGCATTTTAAAAAAACACTGTTTATACACTTTACAGTTAAACACTATATAGTGTGGCCTACGGACCCTCGCTATGTGCTGACTAGCACACACTTGACCTGTTTATTTTCTAATTTTGGTTGGCCATTCTGAGTGTCAAAAGTCACAACTCCTAACGTGCATTCTGTAATGCCATAAAAACTTAAAGCTACAATAATTTTTTTATTTACTTTTTCTTAAACACCTTACTATTTAAGATATTCAGAGGATTATCAGTGAAGAACATATTACTTATTATCATAATCAACTGATGTTTTGAGTATTTTGTTTATACCGTATAATTATCAATTTCACAGGATTTGGTGAAAGAAGAGGAAGAGGACGAAGAATTAAATGTCAACGATCTTAAATATCTAATTGGACTTTCAAAGAAACAGAAGCTGAAACTACTCAAGTAATTTGATTTAGATTTTATCTTTTTTTCATTTTTATAAGTACATACGTGACTCTAGCATTTAGGCCTGTCTGTGATGTGAAAAACCTGAAATTTGTGGATTGTGATAGTTAACTACGTATAAGATAGATATTAAACTGGATTGCTGTGTTTTTTATAGCTTTGAATGAACAAAATGGCACTTCTTTAGATTGTTACTCCCCTTATAAAAAAACAGAGGGGAGTAACAATCTAAAGAAGGTGTATAGAATGTTCTTCTTTAGACTGTTATTCCCCTTATAAAATCAGAACTGTGATATTCCTTTGTCCTAAAGTACATTGGACTAAACATCCCTTTGTCGTGATATTTATTTAACCAAAACAAAATTCATGAAAATGTGTCTAATAGTAAGTAGTAGTTATAATATTGTTGTGACAGGAGCAAAATATTTGTCTCAGCAATATTAAAGCTACAGCTAATGTAAAGCTAAATCTAATTGAACTGAATAACATTTAACATGTTCAGGAAATAGTTACAGAAACCATCTTTATCCTGTCAATTATACTATTATTACAACTAGTATTGTCTTTTGACAAAGTGGAAAAATCAAAAAATGTGGAGGGGAGCAATGAGAGCACTGGATTCTGAATTCAAGAAGGTCGAGCCAACTTGGCAAATAAAAATCTTATTGGCACCATCCCTGCCTCAGGTCTAGTGGCTTTTTTTCCCCTCGTACAGGTTGGCTAACCTGTTTGTCAAAAGTCAATACTAATTGCAAGAATAGTATAATATCTAGTTCACCTGTATGTATGTACCACCTATATTGTATTAATATTTAAAATTAATCTTTTTGTGTTAGGAAATTAGAAAAACTCGAGGACAAAGAAGCTGTGGAGAAAAAGAAAAAATCTAAACGGGACAAATCGGCTGAAACTCGTGAAGGTGAAGGCAAAAGAAGAAAGAGAAGAAGCAGTTCCGCATTCAGCTCTACGTCTGAAAAAGAGAGCAAAAAGAAAAAGAAAAAGAGGAAGAAATCCGAAAGATCTCGTTCACAAGATTCATCGGAAGGTAAGAAGAAAAGAAGGAAGAGGAAGCAAAGCAGTTCCTCAGATTCCTCCGACAGTGAATCGGAATTATCAGATGATCACAGGAAAAAGAAGAAACGAAACGGATCGCATCATTCGTTAAAAAAGAAAAGAAGTCGATCTAGGAATGACAAAAATTCAAATAAATCCAGATTAGCGGATTCCAAAGACGATGACCATAAGAAGAAAAGAAGAGGGAGAAGTAGATCTAAATCGGTGGATATAAGCGATGATGACCATAAAAGGACAAGGAAGGGAAGAAGTACGTCAAGATCGGTGGATGCCAGGAATGGTGACCGTAAAAAAAGTAGAAAAGGAAGAAATAAATCTAGATCGGTAGATGTAAGAGATGATGATCTTAAGAGAAAGAGGAAGGGAAGAAGTGAATCTACATCTTTAGAAGACCAGAAGAAGAGTAGGAAAGGTAGAAGTAAATCTAGATCGGAGAATGACAGAGATCAAGACCATAAGAAGATAAGGAAGGAAAGAAGTAAATCTGTATCGATAGAAGATGGAAATGATGAACCTAAGAAGAGGAGGAAAAGCAGAAGTAAATCGAGATCAGTAAATGACAGAGGTGAAGATCATAAGAAGAGAAGAAAGGGAAGAAGTAAATCCAGATCGGTGGATGCCAGGAATGGTGACCTTAAGAAAAAGAAAAAGGTTAGAAGTAAATCTAAATCATTAGATAACATCGGTTATAACTATAATAAAACGAGAAACAGAAGAAGTAGGTCGCAATCTGACAATAGAAAGAATGACTCTAAACTATCATCGTCTCCTAAAAGTTCTGAATCTTCAGATAGCAAGACAAAGGAGAAACTTAATAGAGATCAGCCTTTATCAAAATGGGAAAAAGGTAGTTTAGTAAATGAAAAATATTCTCCGGATGAATCCGGTGAAGAAAGTACCGGGGAAAAAATTAAACTTGTTAAATCACCACGATCTGTCGATAGAAATTTGTCCGAGGTTGACAGAAATCCATCTTCCGCTTATATCTGCAGCCTGTTGGAAGAGAAACAGCTTGACGATTCCGAAGAGACCTCGAATCCTCAATCTGAGACGCAGGCAAAGAAAATATGTAAGAAGAAATCTAAAAAATTATCGGTCATTAAAACAGAAATTAAAATTGAAATTGAAGAAACATAAAATAAAGCCGGAAAAAGATGGATAAATAAATAATTAATGAGGAATAGACGCCTTATACAAATTAGAGGCATATCATTTGATAGAACTTAATATTTGAAATTGATAATTCGAGAGCCCTTTTCTTCCATCTTCAATTTCAATAATGAATGAACTTATTTTTCTCCAAAGTTGTAAAAACTAAATTAATTTACATCTAAAGCCTTCTGAATAAGTGTATAAAGAGTAAGTGTGTGTACTTTAAAATTCATGTCAGGGTAAAGTATATGTGTATAAAAAGAATGTATGTTAAGAGATAAAAAGTTTTAGACACTTTTTTGTTTTTGTCATTTTGTTCTACAGTTATGTACAAGAGATCAAAATTTGAACAGATGACTCAATTTTATGTAAGGATTAGATATAATTGATTTTCAAGTCTCAATATGTTCTCTACTATTTCTGTTAATCCTGAAAAAGATAAACTTAATACACTCCCCGTCAAAATTAACGCACCACCTTTATATTTCTCTGTTTCGACTATCTCTAATTTATACTGATGTTTAATGATTCATTAATCATCATCATTTATCATCACCTCATATGTAATCATCATTGTTAATCATATTTAATTATCATCATTAATTATATTTAATCATCATAAATTAATTATATTTAATCATCCTCATTAATGATTCACTGTTATTTGCAGTTGATTAAATGAGAGCTCTCACGTAGTTATTCATTAATACAGTTGTTTGTTTGTGTCAACATGAATAGACCTCCTAATTTAACTATGGAGGAAGCGATTAAACCCGTAGTGATGGGTTAAGAAAGGCTTTTCTCAAAAGGTTGGTTGTCGACTAGGAGTGCATCTCGCTACAATCGGCCCAGCTTTTCGGCGGTTCCAGGAGTGTGGCTATGATCGACAGAGGCGAAATAGGTCTGCCCGAGATGAAAACAATAGAAAAAAGATCCTAATTGAACGACTTTTGTGTAAGCAAAAAATATAAGAGTGGTGCGTTAATTTTGACGGGGAGTTTATTATTGTAACTTAATATTATTGTATTGTAGCAGAATTGATGTGTTATGAAAGTTTTTTTTTATTTTATGAGTTTTTTTTTTCTCTTGCCAATATGCAAAACTTAGCTAAATGAGATTTCTTATTAACTTTATATCAGCATGTAGTCGATCCACAATATAAAGTGTTAGACAATTACCACAATCAAGCCACAAAAATAAATGTTTATAAAAAACCGATATTGTGGTTTTACTATTATCAGATTAACTAATCTGAGAATAATGTGTAACTTTTTTTTTTTTTTTGTCTATTAAATTTATCTTTAGTGAGTTTAATTTCATATACTAGGATTGCCACCCTAATATAAAATTAAATTAAATTTATCTCTTATACAAACTGTAAATTTTATTTTATTTTAACAAGTTGGCAACTACTGTTAAAGTAGGTTGAATCTAGGAAACCCCTTGTGTGGTTGGGTAAATCACAACACGTAATTTTCTCTTTTGAGTAGAACGTGTTCTTTTTCAGATGATACATTCGACGGGTTTAAATGTTGAACCCAAATTCTTATATGTATGTTATTATATAATGCAATCTCAACTGCTGAATGGCCCCATTTTCTTGGACCTAGTCTTCGATAGAATTATTGGAGATCACTTAATCTGAAGTAGAAATGACTAAAATTGTAATTTTCAGAGAGTCGTTATGTTGAACTATGTTTTCCGATACAAGATTCAGAAGTCTCGACATTTTAATCTTACAATCTTCCTTTTTAATTTTATCGTTACTATTAAGCACTAGAAATAAATGAAAGCTTTTTTCAATTAAATTTTAGTCTTTATAACTACAAAAAGAAGTACAAATCATTTAGTGTTATTTTTATGGGAGAAATAGAGATAAAAATTCACCTTGACAGATCTCCCTGGGTTTATACTTTAGTACTAGACTTCCTACAGCATAGACTTTTTTAACTCGTAAGTCCGCCGTTCATATCGAACCCGAGGCCTTGTGGAGGAGACTGTGTCAGATATTTTGTAAATCTGGGCGTTTTGAAATCATTGCTACGACCATTCTCCCATTAACTACTCTTCTCTAGAAGTTCTAGATTATGGAGTATTTTTTAAACTAGTTTCAAGTATATTTTTAATTTAAAAAATAAGACAAAGTTTTAAATTCCAGCAGCAGGAGTAAAATCTTAAACTTCACATAATTTAAATATTATCTTTTACAAACCTTTGATTAGAACTATGATTAAATAAGTTCTGATCCAGTTAAATATGTGAATAATTTTGTCTTAATATTAAAGTTATATAATATTAATTTATTTATAAAGTAATAAAATTGAATTAACTTTATCTGTGGTTAGATAGAAAAACATTTTATAAAAAATTAGTAATTCTTGGTGAATTCCAGTAGCCGGCAAAGTATGATTTGATATCTATAGACTCAGTAGTTCCAAATATAGACACAGTGGTAGTCTGATGATTTTTTAACCACAAATGAAACTTTAAATTTTTTGTACTGTAAAATTGTAAGAAACACTATTTTGCCATTTGACCACTAATAATTACGTAAAATAATATCATACTAGCTTAAATTTTCTTTTAAATACAATGTCCATTAATAATGGGCATCATTTATGAAATATATGGTCCAAAGTGTGTAGCAAAAATAAATAATTTCAATAAGACACTTAAAATTAGAGTTTTTTTTTTTTACACAGTTTTGCTTACTAATTATGTTACTCTATTAAAAAAAAATAGATGAGAATCAAATATTTAAGTCATAAAATATTACAAGTAAATAATTTACTTTAGTGTTAATAAATCAAAATACAAATATGTATGTTATTCATTTATATTTAGAATACATTTTTTTTTTACAAGCTTTTATTTAACTAGCAATGTTTGTATGTATGTATGTTCGGGTCAAATCTTGCAACTGAATTTTAAAGCAATTACCCTCAACCGATTGAATTGAAATTTTGCATACACCTTTAATTTGGATTACAATGCATGGTTAGCATCACGGCAAGGCGAAGTGACGTCCTTCTAAATCCTATATGGCGGAGTAATAATTTTTTAAGCACGCCCATGATATAGGTATCAAAAGAAAGCGTTTTCTGAGAAGAATACAAATAAAAGCTTGTTTTTAAAAATGTATTTTTCAATAAAATTATTAAATTTAATAATGTTGATTGTCCGAAAGAATATTTTTAATTATAAACTATCATGTAAATAGTTAATTAATAATGTGAAGTGGATTAATTAAATTTACGACTGATTAAATAAATATTATCTTATCTGATTTTTTTTTTTTTTTTTTTTTTTTGCCCTAAGGGCATTTTTCTTGTGAAATTTTAAAAATCTTGTTGTAAAATACTTATGTATTTCCTTTTAAAATAAAATATACTACACGTGGTATATTCATTGCATTTATATTTACTGTTTTTCTTCAAAACAGGAAAGTACCTCACCTCAGTTTATATCTGACCAAAAACCTGTTGTGTGGTAAAAGAACACCCCGCCAAGTCTGTGGTCCAAAAAGGTTGTGAAATCAACTTTCTATCCTGCCAAGTGATGTTGGCATTTTCTCCTGACCCAACACTGTCAACTTAGATACTTATCAACGATTAAGTGACTGATCGCTAGCTTGGTTTCTCGCCCCGCGTTCAGTGTAGGACTGAGTTATCTAAATTGTTTTGATCTAGGAATGCACTAGGGCCCTAGACGAATCCAAAAAGCCCTCATTCATTAAAATCGGTTCTGTAGATTAGGATTTAAGTGCGTCAATGTAAAATGAATGAAGAATAAGAATAAAAAGAAGAATTATCAAAACTACAATTTTCAAACCTATTTTTCTCTGCTTCTACTTGACCGATTTTGACCTTTTTTTATTTTGATCTACAGGACACGGCCTTCAAAGATATTAAAAAATTATTTAGGTAGCTTGTACGTATTCCACGCTGCAGACCCTCAAAAACCATAGTTTGTACAGTATATATAGACTGGCAGCTTTTATGAAATTTTGACTTGGCGGGGCGGAACGCTGCTGCGTTCCTAAATAATACCGAATGAAATTATATGATTTAAAAGTTAATCTTTAAAAAAAAAAATTTTGTTGGGACCCTCTGTGGATACAAACACCAGCTATAGGAGAGGGTTCTGCCTGAGACACGAGAAAAAGAGTGGCTGAGTGCCAGAAGGGCGTGTTTAAATGAGTTAAGTATACTTTAAAGGATCTTATGAAAAAAAACTTCTAATTTATACAAATTTTAGTTTATCTCCAGTAGGGAGAAAAAGTTATGATTTTGGATTAGGTTAGAGGGCTAAAGTAAGTCTTTTCTTCCCTGGACTGAAAAAGTAGGGAGAAAAAGTAAAAGCAGGGAGAAAAAGTAAAAGTAGGGAGAAAAGTAAAACCAGGGAGAAAAGGAAGGATTGCCAACTTAATTATTTTATAAATAGTAGAGAATTAATGGCTAATGTAATGAAGTTGTTGAAATCAGGTTGGCCACACTGCTTATCTGTATTATATTTGAGTCATATTACAATTTTTATTTGTTTTTCATATTGAATCTCTTATATCTATTTTCTTTTTTTTTCTTTTGGGTTTTAGTCCCAATCAACTGCCAGGTTATATCTGCTATTAAAGTGCTAACAATTATTTTTTATTAAAATAATAAATAAAAACTGTGCAATGCATGAAAATATGTATTTTCTCCCTACTGGTGATAAAATATTGTATGTACCTCGGGAGTAAAGTGATATAATTCCCCTTGCGATAATTATCTCCCTAGCGTTATTCCCTCAGCTATGCCTCGGGAATTAAAAAGTCTAATTCCCTCGGGATTTAGGGACCATGATTCCTTTGGCTCTGCCTCAAAAACCAACTTATTCACTCAGGGGATAATGGCTTACTTTACTCCCTAAGTGCATAAATAACTACTATAATTTCTAGAAATTTTAGTTTGTATTAATTATAATTAGCCTAGGCACAATAGTCCATGGAGGTTTTATACAACTATATATGTGGGAACTTTGGTAGCTCATATGGAAATCATTGGCCTATTAAAGAAGTTATTCAGCATTGTGCACGGTTATCATTTGAATGGGGGTGACCACAGGTTAGAATCTAGGTTCAATTATCCCACCCCCCTCAGTGTTCACCTAGTAGCATTGAGTGGGAGGCCAGATCCAATAATTGAACCCAGAGCTATATGGTCAAGTGGCCACCCATCCATCTACTGACCATGCCCGATGCTGCATAACTTAACTGATTGAAAGTCAGTCATGGTCTCTTCTATTGGCTACCCAGCCCCCCATTGAGGAGCTATAGCATTGGGGAGCTCTTATAGTATTGGGTAAGTAACTTTTCTAGATAATTGGAATTTTTCTTTCCTCAGATACCTGTGCAGTAAAAAAACATAAATAACTGAATTATTGTTTTATACCACAGGTTTCTGTGGCCGTAGCCACAGAGGTTGAAAATTACATAATGATCCTTGTTATGGGTTATCATGAGAAACTCCCCATAATGATCCCTGTAATGGGTTACCATGAGAAACTCCTCATAATGATCCCTGTAATGGGTTACCATGAGAAACTCACCATAATGATCCCTGTAATGGGTTACCATGAGAAACTCCCCATAATGATCCCTGTGTGTGGCCAACTTGAGCTGTCAGATTTACAAAATATAAAGGCATGAGCATAAATAGTTCTTAAGGTGGTTACAGACTATTCTGACGTTACATGGGCCCACGTCATAATGCGTGTGATGTAAAAAAGTAACACAGGGTTTTGTGAGTCTATGTTCACATTGTTCTGACGTGACGTGGGAACGCGAGATATGATGCTATCTGACGCCACATGCCTTATGACGCGTGGGAGAGATATCTAAACTTCCAGATATTTCTTCAGTCGTGGGAAGGCATCAGAAGAGTCAGGTGCTATATTTTACTACTCTCTGTACATTTTATACATACCGTTTTTTAGTGATTTTTTTTTTGATGATGGAAGAAGACATGTTAATTGAATATGTTCACACACCAGGAATATAGAAATCAAAATTCACAAAAGGAGGCTCCTTCTATAAGCTGTGGCATTAAATTATAAAACTCCCATGAATTCTTCTCGCTCTGCATTGATTGGATGTATCCATTCTCTAGAAGAAGAAATGGCTGCAGTACACAGAGCAGCCATTTCTTCTTCTTCTTCATCCAGCATGTCAAAAACATGGAGAACATTCATGGTAGAAGGCTCAAAACCAACTGAAGGGAGATGCAACAAGTGCGAAGTGTGTTCTTTCATGTGTCTGACGTCAGAACAATGTGAACACCGCCTCATGTCTGATGTGGTCCCATGTTATCTGACGTGACGTGGGAACACGTCACGTCAGAGTAATCTGTGCTTAGCTTTAGTGTACTGTTTGAATTATATAAGATGCAGCAACCTGTTCATTGTAGTCATGTTTTTGCATAAAAGCACAAAATCAATAAGCATGTGTTAAAAAAATTAATTTATATATTTATTTACAATATATAGAATTTACAGAAGTCATTACATATATTTGATTTAAAAAAAAAATTAAAAATAACTATAGAGAAGAGAAACAGTGATTCAAATGAGATAGTACCAATTCTAAAATAATTATATTTTATAATTATATCAATCTACATTTACTTTACACTGTAAGGATATTAATTTAGATATATTTTTGAACATCATTAATTAAACATAAAATCGATTAAAAAAGTTGGTAAATAGTACAACAAAAATATTAAGTAAAGATTCATTGGCCTTTTATAGTTAATTAATAATTATTCTCTTTGACAAAAACAAGGTTTTTTTTTTGTAACATTTATAAGTCTAATTATACTTAACTGATAAGAAATAGCTTTTTTTAAAAAAAAAAAAGAGGTCACCAGGTGGAGAAATTAACCCTTAGTGACACAGGCTGGCGCATTAAGTGCGCCACGAGTAAACTAGTTTCTGTAAATCACGGATGCACGATGCAAGAATAATAAACCCTCACTCTACCCTATCACTAAAGACTCCTAAAATGGACGAAAAAGTCTTTGATTATTGCTTCATTTCGCACTGTATATACTTCACCCATGCCACCTTGTTTGGTAAAGAAATTGTGCTGGCCCGATCAATATTTGTTGGTTTTGCGAGAGTCGTCAGATTAGGATGATGGTTTTCTATGAAGCCAGTTCGAATTACTAAACGTTCGATAACTGACGTTTGGATAATAACGCTCTACTGTATTGGGTTTACCTCTCATTCTAATTCTTGTTAAACTGCAATGTAGATATATAAAAAAAAAAAATACAATACAATACATATACTGACAAAATTGATACATTAAAACAAAACTGAAATCCATGAGTGTAAAAAAGGTCTTAAAATTTAAATTCTTTGTATTTCTTTGATGGTTTATTTTCTTGTGTTTGTTGCTGTTTTTTCCGTTTGTTCTGAAAAAAAAAAAAAAAAATTATATATATATATATATATATATATATATATATATATATATATATATATATATATATATATATATATATATATATATATATATATATATATATATATATATATATATATATATATATATATATATATATATATATATATATATATATATATATATATATATATATATATATATATATATATATATATATATATATATATATATATATATATATATATATATATATATATATATATATATATATATATATATATATATATATATATATATATATATATATATATATATATATATATATATATATATATATATATATATATATATATATATATATATACATATTATTTCAGTCATAAATAAGTAGTAATATAATAACATAATTGTACTCGGATTCCATTAACTGAGGGAGATAATATTTACATGATATTCATTATTTTAGTCATCTTGAAAGTTTATACCAATAAAGTGGTTGTTTTAATGAAAAAGTATACAATCTATCAAGAGAATTAACTTATTAATTTGCTGAATAAAACATCAGTCCATTAAAAGACAGAGATGTCAAAACACTCTATAATAAACAGGTCAAGTGTGTGCTAGTCAGCACACAGCGAGGGTCCGTAGGCCACACTGTATAGTGTTTAACTGTAAAGTGTATCAACAGTGTTTTTTTAAAATGCTAAAAAGCTTACTTTGAACCATTCTAAGGGTCAGATATTCTCAAAACACACTCTGCTAAAGTATTTTTTTGCCACTGAACCGGACTACAACCATATAAATACATCGAAAAGACCATAATTATAAAAAAAACGTATTTTGTCAATAAAAAATAAAATAATATTTTTTTGAAATTTCCAAATAGTGGTATCTTTACTTTTGGTTGAAGAATGTTCAGGAATTTTTTTCAGATTTTTTGCACTTCACATAAGCGAGATAGAGGGGGGGGAGTGGGGGGACACGTTTCAAACCCGCTTCAAACTCGCCTACGCTCGCCCTATCAAAGCTATAACCAAAGAATTATATATTTTTGTAATCAGCTCGACATACCCTTTCATATGATACCCCTCACGGTGTCGAAAAAAAATAAAAAAATGTTAACCCTTAAGTTTTTTTACCCTAATTTTTTTGAAAAATATTTTTTTTAAGTCGCTATATTTTTAAAGTATGTGGGTAGGTACAAGACACATACATGCCAAATTTCAAAGTGATTGGACGAAAGGTGTAGCCGTGAGAGCACGCGAGAGGACGGACGGACAGACACACGCAGGAAAATATAAGGGTCCTTGGTTTTGCCTACGGACCCTAAAAATAGCCTATTGCTTTGAATATAGGATACTGATTTTCATTTTGAATATCAGGATGCACCTTACAATTAATAAATTCAAGTGTAACAGATCCAAATACAATTTCCTCTGTAAGCAATGTTGGTTGAGCTAACAACCTTTTTTTCTAACTTGAACTTCTAGTTCAAGTATCGCTGAAAACGTGTTTTTACATTTTATTTTCAATTCTCTGAATTTTTCTTTTGCTGGGATATTATTGTTGGGCCCTCCTTTTTCAATCATTTTCAGGAATTTTAACCTGATCAATTTCTGACGTGGTTTTGGGAGGAAGGGGTTCTGTTTTACCTAGGTATTGTTAGCTTCAACATTATATTTTCAAAATCTTGTTCTTTTCAAAACCTATTGTCTTGCATCTAAATAAAGACTTAACATTCCAACCCTACCCATGGAAGACTTTCTAAATTTGACACCTGGTTAAAAGTTTTCTTTTGTAACAGAAGCCAGATTAGTGTATCTTACATTGATGCATTTCTAGATTTTTGGATTGAAAATCGGGATGCATCTTATGCTAGAAGCAATGCGGTAATTGATTATTAAAGTGAAACATGTCTCACCTCACAACTTATTAAACGAGATATTCAAGGGAGAGACAAATATTATACTACTATCTTGTACTACTATCATACCTGTACATCTCATATGTACTACTACTATCTTGTTCTATTGTCTTCATTACGATTTATACAATTAATTGAAAGAATTAGAAACAATATTCATAGGAAGGTTATCTAAATTAGATCAGACATTTTGATATTTAAAAGAATAATCATAAAAAAAAAAAAAAAATAATAATAATTAAAAATAAATTACCTTCTGTCTGTTAACATGATCAGCAAGCATATCAGAAAGATCTTCTTTTTGAAGGTGAGACTGCTGTTCTTTGATTTGCTGCTCGTACCTTGAACACAAAAACAAATATGTTATTATTTTTAAAACAAATAATACAGTGTGGATCAATGTATATGAATGTTTAGTTTAATCATAAGCCTGAAACCAAGATGTTAAAACCAAAATATCAGGCGAGTTTAAGGCCCTATTCACACGGTGAAACGCAAATCGCGTTTCGAGCTGTCTCGCGACCAGGAGACTGCGCGACTCATGTCTCGCTTCATCTTCACACTAACACGACTCAAGTTGCGAAATCAAACCACGTTTAGGGAGTAAAGTCAGTTTTCACCGACAATAGGCCGTGCAAACACCCAGCATTTTTCATATTTTTGTATCTTTAAGTCCCTGAACAATGTCTATGTCTAGTGATTCTAGTAGGGATGGGATGAGGACATCATTATCCATCATTATAGTTTTATTATTACCATCGGTAATAATAATAATTAATAATTATATATATTTTATAATAAAACATAATATATACTATAATAATATAATATATAATATATTATTTAATTATAAATATAATACGGTTATTTATAATTATAAATCATTGTATTATAAATATTTTATAATAAAATATAATATATTATAATATATTATATAATATAATATATTTAATAATATAATATACTATATAATAAAATATAATATAATACATAATATAATATAATATATATTTTATTATAAATATAATATGGTAATTAATAATTATAAATAATTTTCACGTAGGTAGTTAAAAAGGAATGTTTTGTAAGAAACTGAGAGACTGGGAGACTAGGAGACCAGCATGCAGTCGCATGGTTTCATAGTTGCACGGCCTCCCAGTCGCCGGTACTGGAGTATCCCCGTCTGAATGCCGCCACCTAATTACATGTGCTGAGTCTCTTGGTCGCAGAGTCTCCTAGTTTCCAGGAGATTTGAGTTTCACCGTGTGAATAGGGCCTAAATCCCAGAAAAGAGTTTGACACTAATCTCACTGAAGAGATGTGAAAAGTGGCTGATTCCTTATCCTGTAATAACCTAATGTTTAATTGATTGAGACAAACAAAAAAAGTAAATTTTCAAAATTTACAGTTGGACCTCCTTATAACGAACTTTTGTACAACAGAAATCTCTATATAACAAATCCCATGTAAATTCTCCTTATAAAAGTATATCTATAATATATTTAAAATTCATATTTTACGATTTTGGTAGTATTCATACTAAGGAAAGATTAAATTTTAATTTAAATCAAATTATAATTATTATTAACTACGGGAAACAGACAGAGAAAAATACTCTCCATCAGTGCCGGGATTTGAACCACGGGCCTCTATATTTCCAGTATAGCGCTCCACCAACTAAGCTACGCAGGAGAATGATTTTCTCTGACATTAATGATACCTTGTCCCAAATTTAAGCTTTCAATTTTCCACAAATAGTGGTAGAACACTATACTGTAAATATAGAGGCCCGTGGTTCAAATCCCGGCGCTGGAGTGTATTTTTCTCTGTCTGTTTCCCGTAGTTAATAATAATTATAATTTGATTTAAATTAATATATTTATCTACGATTGATTCGAAATATAAACATTATATCTCTGTTTAGATGCGTAGAAAGTGATTATTCACGTACTTGTATTCATTGCGCATGGGCGTCTCATAGTTCTGAAGAATTCCTCTTCTTTACCACGCTAGCGCGATATGGAAGCTAAATTGAACGACTTAAAGGTTGAAGCTGCAGAAGTCGGTTTAAATATAAACGCCAAAAAGACGAAGGAAATGCGGTTCATGAACAGGAATAATGCAAGATTCTTCCTGGGCAACCAAGAGATAGAAGAAGTCAACCAGTTCTGCTACCTAGGAAGCATCATCAATACACATGGAGGTGCTGCTGAGGACATTCAGAACCGCATTAATAAAGCCAAGGGTGCGTTCGCAATGCTGCGGCCTATATGGAAGTCACAGGAGCTTAGTACGAACACCAAGCTACGTATCTTTAACTCGAACGTTAAGTCAGTACTCCTCTACGGCTGTGAAACTTGGAAGACTACTCTACAACTTACAAAAAGCCTTCAGACTTTTGTAAACAAGAGTCTGAGAAGTATCCTGCGGATATGGTGGCCGCAGGTTATCTCAAATGAAGAGTTGTGGAGGAGAACAAACCAGACACCCATAGAAATTGAGGTACGCCACAGAAAGTGGAGGTGGATTGGACATACGCTACGTCGAGAGGAGTGCAATATAGCTAGACAAGCTCTGGAATGGAATCCACAAGGCTCAAGACGCAGAGGTAGGCCAATACATACCTGGAGGAGGAGCGTTGAAGCAGAAGGCATCGAGAGAGCAGGAAAAACCTGGTCCGAGATAAGAGTGTTAGCTAAGAATAGGATCCGCTGGCGGAAGTTCGTCGAAGCCCTATGCTCCACGTAGAAGTTAAAGGAAATAAGGAAAGGAAAGGACCACGCTAGCGCGGTAAAGAAGAGGAATTCTTCAGCTTTACGCACGATTAGTGAGTTTGTTTACATTTAACAAGACTAATTTGCTGTTTGTTTAATAAAAGTAACTTTTATATCGAGTTTTTTTTGTGAAAATCAATGAGTGATTTAAATGATTATGATGAATATGAGGAGAATAATACACCTCCCGAAATAATTCGGCACAAAATACAACTAATGAATTAATGTTATCTTTATCAAAAGAGAAATACGAACTTGTGTAATGGAAGTTTATTTTTTTCTGTATATATTATTTAAATCTAACAATCGTAGATATAGTACGGTACGCAACTCGTGCGAAAACGGCATTTTGCATTGCTCGTGTGGTTTTACCACTCTCGCTGTTGCTCGGGTGCAAACTCCACACTCGCATGCAAAATGCTACATTCTGCACTTGACGCGTAATGTACTATTAATTAATTTATTGATTTTTTTTTAAGGATCTGATTAACAAAAATGAAGTCATAACTAGTAGAAATTGTCCTGTGATTATTATTTATCAGAGTTTAAACGGATTTATCTCTCTAGAACAAAATTGCAGTCCGATCTCCTTATAACGAACTTCTATACAATGAAAAGCTCTATATAACAAATATTTTTATGTCACTATACATTCTCCATATAAAGTGATTTTATAGAACGAAAATAATTTCTCAACAACAAACAAAATTCATAGAAATAAGGATAAAGATTTGACTGACAAAGTTACTGTAAATTAATATTGTCGGTGATTTTGCATTCCATTATTTTCTTAGAAACATTTTTAGGAGTTTCTTGCTCTAGCACTCTTATCATTTTGTGCATTTTACCTCTATTAGTTCAAGTGGAATCGAAATCATCTTTGCACAGTATAGAGAAATCTCAGAGTCTCAATTTAGAATTAGTTTTGGACTTTTATAAAGCTTTTGACTTGTTACAGCGTAATTTACACACCGTATAAATGTCAAAAAGAAAATCATAACTTTCAGAAAAAATGAATCTATTCAAAAACGTAGATAAAGGAATGAAGAACAAACTCCGATGTCATTGTCTACTATTACATATTATTTAAACTATACTAGACAAGTGGAGATTTAAAAAAAAAAGATCTAGAGGTTGTAAGTATGAATATGTAGATGACTTAGTTCTGCAACAGGTGAAAATGGTACTCTTGACACAAATAGGCAAAATTATTAAAAAAAAAAAAAAAAAAAAAATTGCCTTTAGGCCATATGTAACATTAGGGAAATACTAAGGTTCGGTCAAACCAAAAACAGAAACACCAGACAAAAGTGGTATTTATAAGCTAATATGTGACACATGTAAAGGTATATACATATATTTAATAATATTTCAAAACGAGTCGCAGAACATTATTCGGCCTGGACTAAAACAACTAAGACTTCGAGTTTTGCTAATCATTTAACCCATTCAATGCGGGTGGATCCACTGTGGATCCATGCCCTCCCTTTCAGCCCTCTGTAGCTCTATTCTCCGTGCCTCGAGTAGAACCATCTTGCAAGGCTACGTCAGGCCCGCTCACGTTTGTATCCACAGTGGATCCAAACTTTTTTTTTTTTTTTATTTATTTATTTTTGAATTAACTTTTAAAATCGTTTAGATATATACGGTAACTAAGGTAGGTTCATGTATTGGATAACGCATTGAATGGGTTAATAGATGCCAACCATATGTTTACTAAAGACAACTACGAGCTAGTCCATGTTTGTGGAAAAGGTAAAAACTAGACTTACTAAGTCCACGGAGCCTGAATTTAGAGATGCACAGAGCCTTAAACACCCCTGGTTAGAATGTTTCAATGAAAGAACCAATCTAAACCACTCAGTCCTGGTTAAACCCCTACAATAGTTTTACACACCTACCACAATCCAACCACCACTTACTTTGCCTAAGTCCTTGCTAGTTATTAATAGTAGACCCGATTCTTATTTATTAATTATAGATTTAAACTATTTTGTGAAATATTAGTTCATTGTTAAGGATCCTGGATCCTAGCTTTAGTTTACTTCATTTATTGTATGTAATTTTTTTTGGGAGACCTCCTCACAGGTGATACCAGATGTGTACCCCCACAGACCACAACCAACAGATACATCTTTATACTTTGTAACCCTTATTTTTTCTTTACTCAGTCTATATATACGATTTACTGAAGATAGTTGAAAGACTGAAACGATCGTCTGATTTTTATATTTATGTTAATTGTGGTTAGACAAAAAAAATATATATTTTAACTTGAACAATGTGTGATTTATTCAAGAGTTTATTATCATCATGTTCGATTACCACAAAATATCGGTCAACACAATCAATTTTATGGTACGGGATAAAAATCTTTATCTTTAAGGAACACTAATTTTTTAGGGTCCGTAGGCAAAACCAAGGACCCTTATATTTTCCTCGTGTGTCTCTCCGTCCGTCCTGTCGTGTGCTCTCACGGCTACACCTTTCGTCCGATCACTTTGAAATTCGGCATGTATGTGTCTTGTACCTACCCACATATTTTAAAAATATAGCGACTTAAAAAAAATATTTTTCAAAAAAATTAGGGTAAAAAAACTTAAGGGTTAAATTTTTTTAATTTTTTTTCCGACACCGTGAGGGGTATCATATGAAAGGATACGTCGAGCTGATTACAACAATATATAATTCTTTGGATATAACTTTGATAGGGCGAGCGTAGGCAAGTTTGAAGTGGGTGTGAAACGTGTCCCCCCCCCCCCTCTATCTCACTTATGTGAAATGCAAAAAATCTGAAAAAATTCCTGAACATTCTTCGACCAAAAGTAAAGATACCACTTTTTAGAAATTTCGAAAAAAATATTATTTTATTTTTTATTGACAAAATACGTTTTTTTTTTATAATTATGGTCTTTTCGATGTATTTATATGGTTGTAGTCCGGTTCAGTGGCAAAAAAATACTTTATCAGAGTGTGTTTTGAGAATATTAGACCCTTAGAATTGTTCAAAGTAAGCTTTTTAGCATTTTAAAAAAACACTGTTTATACACTTTACAGTTAAACACTATATAGTGTGGCCTAAGGACCCTCGCTGTGTGCTGACTAGCACACAGTTGACCTGTTTATTTTCTCATAAAAAAAAAGTTCTATATCACAAAATTTCTACATAGCAAATTGTTTTTTCTAGAGCCATCAATTTCGTTGTATGAATGTCTGACTGTATATTAAAATGTTGAAATAAAGCAATTTACCTGGCAGCCATAGCATCAGTGTCCATGTCAAGTTCAGAGGGATCTAGAGCAACTTCTACTGTGTCTTTCCTTGATGTGACTGATGTGGTACCTCCTACGCTAGCAGTACCCGAAGATGCTCCTAGGTCGTAAACATGAGTCGATCCCATCATTGCATTTCCAACGCGTTCAACACGTTTCTCAGGTACAACCTAGAAAAAGATTAAGTGAAATGAGTTAATAATTTTTTAGTATTTGTAATACTGATTCGCTCCATAAATGTTGGCTCATTTCAAACCATTAGTGGAAGAATCGAGGCAATGAAAGAAAATGCAATAATATTCATTTTAAACTCAATGATGATGAATAAAAGTTTTTTTTTTTTTTTACACTCCAAATATTATTAAAGTAAATATTATTCTTAGCTTCGGAATAAAATTAAATATAATTATCACATAAAATAAAACTTTACAAAATTAAATTAATTAATACAATTACAGGTGCAGCATCTATAAAATGTTTAAGCATTACCAAAAAATTAGTAAAGCAATGATAAAATTCCCAATATTTGGGATAGGTTTAGAATAATAATGCTTTCTCTTCTTTTGATAAAACACATACATAGTGATAAGTTAGGAACCACACTCACCGATGTACTCATCTGTATAGATAAAGATAAATTTATTATGTTAAAAATTAATTGTTTTTTTTTTTAAACAAAATCAGATTATATTCTTCAATATCTCGGAAACTAGATTTTTCTTGGGAAAACAACTTATATCGTTAGATTCGTTTTTAAAATGAACTCATCATCATCATCATCCTCGGCTCCACAGCTCTCAGAGAGCCTGGACCTGCAGCACTTGGCTTTTCCAGAGGTCCCGCTGCTGCGCAACAGCCCTCCATCTCCTAACCCCTATTGTCCTCAGATCATCCTCCACCTGATCGAGCCATCTCAGCCTAGGACGTCCTCTAAGCCTTCTTCCGCCAGGTTTACCCTCATGCAACTTCTTAGCCGCTCTATTCTCCGGCATTCTCTCAACATGACCTAGCCACCTCAGCCTATTTTTCTTGATTTCAGCCACCCCGGTTTGCCGTAAAGGATACGTAGCTCTTCATTCCACCGAATTATCCATCTTCCATCCTCGTTCACTGGGCCGAAAATCCTTCTCAATAATTTTAAAATTAACTACAATTTAGAATTATTAAATCACAATAATCAGAACCGTTTACGAGATTTTTTTTTTTTTTGGGGGGGGGGGGGGAGGGGTTGGTGCCCTCAAATTTGGAGCTAAAATTCATTGTTCGATTTTGCCACAGAACTTGTATGCCACCTTTCATCTAAATTGGCTCACTACTTCAGTTACTCTACACGTCTGTTCAGACATCAGGTGACAGACTGATTAAAAACCACTTGGACACAAGGGACCTCAAAAGTGTAAATCCATCAAAATCGAACATCCGCACTATTACAATGCTTTCTCTTTATATATACTACATATATGAGAAAGTAAAAAGATGTATCAACAATATAAAAATTTAAGTTAAGATCTTAATCAATATGCAATATATATATATATATAATTAAGTAAGAAAATATGTTCAATATACATGAAGTGTAAAATTCTTCATTTTTTCTTTGAATTAAGTAGCTGTTCAAATATCAATAAGTAGTTAACAATGTTTAAATTTTGTATTTCATCATATATTTTGATGAATCTTATTATAAAACCATACCTGATTTTAGTGAAATTTGTAACATGTAAGCTGGTTTTGCTATTATAATTATGAATTATTGAAAAAGCTCAATTAAAATAATACACCTAGGAATTATAGTTTTACCTGATAGAGTGCAGGGGTATCTCCTCCGTCCATATCTGCTTCGATTTTCTTTTTCCTAAGTTCAATAATGTCTGGAGTTTCAATGCCGCTCGGTACCGTTGCAATACCTGAAGGTGTAGCTAGACCCTCAGGTCCGGGCGTAGTCAAACCTGACTCATCTTCCCCTTCTCCTTCACCTTCGCTATCCGTACTTTCCTCTTCGGATTCTGATTCCAGCTCACCCCATGTATTCTTCTCCACTTCTTCTTCCTCACCAGCCAGCTGAAAATGTAATCAAATCTATGTAGAACATTAAAAATGTAATATTTCAAATATATCTAAGTACTGAGGTTTGTGATAAAGCTGGACTACCTAAGAACACCTGTAAACACAATCAGCTTTAAAGAAATACAGTTGGGTTTTGAAACCCATTGCCCCACTTGGAGGTGCCGAAGAACAAAATTGTTAGTATAAGAGATGGATAGAAATATAAGAATAGAAACAGTTTTTAACTGTTAACATGTTTTAATTTCTAGTTTTTTGGATGTTATTAATTTTGTTTGCTCTTGTTATAATTATTGTTTTGTTATTATGGTTTTTTTAAATCTGTGATACTGAATATTGTTATGTTTTAAAATGTTTTAAGAGTTACCAGCCATAATTTTTGATATGACTACAATGTTTTCCGAGAAGAATAGAGATGACTAAAAGAAGATGTTTTGGTATCAGAATATGTAAGAAAAGAGAACAATAAGTTCTGACATGTACATTAAATATGACTTACCACAAGGAGTTTTATCTCCATTGATGTAAAGGCTTGATAATGACCGGAAAGGTCAAAACTTCGCAACCTAAGTAACTGTTTTTGAAATGTTTACCCTTAAAAGGATCGATCCACTTATATATATATATACATTACAAATAAAAAAGGGTACTACCACTAACCATCACTTTTACAAGCTATTACTGTCTAATTTGTTTAATTGTTTCCCCCTTGTTTTAATCTAACCAAATTTGTTTTGATTTTTTAGATGAATTAAAGTATCAATTTAGCAAAATTTAAAGAGCGCAGCCGGTTCAAATTTATCTGCGGGCTAATATTGATAAACTATAAAAGTATTATAAACATTAGATAAATACTGTACTTTTGAAGCTATAAGTGTAAATAAATGTATGTTTGTGTGCATGTAAAAATAATTGAAATTGAATTAATTGAGAATTGAAATAATTGAAGAATAAATAAATCAATAAATTGAAAACATAAAATAAAATAAAACTACCTGCATTTACAACAACTGAGAGATTACTTATTAATGTGAGACCTCGAGCCTCCTGTTTCAAGGTTTTCCTTCTTGGAGGCTCTTTGATTTCACAAACATATATGCATATTTTAAATATCTGTAAAATATTATTATTAAATTATGTATATTTTTTGTTTGTTTTATTCTTTGTAATATGTTGTATAATATGTTTTGAATCAAATAAAAATAAATTACTTAAATTACTTATGTGGAAGAGAAAAAAAATGAGCGCAGAAGTTTGAAACTTATATGGGACCAACAATTAGCTAATCATGACCTTCCATCCAAATTTTATTAAAATTGGATTGGGATGTGTAGTTGTTAGATATATTGGTTCGCAAAAATAAAGCGACAGACCGACACTGAACCATAAATGTTACCTGATATCTGAAACGGATTTCTGTCTAGGAATTTTTGAAATCGGAGATATAAAATATTTTCGTTCTTCAGAACGATCACATCACACAGCTTATATTACCTTCGGTAAGTTCGGAAGCAAAATAATGGAAAAAAGGCTACAATGCAGATACTTATTTTATGTTTAGTTTTAATGTCCAAATATATATAAATCTGAACAAACTCTTGTTCGTTTTAATTAACTCAATATGGAAAGCATCTTTTAAGTTGCATATTAAATAAAATTTATAATAAAGAGTTAAATTATTACTAATTTAAGTGTAAACCCTATTTATTCTATAAATACGAAATACCGATGTATGTAGCTCATTTCAGCTCTTACGTTTCAAATCATTTAGAGTCACCCTCAGTCAGTTTTATTATCTTTTAAGTTGCAATATTAAATGTATGATAAATAAAATTGATGTATTTTTTTTCTAATTTAAAATGAAATACACTTTACAAACCTCAGAGTGTGGGATAGCTGTTGCGAAGACATCACCGTAAAGTGGTTTACCAGTTTCATCTACAGGAGGTTTGCCCCAACCACCTGCATGGTACCCAAAGGAAGCACCTTCGGGAATAGGGCAGTTTAGTCCAGGTATACGAAGATTAGGGTACGAAGGAGGTGGACCGTACCTTTGCATAGCAATCAACCATGGAGGTGGCACCTGAAAATATTTACTCATGTAGTAACATAATGTAGTAAACATGGTAATAATAGAAACATAGAAAACTATGAAGCATTGACATAGATACAATGAATTATTGTACTCACAATGTGGATTCTATCAGCTAATAATAAAATAGTCAATTTATTTAATCTAAATATAAAGTAATTATAATAAAGAAATACTACCAAACAATACCCCAAATTATGAAGTAATGCTTGAGGACTAGCATATCAGCTGAATTTCTAGGCAATTTGAAATTGCAGGCAAATTATTAGGCAAGAGTTCTTTTCGCAGAGGATACTATACAGTGGAACCTCGATAATTCGGACTAATTGGGACCAAACACTGTTCGAATTATCGATTTGTCAAAAAACAACTTTTTCGCAGACAAGATGACCTGATAAAGGTGCGTCTAAGCTTCTTCTTTGAGTAAACCATATGTACATCGCATCTTCTAAAGCGGTATCATTTGCCGGTTTTTTTACCTCTCTTCAGAATCTAGCTTTGATCTATCTCGTTTTCCTTTTAGATGTCCCCACACCATACTTTTTTGCAAGAGATGCCCCACTTTCACCTTTTGGATTTTTTTTTTTTTTTTTTTATAGAATTTCTAGTTATTAAATTTTTCAGTAGGCAGTCCGGATTTTCGAGGCTCCGGATTTTAGAGGTCCAAATTATTGAGGTTCTACAGTATTTCCAAAAATGTTGGCCCTAAACGTAATAGAAAAAAAGTAAAAATATCTCATGGTGGATCTTTGCATGATATCACCTTGCAGTTAGATGAGGGGATGAATTTTAACAGGGTTAAAAATAAAATGTTTGAAATAATAAATAAGCTAAGAGTAAGTTCAGAAGAGGACCAAATCAGGAAAGCTAATGAATCAGTGTACCATCCGAAATTCCATTTCCTGATACCAAATGTGTTGGACTCCTATCCAAATACAGTAGAACCTGGCTTACACGACCCTCAATAACACGACAACCTCAATTACAAGTGCAATTTTCAAATCCCCTTGAGATTGCCATAACACATAATGTTAAATTAACCTCTATAACACGGATTTATTCCAATTCAGAACGTAACACAGAACCTCTATAACAAGTTGTTTTGAGAAGTCAGCCTCAATAACGCGACTCTATACAGGAATGGGTCGACCTTGAACTAGTTTAGACTTGAAACCCCCGCCCCACACCACTCCCAATATTCCATTAACCTCTATAACACGACTGATAGCCAAAATAACCTTGATAACATGACCCTCAACAAAAAGAGCACCTCGATAACAAAACTGTTTCCCTAATCCCCTTGAGACACTTCTTATCGAGGTTCTACTGTACTTACTTTCATTAAATAAATAATAGATATACAGCCAGTTGGGTTTTTAAAATTAGAGGGGAAGTTTTAAATATAAACTTTATAAGAGGTAGGAAAGGTAGACAAAACTGAATGCAGTATGTGCAATGAGCGAGCAAGGGAGGACCACTTTCATTTTCTAGCACAGTGCGTGGCTCTGAGACAGTTCAAGGTGGCGAGCTTTGGCCAGGCTGAGCTTTCTTTAGAGGGCTACATCAGGGTGTAGTGTAATGGAGAGTGGTCCAAACTTGTTTCTTATGCCAGCAGGGCTTGGAATTATAGAAAGATTCTGGTGGGGGAATTCAATTTCTGACTGCTAACCGAAATATTAAACTTGCTCAAGTAGGTGAAGTTGTGTAGGTGTGTCTCTATCTATTTACTAGGCATCGCGTGGCTCTATCATTGAAGCTATCATTGAAGAAAAAAATGTTCGTCTCATCAAATAGATCATCTTTTGCCATCCTGAAATTCCAATTTAATTTTTGAACTCTTGTTTATGCGAGCGTTGCAAGCGAACTCTATGACGGATCACGCTGTCCAACGAACTTAGCCTGAGTATTTGCAAGAGTAACATGTGTACCAAATTTCAACTAAATCGGTAACCTTTTACTCAACTTATCGTCGGACACGTAAATGTTACTGACAGACAGACAGACAAGACAAGATGCATAGTTTGTTGAATGTAAAAAGCTCGCGTACGCTCGCTTCAATTAATGATACGAAAAGGGAGAAAGGTGAAATATGAGAATTAGAAACCTTCCCCTCACGATCCAAATGGATCATGAGAAAAATGTACAATATAAGAAATAAAGGCATTATTATTAATTATAATAAAGAAATATACCTTGTGAGCCCCAGCTCCGACAGGCATGCCAAGAGCAACTCGTAGTTCTGAAGAAAGCTCGCCTGGTTTCTTTTCTTTGAGGCGAGTTTCATACTCTTTACCCTCATAATAAAGATCTCCATGTATTGTCAACCGAGGTTTAGTTTGCCATCTAAAATAAAATAAACAAAATAATCATTTATATAATCGAGTAGTGTCCCGAAGGAGACGGACTCACCTCATAATGATGTGTTATTGCTAATCTAAGGCAACCACATATAATATATAATAGAAATAAATGTTTGTTTTGATTTGTTGGTCTTCAAATAAGTACGAGGGGGGATTGATAAGTATGGTCTCCCAACTGTTAAAATCATCATAATCATAATACCATTTATGCCTCAGGGCAGTGTTCTTGGCCCACTGCTGTTCCTGCTATACTGCAATGACCTACCTGATTTTGGCAAAATAGGTGTCAGGTTTGCAGATGACAATGCCTTCATAGATGTTGGTCCTAGAGATGTCTTGACATTAAGAATGAACTCTATAATAAGTAATGCCAAAGAGTGGTTCATATCAAACCAACTATCTCTGAATGAAGAGAAAACACAAATTATGTTCTTTTCTTTGAAGAAGCCTGATAAGTCAGCCTCAACTAAACTTCTAGGAGTAGTTTTTGATTCAACCTTATCATGGAATCACCATATCGAAGCTCTATCAAGAAAATTAGCATCTACTATGTTTTTGCTGAGAAAATTAGCGATTTCCCTAGATGAGAAAACTTTAAAAATGGCTAACTTTGCATACTTCCATTCCCTTATATCTTATTACCTTATAGTCAGGATTATATGTAAAGTTAATGCTGATGAATCTTGTCAGACATTTTTTCAAAGCCTGCGAATTATGACCTTTTATGGTATAGTTATTTATAATTTGTTGGTGTCGGTGCACGAGGAGAGTGCAATGTGGCAATCAACTGATTGCACATATAACACCAGATCGAGTGACAACCTGATTATTCCTCAGCACAGATTGAGCAAAACTAACAGGTCTCCAACTTTGGTAGGGATCAGATGTTATAATAAACTTTCCAGGGAAATACGGAAGCTGCCTATCAAGAAATTTAAAAAATGCATTAAACTGTAGCTAATTTCTAAAGCTTACTATTCAATCAATGAATTTTTGCATGAGAATGTCAATATTGAATTATAATGTAGTTTATTTTCTTAATATTTATTTGACTTTGTCATGAAATGTTAAAATATTTTAACGACAAATAAAGATTATTATTATTATTATTATTGCTCATATACAGTTTTTCTACAATTACAATAGTCAACTGTTAAAATATATGCTTCAAATTTAAGCCGCACCCTAATTTTACCCATTAAACATTTAAATAAAAAATTAGCATAAATTCAAAGTACAGTCGTTTCTACCTTCTGCGAGCATTGTTCCCTCTTTCCCACATCAAGCTAATTTTTTTTTGTTAACACTCATATATTAAAAGCTACCGCATTATACCTTATTATCAAGAAACCATTCATCCTATGATAGAACAACACCACTAATAAACACGCTTTTTATAATATATTAAAATAAGTTGGCTTTAAAGTACCCAGATGGTGTGAACAAAAGTTTATTTAATTCCTTGTTTTAATTTAGTTCTTTAGTATAAACGCTTCCAAGCATTCTATGAAATCTTTGACTAAATATGAACTTACTTAACTATGAACTTACTTAACTATGAACTTACTTAACTACGAACTTACTTAACTATGAACTTACTTAACTATGAACTTACTTAACTATGAACTTACTTAACTACGAACTTACTTAACTATGAACTTACTTAACTACGAACTTACTTAACTATGAACTTACTTTACTACGAGCTCACTTAACTATGAACTTACTTAAAGAAAGCATCGTGTAGCTTTTGATAATCTATATCAATCTTTCCCATCTTCGGCCTGGCTCTCTCTCTCATTTTAGCTTTCAGTGTTTTAGTTTCTTCCTTGTCTTGAAGTGCCGATCTCATTTCCATTATGCCGGTTTTCTTTATAAAATCAGGTAAATCAAACGGCGGCTTTTCTATACCTCGTTTACCTTGTAAATACTAAAACAAAAAAAACATATGAAACATGTTAATCTTAAATATATAATATAAGATTGGAGTGGTTTCGGTACATTTTCCGATTGAGCTCAAATTTTGAATTCAACTTAACTCTGCTCAACCTGCTATTTACACCTTAGGTTTGTAAACTGGTATTTTTTTTTTCTTTTGTTATTTTTTTTTTCTTGTTTTCAGACAATATACTGATTATTTCTTAGATGTGCGTTATTATTTACTCAGTACCTAATACACCATAATGTTAACTTAGGTTTTTTTTGGCATAGGCCAAATAGCCATGCAGCCATAGTATTTTTCCACTTAGGTCTTTCTAATATTAAATTTCAGTTTAGTACTTTTCTTATTTTTTAAATTTAGATATTAATGAATAATGACTAATAAAAATGTATATATTAACCTGTACATGAGTTTTTAATGTGTAATAGTGATTTATATGTGAAAGGTTGCTGAATGAGTAAATACTACAACAAAAAAACATATGAAACATGTTAATCTTAAATATATATATATATAAGATTGGAGTGGTTTCGGTACATTTTCCAATTGGGCTCAAATTTTGTATTTCCACTAAATGAGTAGTTCTAATAACAAATTTATGTTTAGAAAATTTTATATTTGTTTGTCTGTGCATCAATCACATTGGCTGTCTAGATTTTGTTGGTTTTTGGGTACAAGGTTAAGCTCAATTCTACGGGTAATATAGACTATAAAACATTTTGGTAGCTCTATATGGGGCAGAGAACGGAGCTTCATTTAGAAGCTCCATTCTCCGCCCTATATAGCTACCAAAAAGTTTTATAGATTTCAAAATTTTAATTTAATTTTTTATAAAACTTTATTTAACCAAAGTGGCAGAAGGAGCAACAGACAAATATTTTATGTTTTGTGAAAATTTCTGTAGGAAGAACTGTTAAAGAAATATGTTTCCAATCGAAGTAAAAAAAAAAATATTTAGATTTATTTTTTTAAACAAATCAAGAAGACAATAGTTTATAAATCACACCTTACCATGCCTAAACCTTTGCTAACATAATATAATAATATATCTGTATTTATTGTAAAACATATACATATACAGAGAGTTCTATCATTGTATATTAGTACATACATTTTTTCTTTCGGACATTCAGTATTTAAGAGAGAATATAAACAATACAATAAAGTAAATATTTCCTTTTTCCTCTTTTTCAAATTAAATTTAAATAAATCTTAAGTATACTGACAACTAAACTCATAATTTAAAGAAATAGATAAATATATATTATACACAACACGCACATCTAAAGCTTAAAGCAAATATTAATATTATATGAAATAATAATATTAGTAAATATTATTTTTTATTCGTTTTCTTTTTCCTTCTCTTTACCTTTTAAATTGCCTTTTTCGTGCATACACAATATTGACATAGACATGCATGATTTAACTAAATTTAAAAGAAGAAACAGATAAATAAATAAATATTATAGGTAAATTAACAATAAACTTACAACAATAAAATAACAGGTTAATATGAGCATTTTAAATAAATTATTTTAAACAGCAACAATAACTAATAAACTTTGTTTTTCTTTTCCTTTTTACTGGTCTTATATTACTTTGCTTTGTAAGTTTCATCGCACATTTCCGTTTCCCCAATTTTGAACCACTTCCCGTGATTCAATCTTCCTCAAATTTTGCACATAGATACAACTTAGGCAAACAATACAGAAACCAAAAAAAAAAAAAAAAAAAAAAAATGGCGTCAAATTTATTTGCTTTTCAAGTTTCATCGCACACCTATTACCCCAATTTGGAACCACTTACCTTCATTCAATCTTTCCCAAATTTTGCACATAGATACAACTAAGGTGAAGAATACAGAAACCAAAAATAAAAAAAATGGCGTCAAATTTATTTGCTTTTCAAGTTTCATCGCACACCTATTACCCCAATTTTGAACCACTTACCGTCATTTAATCTTCCCTAAATTTTGCACATAGATACAACTAAGGTGAAGAATACAGAAACCAAAAATAAAAAAAAAAAAAAAAAAAAAAAAAATTGAAAATAAGACCAGTTTTGAAAAATGGCATTTTTATATTAATTATTCCTTTAAACATACAACTAAAAAGAAAAAAAAAATTAAAATTAACTGTACAAATAAGTACATACAACTATCTCCTAATAAATAAATACATACACATATCCCCTATTAAATTTAAAGAAGGAAAATGTTACACATTCTATTAGACAAATATTACATATTCACAAACAAACATACATTTACAAACAATTTATTATGGTCTATCACACACACACAAGTTTATTAAGTTCAAGAACACGCTTTAGTGTAAAATCTAGTTCACTGATAATTTGTAATTTCTATAAAAAAATCTATACATTTTTTTTAACCATTTAACGTCTGTTTGAGTTAGAGCCTCTATTACATTCTGGTACTTGTGTATATCATTAATACATTCTTCACGGAGATTGTAAAGTGGTTGACATTGATATAATAAGTGCTGCACAAAATCAGCTGGTGTAAAACCCATATATCTGGCACATGTCGGGTTTGAAAACAACACTATTTAACTGGTGAGTAAATCTCAAGTAAAATCTGCTGCTCATTCTAAGTTGAGAAATTATTCTGGTGATTTACTAACATAATATCACCACTTCTTTAAAAGGCTAAAATAAACTCTACAAGTTTATATGAAGTATAATAATTTCTAAATTTGATTGATAACTGCCAATAGGGATTTTCTAAAATTTTATCCCTAAAGGGAACATAGGGACAAAGTAAGAGAAGAGGAATTGAGCCCAGATCTTCTAAAGTTAGGAAGTTAACCCTTTGAGTACTGTTGACGTAAATTTACGTCAACAGGCCTACTGCCATCAGGCCTACTGACGTAAATTTACGTCAACCGTTTTGATGTCATCAGGCCTACTGACGTAAATTTACGTGGACAGTTCTTTCTTGTTTAGAGGCCCACATTCTTTATATTATGTAGGGTCTAACCGGCTTTCCCCGTCCTATTTTCCTATTTTCTAGTAAATATTGTACCGTTAAGTTGGGAGCTAAATGCCAAAAATCTTTTACAACCTCAGTTCTTGTTCGAACACCAAACCTTATACACCTCTTCAAAACTCGCTTTTATTGATATTACCTAAATTACTTGGCTTACTCTCGGAATTCTCATCTTAATTTTTGTGTTTATATTGACGTTATCGATCTGACCTGGCTTACTTTTTTGGACTTCTTTCGGTTTTAGTTATTATTATAAATTATTCGGTTTATTTTATTTATTAGCGGAATAATGCCTGTAGATAGGAATAGGAGACGTTTATGGACAGATGAGGAGTTGTTAGATATTCTAGAGAAAGATTTCGACAAGAGTTCAGACGATGAATTTTCTGATGTCGAAAGGCAGCAAGACATTGCGGGGCCTAGTTCAGCTCCAATTTCTGTGCCCGGATCAAAGAGGAGGATGGGGCTTTTGCTTTCACAAAAATTATAATATTATATCATAAATTCATCAAAAGAGAGAGAGAGAGAGTCTAGAGCGGAAGATCCGTACATTATAGGCTCAGTTTGTGTATGTATGTAAGCGCTTTGCGGGTACACGATAAAATATAAATTCTTAAAACGATGTAGACATTCTTTCTACATTACTGTAGATTAAAAAATAATAACCGTATAAACAATTACCTCATTCACCAATCCTTGCCGGTAATTATTATGTATATACTCACTTTGCGACAATTATTTTTTTAAAAAAATTATTTAAAAAAAAATATTACTGTTAAATAAGGTTTATATATTGTGAATGTGTAAAAATATATTACAAATTAGCTTAATTATTGGCAGGGGAAAAAGGCAATGGCATTAAAAAAGTGTGTTACATGTAATGTGTAGGGTAGAAAATGACTCAGGCCAGGGTGGAACATTCCTCAATAGCTTGCTCAGGCCTGCGCTACAACCCTAGAATAAATCACTCAGTACTCAAAGGGTTAATACATGAGAAAGGGCACATATTTTGGATAGCATGTATATTAATAAAAGAAAATTCCAATTTCGACCTAGGGATGTAAAAAGACACAGGGGAATACAGAAGGAAAATACCGCTGCTTTTCTCGGAAAGTTATCTTTTAAGAATTTTTCTTAAGTAGTCGAAATCAATTACTAATTTGGGATATTTCCATATTATTTTATCAAAGGGGAGAGGGAATAGAAATAAGGGGAAGGGATAGAATCTTGATATTCTTGCTTAGTAAACAAATTTAAAAGTTTGTTGATGGTAGTTTATAAACCCATCAACTCCATAGCAAAGCACGGTATCTAGCTAGTAACTATATACTAGGTGTGCAATGCAGTTTTCTGCTTGCAATATTGAGCTGAGCGTGCATTTTAATCTTAACAAATAAACATTTGTATTTATAAACAGCTGAAATCAGATCAAAAATAGTAAAATCTCTATTTTTAATTAAAAAGCATTTCTTCATAATACTATTTTTTTTTACTATTTTACACCCTCTTAAATGAAAATATGACAAAAGTGAACATAACAACAATAAATGTACTCGTAAAGAGCTTTCCAACGACAAGCATCATGAAGGGCATATACTATTTTCACTTTTGTACCCCTGTATACGAATCTGGACCATTTCAGATTTATACCTTCCTATGGTTGGTCACTATAACCGTGCCGAATTTCGTGCGAATCGGTTCAGCCGTTCAGGAGGAAACTTTTGTACCCCGTACTCCTGTGTACGGATTTGGACCATTTCAGATTTATACCTTCCTGTGGTTAGTCACTATGACCGTGCCAAATTTTGTGCTGATCGGTTCAGCCGTTCAGGAGGAGTATGCATCAGAAAAAAATGCAAAGTGTAGTATAAGAGCTTCGCTTCACTCAGCTCAAATATATTCAAATTATTCTCAATTAAAATATTGTTTAGTTGTTTTGAAGAGGTATGTGTAGGATAAGGAATAACACCATAAGACTGGAACGGGAACTACAATCAATTTAGAGAATGGTGAAAAACACTCAATTAGAGTGGTGTAGCTACTTCTAAAATATGGACGCCAATAGTCTACCGAGAAGAGTACATGAGGCAAATCTTAATGTATAATTTAAGTCTCTAAACTGATCAATAAGTCTTATTCTAACTGATTAGAAAGTCTAATCTCTTATTTTAAACAGATTAATAAGTCTATATTTACCTTTCTTTTGAAGCACCAATGCCTCGGCACAGGTACAGTATTACGGTGGGCTTTCAACTGTACAAGTAATTTAGGATCTCTGGCCGTAACATCGTGCATTTCAACAACATCTGGTCGACTTACAAGCTGCTTCAATTCGGCAATCGACAATCGAGTCATTTTCTTCATTTTTCTTTTACTCAATTTCGCCTTGGATTCCGCTTTCTATAAAAATGAAAATATATTAAGAAAACTGCACATATGTAATAATAGAATCTTTATAATACTAATTACTAAACACTCCTATCAAATTTGGACAAATTTAAATGAGCAACAAATAAATTTATATCTAACTAAAATTTAACATTTAAACTCAGATATCAGCCAAATTGATGAATGAATCAGACTGCAAATCTACCTGACATACCTTTAAAGGTAAACTATTCAATTGAATTTAATTTAAACCTGCTATTTACACCTTAGGTTTTTAAACCGGTATTTTTTTATAAATTTATTTTTCTTTTGTTATTTTATTTTTTTTTTTTTCTTGTTTTCAGACAATATACTGATTATTTCTTAGATGTGCGTTATTATTTACTCAGTACCTAATACACCATAATGTTACCTTAGGTTTTTTTTTGGCATAGGCCAAATAGCCATGCAGCCATAGTATTTGTCCACTTAGGTCTTTCTTATATTAAATTTCAGTTTATTACTTTTCTTATTTTTTAAATTTAGATATTAATGACTGATAAAAATGTATATATTAACCTGTACATGAGTTTTTACTGTGTAATAGTGATTTATATGTGGAAGGTTGCTGAATGAGTCTATTGCAATGAATCCTTTCAGGGTTGGGCTGATTTAAATCAGTTGATTAAAATGGTGATTAAAATCATGATTAAAATCAAATTTTGATTGAAGTACTTTTTGGACACCCTTTCTATTCCTAGCTGGTTCCTTAATTATGATTATACCAGACCAAACATGCAAAAAATACATTCAAGGGAAGCTGAAGAGGCAATCCCACTTAAAAACTGTTTTATTGTTTGTAGTTGCTTTTCAGTTTCAAGTACGTCTTTCTCTGGTTTCCACCAATCAATGCCGCAGACATTAGAAGTTATTTTCTGAATAATTTTTTTTTTTTTTAAATGGTTCTGACCGGGCATTAACTTTTATAGTTAAAGGGGGCAGTACACTATGTTTATACATTTTTCCGATCATTTTCAGAGCCATATTTCTCTCGTAATCTCTTAAACAATATGATTTTTTAGTTCCTACCATTATTTTACACTTTAAAACTTTAAATTCAAAACTATTTCATTCAACAGTTTTTGCAATTTCCACAATAACTTTCGGGGATTAAAACAATACCTCTATCCTCTATGACAAAATTAAATCAAATAATGCTACTATCCTTATCCTACCCGTTACCACACATAAAAAAGTATGGGGGAAAAATACATAAAAAATGCAATAAGGACATTAGCGGGGTGACAGTAGAGTTCATTCAGCGAGAGCCAGTGCCACGCTGAGGATTGCAGCTTATCTAGACAAAGACGTAGAGCGTACTGAAACGTGTTACACCTAACAAAAATCGCTTTTATGAAAGATTTCGCTTTTTGGAATGAACAAATATACCTTATTTAAGCTGGCGAGAAAATAGAGTGATACCTATTTCACTCTGTTTAACTCAGTGACTTACACCTATATTCTTGAAACAGACTTTTTTCTCTAACTAGGAATTGTCGCTTGCATTTTATAAGTATTGTATATTTAATCAGTTAGTTTAGGAAATTTTTGATTACTATTTTTGACTAATGGTTGATCTCAACACCGCATTTTGAACACAGCGATGATTGTACTTTTCCTACATATGGTGCAACTGGCTCTCAATGTACTAATGATTGTTCTCAACACCGCATTTTGAACACAGAGAGGATTGTACTTTTCCTACATATGGTGCAACTGGCTCTCAATGTACTAATGGTTGATCTCAACACCGCATTATGAACACAGCGAGGATTGTACTTTTCCTACGTATGGTGCAACTGGCTCTCAATGTACTAATGATTGTTCTCAACACCGCATTTTGAACACAGATAGGATTGTACTTTTCCTACATATGGTGCAACTGGCTCTCAATGTACTAATGGTTGATCTCAACACCGCATTTTGAACACAGAGAGGATTGTACTTTTCCTACATATGGTGCAACTGGCTCTCAATGTACTAATGATTGATCTCAACACCGCATTTTGAACACAGAGAGGATTGTACTTTTCCTACATATGGTGCAACTGGCTCTCAATGTACTAATGGTTGATCTCAACACCGCATTTTGAACACAGATAGGATTGTACTTTTCCTACATATGGTGCATCTGGCTCTCAATGTACTAATGATTGTTCTCAACACCGCATTTTGAACACAGAGAGGATTGTACTTTTCCTACATATGGTGCAACTGGCTCTCAATGTACTAATGGTTGATCTCAACACCGCATTTTGAACACAGAGAGGATTGTACTTTTCCTACATATGGTGCAACTGGCTCTCAATGTACTAATGATTGATCTCAACACCGCATTTTGAACACAGAGAGGATTGTACTTTTCCTACATATGGTGCAACTGGCTCTCAATGTACTAATGATTGATCTCAACACCGCATTTTGAACACAGAGAGGATTGTACTTTTCCTACATATGGTGCAACTGGCTCTCAATGTACTAATGATTGATCTCAACACCGCATTTTGAACACAGAGAGGATTGTACTTTTCCTACATATGGTGCAACTGGCTCTCAATGTACTAATGGTTGTCCTCAACACCACATTTTGAACACTACATTTTATTTTGAACACAGGAGGATTGTACTATTCCTACATATGGTGCAACTGGCTCTCAATGTACTAATGGTTGTCCTCAACACCGAATTATGAACACAGCGAGGATTGTCCTTTTCCTACATAAGCAGCAACTGGCTCTCAATGTACTAATGGTTGTCACCATTGATCTGGTCACTGTTGCACCTCTATACCACGGTGTTGACCCGAAATGACTATTACTTGATTTGTAAAAACTTGCTGAGGAGGTTGTATCATGTCACTGTTTGCAACCTTGCATAGTTGGTTAAATAGAACTATTCATGGGTAGTGGTAGTTAAATCGATGCATAAAGATCACTAACCGGGACCTTATATTCTCTGCCATATATATAACAGCTACTTCTTCATTAGTTCCACATTCTTCAGTCATATTATCTACAATTTTATTAGGGTCTATAACAGCACAACCTCTAAGCCATACAATAACAACCTGTTTATTTGGCTTTTTTAAATCAAGTAGAATTTTTATAATACTTGATAATTACCTTAAGTTTGTAAGTTTATAAGTTCAAGTGTTTTCTTGTTCAGAGTCAGTCAGTTAGTGTCAAAGTAACAAAACTTTATAGTCCAGTCAAATTAGCTCAAAATGGCGGCGAATCTTGCATTAAATCATGTAGTTCCAATTTTTTCAGGAATGTGTAGAGGGTGGTCCCCTGAATAACGCCTAATAAAGTCCCATCGATTTCAGGCGCCGCGGGAGGGGGGAGGGGGGGCAAAAGGTCACATTTATCAGTTTTCAGCGTTTATCTTGAAAACGGTACGTCGCACAAAAAATAATAATCTATTCAAAATTAAAGCTGATAAAATTATCTTTCAAATCATATACATCTTGTTTCAACCTAAGCCTTACCGTTTTTGAGATATGAGCCGTTGAATATTAAAAAATCGGTCCTAGACAACTCAGACAAACTTTCTCTTATACGAGTTCATAATTACATAGCCCAGTGTTTTCCATTTATTAGCTTTCGTATGTACATTTAATTATTATTGAACATTTCATCGAAATGTATCATTAAAATAACTTCTCCTGGGCGGGGAATCGAACCCGGGCTCCCTCCGTCCGCGTTTTAAGCTATTTTCTCAGGAACTAGATATCCCGGGAAAACGGCTTATATAGTTAGATTCGTATTTAAATGGACTACATTTTAGAATTTTTTCATCAAAATCGTCGGAACCGTTTTCGAGAAATAATTTTTTTTCATGTTTTTTCAGAGTTTTTGGGGGGTAGCGCCCCCAAATTTAGAGCTAAAATTCATTTCTCGATTTCGCATCGGGGTATGATTTTTCTGAACATGTATGCCAAATTTCGTCAAAATCGGCCCAGTAGTTTAGGCTCCAGGCGTCTGCACAGACGACGGACAGACATTTTTTAAAAACCACTTTTTTGGACTCAGGGGACCTCAAAACGTGTAAATCCATTAAAATAGAATTTTCGCGCCATCACAAAACTTTCTCTTTACATGAGAAAGTAAAAATGAATAAAAAGGGGCAGTGGTTCAGGTATCTCGTCAATCTTTCTCTTCTAACTCTTTCCCCTTCGATTTTAACGATAACTCGTGGGAAATAAAGTTGTAGAGCGAAAATTTCCTTAAAAAATGAATGAAGTTATGCTAATATATCTTTACCTCGTAAATAGGTAGAGCGTTTTGAAGTTTAAGGGCACTTTTCAACATTTTACTAGTAAAATTCTGCTTGTGACTCAAGTTTTGTTTCCAACGTCTGCAACTCTATGTAAACAGTCTCTCAAGCGTTTGCGCCAAGTTATGATCGTATACAACATTTTTATTACAATAATAGGTCGTTCAAAATGAGTGAAAAGTGCTTAATTTGTGATGAAACAGCTGAAGAAGGTGCAAGTCAAGAGAGTGATAAAGGGATGAAAACGTTATTAAGTGCTAATCTTATACGAAGAGATGAAAGACATGATTCGTTCCGAAGATTGAAAGGTTGGTCGACCATGTGGAGTGCAGAAAACGGTACACCAGGCCATAGTATAATGTTTCAAGCGGTATGCCAATGAAACAGCAAACATCGCAAAATTGTTTTATGACCCCAAATCTTCACCAGGAGACATTGCTGAAGCTGGGGAATGAATGTTCCTGCTCATGTTCCAGGCCCCGTTAAATAAGTATATTCACAATCAGTACAGGTACCTTCTTAGACCGTACTGACCCCATTAAGTAAATTTAATAATTCTTTTAACTAATTAATATTTACTAATACGTTATCGTTTTACAAAATATTCATGTCTATAATAAACCGCCGAATAGAAAAGAAAATATTTGAAAATGTAAATATCGACCAGACAGGTTTCAGGAGAGGGTTTTCCACTCTTGATAATATATTCGCTCTCAAACAGCTTATAAAAGCCTCAAAACAGTACAAGTTCCCTGTCGTTATATGTTTTATCGACTTCGCAAAAGCGTTTGACTCCATCAAAACATCAGCGATAATTAAATCTCTAAGGGAAGCTGGAGTTGAAGAAGGCTACGTAAAAATAATAGAGTTAATCTACGAAGGTATGACATTAACTGTAGAACATAAAAACTGTACAGCGGAGGTTGCTGTCAAAAGAGGTACCAGACAGGGAGACGTGGTGTCTGCAAACATCTTCCTTGTGGTTCTAGAGGCAGCCTGTAGAAAGCTTGACTGGAATCAGTTCGGAATAAATATAAATGGAGAAAGATTGAATATCATGAAATTCGTCGACGATATAGTCTTAATTGGGAAAAGTAAAGTAGAAATGCAGAATATGATAGGAGACCTAACTGAGGAAGTAAAGAAAATAGGACTAACCATGAACTTCAAGAAAACTAAGATTATGGTTATAAACTGTGAAGATATCGAAGGAATAGAGCTGGAAGACCAACTAATAGAAAAGGTTAGTACCTACACATATCTAGGACAGATGATCTCTGATCACGGAGGAGAAGAGGAGGAAGTAAGGAGAAGAGTTGCTCTGGGATGGGCATGTTATAATAAGTACAGGCCAATATTCCGTTCGGACGTACCAATGCTCCACAAGAAAAAATTATGGAATAAATGCGTACTGCCGGTGCTGATGTATGGCGTGGAGACCTGGGTGCTAACACAGAAAGTAATAGAAAAGATGCGAGTAACCCAGAGACAAATGGAACGTAGTATGCTGAAGATTACAAGGAGAGAGAAGAAATCGAATGAGTGGCTGAGATGCAAGACCGAGATGGAAGACATTGGGAAGATAATGGTTGAAAGGAAATGGGGGTGGGCCGGTCATTTAGCCAGAAGAAACGATGGACGATGGTCCAAGGCTTTGTTACAGTGGCACCCATGGGAGAAGAAGAGAGGAAGAGGAAGACCTGTAGCAAGATGGGACGAAGAGATGAGAAAGTGTTGTGGCAAGGAAACTTGGCAAAGAGTGGCAAGGGAAGTCATACGTCCAGAGTGGGATCGTATGAAGCATGTCTTCTCACAAGTTTGGCTTAAATAAATAACAATATTTTTAAATTGAGAAACAAAATAACTAAAAAAAATAAAAAATAATAAAAATAAAAAAATAATAAATAAATAAATAAAGAAAAAAAAATAAAGAAAAAGAAATAAAGAAAATAAAGAAATAAGATTAAAAATTAATATTTGAAAATAAAACAAATAAGGACAAAATCATAATGTGTAGTATTGAATTATATTTTTAAATTAAACAGTATTAATAAATAAGATTAATAAAAATAATCCAATCTTTTTGTGTTAAAGTGTTATTTTTTAAAATTTTGTTAAAGTTTTTCAAAAATGTATATATTGTTTAATGTTTTTTAAGATTGTATATTTAGTAAATTATCGTGACATAATATTTATGTCATAAACTATAAAATATGTAGATATTTATATGTGGGTGTATGTATTGTATATATATGTGCGTAATGCATGTATGTATGTATATGTGTATGTGTGTATGTGTATGTATGTGGTATGTGTGTGTATATGTATGTATGTGTACGTATGTGTATGTATGTATATGTATATGTATGTACATATATATATACATGTATGTATATATATGTATATTTATAGCATAAGTAACCTCATAGCCGTTAAGGCGCCACGGCATTAGCCGATTTGTTTATTATGAATATTTGTAAAATAGTATTGTACAGCATGTAATGTTTTTCTAAACAATAAATGGCATTTCATTTCATTTTCATTTCATTTCAATACGTTATCGTTATATTATTAATAATACAATAATTAGTATTCAATAATTATTAAATACAACTAGCTACAATTCTAATCTATTTTATTCACTGATACATATGCTTCGTGATTCGTGAAATCCACTGCAATAATAAAAGCCAACCTGCGCGCTTTGCCGCCCACAACAGATGCTGCAATGCAACATTCATACAGAGTGTTTCTGTAGATGCAGCAATGGATGGGGAACGAATCCATCCTACATGAAAGTTGGTGCTGGACGAGAAAAGATGTGGACACCTTACTCCTATCAAGACAATACCCCCTTTGGCACCAGACATTGTCCTCAACACACTCTTCTGCAGCTGTACCACTGGCTGCGGAACGATGTGTGGTTGTCGGAGAGCCAGGACCAACTGTTCCCTGGTGTGCAGCAACTGTCAAGGCTCGTGTACAAACAGTGTTCCGATCCAAGAAGACTTTGAGCAATTTGATTGAAGTATCATATTGACAGCTTTTAACAAATGAAAAAGCAGTTGATGAAATGAATTGTATACATATATTCAATGTTAGTATTGTTATTTGAACCTATTTTTGATACCCAATTTTTGATTTTATGAACAACTTTTATACATCTTAAATTGATTTATTACTTCCTCCTCTCTAATACAAGTGTCCTTCTATGTATTACGAGATTTAGATTTTGGTACATGTATACATAATTCATTATTAATACGGGTTATAATTACTATACTTATCTAATTAAACAGCATACAAAGTGATCAAGAGAGTTACAAACCTTAGAAACAAAACTTGAGTCACAAGAAGCATTTTACTAGTAAAATGTTGAAAAGCGCCCATAAACTTCAAAACGCTCTAACTATTTACGGGGTGAAGATAAATTAGCATAACTACATTCATTTTTTAAGGACATTTTTCGCTCTACAACTTTATTTCCCCCAAGTTTTCGTTAAACTCGAAGGGAAAAGAGTTAGAAGAGAAAGATTGACGAGATTCCTGAACCACTGCCCCTTTTTTTTCATTTTTTAATATTCAACGGCTCATATCTCAAAAACGGTATCACTTAGGTTGAAACAAGATATATATGATTTGAAAGATAATTTTATCAGCTTTAATTTTGAATAGAATATTATTTTCTGTGCGACGTACCGTTTTCAAGATAAACGCCAAAAACTGAAAAATGTGACCTTTTGCCCCCCCTCCCCCGTCCAGCGGCGGCTGAAATCGATGGGACTTTATTAGGCGTTGTTCAGGGGACCACCCCCTACACATTCCTGAAAAAATTGGAACTACATGATTTAATGCAAGATGAAAACCTAATTTGACTGGACTATTAGGCTCATATATCTTATGTAATTAATATGGGTAGAGGTGTGAAATGTTTATTTCTGGTTCAGTTAGCAATGAACTCTAATTTAAACTTAATCTTATACATATATCTAGTAGTAGTAGTAGTAGTAAGGTGCTAGTACTAGTACTAGACGGGTAGGACGAACCACTTGTTGGAACCTAGCAATTAAGCCATTACTTAGGCCCTTTTTACTATACCCGTTGGTAGAGAGTTCTAGCCATTTCACACATCATACCACTGTACATTGTACCACCGAAGTGAGTATGACGTGATCAATAGTGAGCCTTATAAATCAGAGCGTCACGGTGAGGAATCAGACCCCATCTCGTACCGCTCATGATTCAGTGATGGCCGAGTAGACGTGGTAAGTAATTTAACCCACACGGCCACGCTGGCTCTCCATATACATACATATATCTAAGTATCTTCAATAGGATAATAGAGGGGGGTCCAAAGTCTCTTGAGTTTTAAGTTATAAACCACTTCAATTAAGCAGCTACCCATTTATATGGAAAAGTTGGAGCCCTTTCAAAATCCGGACTTCCTGGGTAAGAAATACAGACGGAAGCAATGAGCTACTAACAATAAATTGATAAAATCCCAGAGAGGGGGGAGATGCAACACTAATGTATAAATCAAGTACATGTGTAAAGTAACCGAACCCTTATATCTGCTAAAATAATAAAAACAATAAAATAAAAACACATACATCAATTTCATCCATGTCATCTTCTTCGGGTAGCTTCGGCACTTTAGAAAGTTCAGCTTTTTTAGCCAGGCTAGCGATATCAGCGAGCAGAGAATCTTCCAGTTTTAGAGCCGGAACACTTTCAGTCATTCTAAAGACTTCAAAAATCCTAGCGAAACTCCTGTACTGAGGTTCTAATTCAAACATACTTAGTTTCTCCTGCACGTACCTAAAAATAAATAATAACACATAATTAAAACCGTTACATCTAAAACGATAATTAAAATAAACATATTATAATGTCAATCCAGTAAGCTCTCTAGATTATCAAAAGAAGGCTGCTTAAGAACAGCTGAAACCGGTCAATTGTTCATAACATTTTTATTGTGTTAAGACGTTGTTTGGTTATTGAACTACACCTCTTTCATGATTTAAGTGCTGCTAAACTCCAATGGTTTGAGTACTTATGATAGTACTCATTAGGGCTCGGATCGATATGCTCGATAAAATCTCCAGATATGCTCGAAAACCCCCTGTTTTATGCTCGATAGATATGCTCGAAAAAACCCAAAATATGCTGTTAAATATGGAGAATATGTTCGAAAAAAAACTATAGAGGACAGTGAAACGAAAAAATCTTTGTATATCTTTATATCTTAATCTTTTTATTCGTATAAGTTTATGTACGAGTATTATTTTTAAATTGTATGTATGATGCACCGCTATATCCACAAGTTTCAAGTATATGTATGAGAATTTTTATGTAAAAGTTATAGTTTAAAAGTTTATTTACAAAATGTTCGGTATTCGGTGAGTCAATGAAGTAGATTGGTATAGGTCTGTACATGAAGATTTTTTCTATATTTTCACTTTGAAGGGATTTTCTTAAATCGGCCAATAAAATCTTTCGACGTCAATTGACAAGAGAGGTAGATACTTAACTGATGCTGCATCTTGTGCAGAGTAGTTTGGAAAATCGTCTGACATTGCTGACTCACCACGCAGCATTCTCCCCAAGTCCAATCCTCTCCAACTGGGATTTTTAGCCAGCTCAAACGCTAACTTTTTTCAGCATGGAACATGCTTTAGCCATGACCTAACTACCAAAAAAGTGTCATGTTTTTGAGGAACGGGGATGTGTGATGCGGAAAAGTTACGAAATCCCTGAACTGTTCAGCATTTTGACTACCAGAATTCAAACATTTCGAATACTTTTTTAGGTTATGTTTTATATACTTTTAGCATGGAACATGCTTTTGCCTTGACCTAACTACCAAAAAAGTGTCATGTTTTTGAGGAACGGGGATGTGTGATGTGGAAGAGTTACGAAATCCCTGAACTGTTTTTTCATAGTTTTTCCAGTCTCTCCAGGCCATGAGTTGCCTTTAGCGACCACTTCAAACAACTCCATCCCTCGAGATTCCAACTTTAGGATGACCTCAGAAATGACACTCAAGTTGGCTTTTATGAAAGTCAAGTATGACATCACGTCCTTCATTCTTCGTGGTGGTCAGGGCCCAAATGGGGAGGGGGGGGGGGGAGAGAATTTGAATAAAAACAAAGTATTTAGACGAAAAACCACAAGAATATGCATTTATATGCTTTTCTGAAAACAGCCATTTTATGAATTTATATGCTGGATAAATTTAAATTCTGTTGGTCCCAGAAAGGCGAAAATACCACTAAAAGGCTTCTTTCAATGAGTACTATTCAGGAAAAAAATATGCAAATATGCTCTGAGCCCTAGTACTCATTATATAATACTTATTAATGACATGTTGTAAGTTGTACTTATAGGGCATGTTTTCAGGTTTCTCATTTTTCCCATTTAAAATTGGTTCTTCCCGACCGCAGGCATAATATAAAAATAGAAAAAAAAATATTAGTAGTGCAAACAAACTCATGTTAATGTTTTTTAAATTTATATAATATGTAAATATAACTACTTCTTTTCTTTAAATTAAAGTCAATAATTTTTTTCGTCAATAATTTAATAATTAAAGTCAATCATTTTACTTTTGGTGGTTATTCTTGTGTATTCTCCTGTCTAACCTTTAAATGTCATGTTTTTGAGAATTTTTAAACCCTCAGCCTAATGGACTGTACATATTAGGAATAAGTGCACATTTAAGTACATAAATCAGGAATAAGTGCACATTTAAGTACATATATCAGGAATAAGTGCACATTTAAGTACATATATCAGGAATAAGTGCACATTTCAGTACTTATATCAGGAATAAGAGCACATTTGAGTACTTACATCAGGAATAAGGGCATATATATATATTTTTAAGTGTATTATGATTCGAACTCTAGTCATAAAAAATACTATTTAATAAATAATTATAATATCAGGTTTTCACTAGACAAACAAGATAGATGAGATGATAATAATTAAATTTTCATTTATGCTTTTATTTGAGGAACCCAGTGGTGTACCAATCAGGTGGCAGAGCTGTACGCCAGGGGCAACAGGTACTGGGGGCGCAAATTTCTTAATCAATAATCAAGACCCCCAGGTAGTGAGGCACTTTATATAATTTTATACTCTTGCCAGGGGCATAAGAAACACTTGGACCACCACTGGAGAAACCCAGCATTTTTTAATTTTTCCTTCAACGAGGCAATAATAAGTTCAAAATAAACATATGGTATACTAAAAAAAATATATTAAAAGAACCACCCTCCAGGGCCCTGCTTTCCTCTTGGTAGTATACTAAAAGAAAACTAGGTTTTCATTCAACGGAGATGAGATCATTCATGATGATTTAATTTCATAAAACTCCGGATTAATAATTTTTAGCAGACATATTTGAAGGTTGTTGGCACTTACTCAATTTCAACTTTAAGAGGCTTATCTGAAGCTTTGTCAGATTTACTTTTGTTTTCTTTGTCTGACGAAGAATTACTAGACACCTCCAACTGCCTCTGTGCTCTTGACTTCCTCTTCTTCTTCTTTCTGCTCTTTGTTCTCTTGTTCTTCTTCTTTTCTTGAGGTTCATCCTTGTCGTCATCATCTTCATATTCTTCCAGGTCCTCAAGAGCCGATTGAACCTGAAGACCTTTTGTATCATCCTCTTCCTCAACTACAGAGGTACCGTCTGAAAAATAGCAGCAAAATTGTCAATTGTCTTCCGTTTGGTCAAACATATGCCTGCAAGCATAGTGTAAGCAGGCTAGTTTATAAATTTGCTTCCGATGAATGGTGATCATTCTGAAGAATTAAAATTTTTTATGCCTCTGAATTAAAAAAATCCTGGACAGAAATCTGCTTCAGACTTAGGGAACATTACTTTCCTTCAACAATTTTTGTGAACTACCATATCTTAAAAACTACTTAAATGAAATTGGGCTGGTAGCTCGCAATTATCCTACTGTTGCACATATTAATTAAAACCCTCCGTACTTACTTCTTTCTCTCTTGCATGCTTACAAACAAAAGCTTCAATTTTATTCTAAATTCATCTATTAACCGAGACAAAAATTTTCAGGCATTCCAAGAGAAGATGTCACAAACTAGTAGAAGTTCTTAGGTTTCACAATTTTTTTACCCTCACTTAGAAAGAATAGTTAGTTTTTGACTATTAGGTACTTATGAAGTATAAAATAGTTAGTTTTAAAATAGACTATTAAGTAATTATTAATAATCAAATAACTAATAAGGTTAAAATAATAATTACCTAAATCACTTTCGTCAAATCCAAGTTCAAAAGCTCTCCTGGATTTAAAAGCCAAAGCCTTTTCAAGAGCTTGAGGAAGTCTGTTGGGCTTTTCTCTTGGTTCCCGCTCACGTTCTCTAGGTTCAGCTCTATCTTCTTTCTCCTCCCTATTAGGCCTTTCTTCAGGATCGGATCCTGGTGGACGCAAGGATATGTCTGCCGGAGGTTCACTTCGTGGAGGCATTTTGCTCATGTCCTGTTGAGACGGAGGCAGTGGTTGACCAAGAGGGGGAGGCATTCCTGGAGGAGGTCCCTGACCCATTTGAGGTGGCATGCCTGGGGGAGGCCCAGGTGGGTGCATAGGTTGATTAGGAGGAGGTATATTCGGCATTAAACCGGACGGCATATTCGGTGGAGGACCTTGGCCTGGAGGAGGCATTCCAGGAGGTAGTCCTTGACCTGGAGGTGGCATTCCCAGAGGTGGTCCTTGACCTGGGGGAGGAGGCATTCCCGGTGGTGGTCCTTGGCCTGGAGGAGGCATTCCTGGAGGTGGTCCTTGGCCTGGAGGCGGTCCCTGACCTGGAGGAAGAGGCATCCCTTGACCTGGAGGTGGCATTCCCAGAGGCGGTCCTTGACCTGGGGGAGGAGGCATTCCCGGTGGTGGTCCTTGGCCAGGAGGTGGCATTCCAGGAAGAGGTCCTTGACCCGGAGGCGGTGGAGGCATACCTGGAGGGGGACCTTGGCCAGGAGGAGGAGGCATACCTGGAGGAGGTCCTTGACCTGGAGGAGGTATAGACATACTTTGGTGTGGAGGAGGTGGCATCCCGTGAGGTGGGCCTTGGCCTGACGGCATCATCCCCTGCCCTGGAGGTGGCATACCAGGAGGAGGTCCTTGTCCCGGGGGCGGTGGAGGTAAAGACATGCTCGGAGGAGGCCCCTGGCCTGGAGGAGGAGGCATCCCATGCATTCCTTGAGGGGTCGGCAAAAGACCAGGACGTGGTGGTCCCTGGCCAGGGGGAGGCATTCCAGGTGGAGGTCCAGGCATATGATGAGGTGGTGGCATTCCCATACCAGGTGGTGGAGGCATACCAGGTGGATGACCCATTCCTGGGGGAGGAGGCGGCATACCTTGCATACCAGGAGGCATTAAAGGTGGCATCATACCTAAACATTATAAAATAATTAGAATAGCTGAAAACTTTTATTATTAAATGAATTATTTGTAAAATCTTAAGTTTAATACTCACTTGTGTATAATATGAATCCTAATTTGGGACTTACAATTTACTATTTCCAATTTTAATTTTCCCTTAGATAAGAACACTTTTGAGCCATTTAGTAAGAATCGTCCAAGAAATATTATTTTTCTTCCAGGGAGCTTTTGAAGACACAGACCACTAAGGTGGGTCCATCCAACAAACCAGGGTTAGAAATAAAGACAAAGTCTTAGGTCGTTAACTGTTACTAACATCTTAATATTTTAATCAACCAAGAATGGCAGTAACTACTGACCATGATGCTGCTTAGCTTGAGTGATTGAATTCCTTTCACCCTACCCAGGCCCCAAAGAAACAAGTTTACTTCTTTGAGAAACTCGAATAAATGAAATAAGTACTAAGATAAATTGGGATTTAATTGGAAAAACATTTCAAGTTAAAACTTACCTGGAGGTGGAGGAAGTGGTGCAAAGTCTCCAGTTCCAGGAGGCATAAGACCCATTCCTTCCTGAAAAATAATAAAAAATATAAAGCACATGATTAAAAATAAGCCTGACACAATTGAACAAATTTTCTCATAGATAAATATACCGCCGGATCTCCATACAGATAAAAAATTTGCTTTATAGAAATTTTGTTATAAAGATTTTTTTTTTTTTTAAGAGCAAAATTAATGGTCCTGAAAAGGGAAGATTTTTATCCCAAACCATTTTCACCCATTACAGAACTGCCTCATCTATTTTTATTTATTTATTTTATTTATACATTAACAGTGGTTGCATATTAACATTAAGCTTCACTTAGTCAATCATATATACATTAAAAGTAACAATAATAATAATAATAAAAAGAAAATACAAAGTTCACTGTAGGCATAAAGTAAATAGATACATTCAAAAGCTATCCTCTAAAAATTCGGTAACAGAATAGTATGCTTTAATTAACCAAAAATAATTGTTTTAAATGTTTTTTAAATTTTTTAATTGGAAGGGATTTAGTTTCTTTTTCGAATTTATTAAAGCAGTTGATACCCAGTATCAATAGGGATGGACAAGTTTTAGTAAGTCTATGTGGAGGTAAAGCAATTGCTTCACCTCTAGTGCTATAATCATAGTCCTTACTATAGAGAGTATTATAGTTTTCCTTTACAAAGTTTAAAATAGATAAAATATAAGTTGAATAGAATGTTAGTATTACAGAGTTGATGAAAAGCTCCTTGCAATCAGCATCAGGTTTAGATCTCGTTATAGTACCAATAGCTTTTTTTTGTAACAGAAAAATTTTCTCAGAACATGGGGCACTTCCCCATTCTCTAATGCAATGTACCATTCTAGAATGAAAATGCGCATAATAAGCCAGTTTAACAGTTTTTTCATCTAGAGTTTTTCTAAGCTTGCTAAGTAAGTACAGGATCGAAGAAAGTTTGCCGCTTAAACTATAGACATGAGCCTTCCAGTTTAGAGTCTTGTCAATTGACACTCCTAATATTTTAATGTCTGATATATTAGTTGCCAAGTTTAAAGTTAAGTTTAAGTTATGTATTCATACTTACAACCAATACATTTAAAAAAATATATATATATCCACTTGTTTTGTATAGTTTAAATATTGAATCCCATTTTTATTTAAAAAATTGTAGACACTGAATTCGGATTGATTTCATATTTACTTGATACTTCTTTGTCCTTAATTCCTTTATCTAGAGAAACATGAGTTAAAAAAATTAAATTAAACAAAAAAATGTACAATTAAAAGCTTACATGTCTTTCATCTGGATCATTGTGACCTCGACGGTCATCATCTTCCCCATGACTGTTATCCATTATTTCCTAAAACAAAGCACAAAAAAAAAAAAAAAATGAAAATACCATCTTCACATTTGTTTTTTAAGTAATCTACAATAATAATTACAAATTAACAGAAACACTTACTAATATTTGCAAATACTTTTAGGGAAAAATAATTTGTAATAATAAAGGTAATAGGATGTGTAGAGAATAATTGTGAACAAAATATAAACTTTGGAGGCAAAAGAGAAAAGATAAGATAATAGAATTTAGATAGTGTAGTAATAAAGATAAAGGTTAAGTCCCTTCAATAACAAAACTGTTGGAGGTCAGAATTTCCTAGAAGCTTAGGTCTTTCTCTAGACTCAAAACCTAAATATTAATTACTAGCTGAATGCCCGTGCTCCACTATGGAGTGTGTTGTTTTTAATGTATTTATTTATTTTTTAATTTAATGTGGTGTATAAACAACTATCAATATAATATTAATAATACTAATGAAATAAAACATAGCATAATATGTAACTTGGGGATAATAGTATAGCTTATTATTCTAGCAGTGAAAGAATTTTTAGAATTGGATCAGTAGTTCCAGAGATTACCTCTTACAACAATACGATTACCTCTTAAACAATTTAACCTCTTTATAATACTAGGCATCGCGTGGCTCTATCATTAAAGCGAGCGTAATGGAATAAATATTAGATAGTTAATCATGATGAGTTGATATTTAAAGAATATTCTAGTAATAGAGAGCCATGCAGTGGGGGAAAAGGGTTATTCTACTGTTCCTTAACTCTTCTACACGTCCCGGCCATTCCACTTCAATTATTATAAAATGTATCACTTCGCTGCACAAAAACTACTGCTTGTATGAAGTTGAAATTTTACATGCCTGTTTCAATTGTGTCTGTTTGTTCAACTGTTTCAGTTGTTTGTTGTTCAATTGTTGTTTGCATTAGACGATGTATATGAAGTTTTATTAAAATCGTTGTGTAAGTAATATAAGATATCGGTAAAACTGTGTTTTCTCTACTTTAAACGTTTAGGTCCGCTTTAATAGTTTTAACAATCTTTATTAATTCATAGCGGTGTTGCTGTTGGTTTTACTACAAAATGTTATTTGAATAAAATGTTTGTCTTGTCGAAAAGATAAAGTTGAATTTTTTCCTGTCCTAAAATTCCAATTTTATACGCGAATGTTACGTGTGAACGCTTGAGCAGACAATCCAAGAAACAACGTTCTGAGCATTGGTAAAATGAACATGTGCACCAAATTTCATCAAAATCGGTCAACTTTTACTCAAGTTATCGTCGTATGTTTCAGACACACAGACACGGAGCACATTTCGTTGAATGTAGGAAGCTCGCTACAATTAGTATAGATAGATTTCCTTGGAATTCATCACTAGAGAAAGAGAGAGAAGTGTAAAGTCCAATAATGGAGTCCAATGCTGATCTTAAGCACTACATGGCTAAATGCTTGTGCTGTGGATAATGTTGTACCACTTGATGGTATTCCATTCCCTACGTTTCGTCATAAAAGATTTAAATCTTGTGCTCTCATAATGGCCTTTAGCATTGCGATCTTATTACCTAGCCAAGAGGAAAAGAAGGGATCGTTAAGGATGTAATTTGATTAATTTTAAGGGACCTAATGAACGAAATATTTCCTCAAGGCTAATAGGGAAGGAATTTACTTATAATAATAATAAATAAAATTTTATTTGTTCAAACATAACATTAAAAAATATATGCTTACAAAAAGTCAAAGTTAAGAAAATAACAACAAAAAACAAGACCATTTACAATTTGTTTTGTTTAAAAAATTGGTTAACACTGTACAGGGGGATCTCTATTAATTTACCTTATATAGAGATTATTAGTAATGAAGTCACAAGATGGCGTAAGCTGTATATAATTTATTCGATTCGGTTTGTTATGTTCCTTTTCCTTATCACCTGTTATCAATCCCATGTAATTTGAATGGGGGAATTTTTATAACTTTTTTAATAGTTAATTATTAAATTATTACTGATTTCTAAGACTTTTCACCCTTTGAATGATATTATACTAAGTCTATTTTAACAATGTAAGATAAGAAAACATTAAAAATGGGCGTTCTGGTGGTTTAAAATAAGTATTATTGTGAGTGTGTTCTATTAAATTGATACCTACGCATCCGTTCTTATTTATTGTTCATTTTTGAAATGGTTTTTCTATTTTAGTTTGTATATTGTGTCTTCCACCTCCTCAAGCGTAATAAACATTTCATCTATACTTGATTTTTTTCAGAGGAGAAAAATATTCTTCGAAAAAGTATGTCAGAGTACTAAGTAATGTTAATGTATTCAATTAGTTTTGTTAATCAAAATTTTAAACAAGTTTACATGCGACGTACTCATATCTTATATTATTATAATCGTTATTATATATAACAAAAAAATACATAAATAATAATAATAATATTAGTCTGGTCTTTGTCTCGTCATCAACATCTTGTTCCTAGGCTGGTCAGTGATCTATTTTGTAGTATATATTATGTTCCAACATCGGTGAAATATACTGCACATTGTAAGTAACCAGGAACAAAATATTATTCGCAAATAATCTTTTATTACCTGGCAGATTAAGTATCACTATCTTTCTACAAGTCCTGTATCCTGAGTATACTTCATTGAGTTCCAACACTTCAGGAAAATTTATTTTTGGACACACACTTATGAACACGAACACACCCTGTGAATTTTTATGGCAACAGGAAATACAAAAAATCAAGTATAAAGATTAATAACTCAAATAGCTTTTTCATTGATATTTGCCTTCACACAAGTACTCATTTTAAACAACTAAAATGAAAGTTTTTAATGTTTCCTTTATTGCACTCGTTAAAATAGACTTACTGTATTAACGTTCAAAGGGTGAAAAGTCTTAGAAATCAGTAATAATTTAGTAATTAATTATATAAAAGTTAACTAAAAAAACGCAATTAGAATTATATGGGGTTGATAACAAGTGATAAGAAAAAGGAACACAACAAACACTGAGTTAAATTTTTGAAAGCTTTTGTGGCGTCACACTAATCATCTCTATAGCTTCACAAAATTGCTTGTATTCCATGTTTTTATCTGTGGGCTCAGTTTGTTACAGAGTGAACAATTGGGATGTTGTGATAATTCTCCAATATAAAGTAGACGACCTGCTTAACGATAATTGGATAGTGTGATAACTTGCTCTGCAACATATATGAAAGCTTGAATTGGGTCAAGAAAGTGTGGAACATTAATTCATTAAAGGACATTTTCAGGCCAAAAATTAAAAATTAAGGGAGAAAATAAAGCCTAGAAAATGAATTAATCTTTAACACTCTGACCCAAAACAAACACATTCATACTAACAGGGGACCAAAACCTAATAAGAATATATGAAAGAGTTTGAAGAAAACCATGGTTGGACAGGGCAGGTCCAAGAATCAATAGGTAATATTAGTAATATGGCATCCACCTTGTCAAACAGAAATTACGAGTTAAAAAAAAATTGCACAATGCTTAGCAATTTAAAATATTACACTTAAAAATGAGATTGGGGGTTTGTTATATTTGGCAGACATTAAGTAAATTTTATTACTACATATTTTACAGTTTACGCCAGGTAACATAAAAAGAAAAGAAAAAATCTTAAGAGAAAGTTACATTTAACAAGTTATACCTTCAACAGTTACAGGTAAATCTCTATCAATAGCGGTAGAAAACATTAAGATATCGGATATAAGCCGACCACTTTTAAATTAGGAATAATTTGAACCTACGTAAACTTCCCCAAGTTTCTAATGATAATATGAATTCCCAATCCAACCAATGTTATAAAAATAATCAGTTAAGAGTAATGAATTGGCTAGGTACACCTAACACTCTAAGTAGGTATACCATCTAAGCGAGGTTTAACATTTTGAATCAAAATCGAAACTTTAAAAGAACACGTCCAAGGAAAAGCAGGAAAATAAACTATACAGATTAATCAGTTGTGTTAGCCGGCGATGTATAACAAAAATAACCAAATAATAGGTTACTTCAAGACCCATATAAACATACAAAAATATAAGTAAGTACTTTTAACAATCAGACCAAAACCAAAAAAATGTAAAGTTTTGACGACTTTATACATTTTATGTTTTTTAATAATTGATTAAAATAATCCGAGGTGTTTAAAAAAATAACAAGTGCATCGTTGAAGAAAACAAGGGAAGGACCCGCTATTGGTTCCGCATACATAAATTGAATCAAATTAAATATAAACCAAATTTCTTTCAACATACCTACGTTGTAAGTAGCACAATATTACAGTATCACTCCAAAATCACACAACTTCACAAAATAAAATTAAAATTCGTACCCCACAAACTATTTATTTGACACTCGTGAAAAAGAAGCGACAACATAAGCGAAGGTTTTAAAATTAAAAATTCTAACATTAAGTATGGGTTATAAACCCAGTTTCGTTACTTCTGTATAATATGTATGACAGGTTTCTAATCAAATGTATATTTTACAATACACAAAGTGTTTACTTCCCTTTGTCACATTAGTCATATGAATATAATAAAATACTGTTTCGCGAGCTTGGAATAAGTATTTTAAAGCTGTACTAAAAATATTTTTAAGGTTTCTCCAAATAAAAAATGGTATACGACATTTTAAAGGTTATGATCTAAACTTAAACCCACAACCATTATTATTGACAACGACAACATGAATGAACTTGGATAAAATTAATGATTTTCTGGCAGAACAAAAAATTGTTTCAAAATGGAAACAAACGAAATCGTCAGATGTTTCGTGTTTCTTCGGTTTGTCCCGAGTTTAATAGTTAGGCATTTTTTTTTAAATTATTATATTATTTTAGGCTTTTAAAGTTCTAATTTTGTGAAATATTTTTCATAATTTATATTGATCTAATGTCAAAGAAAATTAGTATTGATTATTTTTGCTGTTGAAATAATTCCGTGTTGTATTTATCTCTTGAAATTTACCCTTTTAACAGGTTAGAGTGAGATCTAAATCGATGCTCAGGGTTTTTTTTCCTTTTCTCTCTTTTTTTAAGTGACTCTTCTCATTATAAAATCATCTTGATTTAACTATAATTACATTGTTGTATATTAGTAATTTTAAATATCCTTAAACGTGTTAAGGAACCCCTCCCTAAGTTGTGTACCTTTACACCGTTTATGACGGATAGGATATTTGTGAACAAATGATGAAACCAAAGCAAAATAAATAATTCCTAAATGTTTCCGTAAGTCCTTTAAAAACGTCAATTACATCCGAATATTTTGAGTGCCTACTTTTCCTTATATGACTAAAATAGGTGAGTAATGAATCGTTCGTAAGGCTATTATTTATGTACAATTATTGATGCAATTGATTTTTAAGTAAAAAAATAACAATTATAATCTGCCTTGTTTTGATAATTAATGCATTTATAAAAGTAAAATTTTATCCTGTCTTTATTAAGAATATTTATAAAATTAAAAAAGGTCCTTTGTCAACTTTTAATTGTTATGTGGGGGCATTGTTATACGTGTTTATTACTTATTTCTCATTAATTAATTATTACGTTAGAAATTGTGTAACTAATTTTGGTTTTATTATCTGATTAATTTAATAAAATTAATGTATATAAAATTAACTTGCCACATTGCATGGATAACTTTATTTTTTTTTACCATGGTAATATAAAAGTGATCATTTGAGACACTGGAATATATTGTGTGCAAAATAACTAAACTAATATAATGTAAAATTAAAATGGTAAATTATTCTAAAATTTTGGTAATTTATTTATTTGTCTGTTTCCAAACAGGAAACCTAATGTAACTACTTTGATTTCCTTCCCCCTGCCTGAGTGAATCTAAATTTCTATAACTATAGTATACTAGGCCCCTTCCAGTTACATATATAATATTTTACTAAGGGGTGTTATCACTTCCATACATTGGAGAGATAATATTCCTTTTAGACTAAGAGAAATTATCAATCTATACACTGGAGACGGTATTCATATAGAAAAGGGCCCCTTTTTGTACATGTACAGGAAATATACTAAGGAGTTTATATCCCTTAGTTTAACTACCTATTAAGACAAAGGGATATCCAGTCCAATAGGCTTTGGGACAAAGGAATATCACACTTTTACAAAAAAAAAAGTGTGTATTTGGTTGTCCGAAAGTATATTCGATTAAAAAAGTGGGGGCTCTTTTCTATTAAATTGCCCTGGAGACAATTTTCGGTAGAACTATAGAACACAGGGTCCCTTCCGAAATCTATTATTAGACTAAGGATACCCCTTCTATATAAGGGTTGGGGTATTGATCTTGATTTATTGTGATGTATCAAACCAAAAAACATCAATGTGTTGAGTTTCAATGTATCAGCAATACTTTGATGTTGACCTGCAGAAACATCAAAATTAAAAAGCATCAAAATAAATTCAATGAAACCTACGAAATCTGGAAGCAATTGTGGAAGCCAACAAACTTTCTTTTTTTTTTTTTGCTTGTTGGGTTGGGAGATGTTTAGGTGTCACTGCCCCAACTATATTCTATATACTGCAACGATAATATTTCTTTTAGGCTAAGGGATATTATCACTTCTATACACTGGAGATAAAATATTCCGTTACATCTTTAGATTGTTACTCTCCTGTTTTTTTTTAATATAAATGACTTTGACTAGATATCTATTAAGACAAAGGGATGTTTAGTTCAATGAACTTTGGGATAAAGGAATATCATACTTCTGTTTTTATAAGGGGAGTAACAATCTAATGAAGTGCAAATATTCCTTTGTATAAATAAGTTTTGGACAAAGGAACATCACTTGTGAGGTGACACTTATCAAAAGCCCTGTATTCTACAGTTTAGCCGCATTTTATTAAAATTATGAACAAGCAAATGCTTCTTAAGTAATGGAAGGTTACTAAAATCAGGGTATTCAGTGAAATAAGTAATGTTTTTGTATAATTTTTAAACTTCAGCCTGGGGGCTATTATTTAAAAGAACATTGTACTTGAAACATTGCAAAACCAAATATGTTAAATAAAAACTATCGCGAAAAGAAGAATTTTAAATTTTCATTTTAATGATTTTTACCTCAAAGGGGGGGTAGAGCCTTAAGCACCCCCCTATATCCCTTTGTCTTGATAGTTATTTAGACAAAGGAACATATACAGAGTAGTATATTATATCCTTAGTCTTAATTTACTATTAATACAAAGGGATATTTAGTCCAATGTACCTTGGGACAAAGGAATGTAACACTTGAGTATATAAATTTGATAATACCCCTTAGCCTAATCAACTGTTAAGATAAATTTACGGTAAGAAAATTCTGTACATGATTTAATTTTACATGTGATAAGACTAAATTTTAAAATTGCGAAATAAAACAGCTCCAGGAGTCTCAATGTCTTGGGACGACATACATATAAACCTTTGAGACTTTTGTTGGGCAGACTGTTGATTAGAACCAAGGGATGTGCTAAGGTAAATAAGTACCGGTAAATTGATAATCACTAATTCATTTTAATCATTTAATCACCAAGTAGTGATGTAAAATACCCGGGTATTTAAAACCGCGGGTAAATACCCTGGGTATTTACCCGGGTAAATACCCATTTTGGGTAAATACCCAGGTATTTATGATAATTTTTAAAGTTACAACTGCTACAAGTTTAATTTCAAACTTATTTATTGTAAATATATTTATAAATCGATTTTTTTTATTAAAAAAAGATGGATAAGGTAGGTGTAGAAAAAACAGCAATTAAATTTTGGTAGGAAACGTTATTTATTTTGATAGGAATTTAATTCCCCACTTTATATTTAAATTGGTAAAATATTTTGTTATTTGTTTTGTCTTATATGTACAGATGTAAAATCACTTTACATGTTTCATTTTTTTAAATAGTTAAATTTTATTTAATTAATGTTTTTTGAAGTTAATCAAAAAATTTCTTATTCACATAACGTAATTTAATTATGACTCAATTTGACGCTCTCTTATAGAGGAAGTTTATTTGGGAAGACTACTCAATTCATTAAAATGGACTGAGGATGACCTTACTTAGGGTCGAAACGTTTCCTACCAAAATTTAATTGCTGTTTTTTCTACACCTACCTTATCCATCTTTTTTTAATAATAAAAAAAAATCGATTTATACATATATTGAAGGTGTCAATAAACCTAAGGTTTATTATTTATGTAAATATATTATGAAAGTTTAAGTAGTTATTAAGTGATATTATGTCTCAATAATATTATGGAATGGATATTAATAAGTTAATAAGAAAAATAGTCCAGGAGATAGCGTGCAAAAAAGTGTCTGACTAACATCAAGCTAGAATTTTGTGTATAAGTAAATGTTTTGGTGCCTTATAAGAATATGTGGTCGGCTAAGTTCGTCAGCGGGTCATTGCTTGGCAATAGGCATTTGAAAAAAACAAAAAAACAAAAAAAAAAAAAACGGTCGAGCGCGGCCATGCAGTGGTGTAACTATGGGCCCGCATTGCAGGTAGGTCCCCGTACCATGGGGGCCCCCAAATCCAAATGTACCACTATCGATGGGGGCCCCATTTAGGGCATAATAAAATCTAACTCCCTTGGAATCATACTTCTTCACCATTGTCAGGGGGGCCCATTCAATTCTAAACGCAAATCCTTTTTTTTTTGCTCATCAATTTTCTTTTTCGAAGGGCCCCCCTAAAAGTTCTTGCAAAGGGGGGGACAATGCCCTAGATACGTCACTGCGGCCATGTCCCACCCTTTATGATGGAAAATGTGATTTTCATGATCCTGGAGTACGAAATTAGTTAGTAGACTTAAAATCAAGTTAGTGCTAGTCATGTAATAGTCTGGTTAGTCAAATATTACTCCAAATCAAAGTGGTCACCTATTAAGTGACAGAATACCATCAACTTGATTTTTGGTCGACTATCTAAGTTAGTAATCAGGATCATGAAAATCGTATTGACAACCAACAAGGGTGTGACATGGCCCCTCTCCACCCGTTTGTTTTTTCAAATGCCTATTGCCAAACTATGTCCCGCAGACGATCTTAGCCGACCACATATTCTTAAAAGGCACCAAAACATTTACTTATACACAAAATTCTAGCTTGATGTTAGTCAGACACTTTTTTGCACGCTATCTCCTGGACTAAATGCCTGCATAAAATAAGAATGCATAACCTAATTTTCAAAATAATAATCCTGTCCTTTTCCTTCAAAATAAGCATTCTGTTTGAAATAATTGAATCTGTATAACTAATATTAATATATGTACCTACTTAGAAATAATAAATACCCGCACACTGGGTATTTTTGAAGGCTATTTTTTTAGGAATTAAGTGAGCTTACCACATCCTATACTCCCTAAATGACATTTATTAAAGCCATTAGAGTATGGAAAATGCTCAGAACCTCTTGAAGCACTATTTAAATCATTATTTGTCATAAATACCCTCATTTTGGGTATTTACCCTGGCCTCAGGTAAATACCCGGGTAAATACCCATTCTTATTTACCCTACCCGCTGGGTATATACCCGGCCCACATCACTATCACCAAGGTATATTTGTTTTACCTTTTGAGTTTTATTGATTCAACTTATCTACTTTACTTACTACTTGATTTTTATGTTGATGTTAAAATGCAAAGCAAACATGATAATAAGGGGTTTATCTTAGTTTGCTACTTTTATCAACAAGTTCCTAAACTTATAATAAAAAATGCTTATGTCCCTGTATTTTAACTACACCTTCATTCTATTATAACATGTCTTAGAGTCAACATCTATATAATTTTTATGTTATACTTTGTCTATTTGCTCTGATGATGCTAATAAATTTAGCGAAACGTTAGCATAAACCTTTAACTGTGTTTTATTTGACAGCATCTCGCTAACCCTACCTTCTTATTACTCTTGATCTGTCACCAACTACCCTAATTATAATCAAAAGTATTAACATTTTCTTTATCTGTAGAAGCAATTATACAAAGATTTCTATGAATTATATAAATGATCTCTCCATGTAAACTGGCTAATTTGTTTATTTTAAATTACAAAGCAGCTTTCAGCCTTCATAAGGCCATCATCAGTGTCAGAATGCGGAAGAAGTAGTGTCTTACCGTGATCTCCAACATGAAGTAGACTGGACTTCATTCATTCTTTTCTTTTATATAATGTAAATCTACTTCTTCCATATTTCAACACTGACGATGGCCTAATGAAGGCTGAAAGCTGCTTTGTAATCTAAAATAAATTAATTAGCCAGTTTAAGTGGAGAGAAAATTTTTATTATTTATTTAGATGATGACCTCCATAGACGCTCCCATATCTACAAAGATTTCTATGTTCTAGTTTTCTTTTTGTTATTTCAATTTATTTTTTTTTAACCGGGGGGTTTCCACATTGAGCCCGAATAGACCACATAGGTGAGAAGGGAAGTATTGGCCACTTTACCCATATTCTTTGTATGATCATCAATGTGAAAAATTTTTACCTCTCTAGGATTTGAACATCACCAGGAAAAGAGTTACCTAATGCGCTAACCACGGCTATGCTGGTCCCCTTCAATATCTTTTCTTAGTTGTTGATTTTTCTTTAATATAGGAGTATATTATCATTTGATTTATTTTCCTCTGTTTTTTTTTGTTAGAATGAACAATGATGGCTACTAACGAAGCAAGTCCCGTTACTGAGACTGTTGTGGAAACCCCGACCACAGCAGAAGGAAATGCCGACGGAGTGAAAGTCGAAGGAAATCCTGATACCAGACCTTCATCGCCAGATCCATCTTGCCCCATCTGCCTTGACAATGTCACAGACGCAGCCTACACTGACATGTGTTGTCATCGCTTCTGCTTTACCTGCCTTGTCAGCTGGTCTAGGGTTCGTTTTAATCATGTTTAAATGCTGTTTGATTATTAACAAATTACTTAATAAATAGGTTAAGCAACATTTCATTTGTTTAAGTATGAGGGCCTGTAATTCTAAATTAATTGATAGACTGGGATTTATTTAGAAGAGTCTCTCCCTGTTAATCATATAGGGAGGATTCATTTTATTTAATTAAACTGTTAGCGAATTTTCAAAGAAAATTACGCTATTGCAATGGCTTTAAAATTTTTGTAATGCGAATTTTTGAAAATTTTTTCCATGGAAATCCGTTTTAGACCATTCTGAATCGATTCCTAAAATTTAACACTTTTTTTTATGTATGTATGTATATATGTATGTATATATGTGTCACTCCAGACGATATCTCCCCTTAGGATGCACTTAAAAATTTCAAACAAATTTTAAAATGTCAATAATATCAAAAGAGAGGATGAGTTCGTTGGCCAGAATTTTTGGAGTCCATTTAGGGGTCAAATTTTGACCATTTAGGGTCAAAAAACATGTTTTTTCCATTTTACCCCCCTTCTATGTGAAAATATGATAAAAGTGTAAATAACAAGAATTACTGTATTCTTAAAGAGCTTTCCAACGACATGCATCTTGAAGGGTAAATACTATTTTGACTTTTGTACCCCGTACCCCTGTGTACCAATTTTTTTTTTTTTTCACCCGTGCAAATTCTAAATCAACATTTTCCTATATTATCATAAGCCAATAAAACGCAGATTTCTTTGAAAATTCGCTCATTAAGTCATGGTGCATGACTGGACTTTTTTTTAAAAGTTATGTTTTCACTTTTTAAAAAGTGTTTGACAAAGTTAATTTTGGTTCTTTTACAAAGACCAAAATAAGAAATAACGGATTATGTTCTAACAATAATAACCAGCCTAAAGAAGCATTAAGTTAAGGCGAAATATAGCTGACTTATAGAGAAGAAAGGAGAGTTTTATTAAATTAAAAAAACCCTAAAAGACGAAGAAGAAGAAATATATTTTAAATATAGTTTTTTCATTTTTATAAAAAGGTTTTTTAATTAAACATACGCGTTTCAACATTTATATAATCTTCAGTGTAAGTGTTAGCATAGTGAGGGAAAGACTACTACGCTACATATTTACTTTACAAGCATTATGACTTAAAATAACAGTACAAAGTGGGGGTAGAATAGCGCTGTAGAAGGATTAAGGAACCAAAGGTAAGTGATAAGGAGGCAGTCTAGTAAAACATTATTTTTTAACTGCTTAACCCTAGAACGCTACCATGCTTCAAGGTGACGTATTGAATTAATAAAAATGGCTGCCAGTCTCTCCCCCCCCCCCCCCAATATGTCTAATAGTTCCTGATGTGGCATGCCTACCCTGTTTAGAATGTTTTATAATTATTATTTTTCCTAACGCTTAGTTGCAAAAATTACTGTAAATAGATGTTACCTGAAAGTAAAATTGTGTTCCTCTACTTAATTATATACAAACATGTACCTACTTTTTATTAAAAAATTTCATGGATCATCTATTCATTTATTTTAAACCAAACTAATTCTGACTTTTTAAGTAACTTACAATATTTAGAGACTAAAAAAATAGTATAATTTAAAACAGCCAATGATAGTCACAGTGAAATATTGGTAGTAACAATCATACTAATCCCTAACGGTAGTAAGCTAGGGTTAAAGCAAAACAATAATATCCTTATTTTACTATATTCAAATTATATGTACCTTAAAACTAATATACCTTATTTTACAAAATTATTTACTATAGGTTTTACTAGGGCAGAGTGGTTAAGATTAGATTTTTCATTGAAACATTCTATATTTGTGTCTTGGATAGCTATTTGAATTTCCAAGTTTTCTAAACAGTCTAATTTCCTTTTTTGACATGTGTGTAGTAGTCGTAATTATTGGCATCAAATGTATGATAAGTTTCTTGTACATGGTTGGATTTAAATTTTTTTTTTTTAAATTGCTTATTATATCATTAATCTTCTCTTATTTTCTTTTAGAATCAATGCTTTTCTACTTTATGGTGGTGTCAAGCAAGTTTTCAATCTTCTGTTTTCTTTGGTCAAAGTTTTCATGTAGGAGAGTCAGGGTGTCAATTATTATATTATACTGAATATTCTCATCGATAGGATTAATAACTTTGTAAATAATTTAAAATTGTATGTTTTGCAGGTGAAGCCAGAATGCCCGTTATGTAAACAAAGGTTTTCTTTGATCATCCACAATGTTCGGTCTATGGGAGATTACGATGAACTTCCAGTTACTTTGGTTGATCCACCACCTTCGAGCCTCGATGCTAACTTCTTCATATCCGTTGCCTTTCAAAGACCCAGGTTTATAAACAGGTTTATTTGTTTTATATTTCTCGTCATATTATAGGTTTGTTCCGACCACACTTCAAACTAGTTTGAAACTGTCCGACGCATGTGCATTAGCAACAGGCGTTCAATTTTAGAACAGTGTTTGAAACTGTCCGACGCATGCGCATTAGCAACAGGCGTTCAATTTTAGAACAGTTCACAAACTACAGTTTCAAACTAGTTTGAAACTGTCCGACGCATGCGCATTAGCAACAGGCGTTCAATTTTAGAACAGTTCACAAACTACAGTTTCAAACTAGTTTGAAACTGTCCGACGCATGCGCATTAGCAACAGGCGTTCAATTTTAGAACAGTTCACAAACTACAGTTTCAAACTAGTTTGAAGTGTGGTTGGAACAAACCTTATATTATCGTATCATCTTGAAGTTTACTTAAGTTCTTAACACTTAAAATCCACCTTATGGTTCATTAAGGCATGTGTACTAAATCCTTTTCCCCAGAGAGTAAAAAAAGGGCACCATATATGAAAGGGGGGAAAAAATACGAAATTCCACTAATCAAGATAATTTGCAACTGGGTAAAACTCACCTAAATATTTTACTTAACCCATTCAACTTGTCTTCCAATTCAAGAACGTACCTCGCTGTCAGTTTTAAATGATACCTCATAAGATTGCACAATTTAATAGTTATTTATGCACCTAGGGAGTAAAGTAAGCCATTATTCCCTGAACGAAAAAGTTGGTTCTTGAGGCGAAGCCGAAGGAACCATGGTCCCTAAATCCCGAGGCGAAGCCGAGGGAATTAGACTCTTTAATTCCCGAGGCGTAGCCAAGGGAATAACTCTTATTAGCTCCCGAGGCGCAGCCGAGGGAGATAATTATCACGAGGGGAATAATGGCACTTTACTCAAGAGGTACATACAATATTTTATCTCCAGTAGGAAAAAAAATACACATTTTCGTCCATTGCACAGTTTTTATTTATTATTTTAATAAATAACAATAATTTTAAGCACTTTTAATAGCAGATATAAGAGATTCAATATTAAAAACAAATTAGAATTGGAATTAAACTCAAAGAGCAGGTTATTTAGATGCAGGTTACAAACAAAGATAAACATGGTCAAAAAAGCTCAGTGCCGCCAACCTGATTTCAACATCTTCATTACATTAGCCATTCATTTTCTACTATTTATAAAATAATTAAGTTGCAATCTTTACTTTTTTGCCCTACTTTACTTTTTCGCCCTACTTTACTTTTTCTCCCTACTTTTTGAGTTCAGGGATGAAAAGACCTGTTTTAGTCCCTCTAAACTAATTCAAAATCATAACTTTTTCCCCCTACTGGAGATAAAAGTTTATTTTTTAAATAATTTGTTGTTGCAATCCTCTGTGGATAGAAACGCAGGACCCTTTTCCTTGTGTCTTAGGCTTCCTCCTGAGACATGAGGAGAAGAGCAGCGGATTGCCAGAAGCATGTGCTTGGATCCACTAGGGATCCAACCTCCACCAGCCTTACACCGCATGGATCCACATTGAATCGCATTCAATGGGTTATCTGACCCCATCTTTAATTGGGCATTATCATTACAGACATTGAAATAAACTAACTCTAGATTTAGTGAAGTTAAGAAGTCTAGACAGAATTTACTGTAAGTGAGGGAAAGACAAAGATTATGCGGTGTAATTTTTTATTTTTTATTTCAAGTTACAAATGGGTCAATTTTGTATAGGTGACTGCTAAAATTAAATCTGCTGTCCACTTAACCAGATGTGCGGAGTTGAGCTTTACACAATTGATTTTGATAGGAGAAGTTAAATAATATTGAGGGCCTTTGGTTATTTGTAGGTGTAGGTGTGATTATTGCAGATTGTGTCTCCATGTTTTTCAAGTTCTATGTCATTTTTTCCTTTGCTGTAGCTCATAACTTTTGGTCATCCCATTGCATTTTTTTTTTCTATTAAGTATAGATCCTGCAACTCTTCAACTCCAGAAAGACTTTTTTTTACACTTGTGACCCAGTTGAGTCTCTTATTATTGGAGTTTCCATCTATTTGAAGAAGTCTATCATATCATCCTCCATTTTCAAAAAATTGTTTAAGCCAACTCAGATTAGATTTAAGAAAACGATAAGAGATAGAGAGTCTACCGCAATTTAAGGTGCGTTTAGACGGTTCAATTTCATTGCTCCATGAGACTGAAACATGACTGAATCAATGAAATAGTGAACACCGATTCAGTATAATTGCGCATTGCAATTATATTCCTTAACCTTTCCTGTGGAAATGAAGTTGAACTAGTTCAACTTTTTAAGAAATCTGATTAAATGGATCTATGGAAACATCAAAGTGAACTGTGTAGAAAGCTATTCCTCTTTTTGATGGAATGGTAGGTTTCAGCTGCACAGGTTATCTTTATGTTTTGGGCTGGTTTTTTTCTACAGGCAATTTGATTGGTTTGTCTAAACAGTATAGAGGCGCTCAGTTAGATTGATAGTGTGCCGTTTTATCATATGGACCAATGAAATTGCACCATCTAAACGCACCTTAACTTTGTAGCAGATTTATAGCATGTGTCGATGATTGTCACTAGATGTCAAGAGAAGATTTAAAATTAAATTTTATTTTAATAATATGTGTTCTTTTTGCTCACCTGTTCACTGTTATTAATAGTAATAAAATGACATTAAACAATTTTATTTAAAAAAAAAAAATAATTAAATGTAATGGACAATGTTTCAGGCCTGGATGGGGTTGGAGAATTCATGATGTTTTGGCTGGACCATCGTCTCTTTCTAACCCGAGTCTCTCTAGTTCATCTTTACCTAATTCAGTTTCAGCACCTATCAATCCTGTTATCGTTCCTTCCAGAACTACTACTGCACCTGGTATATTCCCTCCAAGCACTTTTACAACGCTTCACAATACAGTCGCTATGGAATGGCGCAGACGTAGACAAGTCTCTTCGAGCGAGTTAAGGAATTACATTTATAGACTGAATCAGTGGGTATGTCCTCCGAGACCGAGACCTGGAGTTCCTTACCGTATAAGGGAATGTTCACCCAATTTTTACAGGTACAGTTATTTTTTACTGGTCTTATATTTACTTTGCTTTGTAAGTTTCATCTCACACCTATTACCCCAATTTTGAACCACTTCCCGCCTTTCAATCTTCCCCAAATTTTGCACATGAAAGCAATTTAGGTGAAGAATACAGAAACCAAAAAAAAAATAAAAAATGAAAATAAGACCTATTTTTAAAAATGGTATTTTTATATTAATTATTCTTTTATGGTTATTATTCCCATAGACCTGTACTCCTGGAGATAGCATGCAAAAAAAGTGTCTGACTAACATCAAGCTAGAATTTTGTGTTTAAGTAAAAATCATTTGGTGCCTTTTAAGAATATGTGGTCGGCTAAATACATCTTCGGGACATAGCTTGGCAATAGGCATTTGAAAAAACAACCGTTGGAGTGTGGCCATATCCTACCATGTTTGGTGGACGATGTGATTTTCATGATCCTGAGTACGAACTTATTTAGTAGACCAATAATCAAGTTGATCGCTGTTTGTCACTTAATAGATTAGTTAGTCAAATATTACTTCAAATCAAAGAGCTCACCTGGACTATTAATCCTACGTTGCAAAGCAACTTCACAACATGTTATATATTAATTGGTAGAGTAACACATTGCGTCTAGGATGCCAATGGAATGGAATTTTGCTGACAAGTTTTTTAAGTTTTAGTTCCGAGCCGAAGGCGAGGATAGGCTAAACAAATTTACTGCTGAGGCGAAGTCGAGGCAGGAAAATTACATTTTGACTGATGAAGCGAAGCCGAGGCAGGAAAACGTTAATTACCTGCTGAGGTGTAACCGAAGCAGTTAATCTTTAAATATTTTATCTACTAACAGCAGAAAAATTACACTAAAGATTTTAGTACCTGATTTAGAGGACAATAAAGTTTCCTTGTATGTTGTTGCAATATTTGCAATTTCGGGTGGGGTGTTATCAAACAAGTCTTCAACGTCTTGCACAACATTATCATCCATATTGTTATTTAAACTTCAAAAACCTAATTAACAAATTTATCAAAATAATAACAGAAAACTATTAACTTATCTTTTTTTGATAGATAAAAAATTTAAAGCAATGAAAGTTGTAAAAATTGAATTGATGACTCGAAAGTTTGAGTAAGTGTAATAACTTGAAAGTTAAAACAAAACAATCAGTGTTGCCACTTTTTTTATTAACAGCTGTTTTTTATCCCAATTTCTAGTGATTTTTTAAAAATAATCACTGTAATATAATAATATTAGTTTTATTGTTATAATTTTTAAAGGTATTTTTAAAAAACAACACGCTTAAATATTAGTCCAGTCACTCGGGCTATTCCCCTCCGAATTCTGTCGGACTGAACCAATTCACTTGAAATTTGGTGAGTTGGTGGGAAAGTGCTCAAATAACAAAAGTTATATAACGCCGATGTGTGCTTCCGCCCCAGGGGTGGTTGCCACCCCTTCTCGGGGGTGGAAATTCTTTTGCTCAAAATAACCACAGGAATCGATAGAGGATCAAATTCTAAGCAACTTTTGTTCTATAGAGTTTTTTCCGAAAGTCAATACTTTTTGAGTTATTTCTGGTTGAAAACAGCGAATTTTCATTGAAAAAAGTCACGTTTTTTAACGGTTTTTCACGAATAACTCAAAAAATATGCCTCTGATCGAAAAAAGTATAGAAAACAATAATGAAGCTTATAAAAAAACAAAGAGATTCAATTTTTATAAGATATTCTAGGTGCAATACAAAGGGAGATATGGTCGGTAAAAAGAGACATTTTTTTTGCGAATACTTGGATCAGTGTATTCAACGTGAAATTGCAAGAAAAGGGTTGATTTTTCGGGGGTAATGAGAAAGGAAGTTTTCTATAGTCCATGAAAATACCTTTGAAATGAGCCCTGCTGAAATTCATTTGCATGTAAACTGAGTGAGTTACAGCTCGTAAAAGATGGACTCCTTGAATATTTTAAGGAAAAAAGGTTAGAAAATTAACCTAATATCCACCAGAATCAAAATTAATCGTTTTCCTTCTACAATACATTTTATTTTAGTGCTCTTCATTAGATCCAGGAGTTTGACTGGTTTAAAATGCATTATTTTTGAAAAAAGTTAGATTTAATTGTATCGCCTATTTAAAAATTTCTAAAAACATTTCCATTTTTTTCAAAATAACTTAAAAACTATAATACATACGTATAAAATGATAGAATACAAAAATGTAGCTCTTTTTTCAACGAATATTTTCATTTTTTATAAACTTCTGCAGCATGAAAGTCAATGGAGATATCACCGATTAAAGTGTATGTCTTGGTGTGAACAACCCCTGTTTCGAGTGCTTCAACCCTTAATTTTTCAAAACTGAAGGGTAGTTTGACTTAATAATGAAGCTAGCCTTGTAGCCCTTGAAATTACCTTTCAAATGGCTATGTATACATATATCAAAGCTCCAAAATTAACTGACTTATTGAAGAAAAACCAATGATAGTTTCATGAGATAATTTTGGAGCGTGAAAAATATAAGTATTTTTGGAGCTCTCAGATACCTAAAGTACGTATAATAGTTTTGTAGATGAATTTTATGATAACTTAAAAACGCTTTCTAGATCGACGACATTTTGGATGCTGTCAGGCACTGCACAAATTTATTATATGGGCTTGCTAAGGATGCTCACGTGAATAAATTGAATAAAATTCAAGATTACTCATCGTTTCTACAGCAAATGAGGTTCGAGTAATTTATAAAAGCCACTACAAAGGATACTGCTGTTAAATTATCTTTCCTTGCGCCAAAAGTTGGTGCTCTCAATGAGCACATAAAAAGAGTATACTTACAAACCCAGTTATGGCTGGGAAATAAGAACACAAATATAATTGATTGCGGATGGTTCAAAGATGCAGAATCTCTACAACCAGTAAGAATGCAAAGTTTGTCTGCACCAGAGGAGATGTTGAAGTTGATTTTTTGCAATTGCAAAAAAGGTTGCGGATCTTCATGGGGTATAGGAGGCTAGGTTTATTTTGTAATGCCACGTGCGCAACCTGCTCGGGAGATAATTGTCAAATCTGCCCTCCAATTAATGAAGAAGAAGATGAAGTCGATGAAGATATATCTAGTGATTGTGATGGTTCCTGATTGTTTGTAGGTACTATTTTTTTTAACCTTTTTTTACTATTTTTACATAATTTACCATAATTTTTTTGTATTTTTTATACCTTATAATTAATAAAAAAAAAAAAAAATTAAAATAATATTAAGTGCATTGTACTGTTATTAGCATAGGGGGTAGTTTCTAAGGGTTAAACAAGTATTACTTACTTACTTATTGATATAATAAGTGCATAAGTTAAGAATTTTAATGTGCAAAAAACTATTTTTAACGGTGTAGTCGCCTTTAGGGTTGATTTTTAGGGGTTGAAAAACTATTAAAATATCGTTTCATAAGCAAGGAATGAATTTTTAGTGATCTAAATGGAAAATTAAAACATTTTAAATTGTAAATAGGCTTTTTTAGTTTTTTTTTGCATAATGGGGTGCTTTCTAGAAATTGAAAACTTGAAACTAATAAAACATCATTTCTCAAGCAATTAATGTATTTTTATTGATTTTAATTCACAAGTTAAAGATTTTAAAGCGTAAAAAAAAATTTTTTTTTAACGTTATTTTTGTCATAAGGGGTGTTTTCTAAGGGTTGAAAATTTGTATTTTAGTACAAATTATCATTTAATATGTTCATTTTAATTAATCCAATCAAATTTTAATGCATATAACGCTTAAAAACGTGTTTTCCTATTTTTTTTTTCACTTAGGGGTAGTTTTAACCCCTTAAAACCAAAAAGCACACCTCGCCCATATATAACTTTTGAAAAGGAGGGTAAGACAAGCTTAAATCCAAATTTTCAGCCAAATCCATGCAGTCCGACAGAATTCGGAGGTAAGGCTCTATTTTTCGCTCGAGTGACTGGACTATATATAAAAATGAACAATGTGGGAGAGTTCATAACCTGAGATGTAGTAACTTTTTCATAAAATTTGGCAGCCTGTTTGTTATTTTGCCGACACTTTGAACTTTTGCTGACACTTTATTATTTTGCTGCGTGTTGTTTTGACATGTTACAAAAGCATCAAGAAAAATTACATTTTGCAGATTGAAAACAGTACAACAATGCCTAATTTTGCTGCCGTGAGTAGATAAAATTATTTTACTGGTGATTATTTAATTCATCATCCTCGGCTCTACAGCTCTCAGAGAGCCTGGGCCTGCAGTACTTGGCTCCTCCAGAGGTCCCGCTGTTGTGCAACATCCCTCCATCTCCTCACTCCTATCATCGTTTTCCAACTGATATAGCCATCTCAGTCTTGGACGCCCTCTAAGTCTTCTGATTATTGAATTACAAATCATATTAATGTGTTTTATTTTTTGATTTTAGAAATAATCCTGCTCAAGTAAATCGTTTGATACCGTGGCTTCATAGAGAACTTCTTGTACTTCTAGAAGTCGGTTACGACACTGAAGAAATATGCCAGAGGATTCTTCAGGCGATAACAAACATTCCTATTCGCAGTCATAGGTATAAATTATTAAATTGAATAATGTGGAAATCATTTTTGTCGAAGGCAAAATAATTGAAACATGGTGTTAACTAATTAGGTTCCATGCGATGTTGTGGCCTTACTTGCACGAGAGAACAGCTCACTTCATCCACGAGTTCTACAGCTTCGCTATTTCACCTTACGACATGCTGGCTTATGACGTTAGGTCTGAATACGTCCGACGTAGTGCCGACTTCTCCGAACCTCATGCATCGGAACCTGAAAACAATTCCGATTCATCAGATATCGAGGCAAGACCTTTTATTATTGTTAATAATTTTAAAAGCTTATTATTTTACAAAACATAAAACAAAAGCTACTTTTTTAAAAATTAAACATTATTATTAACTGTAACTGTTAAAGAGGAAATAGAATAACTACGATTGTAGTTGATATCAGTATAATTATTGATAGCAGTTTCAAGATTCAAAATATTCAACAAGTTCATAAGAACCTTGATTAACCGTAGTCTTTACAGGTAAGGGAAAAGACAGTTAAGTGAGAAAGGGAAAAACATTACGCAAGAAAGTGATTGATATTTTTATTTTTGACTTGGGGCACAAAATCTTTGTCAAACCAAGATTTAATAGTACATTACGCGTCGAGTGCGGAAAGTAGCATTTTGCATGCGAGTGTGGAGTTTGCACCTGAGCGATAGCGAGGGTGGTAAAACCACACGAGCAATGCAAAATGCCGTTTTCCCGCGAGTTGCGTACCGTACTTTATCTACGATTGTTAGATTTAAATAATAAATACAGAAACAAATAAACTTGCTGTATGTAAGTTCGTATCTCTCTCTTGATAAAGGTGACATTAATTCTTGAGTTGTATTTTTTGCCGAATTAATTATTTCTGGAGGAGTATTATTCTCCACATTTTCGTCAATGTCACTTGATTCACTCATTGTTTTTCACTAAAAACTCGATATAAACAGTTACTTTAGTAAAAGAACAGCAAATTAGTTTTGTTAAATGTAAACAAACTCGTTAATCGTGCGTAAAGCTGAAGAATTCCTCTTCTTTACCGCCCTAGTGTGGTAAAGAAGAGGAATTCTTCAGAACTAAGAGATACGCATGCGCAATGAATGCAAGTACGTAAAGAATCACTTTCTACGCATCTAAACAGAGATACAATGTTTATATTTCGTATCAATCGTAGATAAAATATTTTGACTCATCCAGGTACTTTTTGAGCAACCCTTTGAGGACAAAGGTATATGTTGTAAGGTCATGTCGTAAGGTATGTTCTACCCTGGCCTGAGGTTTTTTCTACCTTACACACTAAATTTATCATACTTTTTTAAGCCATTATCTTTTTCCTCACCCTAAAATTAAGCTTATTAATAATATATTTTTTTATAACGACAATATTATATAAACATAATTTTATAGTGTTACCTTTATAAAGATAGAATTTGTTTAAAATTATAGTTGCTACTTGAGTATATATATAATAATTACCGTCTAGGATTGGTAAATGAGGTAATTGTAAGTACAATTATTATTTTTTACTTATTCGCTTTCTCTTCTACCTCTCGGTGTAGAGAATTTACACAAAGATTTCCAGTCACTTCTGTCCTGTGATTTGGTCGCAGCTTGAGACCAGGTGATACCTTTCTCCCTGAAGATGTTGGAGAGGTTATCTTTCCAGGAAACTCTTCTTCTTTCTCTGGGGCGTCGGCCGTCAATGAGTACCTCCAGAGCTTGTCGAGGGAAACGCGCCTCTCCCATTCTTTGCACATATCCAAACCATCTTAGTCTATTTACATTGACTACCTGAATTATTTGTGTGGTCCCAAGGTTACCTCTGATTACTTGATTCCTCACTCTGTCTCTTCTGGTTTTTCCAGCTACAGACCGCAGGTATCTCATTTCCTGAGCTTGTACTTTACTTTTGCTTGTGCTTTTGCTTACGTTTGCTTGTGAGTGCCCAGGATTCAGAGCCATAGCTTAGTATAGTACATACGTGGACTTATACACCGCCATTTTAGTATTACTGGAAATTTCTCTCTTTCTGAGGAACTTGTGGTTTACTGCATAGAACATCCTTCTGGCTGCAGTAATTCGGCTACTGATTTCCAAGTTCTGTTTCCCATCCCTGCTGATTTCCACTCCTAGATATTTGAAATTGCCCACTTGCTTTAGCTGCTCTCCCTTTATGGCTATCTTATGGCTACGGTCTTCTCGAGCAATTACCATCGTCACAGTCTTTTCTAAGCTTATTTTCTAACCCCTCATTCCCATTTCTCTATTTAGAAGGTCCATGTTATATTGAAGCTTGCTTTCGCTGTCAGCAAGCAGAACTATGTCATTGGTGTACGCCAGGACATATATGTTTGGCATTTTCAGACGCCAGCTACCAATATTAAACCTCCTCATCGTTGTGTAGTTTTAAATATTTATTTCAAAGCTTTCACCCAAAGAACCTGGGCGTCATCAGTGATCTACAATATAAAAATTCAAATGAGATAAAATTCATAAATTACAAAAAAAAAGTATATAAAAAAAATTAAAAATCTGTACAAAATTGAATTAAAATAATGTCCTATCAAAAGATTAAAATACTTTCCCTCAAATATAACAAAAAATATTTTACAGAATATTTTAATAAAACTTTAATGTTTTTCAATAGGAAATTAACATTAATACTTTTAATAATGAATTAAGTAATGTAAATGCAAGGATTGCAACAGGATGTCCTTGTAGGTGTGGGGTGAATGAGTAAGATGTGGAACACCAGCTTGGATAAATAGGTAAGGTAAGGGGAGGGGATTTACTGGGTTTCTTTTATTAATTTTTAACTATAGAATGAATCAGGTATCTGTGGAAATAAAGTCTAAGATTAAGGAATACCCTTAAAAAGGTTTAAAAATCAACAATGGAAAATAATAATCTACAAATACTATTCAATTGTAATCCCTATAAATCTAAAATAAATAAATCCATTTAGTTTTAACATAATAGTATTATTGTTCCATTTTTGATTTTTGAACCTTGTTATGGTTATACCCTTAATCTTAGACTTTATTTCCACTGTTACCTGATCCTTCCTATAGTTCCTTAACCTTCACCAGTAAATCCCCTTCTCTTACCGTACTTATTTATCTTACAGTACAAGTTGTAACTTTTGACACCCAGATTGGCCAAACTAAGTAAGGAAAAAAAATAAAGCCACTAGGCCACTGTAAGAGGGGTGGGGCCAAAGAAATTTTTGTTTGCCTACTTGGCCCGACTACCTAGAATTCAATTTTTTTTGTTTTAAATTAGGAATACCCTAATTTTTAGGATTTTCCGGTGCTTTCAAAAGTCACAAATCATAACACGGAAACTGTAGCTGGTTTTCCAGTTGATCGGAAACACGTAGAAAAACTCTGTTGATTCAAAATTTTATAGAACAACCCTAATTGAATTAAAATGGATATGATTAGTTGTTATAATTTATTTTTAATGTTTTTTTTTTTTTTACAGGTTATTGAAACTCCTGAACCTGTACACGAACTGATTGAGATATCTGACGATTCTGATGAAGTGGTAAGGGTCGATGAAGGTAATAACTCAGACGCATCAATCGAAATTATATCGTCTCTTCCTCCTCTCATGCTCAGAGATCCTGAAATAGTATGTATACCATTTTTTTTTTTTTTTTACTCCATTTTAAATTTAGAAGATTGTAATATAACTGCAAATATAATGAACCAAAAATTTAAAAATAGTGAATAAACTTCAAAGAGCAAAATTAATGTTTTTTAAATAAAAAAACTTCTTTAGGTTTGGTAGAGTAAGTTGGCTTAGATGAAACGTAATTGCCTTGTAACTTCAGTTTGTGATTAACTTCAGTTGGTAAATCAATTGCTGGCTTAAGACGGCCGTTGATTTACCAGTCAAAAATCTTTCATTTGGACAAATCTCGATCCACCTGTTCTGGTAATTTACATTACAGTATCAGTACCAAGATGCTGAAAGAGTGTAGTATGATGAGCTTAATATGCAAGAGGAAAGAAGAACAATAAAAAGAGTTCAGCAGGCGAATAACTAACACATGGAGAGTATTCAATAAGTACAGGCATTTATTTAGATCGAATGTTAATATCGAACTGAAGAAAAAACTTTGGAATATGTGTGTAATGCCTGTAATGACATATGGAGCGGAAACATGGATACTGAAAGAGGAAACAGTAAAAAGAATGAGGATTGCCAACTGAATGAATAGAAAATGAATAGCTAGTGTAATGTAATATTTTATAAATAGTAGAAAATGAATAGCTAGTGTAATGTAATATTTTATAAATAGTAGAAAATGAATAGCTAATGTAATGAAGTTGTTATAATCAGGTTGGCGACACTGCTTTTTCGACCTTGTTTATAACCTGCATCTAAATAACCTTCTATTTGAGTTAAATTCCAATTCTTATTTGTTTTTAATATTGAATCTCTTATATATCTGCTATTAATAATAATAATAATAATAGCTCCCTTGACACTTCTTTCGAAGCAGGAGCCTCCCTACTAAGGGGTTAAAGAGTCAGTTATGTTGTAAACATATGGAAAATTTCTAATTTAGAAGCAGTAGCAGTAGCCTGCTACTGCTTCTAAATTAGAAATTTTCCTAAATTAAATTTTGCTAAATTAGAAAGTGCTAATAATTATTGTTATTTATTAAAATAATAAATAAAAACTGTGCAATGGCTGAAAATGTGTATTTTCTCCCTACTGGAGGTAAAATATTGTATGTACCTCGTGAGTAAAGTGCTTATTATTTATAAGTGCGATAATTTATAAGTGCGATAATTTATAAGTGCGATAATTATTTATTAGTTATTCCCGAGACGCAGCCGAGGGAATTAAAAACTCTCATTCCTTCGGCTTGGCCTCAAGAACCAACATTTTCACTCATGGAATAATGGCTTACTTTACTCCCTAGGTGCATAAATAACTATTATCATTCATGCTTATTTTTAAACTGTGTTTTATGTCGAAGGAAATTAAGTTAAGGATTAGTTATGTACTTGTTTTAAAACCTTAATCTCAGTTGAAGGGAATTTAATTTAACCCTTTATAATTTATTTGTACTATAAATTTGTTTATTTAATTTGATAATAATTATTATTTTAGATTGACTTGGTTGACGACAGCAGTGATAGTGATGTGCAGCATACGGGTACTATTAATACTATGAATATAGCCTGCGAGTCAACCATAGAGATGGACCTGCCGTGTCTACCTGTCAACTTGTCTTCATACTACTCACCTTCAAACCTTGACAGAAAAGATCGGGTCGGCAGAAATAAACACCAGGCTTACTACAAAGATGAAACTTCCACCAGTGAGGAGGTAAAACAACAACTTTTTACTACGTTTTTATTAGCTTGCTTTCTTGTTTGTTTGTTTGTTTGTTTGTCCGGTACAAATCTGGCAATCGATTTCTAACTAACTTCCTGAATAGCTAGACATTTGAAACTTTTAGCATAGCTCAGAACACGATGACAATGCATTATTTTAATACTTTTAGCAGAATTTAATTGGTTTTCAGCAAATTTTGCTGTATGGAAAGTTAGTTCAGAAAAAATCCGCCAGTTATTTTATTTGTTTTGCCATATCCCATATTTACAATCTTCATTTTGACGGGTTTCAAATTTGTGATTTTTTTCTAAATAAGAGATAAACATTGAATGACAGCAAAACAGTAAATACATCGATTATAATATTTATCGATTATATTATTTATATTATTTCAAATATATCGATGGCATGGTTTAGATTTGGTGTTGGGGAGATCTGTTGTACAAAGATTTGTCTTTATAGGTTTAAGATCAGCTCTCTAGATGGTTGTCATTTATGTGAAGTAAATAAATTCGGAACTATTTTTTTTTTTCACTAACATTATATACTATATAACAATAACAATTATATTATCAACATTACATACGATTCAACAGAAAATTTAAAAACGTAGTACATAAAAAGTTCTTTTTATCTTGTAATTATTATACTATTCTTATAATTAGTATTGACTTTTGACATTCAGGTTAACCAACCTATAGGTACGGCCGCAGTGCACACTATTTCCGAATCAGGTTTAGACTCAGTGAACAATCGTGAGAATTAAACCGTGTAGTTTCAGCATGTTGGCCATAGTGGAAGTTAGCAACTGGTTGCGTGCACAGCTTCCGGAGTCACAAACTTTACCGGAATGTTTTGTTCATTATTGTTTCATATTCTGACTGCTATCAGTGTGCACCGTATAGCAGTCAGTTGTACTCTAACTACAAACTACTGTTTATTTTTTGGCATTTGTAGTTGTTTTTGAAACCTTTTTCTTGGTTATATACAAATAACTACTTCTTTTCATGTAAGTTGCTTTTAGGGTACCCTTAATAATCTTAATTTAAAGTAGTGGATCCATTTGGGTAGAAAGATTTCAACCAAATGGTACGAGAAAAACATTAAGAGCAATAGATTTTTAAATTTCAGATCCTTTCATCCTACACACCAGATAAAAAATTCAGCGAACAATCTTATTAAGAAGGCTGTTTCACTTACAGATCATGATCACCTTAATACAGTTAAGTATAAGATCTTCAGTAAATTAAAAGACAACTTTTACCCCTTGCATGTCATTAAAAAGCTCTGGCATAAACATACAAACCCCAACTATGTCAATCACTCCGCGGTAGAAATCCATGCAATGAGACCATCCAAACATGTGAGCATGCCTTATATAAAGGGATTGTCGGATAAGGTTCAGAATTTAATGGGAAAATTTGATTGCCCCGAAATCAAATTCGGTTTTAAACCCCTTAATAAAACGGGAAGAATGTATCACAACCTGAAAGATAAAATACCCTTCGAACACTCCATTGGCACCATATATGAAATACCGTGTGGACAGTGCAGTAAGTCATATATCGGGGAAAGTAATCAGCTTATTATAAATAGGATTGAGCAACACAAATACGACCAGAATAAAGGTAATACGAACACAGCTTTATCTAGTCACAGTTTGGCCACCAATCATAAATTTGTATTTGAAGAGACGAAGATCATAGGGAGAGAGACCAAAACGAACAGAAGAAAAATGAAGGAAGCTCTGAACATCGCAATAAAATCTGACAAGACTGTCAACATCAAAACAGATTCTCGGTCTCTAAACAAATTCTACAGTGGAATATACTACGATCACTCAAAGCAAAATCCCCGCCGTGGACAACTAGCTATGCCTTCTTGATTACGTGGCCGGTTGCAGTTATCTTTAAATTTGTTTCAGTTAAACGTACCTCTTTTCAAATTTATGATGAAATCCTAGTCTTATACTAACGCTTATTTATATTTTATGTAATTTTATTTTATACTTAATTTTTATAACAACTTTACTGTAGTAACGTAAACACAACAGGTGATAACAGGATGATAAGAGACAGGCATGTTATCACTGCTTGTTTTGACTTTTAATTCATAATCTGTGATATCGTTTTTAATTTTAGCTTAATTGTTACCTATTGTTATTTAATTTATTATCATGTGTCAATCGTTTTTGTGTTTTTTATTGTTATCCGGTTTTGCGACGAGTCAGTGGAAATAGTGATATTTAGACGGCGGAACTGCCTTGTATAGTTCCTACTTAGTTTTTAAAATTTTACTCTTATTATGTACCTGTGACTTCACTGACTCCAGTTAAACTGGAAGGTATTTATTATTCATTCTAGTCCGTACTATATGGTTTATTCGTGTTCAATATTGTAGTTATCAACAAATATATTTTGTTTTAGGCTTGAAAATGGCCGGCTAGGCCGAAACGTTGCCGCAAATGTAAAGATTTGATCTTTTTCTTTCTACCCAAATGGATCCACTACTTTAAACTACTTCTTTTCTTTGATTTTTGTTTAGTTTTCTTTGTTTTCGATTTTTTTTTTTTTTTTTTTAATATTAATATAATAAATAAAGAAATACTTATCACAGAAGTATTTCTTATTTAAAAAAAAATTAATAGTAGAATACCTCCACTTCCATTCTAAATATAGGAAGAAATGCTTTCTGTTCCCTATAATTTGTTAACAGCTCAAACAAGTGGTGGTATTCCACATAAGCACTTTAGAGGCAGCGTAGTTCACCTCAATATGTTATAGTTTATTATTTATTTTATTTGACATGACAATGTAAAAACCTTGCATTCATTGAAAAATATAATTAGTCCGTTTTTGGACAACTTGATCTGTGAATACTTATGTAATTAGTTAATTGATTGTAGTATATTAAATACGTAGTCTTTAACAGCTTTACCTTATTAATTTCATAAACAGCAATTCTTTCTCGTTTTAATTTTAAAGGAACTCTCTCTTTGGCCATAAGCAAGCACGCTATATCTTGATATGACAACTCCTTGTTGTGTTTTTTCAACAGTGCGTATTTCTACCTGCCTCCATTGCAGTCATTTGTTTTCTTTCGTCAAGCCGCCGACAAGCCTGTTTTCAGAGTCTGAACCTGATTCAGAGCCAGAGTGCACTCTGGACGTACCCTATGTGATGGAAAAAATAAAGCCACTAGGCCTATGGTAGGGGTGGGGCCAGTGACATTTTTATTTGCCTAGTTGGCCCCACCGTCTTGAAATCAAATTCCAGTTCTATCATTGGCTTCACTTATTTATTTTTTTTTTTTATTTTCACTCGCTGTCAAAAGTCAATACTATAAGAATGCACACTTTTATTTACCTTCATTTTTTTGTGATGTACAAATTTTGTAAATAGTTATCTTTATCGTAGAATTTTTTATTCATATGATATTCGTTAATAGAGGAATTGACAATTCTCTGATCCCATCAAGTTCATTAAAACCTCTCAAGCCAACATACCTCATAAAAATTACATCCATTGCATAATTTAATTACTTAATTCCTTCTTCAGGAATCAACAAGGATCTTTAAATGAACGAATGATACAGTTTAACGATTGTATTTGTTAATCATGAATAGCAATTTGTTATATTTTTGTTTGTATTCAATTTTTTGTACTCTTTTGCTACTAAGGATCGTTAGTACTCCTTAAAATGTTATGTTCAATTTATTTTGTTTAAAGGAAGAACCGAGGAGACGACCTGTTAGAAGGAAAAAAAGGAAAATGGAACCGCCCAAAAAAAGAAAACGAATTGTAGAGCACAGTTCGAGCTGCGATTGTAGTGATCAAGAGGGTCAAGAACGACTGCAACCTTCCAGTAGCAAAGACTCGAGTCCCTCGGCCTCGGAATACCGGGAAACTCGCTCTAGGTCTAAATTAATGTTTTCATCGGAAGATAAGTCGAGCGGTAATAAAAGCTGCTCTAGTATTTCTACTGTCGGATCTTCCGGTAGGTCGAGAAGTAGCAAAAAATGCAACGTCGATTTATCTCAACAGAGTACTTCTAACAAAGATAAATCGAGATTGCACGACAGCGGTACCTCGATAAAAACTGAAAACAATATAACTAATTACTCTCCGGTAGCATCTCCTGACTTTTCCCCCGACCCGTATCCCTTGCAAAATAACGGCCCCGTTGAAAACAACCTTGACTTGTTACAATACAAGTGGGACTCGGATTTACTAGCCAATGGTTCGGATGAACAAAACCATCGGAGTCAGGGATCGACGAGTTCCGTTAGTCGATCACCTTCACCTAAACCTCGTTTAAAATCGGTCGTTAAAAAGATCGAGCCGAGTCAAGAAGCCGGCTGTTCTAGCTGGCCGCTGCACAATTTACGTCAACGAAAAGTCACAGAATACGCTTACACCCCCTACTTCTCTACCTCTGATTCTGACTCGTGAACTTATGTTTTATTTTTATTATTGTCTATAAGGTGTGTATTTATTTTGGTTTAAGTAATTTTTATCAGTCTTTTTTTTGTATAGGTAGGTAATTTGTTTTATCTCAATTTGAACTAAAAAAAAAAAAAAAAAAAAAAAAAAACCATAGTGATAATTACAATGTTTTATTTTTTTTTTTGTTTTTTTGCTTCCGAGCTTACTGAAGATAACGGAAGCTATGTGATCGTTCTGAAGAATGAAGTGTGCAGATTTTAAATTTATAAAAGCTAAATATTTGAGAAAATCAAATATTTTTCTGTTAATTGGCTTCTGGTTGATTGTATTAATGCAGGAATCTGAAATAATTTTCAAAGCATTAAATAAAATAAACTACATGTGAATAACTAAAAAACAAAAAATACATAAAATGATTTTCAACCCTTAATCTTCCCAAAATATTTGTAAAAATAACTTCACTATTTATTTTTAATAATACTTTTTTTTAGCATAAAAATTAATTCTATGGGGAAAATTTATTTTTATTATAGGTTGGACTAACCAAGTTGTTGCTTGTCTCTCAAAAGAAGAAATTATCTGTTTGAGAAACGAATTTAAAAATTAAAAAAGTGATATTAATTAAATATTATAATATACTGAACATTTTAATATTTTATTTTTGGTCGTATGTAGGATATGGATAGTAACCTACATTTTCTTGCTATTATTTTCAGTAAGGTTATGAACACTTCTCATTAGGTCATGACTTCTTCTCAAGAAGTAGGGTTTCTCAACCCTACATAAATGTTTTGATAACAGATAGATCAGACCAGATAACATAGATTTTTTAAATCCTTTGTGTTAACTTCAATTTTGTTTGTTTGTTATGAAATTTTGAAGTTGGGTGGCCCGGGGGCCACCCAAAGTGGGTGGTTGCCCCTAGTGGGCGATTGCATGAAAACAAACTTCCCTTTGCATGGTGGACATCCCCCAAGTTTCATTAATTTATCTCAACCCGTTCAAATGTTAAGAGGGGGGTGGGAGACTTTTGGACCACCCTGTATAAACTCCGCATCAAAATGGACGCATCACTTTTATATTTATTATGTTCACACAAAATTCGTTCAATTGGGATCTTATTGACTCCTGGAACTGCTGAAGAGCTCGGTCAATTATAGTGAGATGCAACCACTTTGAAAAAAAAGCCTCTCTCAACCCAACTCTTGGGCTTTAATCGCTTCCTCCGTAGTTAAATTACAAGATCACTTCATGTTGACCCATACAAACAACTGTATTAATGAAATAACTAAGTGAAAACTCTCTTTCAATCAATTGCAAATAACAGTGAATCATTAATGATGATTAACGATGATTAATGAATCATTAATCATCAGTATAAATTAAAAATAGTCGAAACAAAGAAATATAAAGTTTGTAAGTTAATTTTGATGGGGAGTGTAGTTAATATAAAGGATTTAAAAATAGAATCCACGCTGAGTCAGAGTAACTTGTAAAATGTTTTTAGATAAAATTGATTTTTTTTTTTTTTTTTTTTTTTGAAGAAAGTTGAAATGAATAGCAATTAATACCTAAAGATTGATATTAATAACCCTTTAAAGCTTTGTAGTACCTGCAGGGACCACAAAAAAATGACCATAAATAAGGAGCTTAGTATCAAAGAAAAACAAGAGCACATTTCAAAATTTTACAGGAGAGCTGAAAAACTGTAGCTCAAATTCTACAGGTGCTAGAGCAATGATTTTTTTTCTGTAGATTCTTATATATAGACTCAAAACTAGTTAGAAGTACTGAAAATGTGAATTTCTTTGATATTTTAGCTGCAACATGGAGGTAAAAAGTGGAGTTGTCTCCTTTTGAAACAAAAACAAGATTTTGTCCGTTGTTGATTTCTCGATTTCCCCTATATATCATTTTTCTAAACATGTTTGTCAAAAGGGTAGGAGTAGATCTTCAGATGCTAAAGCCCGCATTGCATCATAGAAACGAGTTAGTTAAATGCAGCCTCCTGATTAGCTGTTTCGGTTATGTCCACTTTTGAAGCAAAACATGTGTTGACTTGTCCGTATTTGAAACAAAACTACAAATATTATTGCATTTTTACCCCTTTTCTGGTCGTTTTTGATGGATATGGATAGCAGAATCTGATGCAGCAGCCAAAAATCTATATGAAACAATCGATAACTGAAATTCGAAAAAAAATGCCGAATGTCCGTCTTTGATACTAGGCTCCTCTATATATATATATATATATATATATATATATATATATATATATATATATATATATATATATATATATATATATATATATATATATAAAATTTAATTATAATTATATATAAATTATAATTATATTTAGGAGTGTGGTCCTCTCCAGGACCATAAAGCATGTAGAACCCGGGCGTTAAAGGGTTATACAGAGAAGTAAAAAAACAGGTAAAAATGCTTACCTCTATAAGGTAATTGAACTATATCAGGAATGTTACTGCTTTCATGAATGTTTATATGTCTGCATTTTTATCTATACTAGTCCCTTTCTACTTAAATAATATTAATAAATTAAAAGAAAAAAAAAAAAAGTCTCTCCACATTTGATTCTAAATAAGTCACGTTGTTCTCCAACTTCAGATAGACTTTGCCCTTCATATTATTTTATAAATATAACTCAAGTTCATCCAAAAAAAATTGACATTACATGGTGACCTTAGAAATGGCAAAAACTTTGAAAAATAAACGTGTGTGATATTACGTGGAGAGGCAGTTTCTTTGAAGTTATTAACATTATTACCGCCTTCAAAGCTCTAATTCCTGAAATTAATAATATTAGTTAATAAATTAATTATTAATTTTAAATTAATTAATAAAGTGTTTTTATTTTTATTGATTTATGTTTTTGTTTTTTTATTGTGTATTAATTTTGTTTTTGTAATTAGTATTTTAAGAAAATTATAAATTTTTGACACATTGTTAAAAATTGTCAGTATAGTGTTAAATAAAATAAAAATGTAGCACAGCATTGCAGCCACCATAACTGTTCATTAAACAAATTTGATTTATTATTTACTATTTTTTTAATAATCTTATATTTTTATTTATTGTATTTTATTATGTATTTGTTGTATGTATATAATATTAAAATAAAATAATTTTGAACACAATACTTCCTCTTAAGGTTGATTTTTTTTTTTTTTTAATCAAAAGTTTCCAAAATAAAGCTTCTTTTAAAAATGCAATAGGAAGTAGATATATTAAATATTAAACAAGGAAATATTACAGTTGCAAAGTCTTGCAATTAAATTGATTTTTTATTTGAGAATCACATGTGTTTTTCTCCAATTTGTGATAGCGGATCATCGTGAAGAGGGTGTAGTTCAATAACCAAACAACGTCTTCACACAAAAAATATTAACAAACAATTGACCAGTTCCGGCCGTTCTAAAGCAGGGGTACCCAAACTATTTTGGTGCGTACCACTTAATATGTTTTGACTTTTTCATGTACCACTGAAGTTTATACAGGAACAACCAGGGCGTTTTTACAGAAGAAAGGGGGTCCGGGGGGAATATCCGGGGGGGGGGGGGGGGGGCCGGGGGTAAAAAAATTTGAGCTTTTAACGTTCAAAAACATAGGGCTATTCTTTAAAAGATAAAGGGTAGGCATATCACATATTTTTTAATGCAAAACGTTTCTAAATTTTAATTGTACCAGACCAGAGAACTGTTTCATTATTTTTTTACCTTCAATCCCCTGGTTAGAGAGTAGGTGTTTGATGATAATTGGTTAATAAAAATTAAATTTTTAAAAAAAAAAAAAAACTTTCTTGAAACAACATCAAATTAGAACATGAAATAACATGAATATAACTGAGAATATTAATAGTCATAAAGAACAATGAAAGAATTCGTCCGAATAAACAATGTGGTTAGGCAGGTTAATGGGATGGATATGTTTGCAATAATTGGCTCAAACTAACAATGTCTGGCATGATGGGGCTGAGTTTTAAACACATCATCCTCAACGCAGGACAGTTTGTTTCTATACTTGATTTTGAGGTATATAAGGGATGAATACACTCCTAACAACCACAAATATTTATGCGGCGCGTACCACTGGACACGATACCGCGTACCACTAACTAAGAACGTTTTACTTTCTCATATAAAGAGAAAGTATTGTGATGGTGCCAAAATTCGATTGTGATGGATTTGCTCGTTTTGTGGTCCCTTGAGTCCAAAAAAGTGGTTTTTAAAGAATATCTGTCTCTTGTCTGTTTGTGCCTGGAGCCTAAAGTACTGGGCCGATTTTCACGAAATTTGGGATACATGGAGACAAATTGTCATACTCGACAAATGAATGCATTTTAATTTTAACCAATATACATTTTTATTTATTAACAGCTGAAATCGAATCAAAAATAGTAATAGGTATTTCTAGTTTTTAATTAAAAACGCATTTTTTTTTCCAGTTATTCTATTTTACACCCCTCTTCAATGAAAATATGACAAAAGTGTACATAACAACAATAACTACTCTTTAAGAGCTTTCTAACGACATGCATAATGAAGGGCATATACTATTTTAACTTCTGTACCTTGTACCCCGGTACCAATTTGGACCATTTAAGATTTATACCTTCCTGTGGTTGGTCACATTGACCGTGCCGAATTTTGTGCACATCGATTCAGCCGTTCAGGAGGATACTTCTGTACCTCCTACCCCGTACCCCTGTAAACCAATTTGAACCATTTCAGACTTATACCTTCCTACGGTTGGTCACATTGACCATGCTGAATTTTGTGAAGATCGGTTCAGCCGTTCAGGAGGAGTATGCGTCCAAACAAATGCAAAGTGTCTTATAAGAGCTTCACTTCGCTCAGCTCAAAAAATCTGATGATATAGGCCGTTTTCCCAGGAAAAATCTGGTTCCTGAGAAAATAGCAAACTTCAAAAAATTGAAAAAAAAAAAATAAATAAATAAAAAATAGTCTACCTTTTTTACCTAGGAAGCTATGTGGCACATAGCTTCCTCACTTCCTATCGCATACTTTAATGATGTTTTGGGCACTCATTTACTTGGTTACCCACCCTAAATTACTTCATTTACATTGCTATATACAAAGCACCTTTACAAACTGAAGTGTGGTCCAAAGTTCTTTGGACTGAATATCCCTTAGTCTTAATAGTTATTTAGACAAAGCAATTCATAATTATGACTAGAGAGGTTAAAAAAACCACAATTTTTTAATAATTACTAGACGCGTTTCGACTTACAATGTCATCTTCAGTATACGTGTTAACTTAATACTTACTATTATTCACTCTTACTAAGTTAACACGTATACTGAAGATGACATTGTAAGTCGAAACGCGTCTAGTAATTATTAAAAAATTGTGGTGACAATATTGTTGTGTTTCTTTTTAGGGTCCGTAGGCAAAACCAAGGACCCTTATATTTTCCTGCGTGTGTCTGTCCGTCCATCCTGTCGCCTGCTCTCACGGCTACACCTTTCGTCCGATCACTTTGAAATTTGGCATGTATGTGTCTTTTACCTGCCTACATATTTTAAAAATATAGCGACTTAAAAAAAAATATTTTTCAAAAAAATTAGGGTAAAAAAACTTAGGGTTTAATTTAAGCTGATTACAAAAATATATAATTCTTTGGTTATAACTTTGATAAGGCGAGCGTAGGCAAGTTTGAAGTGGGTGTGAAACGTGTCCCCCTTCTGTCTTGCTTATGTGAAGTGCAAAAAATCTGAAAAAATTCCTGAACATTCTTCGACCAAAAGTAAAGAAACCACTTTTTGGAAATTTCGAAAAAAAAAATTATTTTATTTTTTATTGACAAAATACGTTTTTTTATAACTATGATCTTTTAGATGTATTTATATGGTTGTAGTCCGATTTAGTACTAAAAAAAAATACTTTATCAGAAGTTTGTTTATGTGTTTTGAGAATATCAGACCCATAGGATAGTTCAAAGTAAGCTTTTTAGCATTTTAAAAAACAAAATCAATAGGGTACTTAAACTATACGCAGGGTTGCCTTCGGACCCTCGCTGTGTGCTGACTACCACACACTTGGCCTGTTTATTTAACCTCTCTAGTCATAATTATGAAGTGGTATCACAAAATCTCAGTCAAAACAACCAACTAAAAGCAATTCATGTAAATGGTAAACAAATATAGGGTGGGAAACCAAGAAAATGAGTACCTACTGTGTTTTACTTTTACAATCTATGTTTTAATTATCCCACATTTTTTAATTTTTTTTTTTTTTTTTGAACAAAGTTCCTTATGGAGCATTACAGCATCTGGATCCCAGGAGTGAATCAGAAAAAAAACTACCGGTAACAAAATCGACCTTCACAAAACCGACCATCATGAAATCGACTAATGTCGATAACTTAAGTAAAAGTTGACCAATTTAGTTAAAATTTAGTACACATATTCATTTTACCAATGCCCAGGACGAGTGCACTGGAAAACCTTATCCGCCCAAGCGTTTGCATGCAAAGCTAGGGAAAACATAAGCTTCAAAAATAAAATTAGAATTTTAGGACGGGAAAAAATTCTAACTTCATCTTTTAAATGAGATACACAACTTTTTCAAAATAATTATTTTTAGTAAAACCAACATTGAAACCGCTATGAAGTGTTAAAAATCGCTAAAATTTTTAAAGCGGACATAAACATTTAAAATAGAGAAAACAACATTTTTACCGATATCTTACGTTCTAACGTAACGATTTTAATAAAACTTCATACACATCGTATAAAGTACAATTAAAACAGGCATGTAAAATTTCAACCTGATACAGGCAGAAGTTTTTGTGTAGTGAAGTGGTATATTATAAATATATCAAGCCCGGCCTGGAGTAGGCCTGTTCCCTACACTTGGTTCCTACTACTCGGCTCTTTACTACAACCATCCTCTTTAACTATCAACTAATCATGATTAACTATTTTCTCAATATTCAAAACATATTTATTGCAATGATACATAAAGCTTTTCTTCTAATTTTTCCTTAACTCCACTAAGTGCAAATAGTTAATTACATTTAATTTTTTGTCTCTTTGCTAACTCTGCCACGAATAAGTAGTTAACATCTTATACCTACTTAGCAGTGTGATTTTATAATATATATTTAATGAAAAGCGTTATGAACTTCTTTATAAAAGAATTAATTTAATTTAGAAGTTTTATTTAAAAGTATTAATTTATTAATAAAAGTATTAATTTGTTAATAAAAGTATTAATTTAGCAATATTTATTAGGGGGGGGGGGGGGGGGGGTAGAAGAGAAATTAGTACGGTACAATTTGTTAAATGTTTTTGACAAACCATCCAAATTTCTTCAAAATCAGGTGTGTACTTTTAAAGTTGTAGGTATAAATAAAAAAAAAAATTTGTGTGTATGTAAAAGAGAATCTATTAGGCACAGAAAGTTGAAAATTGCATGGCTCTAACCACCTCTGGAGACATCAAAAAAATGTTGTTCTTTAAGAATATTAGAAGGTACTTTAAGCAAATTTTCGAAGAAAAAACTATTACAATGGCTTCAAAATTTTTGTAATGCTAATTTTTGAAAATTTTCACCATGGAAATCCGTTTTAGACCATTCTTAATCAATTCCTGAAATTTAACACTTTTTTTATGTATGTATGAGTATATATATGTGTCACTCCAGACAATATCTCACCCTAGGATGCACTTGATAAATCCAAACAAATTATAAAATGTCAATAATATAAAAAGAAAGGATGAGTTTGTTGGAAGTCAATTTAGAGGTCAAATTTTGACAATTTAGGGTCAAAAATAGCATAAAAACGTATTTTTCCAATTTACCCCCCTCTTACATGATAATATGACAAAACTTACTGAACTCTTAAAGAGCTTTCCAACGACATGCATCTTGAAGGGTATATAATATTTTGACTTTTGTACCCTGTGTACCAATTTTTTTTTTCACCCATCCAAATTCTAAACCATAATTTTCCTATATTATCATAAGCCAATAATACGCAGATTTCTTTAATAATTCGTTCATTAAGTCATTGTGCATGACTGGTTTTAACCATTAAACCATAGTCTACTACCCCATAAAAGTCTCAAAGGTTTGTGTTTTTGCGTCCCCAAGACATTGAGATTCCTGGGGCAGTTTTATTATGCTATTTTAAATTAAATCTTATCATGTGTATAGGCCTATAATATAAGTGTTTAGTGAAAATTTGCTTAAAAATTACTTTACACTAAACAAAAGGTGTCCAAATGGGTTTTATACAGAAAACTGTAGGGCAATGAGTTCTACAGTTTTCTTAGCGTACATTTAGTATTCCTTTGTCTTAATAGTTTAGACTAAATAATTAGACTAAATGATATTATTAATATATTATCATTTATAGAAACAAGTGTGACAGTCCTTTGTCCCAAGGTACATTGGACTAAATATCCCTTTGTCTTAATAGTAATTTAGACTAAGGAATTTATAACTATTAAAAAGACTAAGGAATAAATAACTATTAAGACCAAGGGTTATGGGAGGGTGCTTAAGTAAAACAAGAAAGGCGCGCTTCACCTAAGTACGTGGGGCGATAATCACCGGTTTCTGTACATTAAAGTTAAAATTATTAAGTGTAATATAATTACACTAATTTTAATAGTAATATTTTTTTCTACTCTTCAAGACCTTTAAATTGATGTATAACATGTTATGGTAACTAAAACAATGTTTTGTCACCCGCCATATTGGCCGCCATCTTGACAATTTTAATAATTGCATATTCTTTTTCTACACTTCAAGACCTTTAAATTTATATATAACATGTCATGGTGACTAAAAAATTGTTTTTATTCACCCGCCATATTGGCCGCCATCTTGAAACTTTTAAGTGTGAAATTTTAATAATTGCATATTCTTTTTCTACACTTCAAGACCTTTAAATTGATGTATAACATGTCATAGTTACTAAGAACTTTTTTAGTCGCCCGCCATATTGGCTGCCATCTTGAAAATATTAAGTGTGAAAAATCGAAAATGTGTCCAGTTGTCTCAAGTGCTGAGATGCACCTGTGTGCCGAATTTCATGTTCCTAGCTATAGTAGTTTATGAATTGAAACAAGCAACGGACAGACAGACAGGCAGAGCCGTTATATAAGGTTTCTTTTTGTACTTAGTACAGAAACCTAAAAGTACTGATTACAATACTTCCATTCGGTAAGCTCGGATGCAAAAGATTAAAAGGTACTCCATTAACATTCAAAAATATGTGTATATTATTTTATTTTATTTTTTATTAAAAAAAAAAAATAATGTAACAAAAATAACACAATAATAAACAGTATTGCAAATACCATTACCAGTCTTTAAATAGTTTCACTATAAAAAAATAAACAAAATTTCAATATAAAACATAAAAAAAAAAGCATTAACAAAAACAGTTTTAATTTATAATTCAAAATATATTAAAAAATGTGGTTATTCTTTATCAACTAAAATTATACCCTGTTGAAGTAATTCTGCCACAAGTATTAATGGCCTATAATGTATAAATGGCATATTACAAATTAATATGTAATATTAATATTGTTAATATACAGGGTGTCCCACATAAGGTGTAACACAGAAAACCCTGATGTTCTACATCACATTTCTGACAAAAAATGTTATTTAACATAATGGTTGATCGACCTTCGTTTTCGAGATATATCGATTTTTCAATTATCTCATTTTCTGGTGACTTTTTCCCATTAGAAACGTTGTAGCGTAAAATCTAAAAAAGATATAAAGATGGGGTTTTCACTATTCCAAAGGTGAGGAAATTTCCTTTAAAAATGTCATGCTGCTTGCCCATAATATCCTTATTAAATCATTTTTATAAACTTCTAAATACAAAGATTTGGTTAATAAGATATTTGTGGTCAACGTTCTTGGTAGCTTAACTTTTTAATTTGTATGGTAAATCAATAAATTTGACCTCATGTAAAACTGGCCCGTTTAATAAGCTTTAAAATGATATAACTTGTTACTAAGTTTGCTTCAAGTTTTCAAACTTATTTGGATGAAAATGAGGTAATAAATGTCAAGTGTTTATCAGTTTCCATGACTTTAAATGACCCTAAGATTTGCTGAAAAAATAGAAAGGGTAACAAAAAATAAAAAAATATCACTCCTTGTATTAACAAAATGAAAAATTGAATAATATAGTATAGAAAAGTGTACATAATTGATTACAAAAACTTAAAGTAGCCCCCCCTCCCCCTCCCCCCGTTGCTGTTATTGGTACACTACCAGTTGCCCGTCTCACTCCTTCAGGTTTCAATTTGATAGCATCAAACGCTAAATTTGTTCGCTAAACAAGGTCCTCTCTTGTTCCTCTCGGCGAACTATGGAATGACAACAATTATCCAAGACGGTAGATCGGTTGGGGTGGGGTTGTGAATTTGCCACCTCGTTCACCCAATCTCACTCCATTAGACTACCTGTGGGGAGAGGTGAAAATTAAAGTGTACAGTCAATTGGTGAACACAAGAGAGGACCTTGTTTAGCGAACAAATTTAGCGTTTGATGCTATCAAATTGAAACCTGAAGGAGTGAGACGGGCAACTGGTAGTGTACATCGACGCTGCAGAAGATCCATTAACAGCAACGGGGGGAGGGGGAGGGGGGCTACTTTAAGTTTTTGTAATCAATTATGTACACTTTTCTATACTATATTATTCAATTTTTCATTTTGTTAATACAAGGAGTGATATTTTTTTATTTTTTGTTACCCTTTCTATTTTTTCAGCAAATCTTAGGGTCATTTAAAGTCATGGAAACTGATGAACTTGTCATTTATTACCTCATTTTCATCCAAATAAGTTTGAAAACTTGAAGCAAACTTATTAACAAGTTATATCATTTTAAAGCTTATTAAACGGGCCAGTTTTACATGAGGTCAAATTTATTCATTTACCATACAAATTAAAAAGTTATGCTACCAAGAACGTTGACCACAAATTTCTTATTAACCAAAGCATTGTATTTAGAAGTATATAAAATTAATTTAATAAGGGAATTATGGGCAAGCAGCATAACATTTTTAAAGCAAATTTCCTCACCTTTTGAATGGTGAAAACCCCATCTTTATATCTTTTTTAGATTTTACGCTACAACGTTTTTAATGGGAAAAAGTAACCAGATAATAAGATAATTGAAAAATCGATATATCTCGAAAATGAAGGTCGATCAACCATTATGTTATACAACATTTTTTGTCAGAAATGTGATGTAGAACATCAGGTTTTTCTGTGTTACACCTTATGTGGGACACCCTGTATATTTATTTATATTAACATTGTATTATTTTTTATTGTTCCAATCCCTTATGACAAGAGAAATCAATTATTGACAAACATTTATGACAGATAAAATTTTATATGATAATTTTAAATTTATGCATAATAAGTAGACCTTATCTTTTAAGAAGACCTCCTCTAACTTCTGACATTTTTTTATTATTTGTTTTTTGAAGGGTGTTGGACTGCTTGGTCATATACGCCCAGCATTTTATTATTATTATGATTATTATTGTTCATTTTTTTTCCCCATTATAACTAAGCTATTTAAGACGAATTAATAATTTTGAGTAAATGCGTCCGTACTTCAATATTTGAATTTTATTTTGTTATTATTAATATTCTAATGTTCATAATATAAAAGATTTTGTAACAAGAATAAATCTATAACATTGTCATTATCAGAAATGTTAAAAAGAAGGGGGAAAATTATAGGATTTATACTAGTAAAAAATAAAAGTGATCAATAAAAAATGTTACTAAAAACTGGTTGATTCTCTTTTTGTTTGCTTTCTCAGACAAACTGATAAAGGCAAAGGATTTTCTCCTGGATTGTTAAAACAATCCTTTTCTGAAGCAAAATGTGGTTTTCATTTATATGATATTACTAATTTATTTTTAAAAACCATGTTGAATTGTTTTGTTTTTTAAATTATTGTGAATTTTTAAAAAATAAATATATATACATATAAATAATGTGTTTGTGTGTGTCTGTATATTTGTATAACTACATATTTTATGCATTTAGTTTTGTTTCTTTTTTTTTTTTTCATCAGAGAATAATTATTATTAATACAAGTATATTTTACATAAATTCTGAATATAAAAATATATATGTAATATTAAGAGTCAAGACACATGTAAATTTAGTTAATAAATATTTTTTTTTACACTTAATTTTTTGTTGTTTTTTTTCTTTTCCTCCAAATGTAAATAATTTCCGATAAAATTATTGCCATGATAGTTATTCATGAAACTAGGCAGCAAAATGGAATTTTACTGACAAAAGGCAAAGTTAGCCTCCAAGCCAGAGGCGAGGACAGGCTATGAACATTAACTGTCGAGGCAGGTAATTCACCTAATTGACTGCCGAGGCAGGAAATGAATACATAAGGCAAAAATGTTTCCT